>OZ030018.1:76050993-76765993 GCA_964023405.1 Apodemus agrarius
CCTGTGCCTCCCAGGGAGACTCCTGAGGAAAAAGCAAGCCTCTACAGGAGGCCAGTGGTACCATTCCTATAAAACCATGATGGGGAAAATGTCTATGGCCTCTAGCCTACCAGTTAGACTTTACACCTGAGGCAATTAGATTTGCCTTTTACAAGGGCAGAAGAATGTTCATCTATTTTCACCCAACAAAGATGGATGATACAGAATTCTGATGAGTGGAACGAACTGTCTGGGGTTGTATTTTCAAATTAAACCATTTCCTAGCTTATGCCCTACCTAGGTGGCGATGGCTTCTTAGAGGAAAAAGTTTCATCTTAATTTGGTGGGCTGGAAAAGTGCAGTACCTGGTCAATCCTTTGTTGTGAAGAAAGATTTCATGGCATGTGTTGTTCCATTGGGGGCACAAGGTGGGGACGGGACTCTTGATTTGAAGGTACACCCATTCATTCATTCATTCATTCATTCATTCAGACAGGGTCTTATAAAATCTAGGCTAATATTGCACTTGCCATGCAATGAGCCTGGCCTTGATCTCCTGATCCTCCTTCCCCCATCACCCAGTGCCCAAGTGCAGGCATGACACACATGTTCCGCTGCATCTGGGAAGAAGCTACACTATTAAAGGACAGACACCACAGTTTGTCTGTTACCTGTCCTATAGCCTTGACCTTGTTTCTAACCCGATGTCTGTTCAAAATGAGGTTTCCCGAGTCATTTGTTATTAGGTCCGTAGATTGCCTATGTCCCTTGCTATTATAATTTTCAGATAATATTAAAATAGTGTATAGCCTACATGAGAAACTGACTATGAACATCAAAACAAAACAAAATACTAGAAGTCCAGCAAAGTGTCGGTGATGGAATATAAGTAGTTTATTTTAAAATAATTTAATTAGAATGTAGTAAAGTGAATGGTTTGTGGAAAATAACAAGTGCACTTTTCAAAACATAGGGTTCTAGTCTCCTCTTCAGTGTTTTCCATACGAGAGAGACCAGGCAAACCAAGGGAATCCAGACCAAGGACAGGTTGGAAAAGTTAAAGGCCTGAGCTTTTCAGTCTTCTATGCACAGAAACACTTTCCCACTGCACAAGCTGTTTCTAACTAGTGGATTGACAGATGCCTGAACGTGACACAAGACACTGAAATAACATGCAAATCCATTTTCAGTTTTAATATGCAAATACGGTGCTTGGCACATCACTTTCCATGGCTGAGGTAAATTTCTGTTTTTGAGTTTTTTTCGTGGGAAATGCAAACCAGCAAACAAATGGTTAACCCCCCACATTTCACCTAACTGGAGGTGGTTTTCATTTGAGTCAGAGGGGTGTCTTGCTCAGCAATCCAAGGCACCTGGGAGGCAAAGAAAGGCCAATGCTTTGTTCTGTGAAAATGCCACCATCTACAAACAAGTTTGCCCTCCTCTGACAGGTGATTATGTTGGATGCCTGAGATTCTAGGGATAGAAACAAGGTACCTAAGAGGGAATAACAGGAAAAAAATTTTGTTTGACCAATGAAAATCAAATCACAGAAGCCTTGTGGGGAGATAAATAACTCCACAGAGAGAACAGGAGGAAGTAGTGAAAAGTCCTTGTTCTTAGGTATGCATGCAGTAGGGAAAGTGCAGGCTCACCTAAATCTGCATTAAATTGGGGATTTAAGGCTGTGCAAATATTAGGGCCTCATGCGGTATTAGGGCAATCATCACGATGCCTGTGATACGTCTAGTTCAACAATTTAGAATTTGGTCAGAAAATCAAGGGATGTGAAGGAAAAACAAAAAGACAAAGGAAAGCAGTCAGGGTGGCTAAGGTGATTACTGCCTGTGCTCTAGACTCTTCTTATGTCTGTGTTAATTCCATACCCACTAACCAACAACTGGCACCCAGGACAAGATATTTAGTTATTAAGATAAATATGTATCAGTTACTTAACATACAAATGTGTGTTAACAGAACTTATGAGTTAAAATGGTCCATATAAGTGACTGCATCCTGGGGCAGATTAGAACTTAGTGCCCGTGCTAAATGTGCCCAGGCTGTGTGATTTTGTAAAGCCATCATTGGATGATGTGGATTCAAGAGGACAGAATGTTCTTGTGGCCTATACAAGACAAGAGGACCAGGGGCTTGAGTTAGGACTTGGCATGATAGAATTCAGGAGAGATTAAGCACTGTAAGATTAATTTTTTTTTTTTTGATTTTTTGAGACAGGGTTTCTCTGTGTAGCCCTGGCTGTCCTGGAACTTACTCTGTAGACCAGGCTGGCCTCGAACTCAGAAATCCACCTGCCTCTGCCTCCCAGAGTGCTGGGATTACAGGCATGCGCCACCACCGCCTGGCAAGATTAAATTTTGTTTGGATTTCCCTGCTCCTTCACAGCCAGTGAGAAACCTGACCCAACACTGACAAGCACCAAAGTTTTACTGTCACATCATGACCCTTGGGGGTTCCTTTTCCATCCTCTTCCCCACCCCCACCTTTCCCTATTCAGGAAATCAAATCAGTGGTTTGTTAGTGGGCTATCCGGAGTGATTTAGATAAACCCACACCCATAGTGGCAGAGCCGTGAGGTATGTATGAGCCTTCTGATCTCAGCTCAGGGTTTTTCCACTTACAGCTATCTTTATATATTCACGTAGAAATATGAAACTTACATGATCTATCATAAAGGTTAATCAAGACAGTCAACCTCGCTGATTAAAGCCTGATGCTAATTATGCCAGAGGCTGGAGACGAATGCAGCCCTTCTTGCTTTCAGAAACACTGACTGTGGTGAGTGGAGAAAGTATTGGCTTTGGGCAGAGCAATGTGAAGTCACACCAGCCTACTCTGTATGGTTCTTAGTTGTTTATTTTTTGTTTTATGTTTTTGGGGTGGTGGTGGTTAGACTTACTGTTACATTTTCCAAGTGCGAAATGACACGAGGACCAGGCGTCTCGGTGGCATCAGGAGTGGTATGCAGACGAAGCATGGCATGTGCTGGTATTTAACAGTGGCTCATGATTATTTGTGTTAGATGTTCACACAACCTGTCAAATCTGAGCTATGGCTGTCTTTCAAATGTGGCAGGAAGGTGGGTGAGAGAACATGAAGGACTTAAGTGTCATTCATCAGCATTGTAGGGAGCGGGGAGACAGGAACTGATCCTGAATATATAAAGGCGAGGGGCACTGCCATTTCTGATCAATCAGCCATGCCATGTAGCCCCAGGAATGTCTTCATGACGTCTAAGAGCTTGGCACACATTAGTGTTTGATTTATATAACTCGTTGATTTATAACTTGGGGAGCTATAGTAGCTCAGTTGCACTATTTAGGAGGTATCAGATAATATTCATTATACATCACATTAAATAACCCAATCACCAAGCAACTTTGATAGATAATCATATCGATTTACCAAGGGGGCATGCTAAGGCATGCAAGCATACCTGGACAGGAAGTGAAGAACTTGGGATTTAACTCAGACTTGGGTGTCCTTGAGACTGATGCTTACCTCAACAAGTGTGCCCAGCATCCCAACCCACCTGCATTTTTCCACAGTAGGGATGCTATCACCCTTCATTCTTAAGGGATTAAAATTATATGTTATAAAGTAACATCAATGGAAATTTTCTTAGGTGAAAATACTACATTTTTTTGCATGATGATGCCAGCCAAGAGTGAAAAAGCGTCTGTAAAGGTTTGATACAGAAGAGTAAGCTCCCAGCGCCGAGAAACTTCCCCAGTTTTAATAATTTCATTCAAAATTAAGCACAATCAAACTGCCTTTCTTTTCTCTCTTCCTTCCTTCCTTCCTTCCTTCCTTCCTTCCTTCCTTCCTTCCTTCCTTCCTTCCTTTCTTTCTTTCTTTCTTTTTCTTGAGACACAGTTTCTCTCTGTAGCCCTGGCTGTCCTGGAACTCACTGTGTAGACCAGGCTGGCCCATGAACTCAGAAATCCTCCTGCCTCTGCCTCCCAAGTGCTGGGTGGTGTGCACCACCACCGCCCGGCTCAAACTGCTTTTCAAAAGCTGTCTCCTTTATCAGTGTCAGACGTGAGGGTCAATGCTAAACCTCAGAACAGAAGAAAATGAAAACCATAAAAAAATCTTTTTATATTAAAATCTCAAGTTCAGGAGGAATCTCTAGGTTTGCCATAATTTGCGGATTTTACAGAAACAAAGCATATTGGAGATCATTTGGTGGTTGATGAATCCTTTGATTTATAATTTAACAGGCCTGTTGAGGAGGGAAGTTGTGCTTCTCAAAGTTATGTGAAAATGGAGGCTGCAACAGAGGAAAACTCAGATCAGAAAAGCAGGTCTAACTCAAAACTGGTTTATTCCTCTGTCCACTCCAGAAGACCCCCTGGAGCAGCGGCATCCTCTGGATGCTCTGTAGAGCATGCTCATTCCTGTCCACTCCAGAAGGCTCCTCGGAGCAGCGGCATCCTCTGGATGTTCTATAAAGCAAGCTCATTCCTGCCAAGCAACTTGGGAGCCCTGAGCTACACTGATGCTTTATCCTGAGATCCCAAGATGGAAGTTGCTATAAAGTGAAAATCATTTCTGTTATTCTTGGCGAGTGTACACAGACTGGCAACAGCTGGTCCAGACAGATGTGGTCTATAGCGAATTCCACGTCTGGCTGTGCTGATGCCAGCCCTCCGCAGAATTCTTTTTCTGGACCAACAACGGGCGTTCCTCCTCAGCCCATGTACCCCATGGGCTGACTGCCATCAAGGTGAGGTTAAAGTACTAATAAGCCAGCACCAAGGCCTCTTCCATTCTGTGTCCATTGCCATTTCCCAACGACTTGACTTTCTAAGAACACTACTGTTTTATGGAAAGATTCTTCCTCATTTGGGACTTTATGAATGCCTGGGAGTTGGAACAGTAATATTTATAAAATCACTATTTTGTGGATGAATTCTCCCTTTAACCTTTGAAATAAGTGAGCAAAGAAAGTATTTTTGAGGTTTTATTTATATTTCTTTTGTGGCTTTCAAATAGTATTCTTTAAGTTAGCATGCAAATAAACTTCATTACAGCATTTTCACACATTTAGATCATTACAGTTTAACTTTATTGGTTTCTTCCCTCCAGCTGGTTCCCTTTCTCCCTTTTCTTTTCTCAGTATTAATTACCTGTTTATTTTGTGTGTGTGTCTGTGTGTGTGTGTGTGTGTGTTTGCACGTGCAAGTGTCTGCACATGTGGAGACAAGAGAGAGAGGTGCCAGGTCCCTCAGAAGCAGTGATTTTTCAACCTGAGGGTCATGACCCCTTTGGGTGGGTCACATATCAAAAAACTTGAATATCACACCTTTACATTACTGATTCATAACATTAGCAAAGTTATAGTTATGGAGTAGCAACAAGACAGTGTTATGGTTGGGGGTCACCAAAACATCCGGAACTGTGTTCAAGGGTCGCAGCATGAGGAAGGTTGGGAGCCGCTGCTCTGGAGCCTGGGTTACAGGAACTGAGCACTGCTGTTGGTGGGTGCTAGGAACTGGACTCAGGTTGTCTGTTAAAGCAGTGTGTATTCCTGACTAGTGAGCCGTCCCGCTAGCCCTGTCATAGAAACCCTGCTGCGGGTTTGCCCTTTAGCTTTATTACCCCATGCGCTCCATTTCCCATGAGAAGTACTTTGATACTTCACAGATGAGCAACTGGGAAATAATTTAGTTAAATAGAGTGTCGAAGATCACAGAGCTGGAATAAGGGGGAGGTAGGATTTATAATAAACCATGGTGATTGTTAGAAACTTTCACTCCTGGAGTCCGGGAAGGTAACCCAGGGTATGGTAGAATCAGAACGACATGTAGTTGCTGTAAGAATCCCACAGTTACAAATGCAGTGTTACATCCTAATAATGAACATAGAGTTCTGGGTGTTTTACTAGGTCCAGCATTCCATCTGGAGTAGTAGGCAGAAACCATCTTATCACTGGCTCTATTATTTTTCTGATTTACAAGTAGTTCAGCCACTGCCCCAGGCCATTCAACATCCTCGTGCTTCTGTTGCGTTTTCGTCTCCCGGTGTGTCTTGACTATCCACGAGTGGGACATGTTCACTGTGGAGAGCACACCGCTTTCACTTGGCAAAATTATAATTACAGCGAGATGATTGTAAATAACACAATCATTATAAGAGTATTAACCAAATGCTTAGCAGGTGGTTTACTGAAGAGACTAACGAGATATGGGCCCTGTCCTCGTGGAGAGGAAAAAAAAAAAAAAAAGGAAAAAGAAAAGAAAATCAGAGAAAAGTCTACAGAGCCAAAGCAAAATGTAATGAAGTGTTACTCTTCTCCATAGCAAAAAGGGTGTGGCAGTTGGGGTGATGGGGAGACACTCATAGGAGAAAGTAACATCTGAACCGCATCTTGGGGACAGGTGGACGTGGGACACCTGGGCATGTAGACACATGTCATCTCAGGTGAAGATCGGAGGAGAAAGAACAGGTGCCTCAGGCTGGCAGCCTATTTGCCTGAGGTCAGCACAGGGTCAGGCCCCTCACTGTCACTCTGCTCCCCATTTGCTGTACTGTCCACACTGAGTAGGAAGACAGCAGAGTGCTTTGGTGAAGGCGTGGAAAGTGTCTGCTGATACCATCAACCCACAGGAGGCTGCTGAGTGAGCTGTCTCCAGATCACCTCAGGACCACGGCACAGCAGGCCAGCTGTTCCAGACCAGGCCAAACATTACTCACTGAAATGCACGCTCTTGCTGCTGATTTTTTAAAGTGATTACTTTAATGAGAGGCTGGAGAAAATGAGCACGCCAACAACTCAGCAGGCAGGAGGAAGGCCGAGGTGGAGAAATCTGGGCGCCCTGGGACTGCACTGAGATGGCATGCTTCCATGGGGCGGGGGAGAGCGTAATAATGGAAACTGGGTTAGTTTTATCTTCTCCTTTGGTAGTTTCCATAGACTTGTGAAAGCATTTTTATGTGCTGACTTTAGATGTGAGCTTAGATGAAATACTCCCCATCCACTGCAAAGGCACCTACTTTTCAGTACATACGGCACCTTCAAATAACACTGACACTGTCATATAGACAGACAGAAAGAATTCAATACTGACTGCCTCTATAACTTGATCTACAGTTATACGTAGTGACCAAGAGTCAGAGATTTTTTTTCTTCTCTTCCTCCTCCTCTTCCTCCTTCTTTTAACAAGAAAATTATAGAAATATATAAACTAAGAACATGGCAGCCTGGCCAGTAAGAACTCTATATTTTTCTCCATAAATTTTCCAAATGCTATATTAGACAGTTATTTTGCTTCTTGAGGTCCCGTTTCCCTGTGTTTAATGTTCATCTGCTTCACAAACTTATTTTTTCTTATTCAACAAACTATATGGAGCAGAAGCAACATCAGGCAAGCATGTAAAATGCACAAGAACCTATGCATCCCTGCCACATATCCCTGGCATCCTTCAACATGGCAGTTAGATGCTTTAAGACTTATTTATTTTATGTGTACACTTGTCTTGCCTGCATATATGTACATCATGTTCATGCCTAGTGATTGTGGGTGTCAGAAATTATTAGATCTCCTGTTTCTGGAGTTACGGATGGCTGAGAGCCACCATGTGGGTGCTGGAAATTGAATGAGAATCCTCTGCAAGAGCTTAAGAGTTAAGTGCTCTTAACTGCTGAGCCATCTACCCAGAACCATGCCAGCTAAAATTTGCCAAGGCAAGCTCTACTCTAAATACTGGCAATGCATCTGTTTTCCCTGTTTAGGTATTTCCCCTTTGCTCTCACTCAGCAATGGGGACAGAAAGCACCAAGGTGCGAGCAGAGAATGCTAGCTACTACAGCCACCTTGGAGGCTATCCCTAGTCCCTTGCCTTAGCACAACTTGGGAAGCATAAGTGTGTCACTGCTGGTATGTTTTCCCTTCTCTCTTTCCAAGTTCCAGGCCATGGTGTTATAGTCTATGTGTAACTAAAGGTGAAAATTTGTTAGTCCAAATAGCATGGGCAGATACTGTGCTGATAAGCACCTGAATGTAGAAGTGAGAATACATATGTTGTAGAATACCCCATGGTTCCAACAGTTCAAACTGACATTAAAGTGACGTTGATACTGTTTCTAAGAGATATAAACTCAAGAAGCTTAAGTGGAGATAAAGAGTCACATAGAAAGATGAAATGAAAGTCACTGAAATGAAGAATCAGAGGCCAGGGCCAAGCAGCAAGCTGAAGTCTAACTAGGACTGCAGGTCTGTCTGGCTCTTGGTCTTTGTGTTTTTAACAACCAAAGTGATTCTGGAAGGAGGGGAGATGCAGCAAGCAAGGTCACGGAGGCAGGCCTCTCTCTATATTCGATTTTGACTGCTGAGATTTGGGAACTTATTTATAGAACCCATCTACGAATCTGACAACCTATTTAGCATCCTTTAGAATGTGTTATTACTTGTGAGAGAAGGGAATGTGGAATTAGGCCAGCTTCTCCATCTCAACGTGTGCATTGAAGAAACACTGAATAGATTTTTTTTTTTGAGAAATCAGGGGTAAACCCTGCTGATAAATTTCTTTAGACAAATGAGCAGAGCCTTTGAATAATGTGTGATTTTCTTTTTACATCAACAGATACTTCATGCTACTACAGCAAACTTACACTCAGTTTTCCCAAGCTCTAATTCCTAAACAGCAACAGCAGGGAGACAAGATCTTGGGACTGAGATGCTCCGTCATGCAAGAAAATTAGACTCAGAAATCAGAAGACCACATTCTAACCTGCCCACATGTCACCTTCCTATTCCCAAGTACACCGCTTCTATTTTGGATTAAGTAGGTTTGGACACGGATGTCTGATGGGAACAATATGTAACTACTTAAGTGCTTGCTAAACAGAAATATTGACAATACCCTGAATGGGAGATAATGCTCATAAATGACAAGGTTTACCTTGTCAAAGTCACAGGAATAGAAGACAGTATTTCATAAGCCAAAGAAGAAATCTTTAACACTCTGTTCTGAATTGTTAAACCATAAGCCAGAACAGAAGCTCAGAGTTTCCCGATGTGTTAGCCAGATAGAAATGATTAGCACTTCTCTCCTTCTGAGCCATTAGCATATCATCCACAAACAGGTAGAAGCACAATGTGCTATAGGACTTCAGGCTAGTCACCAACTCCTCTGGGACGTAGTCATGCCTCATGAAACAGTGACTAGCGTGAAGGGTGACAACTCCTACCACAGGGACTTCAGAGACTTTATTTGGAACAAGTGAGTAATGAATTGTAAAAATGCTCTGAAAAGTTCCAAGCATAGAGCAGAGATAGCCAACACCTCTCCTTTAAGACACTTGTGAGAATGACTATGTCACTTGCAAATACAATTGATTACATAAGCGCAATCAAATCAACATGTCCTGCCAAGAAACTTCGTTCTCCTTGGTGAAATAATACCATTTTGGCAAGAGAGTAAATTTCATCATTTCCTTTTGACTTTGGTTCTGACTTTTGCTAGGTGCACTCTTGGGAATGAGGGGCAGAGCCCAAGCTTTTCCCTGGCTATTAGCTTACAGCCTAGATTATAAGCACTGACCAGGTCTGCTGCTGATCCTAACTAGATGTCAGATCTCAACCTTAACTCCTCCCAATCCCAAGGCATCAAGGAATGAGCCAGGCAGCAGAAATTCACTGAGTCTCAACAAACACTAAGGTAGAAAAAGCAACCTGTCACTAAGTCCCAACAAACACTAAGGTAGTTTGCTTTGCTCATCCAATCTTTCTACATTCCATTCCCCCAAGGATATCAAGTCACTGTCATGATCATAGAACACGCAACAGAGCTAGCATTGCATGCAAGATTCATTCTGAATGGTATATGTCTTTTCAGATGATTTCAAGTGCCTGCCCTCCAGGAGCTCACAATCTAGTGGGAGAATCAGAGAGGCAACTCAATAGACTGTGAGCTCCTTGAGGGTAGGGACCACCTCTATGCTTCCTTGACTTGTCCTTAAGCAGGATGTCTGCCATATAAACAAGCGTTCAATATGCTCTTATTGAAAACAGGAGCCATAGGAAACATTTGTATTTAAAAACCACAAATGCAGCCAGATCAACGGCTTATCTTCTCAAGCTTCCTCTCCTCTTCATGAACACACTGATTAGTACACTTAGTACAAGACACTCCTGCTGCACAGTGTCCACTTCCATATTCTGTATATCCTAATGCTCTCCTCCAATTATCCAGGCATGTAGATACTGTTCAACACATGATGGCATGGGCAAGCCTGTACTGCACCCGAGTTGTGAGCATACTACCTTACAAATACCAGAGGCAGGTTACTCCAATGGAGGGCTTCTACAGGGCCTCAAAAGATCAGGATTGATCTGAGCCACTTAACTCTAAAAACTATGGCTAAATGATTTTGCAAAGGAAAAATTCAATCCTCTTTTACATTAATTAGGCAGATGACATCAGAACAAAACATCTTTCTTTAAACTAGAACATGAGTTATGCCAAGTTCTACCTTCTAGAGGATATGGGTTTCAGCCAGAAGCCCATCATATAGATTATTGTTTTTCTCCTCTCAAGTACTTAGAGGAAATTAAGTCTTCGTTGGCATGCAGCAGTTCTCAGCAAGGTCATGGGTCCTTCTACAGTAGTTATGCGGGGCAGTTAAGGTAAGAACTTTGTCAACAAAAAGAAGAGATGTCAGTTATTCCTGAGGATGAGAATGCCAGTTCTTATGTTTGCTTATTCTAAGTTTTGGTGGAGAGCTCAAGAGTCAGCAAGGAAGCTGATGACATTCCAAAGTTGGTCCGCCATCCCTGCACTTGGAGTGCACCATGGCGCAGTATGCAGGCAGCCAGGAGACTGGTCTCCACTGAGATGAGAGCCTGGCATTACCATTTGCTCATCTGTAGAATGAACAAGGCAGAAGGGAACGAGAATATTTCTCTTAGAAATTAGAAATTAGGAGGAAGCATGGGGAAGAAAGACTAAGCACAGCTAAGTGGGAGTCTGTTTTGTTTGGGACACACTGAGATTATCCAGGGCTATCTATATGACCGTGGCTTTGGAATTATCCCCATGTGACTTGGTGGGTTCAGGAGTAGGCATACGCCTAAAGCAAAGCAAAGAGAGGGCCTTTTGGAGAGCGTGATTCTGAGGCCCTCAATCGGTACCCTTTTTCTCCTAACCACACATGAGCCAGCTTCCTTTGGTTTTCCCCCTTAGCTTAAGTCAGATGCCTAAAGCCTACTTGAATACATGCAGCTTTCACATCCTTGATGTTGTGGTTCCCCTTTCCCCTGTTCTGTTTAAAACTTCCTGCAAACACCACAGAGATAAGAAACCCAGCAGAAGCCAAGATGTAACTAGTTGCACTCTTGTGCAGCCCTTGCTACATGAAGACTGTGTGTGCCACCATGAGTACTTTCCCACGCTCTCCAATCTCTCCAATCTTGTCTGTATATGCTGCCAGCTCACCAGAATCACTGGAGACTGAATTCACAGCAATTCTTCCCCAAAGATCATTATCTTCATCTTAAGGTGAGGACCAGGAAGTTAACAGTATTAAATGGCTTCCCAGCAAGTTCTGAAGGATGACCGGGGACAAGAACAGCTGCTGCTTAAACAACAGAATGAATGAGCTCTGTCACCTTTTGTTTCTTCATAATGGATTGCCATCCCCATGGGCACCATCCCATAATATGGATGAAAGTTAGCTTTACATAGGTCATGCATGTCAACACTTATAGGTCATGCATGTCAACACTTCAGTTCAAGGTTATCTGATCCCAGACCTAGACATCCTAGGCTGAGTGGTTGCCCTGACAGTATCAAAGTATTTTATGGTTTCTCTACAGAAACATCCATCACTGGTCAGGCCTGGTGATGATTCAGAGTTTCACCTTAAAGGAACCTCGAATTTTCTATGCCTTCTATTCTCATTGGTAGAGGCCAGAAGCTACAGAAAGCCAGTATAGGAAGCGCTTTCTTGACAAGATTCATTATCGGTGTTTCATGCTATTATCCACAATCATAAAGACTACATTTACTGGCACTTCTGCAGAGGGCACTGGACCAAATATTTTATTAAATAATCAGAACTTCCTATGAGGCAAATGCAGTTAATGTCCCCATAATATGGACGAGGAAATTGGGCATTACACAGGTCATGAGTGATAACATTTTGGCTCAAGGCGGTCTGACCCAAGCCCTAGATTATAAGGCCAAGGGGATATTACTCTGAATATATTAAATCATCATCATATAGAGAATCGTGCACAGATAAAAGGTTCTAGGAAGTTACAAACCAGAAATTTATTCAAAGAAAAGAAGAGAAGGTATTCCAAGAGGGGATGGGAGATGCAGGCAACCTGAATCCACTGCCTGTTGAGGCACCCGGGGCTAAAGCAGGGGCTGACCAGCAGGGAAATGCTCTGGCTTACTTGGGTTTGAACAGGGGAACTTCTCTTGGGATGCCATCTTTAAGCAGTTGCTTTCTGACTTAAAACTGAGTTCTGTTGTGGACACAGGATACAATCTCTCTGCTAAGCTGGTCCTGCCTAGCTGCGACACTTAGATAAGTCAGGGGAGGCAGAAGGAGGCTTTGCTTGCCTGACTTGGGCGGGCTTTCATATTCCACCTCTAAGCTTTGTTTACATCCCATTTATCACCTCCCCTCTCTGTTCCAGATCAGCTCACCCCATGCTCTCAACACCAGCTCTGAGACTATTTTTGACCCCAGGCCACCCACTGCTCATGTGATGTCTATTATTATGAATATTAAGGGCCAGGCATTCCACATCCCTTCCCCCTCCCTCGCCACACTGCCGGGTTGGTCCACCGGTCTTCAGGTTCGTGTTCCTCAACCTGCCAAACCCAACATAGCTCATTGTTCAACTTGTTTTTAGAGAACAGAACAAGAGAACACATCCCAGAACTCAATTATTGTTAACTGTATAGCCTTGTACAAATAGCTCACCTTCTCTATGGTTCAGTGTGCCCTCTAAAAATGAAGACAACTGCAGCAGCCACACAGGCAAGGTCTGTTCTAGGAATGATGTGGGTAACAAGACAGATGAACAATGTTTGACAGAACATGTAAACATCAAGAAATAATCATGTCTTTCTGAAGCATCAACCACTGCATAGCACATAGTGTAGCTCTGTGCCTGTTAACTAAGGGCTTGTTTCCTCCTAAAGATACCTGCACTTCCTACAGTGGGGGGCTCAGGATCACTGCTAACCCCATAGTGTACTGAACTGCATCCCGTGAGCTGTCTAATGATCACCATGATGATGATATGGTTCTATGATTCTGCAGTATAAACACCTCAGGAGTCTGTGGCAAAGTCTGGGCATCTTCACCATCCTATAGCAGGTTTTCAACAACACATTAGAGAGACCCAGTGAAAAGAAAGGAAATTGTGTTTTCCTTTCAGTGCTGTATAATTTTGATTTCATATTAACATGCCTCAGGGAATAAAATATGTATTTACATAAAAATTCTGGTAATGGCATTTTGAAAAGTAATTAAATGAAAAAGCAGATTCTAGCTGCTACGGGCTCCATCTCTAACTCTAGGGATATATGAGACCTAGGCTGTCCGCTCCTCCAACCGTTCTCTTTACAAGCTTCCAACGAGAGGCCCAGCTCACCTGCTTACCTACATCTTCTGGACCTCACTGAGCACTGGACCGGAGAGTCTAACTACAACGACAAGGTTCGTGTGCTCAAAATGTCAAAACCTACGCTTTCTTCTCCTCTGCTCATCTCCAACAATATTTAATGGTGAATTTCGCAACTAGGAGCCACAGTTTTAAAAGCTAGATAGGTCAATTTTTAATAACCTGCTGCCCAAATTAAGTGTGCTGGATGGAAATTTAAGAGTAAGGTTCAAACTTTTCAAAACTTGAAATGTATACAGATTTATCTGGGAGAAAACTATTTATTGATGTAAAAATCAAATCTGTATAGGATACTGCTTAGATAAATCTACAGTGTGTGCTTTTGTGAAGTGGTCTTATTTCGTAACCCAGAATGGTCCTGACCTCTGGATCCTTTTGTCTGGGATTTCAGACATTCGCCACTACACCCCAAACTATAATTCTGATGGTCTAACACGTATGTATCTAGGAGTATAAAAACCAGACTATGGAATGTACAATTATTTAATAGGCTAGTTTGGTCAAAAAAACTCTAGACCAAAGGCTCAAATTTGCCATAACAAATGGAGGATGGACCTCTTATAGGTGAAAAGATACAGCCTGAAGCTAACTAACTCATCGTATCTTGATAACTTCAAGCCAAGGGTCCCTTCAGCAATGTCACAGCTGACTGGGAATGGTGTGCAGGGAAGTTTCCAGGTCCATTTTCATACTCTAAGTGTAATGTCTCTGCATTTATAAATTAAGGTTTCTTCACACATAGCCCAACTATGTATGTACTTACATTGGCTTTATCAAAGTGGCTATAAGTATATACACAAGTTGTCACAAATGCAAGTGTCTTGTTCTACACTCTCAGGCATAATTCTGCAAGTGCTTACACTGAACATATTTCAAGTTTTTGCAGACTTGTGATTCACTTCTAGATTAGGACATAATCAGGGTATATAGATTATCTAGGTGTACTAGGTACTACCTATCTAGTATAGATAGGTATACTAATCTGCGTATATAGTTAAAAAAAAGTCAGGCAGGAAGGCAGAGGGACACAGCAGCCTTTACAAACTGTTTCCCTAGGATACCAGGCAGAAGCAGGATCTCAACCAAATATGGAACTAGCAGTTAGAATGTGGAAATAGAAACTGAGCTGTGAACTGATGGAAAACCCCAATAACCTGTTTTCCAAATGATGCCCAGGAGGTGACATCTGAGCAGGGGGCATGTTTTGTGGGGTGGAGTTCATTAAGTGTTAGAGAACAAGTGTTTCCTCAAATGATGATTTCAGTAAAAAAAAGACCCACACGCGGCTTCCAGCAAGTCTTCTTAGCCATTTATGAGAAAGGAAAAGAGAAAGAAAAGTCTACATGGAGAGACCATGTCCAAGGCCTGACTCATGGTCAAATGCAGAACCAGACTTGTGAATCTGCATAGACTAGACATCCCATTACCTTATTACCATCTGTCTACATGAGCACAGAAATAGGCTTTTACAGAGTTCCTCGGCTACTCACTGCATTGCCACAGACGCTGCAGCATCCTCCAGAACTTGAAGATCTCTCTTGTACAATTTTCAGTGACTCACTCTACCCACATGCACTTTAGAATAAAAGCTAATGTTGCTTTTCTCTTATATTTTATCATATTATTTTTACATTCCCTATGAGAGACAGACAGAGACAGGAAGAGAGGCCAGGAGACAGACTCAGGTCTGGAGGGATCTGCATGTGCTCCCAGAACCCAGAAGAGGGCGTCAATGCAGTTCTGGCAGCTAGGAGCCACCAACCCTGGGTGCTAGGAACCAAACTCACATCTCCTTCAAGAGCAGTGAGCACTCAACTGCTAAGCCACCTAAGTCATCGATTTCCCCACAGCAATCCTTTTAAAGATTTTTCAATAATGTGTGTGTGTGGGGGGGGGGGTCTGTCTGTCTGTCTGTCTGAATATGGGTATATGGGAAATGAGTGTAGTTCCCTTGTATTTTACTGTGATCTCAGGGCACTGTATGCCTTATTCTCATTTACACAGATGTGTTAAGTTAAAGAAAACGAGAGAGGCTCCTGAGAAGGGAAAGTGACTGTGCTAACACCTACACCCCGGCCAATTTCAATGTAAGGGTTTGTGTGTTCTTCTAGGCAGCAGGGCTTCAGCACCCCCACCCCCACCCCCCGCCCCTTTCCTGGCTGCGGGTGTCTGTGTAATCTCCCTCCAGTGCTGCTCCTTGGCTCCCATCTCAATAAGAATGGAATTCCATTAGGATCTTGTGGTGATTAGTGACATGCTGGAATAGTCAATACAACGTAGTCATCAGTTATCAGTAAAGGCTTTACTCTGCTTCCTGGCCTGAGCGACAATCAGGATGAAGGCAATCTTCTACATTTACCAGGCCTCAGCTCTACACGAGATGGGCCAGCTTTCTTTCTTCCCCCAGCCCTTACACTTGCTGACAACCCAATAACAAATGTTGTGTGGGAGCCTGGTCCAGCAGAAGCTATAAGAGATGCCGGTGAGGTCAGAGCATGGAGAACCAAAGGAGGAATTAACAAGCCTGGGTAAGTATGACGTGAAGGCTGTATGGTGTGCATGTGTGTGCACTGACACATGCCCAACAGGCAAGAGTGGGTAAAAGAAAGCCCTATCCCCCAAGTCACACCAACTGCATTACCCTTGGATTAAAAAGTCACTGATTTCCTGCATATGCATCATGAATTTAAATTTGGAAGCAATTTTTCCTTGTGAGATATTTCATGCATTGCTATTAATATAGAAAATTCCCAGAAGTTGGCAAAGAAAGATTATGGATCTAGACAGAGTTCAGGCTTTTGTTTGGCCACTGTCTGCCTTTGAGAGGTCTCGGTTTTCAGGTTGAAAAGACACAAGATACAATATGGACTTTGTGCACTTTGGACGACTGTGGCGGAGCCTGAGCGAGGTAATAACTTCATGCCTTGAGCTAACGGATCTTCCTGGAGCTTTTCCTTCTTGCCAAGTGCTGAAGTGAGACTCCAGCAGCCAACATAGCAGCTTCTCCCTTACAGAATTCAGTTTGTATATGAATGTGTGAGTTTGTTCAATATAAGCAACACACAGACACAAAATGGCTACACATACACATCTATACTACACACTTATGTACACAGTACAGTAAAGTGCTGAACTATACAGAGATGCACAGAAAAGGACTTTGTAAACAACAAAAGGCATTCAAATCCAAAGTGCCTATTCAGCTCCACATAGTAGGACAGGCTTGTATCCCAGGATTTGGGAGTTAGAGGTATAAAAAGTATTAATTTAAGTCCAGCCTGGGCTACATGATATCCTGTGACAGTATCTCTTAATATTGTTATATTTGGGCTTGCAATACAAATTTTTCTATTAGCAATCCATCCTCTTGTCTTTTCATAAATGTTGGGGTGTTTTTGAAACACTCTAATTTATTTTTTGAAAAGTACATTAGGGAACACACCCATAAATGAATCAGGTAAGTGAGAAGTAGATCTAGCCTTCGGAGGGTTTATAGATCATAAAGTCAAGGTGCAAAATAAATTCATATCGCCTATGACATGATTCCAATACAAGGAAAGCCGTCTCAAGAAGTGTGCAAACACATGCCACTCCTGTACTTGGAGAGGAGACTTCTGGGGAGAAAGTGTAGATCCGGGAGCAGGGAACCTTGTCCTGGGCACGAAGGACAGAGGCCCGGAGGCCTGGGCAGCTCCCAGAGCGCAGAAGGGAAATGCAGATGGCCGCCTGCGATGGCAACGGGGTTCGCAGGTTAGCTCTCTTTAACAGGAAGCCCTGGCCAGTGCACGAGAGCTCCTTGCTCCAGGCCCCCGAGTTCTAGCCTTAGCTAACATGGAACAAGATCCATGTGTCTTGGAAATAATTTCCCCAATTTCAAAAAAGGTTCTGGTAACTATTACAGAGGCTCTATTTTGGTCAACAGAATGGAGACCCTTTCAAGGACAGTAAGGAAATAAGATTTAAAAAAAATTTACCCATCAATAAAGTATCTACCCTAGTCGCTTCCTAAAAAATACAATTTGGGGAGACTGAAGCTTTTCCTCTAGAGTAAGTAAAATATATATGTTTTCTTTGTTGGTGGACCGTGCGTACATTACTGCACAATTGGGAAGACACTGGGGTAAGGAACTATTCTCCCATCCCTGCAAGTGCGGGAAGCATGAAGTTTGAGAAGTACGCTTTTTGGCTTCCCTTCAAATACCCTTCTTAGGATGAAGGGTGTGAACTGGAAATAAAGATGTCTTCGTTCATCAGAAGGGCTGTGAGCATTCCTGCTTGGTAGTCCAAATAAATGGCTGAAAGCTGCCAACTGCACGCAGCTTTGAGTCAGTGTGTTGTTAAAGTCACAGAGAATGGAGACAATCTAAAACGATCTGAGTTAGAGTCGCTCTTCCAATTGTTATGATGAAAAAACAAAATCTGCGCAGGGTGCGGGTGACGGTATGTAGCTGTAACCCACATTTCGAGGCATTCTAGAAAACTGGAGAGAGGGGGAGAATGATGGTGGAGATGTGGACGGAGGCAGAGAGAGTGAAACAGGAGGGGGCCACAGCCTTAGCAGCTCTCTATGTAAACTGGAGAAAGTGAAAGCCTTCCTCCACTACTTCCTTCCTCTACTCAGGCAGGCTTCTCTCTATGCTTACAGGCTCCTCTTCGCCAATGAGTCTAAATGCCCATTTTGTTATTTCTTCCTAGAGGATATTGGAACCAATAAGCATTTAAAGGTGGTGGGGAAGACTGTGAGAGGCCGCTCAGTCTCAGCAGAGAGGACAGCTGACAGCCGGAGGGGAGATGAGAGAGAAGGACTGAATCTCAGCAGAGAATATTAACAGATGGTCACAGGGATGACCTTGGAGGAGCAAGGGCTGAGGATGCCCAGGATGCCTTTGCCGGAGAGAGAAACGAATGCAACGTGTTTAACAAGGGCCCCATCCACAGCCATTACTATTACTAACTTTGTGAAGAGACAGCTTGAACATCATGGACAAAAGGAATACATAATTCCATATTATGTAATTCCAAAAGGAATTCCATAAGGAATACAGTGTAACACATTTATGGTCATATGCAAATTCACCTGCTCCTAAGTCTTAAAGTTAGAAGTCACAACTTTATATGATTTCCTACTTATTTCTCCCAAGCCAAGAAATGACCAGCCCCCATGTTTCCTGTGAGGAAAAGTTAAGTTACCTCCCTCCATCAGATGACTCACAACTTAATCTTCCTTGTTTGGTTCTAGTTGTCTTTCATGTATCTTTTGTTTCCTATAAGATTCAGGATTTAACTTACTCTTAACATGTCTACAGCTAAATAGATGTATAATGTGGGACTGAAGAGATGGCTCAGTGGATAAGAGCGCAGAGGTCCTGAGTTCAATTCCCAGCAACCATTGTGGTTCCTCACAACCATCTGTAATGAGATCCCATGTCGTCTTCTGATGTGTCTGAAGACAGAGACAGTATATTCATATAAACAAAATAAGTCATAAAAAGTAAATGTATAATGTACAATGGAAAGATGAAGGGATTCATTTGCTACATTATTGTATAAAGTGTCTCAGTCAGCCATTCATCCAGTCCTTTATTCAGAGTGGAAAAGACCTGTTATTTCAAGACAGCAATGTGGTGGTATAAAGACTTGGAAGAGATGACCTGTGCTGACCCTGGAACTGAACTATAGAACAGTATACTAGAAACAATAAAAAGTATGAAGAAATATTTCTGGGAATTTTTCAAGTGGCCTTTCCTGTTCTAGTTGGTTGAATGGTAACAGGTCAGAGTTAGGCACAGGAGAGTCAGTCATTTCCCAAACAAGCCCTTGTCTCTTAGTAAACTATCCCAGAATCTTACCTAGACCCTGAGACATAGAAGGGACCTGTGTGACCTAAGCACACGGTGAGCTCAACCCTAATCAACTTGAGTAGAAACTGCTGTGTGTTCTCTACTTGCTAAACTACTAAGAAATGGGAGCAACCAGTAGGAGACTGAATGTTTTTGAGGTTTGGTATAACCTGCCTCTCATTTGGGTGTCCTGAATTGCCTAAATTATTTGTAGCTATTCCAATAAATTACAGCTCCCTCTAAGTAATTATAAGATAGGATTCTGTCTTTGAATAGCTGTCTTCAAGAGATAGTCCATATTCTGATTCCACCAGAATATAGTAGTCAAGGCCACCTCTTTTCCAAAAGCGTTGTTGTTGTTGTTGTTTTTGTTTTTGTTGTTGTTGTTGTTGTTGTTGTTTTGAGACAGGGCCTCTCTCTGTAGCCCTGGTTGTCCTGGAACTCTCTATATAGACCATGCTGCCCTCTCACTCATAGAGATCCACCTGCCTCTGCTTTCCAAGTGCTGGAATTAAAGACAAGTGCCACCATACCTGGCTACTCTGCCTTTTCTAATGTTTTTCCCTAAAAATTATTTCCTATTCCTCCATGTAATCCAAATGGAATTCCAACCTAGAAGCTAGAAAATCTTTGCTCCTTGTACTCTTCTCCTGTAATCAAACACAATGGCAATGATTAAACTTGCACCTGGCTTTGAGAATGGACAGAACCCCATAGCACTGGACGCAAAATGCACAAAGGAGGAAATCTCAATGTAAAGAACTGAAATGTATGATTCTAGGGAGTTTATGTAACAAGTTGTGGCTTCCACACCTCAACGAGAAAGGTTACACCTCTTCCACTGCCTACTGGCCAAAACAGAAAGCCTACTAAGAGCTTTAGAGTCCTTCTATACCATAGAGCAAAGCTTGAACATGCCGTCTAATGCGTACAAGGGCCTGCTGCTGTAGAGACTCAATGGTGAAGGCAGGGCTTTTTATTTTTTATTTTTTGGCATATTGGCTTCTAAGCGTGACACATGGTACCACAGTACTCTGAACAAAGCACACATGGCACAGGCCTGAAGCATGTCTAATTCGGTGGGGCCTGACTCTTCTTCTCTCCTGGATTCACTTTCCTTCAGGTTTCATAAACAGGAAGTTTATTGGGAATGTCATAGTGAAGCACTACATTCCCCCTTCCTGCCAACGCCTCCTGTGCTCCATCGGGTTCATTTCTGATACTTAGTTTTTGAGCAGAAAATAAAGCTGATTGATGAGACACTATATCCAGACCACCCATCCCTACATAGCCACTCATGCTGCTCTGGCCGCAAGGCATGTCCAGTGTGCTGCAGCCAACAATGCCACAGTCTGAAGCGCTAGCTTCAATCCTTCCAGCTCTTTAACAGAATGAGTCCTATCCTTTCATACTGAGCAAGTCACTCATCTATGATGGCTAAACCCTGACATAACTGGGAGAGGGAACCTGCACAGAAGACATGCCTCCATCATGTGGATCTGTTGTATGTCTAGGAGGGGTTCTCTTGATTGTTAATTGGTGTAGGAGGGCCCAGACTACTGCATGCAGTAGCATTCCGGGGTCGGTAGGCTCAGGCTATATAAGAAAGGTTGCTGAAAGCAAGCCTGGGGCAGGCCAAGAGGAGTAATCCTCCAAAGTTTGTGTTTTAAGCTCCTGTCTTTTCTTCCCTTGATGGAGGACTGTCTAAGATAGAATCAATCTTTCCTCTCCGTGGTGCTTTTGGTTGTTGTGTTCATCACAGCAAGAGAAATCTAAGGAGAACACAGGTTTAGCATGCTGGTATGTAGACGTGCTTGAAAATACTTCTAGATTACATCTGCAAGCCCATAATTGTAACAGTTCAAGCCATTAGTATCAGAAGGTCACCAGCCATTAGTATCAGAAGTCATTTTGCCTTTTCATGAAGAGCAAGAATACAGACCTTGTGATAAATGATGATCAGAGTTCAAAGCCTAGTTTTGCTACCCACAATGGCACATGTTGAGTATTTCTGGTTCCAGATTTGACATGACAAGACGAGATGGCACTCCACGTGGCAAGCAAATCAGAATTTGTACATGAAGAAAGCTTACCCAGCATTTGGTGCAAACCAGCTGCTCGTTTTGCTACCTTCCCGTCTCGTTCTTACTAATAGCTCAATATTTATTTAATTCAGCTGGAGTTTGGGTACCTCAGCATTTACCAAAACCAACTGAGGTTTCGGAATGAAAAGCTTCCTGAAGTAAATTATATTGCAGACTGTGGTATGTTAATGCTCGACTCTGTACTCAAGGCAGACAGCAAGGGTGGAAAGCTAGGGCATTTTTCTATGAATAAAAAGGTAGGGGAATAAAAGGGATGAAATGCTGAAGTGTGGGGCTGAAGATGTAGCTCAGAGAAGGGGGAGAAAGAGAGATGGGGAGAGAGGGAGAGGGAGAGGGAGAGGGAGAGGGAGAGGGAGAGGGAGGGAGAGGGAGAGGGAGAGGGAGAGGGAGAGGGAGAGGGAGGGAGAGGGAGAGGGAGAGGGAGAGGGAGAGGGAGTTTGGAATGAGATCCCCCAACACCTGAAAAATCAAATAGCAATAATTATCAAACATTAGTGAGCATTTACCTTAAGTCTTCACAAAAATGAATTGCAGAAACACTGTGTTTGAGGATGGGAGGAAAGATTATTAGGAGCCTCAAGGGCAAGGGACCCTTTGGGTAACAGTTTGAGAACAACATTTCTAGGGATACTTTTGTAAAATCATTGTACCTCTGATGTCCTAGAGGGCTCTTATTGTAGATACACTAACTGTGGATCACTTCTCATGAGTAGGACAGTAGAGTTGGTATGAGACCTTGCAGGTAAGTTCAGAAGACCGAGGGGACCTAACTCTATTAGGTATGGAAGCTAACGTGTTTGTCATGGCATGCTCAGGGAATACAGTACATCTATACTAACCTGTGAATGCTGCCTTCTACAACATACAGAGACAACGTGCAAGGAGGTTATTTTCTTAGTCGTCTCCTATTGAAGGAGTATCACTCAATCTTCCGTGCATACAAGATAAGAAAATTACAATAAATAAATAGTGAGCAAGAGTCTCTACTATTGCTCAAGACTGCCCCGAGACTGGGTTATGTTCAGTCTGCTTCACGTCAGCCAAGCACAGCTCCCATCCACTTCCCCTCCTCAACAGGGAGAAGAGCAATGTGGTACAGTTCTTCCTCTCTGCCAACAGGACAGGAAGGGCCACAGAACGCAGAACGACAGACTCAAGGAGGGAAAGAACGGGCACTATCTACGGTTTCAAATAGCAGCTGGCATGGAAATCCTGCCAAATGGCCCAAACACCATAGAGTTTTAAAAAAATCACACAGAGACCTAAAATATAAGTCTCATTATTTTCGATATAAGTTTAAGTGAGGAAATAAAAAGTTCTATGACAAGTACTGAGATTATAGAGCTGTCCATAATTATTTAGTAACGTATCTAATGTTGATCTGGGGGGATGATGTCTTCACCTTTCCCTCACATTGTTATAGGAATCCCCAGTCATTTATGAAACTGTGAAATTCATTGAAGGCACAGTGGACCCAGGAGCTATAAACGAAAAGTACGAGTCTTCAGAATTTGTCCAGTGCACATTGCACTTCTCCTGGTTAGAAATATACATCCTTCCACTTGGGAAACAAACAAACAAACAAACAAACACAAAACAACCCAAAACCCCATCACAGCTTGAAACATGTTTGTCATTTATAGGAAAGTTCTTTACAAGTTACTTCCTTTCCTGGAAAGTGGAGGTCCCACTGTATCTATATGACATCACATACTATTGGTTCTCAACACATAAAGTGACTGGAGGGGAGGCAAAAATATCAATTATTTAAATAAATGAACTTAGTTTAAGCTAAAGGTAGAGAAGCTGGAATGCAGATTTTATGAAGCAAGAAGTGACTCTTTGTACGTGACTCAGTGATTATGATTCCACTGATCCCAAATCCAGCTCTAGAAGAGAAAGCTGCTGTTGTTGTAGCAGTAGCTCCAGAAGTAACTCTTTACTGTGCTCTCTAAGCGGTTGAACAGAGAACAAACTTGTAAAAGAACAAGCAGTTTGAGAGGCCAAAGAAGAGGAGAGGCACAGATCACCCACTGCTGCCTACAGGGGGCATGGCTGCCCGGGACATGGTGTAGGAAGCAGCTGCCAGAGGAGCGATTAGCACAGATAAAAGTCCCCTCTGCTCCCTCCACAGGAGAGCAAGGGAAAGCTACAAAGCACCTCTACTCGGGTTCTTCAACTCCACATCTGTCCAACTGATAACAGCCACAGTTCTAAAAACTGATAAAATCATTGCCAACCTAGAGCCTAGAAGACAATGTGCTAAGCCCAGGAGGCTGAGTTGTGAGGGGTAAGTGTAAGCATGACCACACTTATTGTTTCTCTACATATGCTCTATCTGGTGATTTAAAATCATAATGTCTATAACAATTCAACAATGAATAACAAACGCTACAAGGAACACTGGGGAAACCGCCTATTCGCATCATGGCAGATTGTAAAGTCTGCCTTCTGGGGACACGTGTGGCTTCCTCATTTCCACTCCTCGGAGTCCCTGGTGACATTTGCGTTCAGATAGTTCAGACTTGTTCTGTCCCTTCACACCTAAAGTATGAGCAGCAGAACATTTAAAATGTGAACATGAAGATGAATGCAGGCTTCTCAGGTACATGGATATGAACAACTGTAAAGAAGATCTTCTCATCCCCCTTGGCAGTGTTAACTAAGATCACTGAAGAACATTCATTTCTCAGTTATATGTTCCTCCCCCTAATGAAGTAAATAATGCAAAATTCTATCATTTCCAGAGTTGCTATTTGCTTGTAAATGATTGGTCTGGGTCATATTCAAATTCTCCTGCAAGTATTACAGCCAATATAGGCTTGGAGTTTTCTATACCTCCATAAACACTGGGGCCTATATCAGCAATATATCAAAAATACCCCTGTGGGTATCAATGGAACATGAATGGATGGCTATTTAACAGTCACACTTCAAAATACAGTAAGTGAAATGGGTAGAAGCGAAGTTGGCTTTTCCCAAAGAATAAGTCTCAGAATTCATAAACAAAGAAGGCAATGGAATAATTCTGAAACTACCAAAGTTCTCCTTTATCTTTTCAAAATATACATTTTCTGTTGTAAGATCAGAACTGAATTTTTGTGTTTCATAGACAGTATAGTTGTCTTTGAAAGGAGAAAAGGACAGGGAGAAATGATATAATTCTCATCTCAAAAACAAAAGAAAAATGTCAAATATTGAAGCCTTATAAACTGAAGGCAACATTGGAGATCCTTACTCATGTACTGTCAACTCTCACAGATGTCAATGTAAGTGTCAGGGCACTCATGAAACTCGTTAACGGATAAGAAACGTTAAACAAAAATAACCTGTTCTTTATACATCTATTAAGAAAAAGACAATTTGTAGGTAAAATGAAATTACTCTACTACACTGTCAATTATAATGTGCTGATATAAGATCGTAGGTCAGCGCAAACCTCAGGAAGTGTCATAAAGGAGGCAGGAGCCTTGCTTCACTTGTGTGGTACTGCAGAGAAATTTTGGAACTGTGGTTTCTTTGAAAAATCACAGAAATGTTATAAGAATGTGTTTTCATTTTGTTCACAGAGGAGAGGATATCGGACTGCTTCAGATTGTCCACACCAGCTAACTATGGTGTGTCTTATGCTAATTTTGCTAGCTGCAGACAGTTTCTGTGATTGTGTGATGGTTGGGATTTTGGAGACATTTACGAGGGTAGATGAATGCAAGGACTGGGAGAGGTGGTTGTTTGCTGACCCATTGTTGGTGGCAGCTGAGTAGTTGTGTGGAAAAAAGAAACAAGGAGGAGGGAGAGAGGCAGAAGATGGGGGAGGAGGGACGAAGGAGGAAGAGAAGGGGAAAGGGAAAGGAGGGGAGGGGGAGGAGGAGAAAGAGGAGGAGGAGGAGAAGGAGGAAGAGGAGGAGGAAGAGTAGTAGTAGTAGCAGTAGTAGTAGTAGTAGTAGTTAGATATCTTGAAGGCAAAAATCAAACTTGCCTCAAGGAACTTGATGCCCTAATCAGCAGGATCTAATGATAAAGCTGCCCCCTTTCTGACTGCTGACTTTCTTCAGGAATCTCTTCCCTTTTTTCTCACTTATTTAGTGTTAAGAGGGTTAAAGGGTAGAAGAAAGCGGAACTCACAAAGTAGCGCACACAGGCTACAGTGGTACATGACCCAACACACTGGAATAACTTAAGGGGTGGAGGAGACAAAGCAGGAGGAGCTAAACTGCATAAGTGAGTATATGAGAAAAGACAATTTCCGTGAAGTCTGTGGGAGGAACTGCAACTGGCCCATTAGGCTAGAAACCCACAACTGCCAAGAAGTATCAATGAGAGCTAAGGTCCAAAAGACCACGGAAGAAAACACCAGGGAGTGAGGATCACAAGAGAACAGTGTTAATCACGGCAAATACCAGGACAAAAAGCTGGTGTCAGGAGATGGGGCAGTTTTCAGTCTCAACTACATTTTGTTACCCCAAATTTCTAGTTATATAAGCTGGTGATGAAGAAACTACACTCAAAAATAAGTGGAACTTTCAAATGTGCCTGTGGTTAAAGCTTTAGCACTGACCACATGTGTTCAATCCAATAGCAAACTTACAAAGGGCAGGGGGAAGCAGCATTTGTGCCAACGCAGAGGTGAGGCTAGTACAACAGGGGACTACCAGGACAGAGAAGTGGGAGGGGCGATTGGGGAAAGGGCGGAGGGAAGGGGGCTTATGGGACTTATGGGGAGGGGGGAACCAGGAAAGGGAAAATCATTTGGAATGTAAACAAAGAATATAGAAAAGAAAAAAAGAAAAAAAATGCTAAGATTCGTTCAGATCCTAAATACCAGTCTGAAGTAGCCTTGGACAACAGTGACCATAGATGTCCAACTAGAGTATAAAAGTGTCTTGGCAGGAGAAATAAACAGCATGGGTTTTTAATCTGAGTATTTTCCTAATGCTTAAAGTCTGTACAAGAGACTATACAGAAGCTACTTGAAGGTTCTGCTGGACTTGTGTTTGCATTTCTACAGATCTTAAAGCCCAAATTTTAGAGAACAGTGGTCACTTAATGAATAGTAGTGGGATATAAGCTACTAGGTTATATTTAACAAAAACAAAACAAAAACCAAAGCAAACAAAAACAAAACAAACAAAAAAACCCTAAACTATAAGCAAACAAAACTAAGTCTAGAAGAATTTTGAGAAATAGTAATACTATATTTCAAGAAGGAGCCTGCACAGCTGTTCTGTTTTCTTTTTTCTTTTTCTTTTTTCTAAAACTTTTGGTTATTTTGTAGCATTTCAGCAGGAAAGCAAGAAGAGACCCGCACCCCCCACCCCCCCACCCCCCCACCCCCGCTCCCCACTGTGGAAACAAGGGCAAATTGCTCAGTGGTCTAGCCCTGCTGCTCTAGACTCAATTCCCAGCTAAATGTGTTATGCCCAGATCCATGCAGCAGAGAAGAAGGCATGACGCCTGTGATCTAACCCCTAGTCTTGCCTCTTATGCTCTAAGAAAGCAGATTATCTCTTGGCTGCTTCCATGCCACTAGAAAGCCTGGAATTAGAGTGCTTAAGCTCCAAAGTCACTTGTTTAGAAGCAATTATACAAACTATATTTCCTAAATCTTTCTTTAATACCTGCAGGTGTAAAGACACCGTACTACATGGGGCGGCTTGGAGCCCAGCTATGCTGTTTGCTATTCACAGCTCCCAGACCCAACTCTGCATATGTCACGTGACAGAAATAAACTAAATAGTATCTTACTGTACATTGTCCATGTCAAAGGCATAAAATTATAAGAACTCTAGGCTTCAGAGCAAAGAAAAAAAAGTTTAAAAAAAAAAAGAAAAACTCAACAACCCAGGATATTGGGGGAAAAAAAAGAAGAAAAAGAAAGAAAAAAGAAAAAAAGCCCCAATTTAACACATCATCTTTAAGAATAAATGAGGTTACAAATCCACATTTGGAAGAACAGAATCTAGTCCATATGTACCAGATACCATTTTTTTTTTCAAACTTGAATTCCGGATTCCAAAATGTATACTCTCTCTCTATACTGAGGTAACAGCTTGTCAGAGAAATGTGGCAAGCAGCAGCAGGCCTCGCACAGCAGATGGGGTGTATTTTTACACCGGCTTTAAGTGATAATACGAGTTTACATAGGGTCATCCTAAATATTGTTTAAGTGCACGAAATGACTCCAGTCACTGTCTAACCTTGAGTAGGCTGTTTTGCTTTCAGTTCCTCTCAATTTGCTGCCGTCAAGACTTCATCAAGACAAGCCTATCTTTTCTTCGGAACAGGAACTGTACCAATTTTTAAGATTTTTTTTTTCTTTTCAGATTCATGCATGGATTTTTCCATGGCCATTAATAGAGGGAGAAGACAATAGCTGGCAGAGCTTCTCGGTAGCATGGTGGGCTCAGACTCTGTGGACAAGTCGGGAATGATATGTGTGCTGGCACTTAACACCCACGGGTGTGAGGTGAGGAGGATGGGACTCGAACCTGCGCCCTGTAGCCTGACAGCGAGGATATTTACAGTAGCAGTTCTATTGATTGGCGCCATTAAACCCTCAAGGCACCGTTTCCACGTCTGGAATACATGCCTCCAAATAAGTATTGGAATTGTTGGCATGGCAGGTGTAGAAAACCGCACATGTAAACATTGATTAAAGAGTTCAGGGTTTACATTCTTTCCATCTGACATCAGAGCATACTCACTTGCTTATGTGGATATACGGAAGGCGTGGTGACCTCTAAGCCTGACTTGTACTAACTCAAAGATTTTAAGCAAACCTATATAATAACCAGTGAAAAGTTGTCCTTCTGTTCATTCACAAAAGAGGGCATGTGCACTAATTTCAAAGAACTGTTAAGGAAGCTTTAGGGATGACAACTTATACAGATGCCTTCCTTCTCTGTGTGCACAAAGCCATCAAGGGCTATACCATAGCTCTCATGGCTAATTCTAAGGTAAGGCTTCTCTAATATGGAGGAATGGGCCAGATGAGGACTGGACAGATGTTTGGAGATATTTTCAAGGTATTAGGCACTGTTTCCCCTTCATCTTCCAGTGTCGTACAATTAGCATGACAGCCGGGCTGTGTATTATAGTGCTCAATACTTGGTCTCAGGTTCTAGAGGACTGACAGGATCATAGTGGGCTCCCCCAAATATATGGGTGTCTAATGGCAGGTCCATTTGAACATGCCCCTTTCTACATTTCTGGTTCAGAAATGGTCATTCTAAAGAGCCCTGTACAACATGGTCTATTGCCCAAGTAAGGAAAAACTGTGTTTGGTGTCTTAGCTAGGCTTGCATAGCCAGGAAGCCCTTAATGGCCAGTGGTTTCCCCACTAATCCATGCTTCTGTAATGCACGTTCTAAGTACAGCCACATGATCATGAACAACATTGTAGAAGACTTTCTGGTTCTTCAAGATCCACTCTTGTAAGGAAAGGAGTGTGGATAATAAAATACTCAACCAGTAACTGGACTGAATGAGAAGAAGTCAGCATAGAGATGTAAGAATTTGGCCTTAAGTCTTCAAAGTAGGATATACAGACATGGTACTTGTTTAGTAAATTATAAAATATTATAGAAATGTTAACAATTACTAACACTATTAGCTCATATGATTCTTGAGCCAGGACACTTAGCTTATCATATACTTATGGATGAATATGCTAATACTTACTAGAGGCTGCCAGAGTAGGTGTTCTGGGATGGAATGTCTGAATGGATGAATGGAATGATAAAGAAATCTTGAGGAACACAATAAATGCAAATGACTAAGTTTCTGCTAAAACATTATTTTTCAGTTAGGATGGGTCAGGTCCTGCTAACATAGTTACACAAGATGATGTAATTATTCGATAAATTCAAATCTTCCCTAAAATGTAAAATTTATAATCCCCAACTTCTAAAAAAAATAGCTCGTTATTAAATTAAACTGGACTTAAGGCTTTTTCTTGAGTATATTTAGTAACAAAAAGATGTTAAGAATGTTCAGCAACGACATCACAATTTTCTACTAAAATAAAAATTATTCAGGTAAGAGTAATGGGAAAACAATAACCTTAAGTGAATTATCAGAACCCCTCTTATCTTTCATGCTCAAATCCCATGCTTTCAATTGTATGGAAATCTTAAATTTTAAGACAGTAACACTGTTATGAGTGCTATGAAATACTAACTGTTTGTGGCTCCCCTGGCATAGGAAGGGGCCTGTGTAAATGACAACCACCACTGATGCTCTGCTCCAGCAGAAATCAGGGCCATGAAGGTCAAAGAATATACAAGAAGCAACCTCACCCCAGCCCTACCCCCAACGAAAGTCAACAAGTATCAGCTACAGTCTGCCTCAGCTTCCTACAAATCTAAAGAGTACTTCTCAGAAGGAAACAAACAGGTCCGAGGACCCTATTCCTTCACAGGACGTAAAGCAGTGGAGGCTGCGGGACACCAGAGCCATGAGGTGGGAAGCAGACACACGTGCATCTTACCTGCATGGGACATTCCCTCTCACTGAGAAGCTCTCCAGCTTTACATACCCAAACTATTATCTGGAGAACGACAGACTAGATCCTAACTTATTCATCAGTTTTCTCTATGTGGGCTCTGCTAATGTTTCCATTCCTAATGACAAGAAAATCAATCTTTTGACACAAAGATCACTTGCACAGAATCCAAAACAGAAGACACTGACAGCCTCAGAAATATTTCAACATGTTCTCTGCTCCACACAGCTAGAGACTGAACCAATGACTCAACGATTTCTCCTTTCTCCCCCTCATCTCTTCTTTCCCACTCTCTTTCACTGCCTAAGGACTAATGACAACATTCATAAAATGATCAATGTAACTATTACTTTTTTTTTAAAAATTAGGCGGCTGAGTTAATTTAAAAATATAAGATTTCTAAGTTCACAGTTGTTTCAAAAAATGTAGACATGTTCTAAGAGTACCCTTGTTAACACCAAAGCCAAAACAACTACAAAACAAGACAAAATAGGAAAAAGTGAAACACCACCAGTCTCTCTGTTCTTTCATTCTGAAAAGGACCAGGGCGAGCTTCTAGGCCTTTTGCATTTAGCAGCACATCAAAGCAAGGGTGTAATAAACCCATCTCACAGACCCCCATAGTGAAGAGAGGTGCTGAGACGAGCAACCCAAATTAACAAGAGGGAAGAGAGTAATATTTCCATTCAAAGTTTGCATAAAAGACAAGACGAATTTGACGAGGAAGTAACCATCGTGCTCCGATCTGAAAAGACTCAGAGAAGAGGGAACCCCTACCATTAAAAGGAGCCCATGACCACCGTGGCTCTGCCCAACTAGTCCAACATACACAGCTGGGAGCCATTTAGTGTGCACTCTAGGGTCTATCTAATTATACCAATGCTACATGTTTCCCTTGTATGATCAGTTCCCCGGTTGTGGATCTGAAAATATCCTGAGAACAACATAAAGGGCATTAATTTGTAAGCTCCCACTTTGCTTTTCTTTTTGTGTTAGAGAATGGCATTATAGCCATGTGTTCTAAAAACCCACAGACTATATGTGTAAACACACCAAATGTAGGCAGTCATGCTGCCTTGTCAATGTACTAAAGGAAAAGAAGGTGGGGAGTCTGGTAGTGGATCACATTTAAAAGAGTTTTATCTTTAGTTTATTGGGTACAAGCTTATAAGGCCAAAAGTAGACCTGCCTGTGAAGTACTGTCTTTACCCAACAGCTTGAACGATTTACTGTGGACTATTTTTTAAAGACACTTTCCTCTGTGCCGTCTTGAGTTCATATCTACAATAAAAAGGAAAGGCAACACTAATGCCACAGATGTAAGACTCCTGGCAGGAGGCTACCACTGCTGTCCACCCACAGAGACCTGCTTTCTGGGATTTTCCTCTGCACTCCAGCCCCACCATGGGCAGTGTGCCGTGGGATTTTCTTTCCTTCTCTTTCTGCCCTCTTGTTTGTTCTTTGCTTCCTGTTTTCAGGAGATTTGTACTCTCTTCTGTTCTGTTTGATGACACTTTGTCAATTACATGCATTCCATTCAGTACATAAGTTCATTAAATTCAGATGGCACACCATTCTTGCAGGCTGACTGATGTTTATTAATGTAAAATGTGACAGGAATAATCCAGCCGGGAGTTTGAGCTTTTTGTTGCATCACTCAGACATCACAATAATACAGTTCATTTGCAATTCATCAGAAGCTTATAATATTATTTACATATTTAAAGATTTCTTGAAGTCACATGCCTTTGGGAAATTCAGGAAAGTGTGTATTGTAGGAAGATAAATCGTGTATAGGCAATATGCTGATTCAAACATCCCCAAATAGCTTTAATGTTTGTGCCTGGGTTCTGGGGCTGGGGTGGGAGGTGGGAGGAAAAAGGCAGTAGAGAATCAACAAGCTCTTTATGCAATTACACTTAGGGTTTTAATATCATGTTTGTGGTTACTAACAGCTACAATAATATTGACCTTTACATTTAAATAGTAAGTGCAATTTTCAAGTATTTTCCACTATTTGTTATCTCATTAGGCAGGATTTTTTTTTTCCAGTAGAGTTTTAGAGAAGAATAAAAACAAACTCATACGAAGCAAATACTAATTAATGAGACCTCTGTCGTTCATCCGGTCTCCCTAGCAGGGCAAGGCTCCAAGGGCCTGACATGAAAAGACTGAAATAAAAAAAAAAAAGAAAAAGAAAACAGAAGTATGTCTGGCTCCATTAAATAAAGATAAGAAACCTACCAGTGTTCAGTCGTGCAGGATGACTAAGGCCAGTGAGTCTTATTCAGGGGCACTGGTTGAGGGTCTCCACCTGCTGAATACTCTGAGATCCAAGATCCTAAAATCTATTTTAGGTTAGGAGGAGATAATCTGGAAACGTAGTTATAATGGACGGAACTTAATCAAATCTTTCCATTGTTACAGACAGAGGTCTTCTATTTTATGCTTTTGTTTCTCTGTTTTCTCTGGATCGACCACAAACCCTCATATGTTAGTGTGTACATATAAACGTCAAAAATTGTACTTAAGTTTTGAAAACCTATGTTTTACTATCCAAGAATGACCGTAATACTATTCTTTTTCTATTTTAAAATTTTTATTCATTTTCATTTATGTGTATGAGCAAGTGTTTTGGTTGAATGCATGTAAGCACACTGCTTGAGAACCTGCTGCCTCCAGAAACCAGAAGAGTGTGCTAGAATCCATTGCAACTAGAGTTATGGATGGTTGAAAAAGCCACAGTGTGGGAGCTGGAAATAGAACCCAGGTTGTCTGCAAGAGGAGCCAGTGCTCCTGACCACTGAGCTATCACTCCAGCCGCAAGGGCTTCTGAGTCAAGCCCCCCTCTATTATCTATATCACAGAAGAAGAAAAAAGAGAGATGTCATGCTCTCCAGCAGACAAGAGCAGCTGCTGTCAACTTTAAAAGATGCTATTCATTGTCTGTTTCTCTGATGCACATAAGTGCACATGATGCCAGGGATAGGGAGGATAGGGGATGACTGTACATTGGCTCCTTAACTCCACCTCTGAATGGGAGCCAAGAATTAGGGACAGAACTTGGGTCCCCAGGCTTGTGCTGCAAGTGCTTTTTCATCTAAAACATCTTGCTGGCCCAAAATCTTCAACTTTCAAAGTCATTTGAAGAGATACTGCGGTGGAGATGTGGGTCAATAAAGCAGATATGATTGGTCAAAACCACATCTTTCTCGAGGGAATAGGAAGATAGATTTGTATAAAATAATTGCAAAAATATATCTAATAAGGATCTATTATTCAAAACATGTAAGTTAAACTTAACAATAAAGAAAATACATTTAGAATGAACCATAAAGTAAGCAGAGATTTCACTGACGAATGTATAGCTGTCTAGTAGAAAAAGATACTCAACAATAGCATGACATGCCATCAGGGAACTACTACGACTGGGAACGGCAGCAATGTATCGTTAACATGTGTTTAGCCAAGTAAAAACCCAATGCTCATCAGGGTATGTGGCAGAGAGATAATGGGATGTGTGGTTCACTGCAGGTAGTAATACACAGTGGCTCAGCCTCTTTAGAAGAGTCCGCTTACTGACAACCATCTACACTCTCTCATAGGATACAACAGTTACATTCTTAGTGAATGACTGGAAAATGTGGAACACACACAATCACACACACACACTCACATACACCACACACACACATACACACACACACATAAACACATACACTCACATTTATCACACACACACAGAAACACACACACACACTCACATACACCACACACATACACACACACAGAGAAACACATACACTCACATGTATCACACACACACAGAAACAAACACACACACACCACACACACACACACACACAGACATGTATTCTGACATGAGAACTCCACCTCATGTCAGAAAGGACATTCTATGATGCTTATTTTTGGGGCCTAAAATAACTGAGTGAAAAGCTTAAAAGAAATGCTTTGATTTTTAGCCACTTAACAATTCCTACAGTCATCTTATACATGTATAAAAGGGTACTAAATTCTTAAAAGGAGCTTGTGAGCAAGAGAATTAAACAATAGACACACATTTGCTCTATACACTTGAGTGCATGTACATATTAGTGAATGATGCTGATATGGACAGGAGTGAAAACTTTCTTAAACAACTGTGACAAGCATCTCAGGCTCTGTTTTTCATGTGCAAACACAGAGCAAATGAATATACTGTTGAGAGAAATAATCTGAGTAAGAAATGATAATCTGGACCAGAGGACTGGGTGCCACACTTCATGCGCAGGTGAGGATGTCAAAAAAGCAAAATTAAGCAACAGCGACTATGCATACAGCTGTGTAGAGATGAGGTATATCTCTTCACTTCATTAGTTCTACCAGACACCATCAATACAATCCATAATACACTTATGCCTATGATAGGAAGGAGAAAAATAAAATGGGAATCAATGAAGGCTAAGGCGGAGAAGAACGTTAAGGTTAAAAAGATTCTTCTTGCTTTCCAGTACTGGGATTGTGCACAGGAGAATGTGTTCATGTGGCATGAGACCCAAACCACAAGCAAAACACACTGCATAAAATCGAAGTGAGATAATCTAGTTAGACATTGATCTGTGTAATGAGCTTCTGTGAGAAGTATTGGCGGGCTGTAAAAGGGAACAGGGCTTTGACGGAATCTGGAAGAACTGATCAGCAAGACCCATAGGGCTTGGTTCCTTTTCTACCAAGGCTCCCAAGCAACTGGTTTGCCAGCTTGCCTGATAAGACTTTTACTAGACAAAAATCTACTTTAAAGAACACCCAAAGAAACATTTCTGAAATGAATGGCACAGAACTATACTAAACTCACCCTGGCTCCCTTTCTAGCAAACATGTGAGCCATACATCTACACAGATAGCTGTGTGTATCACTAGGATCCTATCTTAGAGATGCAAGACTTCAAAATCAGACAGTGTGTGAAGGTTGCCTTGCTAGAAAGCAGTGCAGGCTTCATGGCTCCTGGCTGTGACCACGTTCTCCATCTATGATAACATATTCCAAGCAATACACTTCATGGTCAAAAAGCCCTCCTGAAAGAGGTACTCGACATATATAACCAGTACAATGCTATAGAAAGGACTCTGAATACATAGAATACATTATTTTATACCATAAGCAGTTGATTAGGCAATACGGCTATTGGTAGACATTAAGCATCTAGTTTATATCTGGACATACAAAGCAGAAATGGACAGAGGACTGCCAGCTCTGCGGTTACTGAGAACACCTGTATTTCCTGAAAGAGCACTAATCTCCAAATCGGTCCATCATTATTTCACTAAATCCTCTTGCAACTTTCAAACCTAAGTGGTATGTGTGAATAGAGCCCCAGAAGATTACCGAGTGACTCTTTTGTCTCCAGCGTAACAGAGGTGACCTCAAATACCAGTTCCCCAGTCCAGCAATAGAGCGAGCAGAAAGGACCGCAATGCCACCCTCTTCCAGCATCGTGAGAATGGAAAACGATCTTTGGTCGACACAGCATGTCCTAAGTTGGGAGGGTGCAGGGGTTGGCCTAAGAAATATTCTTTATAGGTTCATGTGTTTGAAACACATGGGGCAGGTAGTGGCACTGCGTTCAGAGATTATTGGGGGATTCTTGAACTCTAGGAGAAGGAACCTAGCTAAAGAAAGTTCCTGGGGGGGGGATGGGCGGGGGGTGTTTTTTCAGGTTCTGTCTTCTCTATCTGCTTCCTGTGTGCTGATGAAATGTGACCAACTAGCTTGCTACTGCCACTGTGCCACACCATTTGTGCATGAATGATATTAACACTTTGAAACCCTTTCTTCATTAATAAGATGCTTTTGGTCACGATATTTTATGACAGTAATAGTAAAGTAACTGAGGGGATAGGGAATGGGGTTGGTGGTGGTTCTGGATCAGATGTGGGGAGGGACAGGATGGCCATGAGAATGAATGGAAATCTGTAGCTGATGGCGTGGGGCGGGGCTGTAGGAGACATCTCTAGGAAAAGACATAGACCTGGGATAAGGAAGGTACCCAAGAATCAATGGGGGTGACAATAGCTGTGACTCACAGCAATGTGGATTATGGAACCTGAAAAGGCCATCTCTTGTAGTCAGGCAGGAACCCCAATGGAGCAACAGGGACACAAACCCACCCACACAACTTTTGACCTAAAACTTACATCCTGTCTACAAGGAACAGGGATAGGGTCTGTAGCAGAGACTGAGGGAATGGCCAACAAATAACAGGCCTAACTTGAGACCCATCCCATGGTCAAGCACCAATCCCTGACACTATTAATGATCCTCTGTTATGCTTGCAGACAGGAGTGGCTGTCCTCTGAGAGGCTCCACCCAGCAGCTGACTCAGACAGATGCAGACACCCACAGCCAAACAGTGGATGGAGTTAGGGAGTCCTAAGAAAGTACTGGAGGAAGGACTGTGGGCCCTGACAGGATAGGAACTCCATAGGAAGACCAACAGAGTCAACAACCTGGACCCTTTTTCTCAGAGACTGAACCAAAACCAAAAGATCCTAAGTGGACTGGACCTAGGCCTCCCCACACATATGTAGCAGATGTGCAGCTTGGTCTTCATGTGGGTCCTGAGCCACTGGCACAAGGGCTGTCCCAAAAGCTGTTGCCTGTACACGGGCTATGTTCTTCTAGCTGGGATGCCTCTTCTGGCCTCAGTGGGAGAGGAAGCACCTAGACTTGCAGAGACTTGAAGTACCAGGATGGGGGATACTCAGGGGGTGCCCTACCATCTCAGAAAAGGGAAGTGGTATGGGGTGAAGAAATGTGGGAAGGGGTGACTGGGAGGGAAGCAGTGAGCAGGATGTGAAATAATAATAAATTAAAATATAGAAAAGTAACTGAAGCAAGGAATGGACAAATATTACCCGAGGTCGATAATCCAAAGGCAAAAATATATACTAATCTCACATTCACAGGTTTATATTATTAAATATGTAGGTAATGGCCCCAACAGAATGCAAAGACAGAACACATGGATTTACAGATTTGTCAGAACATGGGGCTATGCATGCCCAGCGAGTGGCAACGAAGAGTGTCCTTCGTGAGCTAGGACTTGGTAAGTGAAGCAGGAGTGATACTGAAGGAGCAATGTTTGTTCTGGATTTTTTATTTCTATTGGCCTTGTAGGGCAGAACTACACATTAATTAAGAAATGGCTTGAGGAATATGGAACACTCATTGATGGCGAAGTGACAGGAACACGTTCCTTATTCATCACTATTGTCACTGTACTGATTAACAAGCAAATAATTCAGAAACCCTGGGATGGTCAAGGTTAATAAAGGATACAGAGACTTCACAGAGCTCTGCTTACATGAGCTTTTCCCATGTGCAGAACCACTCCCACGATATCTATGTGGCAGAAAAAGAGATCTGTGGCGTGCAAGTCAGACACTGTCATCTCCATCTACAGGAATCTGTGCAAGGCTTACACACAGGAATTTTGGATTAGTTAACCTCTATTTTTTTATAACTTCTATTTTTTTTAATGGTGTCCCTATAGCGCAACAATTTATTAGAAGCAGACAGGAGGATACAATGGGAAAAAGAACATGGAGCCAAGGTCTTCTTTTGGAATGGCTGAGCTGTGCAAACTGTGAAGGAATATCGGGAGAAAATTCTGCCAAGGTGATAGCCTCCTCCAGCAGACAGGCATGATTCTGCAGGCAAAGGAAGCTACTAGAAGATAGGCCGGTGTAGAGCAGAGCGGCGAAAGCAAAATGAAAACAGAATACAAAATGCACGAAACTGGGGGGCAATGCCATCTGATAGCCATCAACGATCAATGATTTGTAACAGCAAAAAAAAAAAAAAATTCTAAGTGTAACAGTGACAGAACTGTGACAACAGCTGGCAAGATGGGCCCCCAGTTCTCTGCCTGCCACCCAGATCAAAGCCCAACGGCCGGAATAAACAGTCTCTGCCCCCTGCTTCTTAGGATCCAGACCTTGGTAGTTCGTGGGAGCTTTTACTATGCTGCAGTATTAGGAAGAACATGAACACTGGAACCAAAAGGGGGAGGAAATGCTTGAACGGAGGAATATTTGATATGGAAGCTTCAAACAATTAAAAAGAATCCCGAAAACAATTCAGTAGTTAACGAAATACCAGAAGGCTCGCCAAATATTCATGGAAAAAAATAGGGCAGTGTGGACTTTATTTGGAAAGCCCTGTGAGAAAGGAGGGATCAAGTAGTCCCAACAAAGCAAGCACATAATCCCCTTTCCGGGAGGCACTGAGAGTGACAAAAAGGAGGAGCGTATACTAGAGAGCACACAATACTGGGGAGTTTGGAGTTGTATTCTCTCTTCATAAAGCCTGGTCTTGTGATGAGGTGCTTTCTCCTGTAACTCCTAATTCCTGGAGCTGCTGGGAACCCCTGCCCCAGCAGAAGACTACGGAAGACTGCAGAGTGCTCTTGCTAGGTCTTAGGCACTGTTACCTGCTTAAGCAGGCAGCTTTCCTAGACTCTTCATTCCACAGGGAGTAAAGGAGGCTGATTTGCTCAACATCCTAGGTTTAGACAGTAGGAAAGCCATATCTAGAGTGAGGGCTCCAGAGCCCCTCCAGATTTAGTCACAAGAAATAACCCACCTGTTGGCAGTTTAAGGACACTGTCTGGTATCACTTGCTTATAATTTTGCAAAACTGACAGCTTTGCCTTGAGGCCCCGGCATGTAGACAGATGGTTGTTGCCAGCTTTTCCAGTTCATACATTTAATTACTTGCTTTCCCTGCCCCGCCCCATCAACACAACCTGCTCTCTGATCTACAGGTTTGGTTTGCAATTACGTCATAGCTTGGGAATCTACTTTACAGAATTAAACCACTGGCTGGAAACACAATCAAGATAGCCAGTATCTAAATGTGAATGTGTAAGGAGGACTGTGTATAATATGCCCACAGGACGTAATATTTGAAGCCTGAGCATTCCTGGGCCAACTTAAAAATCCAAGAGCTCTGTAGATAGAAGACTTTTGTTGCTTGCTATTTGACCCAGAATAAAGTCACCATTCAAAGATGACTGTAATACTGAAAAATTCAAAACATTGGATTAACTCACTTTTCTTTTAGATGGACTAATAGCCCTCCCGAATACCCAGTAGATATATCCTCTCCTTCAGGAAGCACTTATGTGCATTACTATAATTTTAGAATTTTAGAGATGAAACAATCTCCATGGTAAAGCAGTCAACCTACAAGTACTGTTCCTTTCCTAAGAGGAGTCATCACTGCGATGCTCTCTCTGGGAAGATGATCACACTGCTTTTAAAGCAATGGAGTCTTTCAGAGAAGTGAATTTTGGGACTCCTATCTTTGAGCACTGAGCTGCTCCAATGTTTCTTGATTCACTTTATCTATTATACGATGATTCTTACTTGCCACTTGTGCAACTATCTGCAATTATTTTTTCAAGACAGCGTTTCTCTGTGTAGGCGTGGCTGTGCTGAGCTTGCTCTGTAGACCCAGCTCTGACTGAACAGAGATCCACTTGCCTCTGCCTCCTAAGTGCTGGGATTAAAGATATGAGCCACCTCTTGCCTGCCCTATCTCGAATAAGTTTTTAATTTTTGAAATTATAATATAATTATAATGCTTCTCAATTTTATTTTCTCCCTTCAAATCTTTCTATGTGTCAACACCACATTACTCACAAATTCATAGCCTCGTGGTTTTGAAAACTGTGTGTGTGTTCAGTTCTCTGTGTATGTGTATGTGTGTGTGCATGTGTGTGGATGCATGCACGCATGAATGAACACATATGTGTGCTTTGCTTGTGCTTTATTTAGTCCTCAAAGTTAGGAAGCATCATCATATACTTTGGGAATCCCCCTCCCATTTTAAAGGCAGCAGCACAGCACGTATGAGGCAAACTCTGGAGCATAGTCTATGTGTTACTAGCTTTGGGACATTCTTCTCTAGGCAACTTTGGATTCTGAAACTAAGATCAGAATAGGGGTGGATGGGGACCTGCACTGATTCAGGGGCATGAAAAATGTGTGCGGCTCACTCACTAATGGAGCAGACCATCCCAGTCTTCACTCAGAGGAGAAAGTGAGCCTGAGAGTTAGGCATTATGAATCTTCAGTTGCCAGTTGGCTTCTCAAAGACACAGCTGCCTTTGTATGATTAAGAATCATTGCCCTTTTGTTTTCCGCATATATAAAGTTTTTTTCTTACATAATTTATGTACTTTTTGCAGTTTTCCCTCCACAGGTTGCCCCACCTCATGTAATTCTTGGACTAAGCTCTTCTGGTCTCGACTCAACATGACTGGAAAGATTGTTAAAATGCTTTTTCTCTGCTGGGTAGACCCAAATTGGAACTACTTTCTAATTCCTGACTCACTACACTTAGCAAAGGCTGTGGTGACAGAAAAGTCACCCATTCAGGGATCTGTCTACACAGGTGGAAGAGCACAATCAGCAGTCTTCGGCAGTGCATCCCAGAAGAACCAGGTTCGCGCCCCGGCCACAGTGCAGCAACTCAGCAGGATGAGAGATATTGATGGACTTCATCACTGGGTTGAGTGCAGTGTTTAAGACACAGTCATTTGAGGAAAATTGTGGAAAATTGCTCCATTTGGCATTGTTATTGATTTGTGAAGACATGTGGGGTATATGTGTACACACACAGACACACAACTCAGCCAGAAAGAGTTTAATCATCTGAATTTTAAGGGTTTTGTTGATTTTCACCAGAAACTATGTGGGAATTTTGAAGTAAAATATGGCTAAATCAGTAACATATACCACTTTAAGGCATTCTAACAAACAAACAGAATAAATCTCTGTAACTCCCACACTCCCTGTCTTCTCGTTATCTCCTCTGCCATGAATGGCCCCTTTGAGTCTGTTATGAGTTCTGAAGCCCCAGTCAGCAGCACAGGCCTTCAGAAGCCCCTCTCAAATCCTCAAGGGCATGGCTCTTTCTCACAGCCTTTCCTACTGTCTCCCTTCTTGACCCATTTGTAAACAGATTTGCAAATAAGGGCCCATATATTTTGGATTTATTGCTTACATTAACTAGGGGGCTTTTCTTGTTCCAGGTATGATGAAGTCGTCAGAGAAACCTTCCATGACTTTTACTTACAAGTAGAAGACTGGGGTCAGACATTAAAACAAACAGTGAAATAACTCTATGGGGATCAAGCTTACTCATATGACTGGGAGCTGGCATAGTAATCCTTCATGGTATTACAGAACCAAACAACGAGGAAGGCAGACCACCACTGAAGTAACACAGGCGATGAAATAGGGTCAGTTTTACTCCTGAACATATAGACAATGTCAAATGCAAGAAAGTAATATTAAGACAACAAATATTAAGTGAGTGAAGCTTATGTACAAAACCTCAATAGCTTATATTCAGGATTCATTAGATAGGGCTTTGTCTGCTCTAATGCAGTATTGTAAGGTTTAAGATAGCCTGGGATATCTAGTAATTCCAGGTCACCCTGGACTACAGAGTGAGAAAGACTAAACATCCCCCAAATACAAGGAAATGCCCATGAATGCAACTGCAGAGTAAAATGAATTGATCTTTGCCTGGGCACAGCTGAACTGTGCAATACTTGCCTAGCATGCATGAAGTCCCAGGTTCAATCACTGGCACCACAGTCAGTATAAAGTATCAGAGTAATAAAGTGTCTCCTGGATATGAGACACCACTGCACTCATGCCCTCATGGGTACTTTATTTGCCTGTATGAAATGTGCACAAGATCCAGACAGTGCAGCACGGGACGATGAAGGGTTCACAAGCCCCAGACCTAAATAAGGAACTATGACCAGTTGGCTTGTGGGGCGGAAGAGTAAGTTTTCTTTAAGGGTGTGGTTCTGGAAGGCTGGGCATGCTCCATGGAAGGTCCCATTAAATGGGCACCACAGACTGAAGGGAAATGGGATTATTAAATACAAAACACATGAAGCTGACGGGGAGGGAGGTAAGGACAGATCTGGGAACAGGGTAAATGTGATCGAGATATTTTATCAGGAAGCTATCAAACAATCAATTAAACAATATACATCATGAGATGTTCAGTTCCCTTTCTTCATCCGTCCCATCAACTCAGATGATCTCTAAGACATTCCTTAAAACTCATCTGCTTGGAATGAACTGGGGAATTCATCCTCTCATAAAAACAGCACTATAATTGGATGTTGGGTTCACAAGTTAATCCAAAATTCTATTAAACCCATAATTATGTTAACCATGTTTTTGGAACCCAAAATAGAAACATGGTATGACAAGTTCAATCACAAGAAGAAAGCGATAATAATGATAATAACTAAAATTTACAGTTAGAAATGGTTCTATGAGCTTGAATGCGTGCTCATTTGATCCTTTTAACAGCCAAGTGAGGAAAGGCCATGTAGAATCCTGTCAGAGTTGTAACCCACTGAGGTCTAGACTCAGAAAAGAATAAAGCTGGATGAACAGAATCCTTATCGCAGAATCTCCGAGAAGTCAGAAATTCACCGCCTCTGAACTCTCCCATCTTACTAACAAAGGGCTGAAATCTCCTCCTTACTTTCTCTAGACCATACTCAGGGCTGCAGAAGTATAGGCAATCCGATCAGTGCTTCCTCTAGCTGCAGTAAGGGTACTAGGAAAGGTGGCATACTCCTAAACCGTACATGGAAGCTTCTAGGACCCATAGCAGTGAACTAAGGCAAAACAGAGGCTTTGGGATGGGTAAAAAGTCTGATTTTGGTATCTGTGATTGAGAAGACAGCTCATCTATGTGGAAAATATTCCTGGCAGTATGCAGGCGGGTGGCGGCCTTAGCACTCAACCCTATGGCTCACAGTGAATGGTGTGGCTTGGGCTCTGTTTCTTCTTGCTCACACGTCAGGAAACGTTAGCAATGAAACCATCTCCCCCTCTTATTACATTCTGCTATGGGAGAAAAACTGCAATGAGGAGATATATCCAGCAGCTGAGGGTCCAGTGTGCTGCTATAACAGCAACAAGAAAAGGAAAAGTAGAGAAATCAGCAGACAAGAAAAGACATTTTCTTAATAAAATGGACATGATGATTTCTTACTACATAACTCTACTAAAAAGACAAAAATAAATGTTGCAACAGTACTTCATTTACTGTGAATCCATTATTCCATCCTAAATTATTTTAATATAGACATATGAAGTGCCCTGACATAAAACATTTGCTTCTCATCTTACCCAGAGGCATATTCTACTTCTCCTATGAAATCTTTCCTGGAACAACAAGGTAGTCTACACTGTACCTGCCTCTAACCTGCTTCTTTACTTCAGGTCCTGGCACATGAAGGACTATTACTGATGTGCAGTCCATCTTTACTAGAGGTAAGGAACCTTCTAGATGTACATTGTGTTGCCTTTTCTCAATACTCTAGCATCTTACAGAACTGCTAAGGCACAGGATGTCTATAGAGAAAGCTCACTGTCTGGGAGGGGATGGTACATGCTCTTTGTGCATCATCCTTTAGGTAAGGTACTTTATGTATGTTTTCTGGATGGTTCTTTTTTTCATAAATTTTATTGAAAGATCCAGAACTACATATTATATAGATTGGAAATATGATTTACAACAAAATTTTCCTTTGCTATCTACTGATTAGTAAGTATTCAAAGACTAGTAAACTTTTTAAAGTAAGAGATATACAATAGTTAATTCTATAGGGGTTGTGGTCCATCTCACCTTTTACAACTACTCAGCTATGAATGTAGAAAGGTCAACTCTAGACAAACCATAAACTAACACAGGATTATGGCTGCACTCCAGTACAGCTGTGTCTATAGTCACCGTCATAAGCTCAATTTAGCACACAAGATGCTATCTTCTAATCTCATTTGACAGTTTTCAGATTATTTGTTGTTTTCTATTTTAATTTTTTATACAGAAGATGGTAGTGAAACAATCTGCAACCAAGATGTATCACCAGACTTCCTTTCTTCTATTCCTAATATGTTCAAGATAAGGTGAAAATACTAAGCATCAGTTTTTTTCCCCAATGACAAATCATAAATTTCCATTAACATTTCGGACATCTGAAAATGTTTAAGCATCGTGAATTTCAACCTCTCCCTTCATGAGTGCATCAGACAGACATCCATCAAAACCCATCCACAAGGGGAGAGGATAATAGAAAGGCAGACATTAAGAGCCATTATGAACATTCTTCCATGACTGGCACAAAGACAATGCTTTTCACACAAAGAAGCATGAAGCACCAGAAAACGCCTTGTGCTATTAGAAGGTAGTATGTCCCTCTTCATCTGAGTGCAAAACAAATGCATAGTTACCACTCATGGAATAGAGAGCAAAGAGATGAGATTCTAGCTCACAGGCGCCATTCTCAGTATGGATTGAGATTATTATAACATCATGGTCACCTAGAATGCAACACTGTTTCTTTAATTCCCCTTTAGATCCTCGTCCTTTTCTTGGTTGTTTTCACTCTGTTGTTGGAGTATATGTTCCTAACTTGAAATTGGCATTGAGGTTGTAGTTCATTCTCATGTAGGGATACTTATTTATTGTATAATGATTGAATTGGATGGATAGAGGACTGGAAATATAATACTACCATATCTAATTTCTTCTTTAGCATAGCATGGGGTGGAGAATATACAGACATAGATGTCAGCATAAAGTACTTAAGCAAAGCAGTGCAGCAAGGTGAGATGCTGGGAAACAGGGCCATGTATGGACGAGGCTGGTCCTTCAGAAATGTCTCATGATGGCTGTCTACATGATTCTTCGGCACGTAGTTCTTATAAAATTTGGTGCAAGGCATTGGAAGTCGACTTTCCATATCTCTCTGCATTTACTACTCGTGAACATTTGAAGACAGGAATCATACTCCAGTCAGGAATTATGGTTGTTTTCTCTCTGTTTCTCCTCTTTCTTGTTTTGTCTTATCTCATCTCCTCTACTCATCTCTCACCCCCTTCTTTTCTTTTTAAAAGAACCTCATATTGTCTTGAAGACTGAAACACTGGGGATACCAGACAAGGAGTTATTATGTGTTTTACTTTCACCTCAGCACTGAAGAGATGGTTTGTATCTAGACCACAACTTTAGGTATGGCTATTACTTTCTACAGCAGCATGAGTTTCACTTCAGGGACTTTGGGTACCAACAGGGTAGGGCCTGTCTCATGTGGAAGCTGAAATTTAGACTGGTCTGATTTAAGTCCTAAAACTAAAGAAACACTGAACCACAAATGTAAAACCATCATGCTAAACTTGGAAGCCCCTCTAGCAAAGAGTCCTAGCCTAGCCTATAAGGAGACACACACACACACACACACACACACACACACACACTCTCACATACTGTACTTAAGTAATTACAGTATAGCAGTGATAAGCATTCTGCATCAACCCATAAATGCTACTATCAGAGCATTATACATTGGAAACTTAAAGCAATTTCAATATGAAGGTTTTGAGAAAGATAAAAATAGTTCCTCAGTTCTGGCTTTTCCTGCATGGACGATGTCCTTCATTGCAATGGCATTGAATAAGAAATATCCTTGGTATAAACAAAACATTCTTCCATTAAGTTCAGAGTGACAACAACAATAAGATTTACAAGATAACACAAGTGATAGAAAACATTTATGGCAAACTTCATTTGCCAGCATTAGAATCAATCGAGCTCCCGTTCCTTCTTTTGAAGCACTAGAGAAAGGGGGAAAGACCTCTACAGAGAAGAAAAACATTGTTTTGACATATGCAGCTTAGCTTGGTTACAAGAGCCAAGAAGCCAGGATAGCCAAGAAACATACTGGCTCAAGCTGGTCACCAATAAAATAGAAGAAAAATGTACCTCCCATGTCAGATCCTTCCCAAGTAGAAATTTCTCAGTGCTCGAACACCAGTGTCTACACAAATTAGAGATAGTCCCTGAATACCAAATGAGTACTGGTCACAGGATCATAAATTCAAGACACAGGAGTCCACTAAGTGGGGGATAAGAAAAACAGCAGAGCAGTGGACAGGGCTCTCGCTGTGATGGGCCAAAGGAGACGGCTGACTTCTGGCCAGAAGTGCCCACTCAAAGGTCCCCACTGAGCTCCCTCGGTAAGGGAGTATCATTTGAAAGGAAGATATTAGATGCACGGTTCACCTGGGTTATCTGGGAGGCTTCGAGTCACTAATGTGAATTAGGCAGAATCCTTTATACATCTAGGTAGGGGTCGAAATAAGTCGTCTTTTGTACAGCCTATAAAACCCAAGATCACACTAGTAGCTCTGGATTAGTCTAGAGATGTTTAAGCCAAGTTTATTTTAACATCTCCTATATACCATGTGCTTAGAACGAATGCTACTATAATGCACAGGACCACAAGGAAGGTTCAATAAATATTTCCCTATTTATTTTGTAAGTTATGGCCCACAGAGAATTTCCTCATGAGTCTAACTTTTGAACCTTACCACAGTAGAAGGAAAAAGATGATATATTTATAACAGATGTACAAATCAAAACATTGAGACTCCAAAATACCAAATGACAACTGCACTCCTATCTTTGACCACAGGCTCAGTGAGCTGACCACATTACACAGTCCCTTAACCTGGTGCCACCTCATGCTTAATTATAAAACAGTGATACTTTATGACGAGTGGAAAGTATGCTTATGTATCCAAGGCGAAGCTGAGAAGGATCAGGTCAGGACAGCAGTGATATTTTAGGGAAATGACCAGCAGTGACCCTTTTCTTGAAGGAATGTGTTTGAGGTAAACTCAGGGCTCAGATGGTCTGAGTTAATCCCGTGTGGACAGGATGGATGTGATGCCTCCTCTGTGGTCCCCATAGCAACCAAGACTAATGTGAATGCCTCCCTGTCTCACATCTACACCCTTTTGTTGACACCTAAAGGTGTCCAAAGAGTCTAAGGAGGTGGGGCTTGGAGGCAGGGAAAGTTTCTCTTAAGCTTGGAAGGGCATCAGTACTGACCATGTCCTGAGATAGAAACACAGTAAACCAAACCAAACCCAACAGAGGGCAGGGGAAAAAGAGCGAAAGAATCAAGCCTTCATTTCTGATGAATAGTTCTTTCTGAGAAATAATCTGTTCTAATAAAATATCCATTAAGAATTCCTATCTTGCAGTTGGGGAGGACTGACACACCCCATGTCATGTCCCTTAGATAATTGTGGCAGGGACCATGCATGTATAATAAGCACTGTATGGGGACTACTACTGACATCCCAGGGTAAGTTTTACCACTTGTAGGACAGGGCTGGAGACATCAACATGGAGGCAGATGGCTGGCAAAGGCCTGTTTTCAACTCTACTTCCCTCTGCTGGAGAGTGAGTCAGCAATAGGAAGCCCAAAAGTAAGGAGTATGAAACTAGAGTTCCAGTTGTATGAGAGGAAAGGTGAATGCATGAAAAACGTCAATATTAGTTGAAGATCCATTGAAGGACAAGCATTAAGGGAGACACTAACATGATTTCTTGGTGTAATAGATAGGCACATGGCATTCACTGTGAGATCCAGGGAGGAGAAGGACTGAGTCACACACAAAAGCACAGGTTGCGGAGAGGCGGTCAGAACTGAGACTGAACTAATTGAAAAACAATAATGGATCTGGTGGATTATTTTATACTTTCCATATTAGATACAGTTCTATTGAAGTGATAAAATACCATGACTGAAGAACCTTGTAGAGGGAATGGTTTATTCAGGCTTCCAGAGGGAGAAGAGTCAACAAAACCATGCAGGGTAGCATGGCAGCCATCAGGCATAATGGCTGTCATCTCCAGCAGAAAGCAGGAAGCAGAGAGAGCACTTCGAAAGGGCTCCAGACTTTAAGCTCCACCTCCTGTGAATACTTCCTCCAGCAAGACCAGATCTCCTATACATCCCAAATGTCACCACCAACTGGGAACCAAGGATTCAAATGCCAGAGAATATCATAGCTTCATAATGCTTTGCTAGATTTGTGGGAGAGCACGTTTTGGTCGTTTGGGGGCTTTATGAAATGGGGCATTAGAAAAGGAGATGACTAAGGGAGATTTAAGATGTGGTAAGGTTTCTTTTTCTAGGCAACTCCAGGGTTTCTGCTCTCTAAATGTGTAAGATATGATTTTGTGATGACTCGCAACAAACCAGGTTACCAGAGATAAGGATACCTGGACACACACACAATGCACAGTCTTCCTTCCCCAGGTCAGTAGGCTCACTATTGAAGCTGTGACTATAGAAACTTTGCCTTAAGCCATTCACAAAGTTATAGATTAGATCAAATGAATTTATATGACCTCATATAATCAATCATTTAAAAAATGTTATTAGTATTTCTGTTTTCTGAAGGGCTAGCCTGTAGGACTGTATTTCTAGTCACCAGGATTCTCTCAGTATATAGAACGCTAGGATTGGTTTTGCATGATATCACTAATGCGGGCAAGCAACCGACACACCATCTTAGGCAAAACCTTGAAGGAAAACGGAGGAAAGATTAGATGCTTAGATGAATGGCCAAGCACAGTGCCATATCCTACCCATAACATTCCCTTTGGGCAACAAACCTAAGATCAGGCAAGAAACTGTTCTGCATTGAAGTGGGCCCTGCACATAACGTAAAACTTGGGAGATATCTTCGGCTACCTTAACATTAGTTTCATCACACGCTAATGGCTTGAAACATTTTCTTACAACTTTACTTGAGTTTACATTCACTAATCTGATATAAATTATTTTAAGCATTCTTTGCAAGTCTTTTTTATCGCTTCTTTTTCATTGATTTTTTTAATTTAATTTTTACTTATTTACTTAATATCCCGCTCTCCTCCCCACTCCCTGACACCTCCTTCTACAATTCTTCCCCCAAACCCCTTCGGCTTCTCCTTTTTTCCCCTTGACAGGTGGGGGCCAAGAACTGACAGGACAAGATCGGACACCCAATCCTATCAGGAAGAGAATGTATAAACAATTTTTTTTTCTAAATGGACTGTTCTACAAATAATTTCACATGAACAAGCAAGGAAGGGCAATATAATCTTCATTTCAAAGCACCCCGTGCACAGTTGATGATAGCACGGATGTTACCTCACTCCTAAGGCTCAGCTCCTGTTGGGACTTGGCTCCTAACAAAAGGCCAACATGCTGAACTGGTGAAGCCACAAGTCTTTCAAGCCTCTCTACCCCCGCCTTTGCTTTTGTCTTTTAATTCCATTGTGTTTCAGAAGGAAGCTGGAGTGGTTTGCTTTGGAAGGCACTGGGTATCATATCACTAGTTTTAAGATGATGTTAATAGCATTAAAAGGAACCACTGCACACTCTATACTACTCGACAGTAGTGGACTTTGTGTGTGAATAAATTTATTGTTCATTATTTACTAAATTCCTGTCTGAAGATGCCACTCTATCCTTTGCGAATATGAAAGCAAAAATTAAGAGAGTGGGCCAACTCAGAATCACACAGTGAAGGGAAGGCCGAGCCATGTTTTGAACCCAGTTCTGGCTGACTGCAAACTTTTTTGACCTTTCTTTGTTCCTGTTCTGTATTCATCACTTCCTGATGCTGTAGTAAATATCCTGACAACAGTTTCTTAGAGAGACGAGGCTTCTTTTGGTGCAGCCCATCATGGTGGGCAGTCCTGACAGCTAGATCTACAGATCACATTTCATACTAAATCAGGAGCAGTGAGCATGCTGGTGCTACCTGCTCCTTCCTGCTCAATCCAAGACAAATCAATCAATCGCAATACTGCTGCCCACATTTAGGATGGGTCTTTCAGCCCCAGTTTACCTTATCTAGAAAGTTCTTCCCAGAGAAGCTTGTTTCCATGGCGATTTGAAATCCCATCAACTAATAGTTACCTTTTAGTGGATACTTCCTTTGAGCATAGGGTTCAAGAGAACTACCTCTTACTGAGTTATAAATGCGTTCAGTAGCTTACTATTTTCACTAAGCATAGAAATTTTCCTTTATGATTCTTTTTTCATAACAAAACTAAAAATTTTAATTCCACATTATACATATATAGCATTTTGCAATGCTCAGCTACAAATTCTATTTTAGAAACATTTAAAAAATATACTTTGAATAAAAAAAATAAAACATTCACAGGGAGAACCCTGAACTTTTGTTAGGGTACGGGCCAGCAGAGTTGAGAATGCTTTATTACACTGAGAAGCCACTAAATTCAGGGACACCACCAAAGCAAGAATAATATCACTTCCCAACATAAGTAATTTCTGTGTTCAGAGGTCCACACTCTTCAAATTTCTAGAGAACATGTGGGTCTTGGGACACACTGTCTTCTGCAAGGGGAAATCTGTTAATTAATTTTCCATAGTCCTCTCTGACGAGAGCCTTTTCTGCTGCCTACACCTTTTGCTCCTGCTGACCATGAAGGTGAATTTTTATCCCCCCTCCTTTCTCCATTTGCTCAAAAATCAAACTGTAACTTTTCCTCTGTTGTACTCTGACCCACTGAACTTGAGATCTGAAATTGTTTTTTATATATTCCACTGGGAAATGGAAAAAGATAATTTCTTATTTCTCTATCTGTCCATAAAACATAAATATCCTAGTGGGACAAATTACCTAATTTATCTTTCTTAATATGAACATTGCTGTACAGTTAAGTGTTCAACCATTATTGGATAATATATATATATATATATGTATACTATATATATACATATATATAGTATCCTATCTTACTATAAATATAAAACACTTTATCTCTACCTTGGCACTATTTTCTGTCTGTTTTATGGCTATTTGCATTAATTACAGCTGTTTAAAGGAAACAATCCAAGTGGATGGTCTGTCTGTCTGTCTGTGTCTATGTTTATGAATGTGTGTGTGTGTGCGCGTGTGTTTATGTGTAAACACAGAACCTAGTACATGAATAAGCACTTCATTTTGTACAAATTCTGAGTGGTTTATAGCCATAGTTTAGATATGCTCTGTTTAGAATACCTCTGCATTATGCTTAGCATCTCAAACTATGGAAATACAGAGTTCTAGCCTTAATTCTAAACTCCAGGGCTTTGAATTCTGTATCAAAAACAAAAAACAAAAAACAAACAAACAAACAAAAAATGAATTTAAGGAACCTGGTTTCTTTTGGAGGAATTTACAACTAACTACATTTCTAATGAAAGTATCTGAGAAATTCATTCTCAGGCTTAGACTGTGTACACATGCAAAATGGCACTGCCTCTCTCTCTCTCTCTCTCTCTCTCTCTCTCTCTCTCTCTCTCTCTCTCTCACTCTCTCTCACTCTCTCACATAGTTCAAGAACCAAGCCCAGTGGATACTGCCTGCTTCTTCCACTTGAATTAACCTAATCAAGATGATATTTCCCAGCATTCCCAAAGATGCTAGTCTCAGGTTATTCAAGATCCTGTTGTTGATACTGTAGTATTTATTTAATGGCTGCTGATAGTATCATGAGGAGGATGAAAGGAGATGTCCGTCTTAGATACTAAAACGGTCTGGTTTCTGAATGAACAGAATAAAAATGAATAGAATCTAGCAAGGCAAACTCATCAACGTTTGTCACAATATGGCCATATTAACCCTGAATTCTTCCTCTACAAAATCTTAACATAAATGGCCACCAACTTATGTCTCTATTTAAAAAAAATAGAAAAATTTTCCTCTTGCCTACTCTTAACTAATTTTCATAACTAAACTGGAGAATATCTTCAGTAGTCAAAAACCCATCAGTTTTTCTGATATTTTTAATTTTATTATAACTAAAACTAAATTCCCAGGACAGGTTTTTATGCCATCTACTAACATACAAGCACGAAATTTCCTTCCGGATATTAATCTTTTCAGTTAAAAATTGATTCAAGCCATACAACAGCCCAGAAAGATGGATCCAACATACTTCAAACCCTGAACATTGACAGGTCACTCTCCTACAGCGTAACTTTTCCAAAAACTGCAAGAGGACATTGATTCCGTTTCTTCGTCCTGCACTGTGTGTGGCTGGAGGACAGCTGTTGACTACGGAACTTTAACCAAACACCCTATTTTTAGAATATTTAGCTCAATCTTTATAGTGTCTGGATTTGTAACTAGCCATTTCTCTAACATTAAGCTGAGCCACATAAGAAAATTACTACAGTGATAATATTTCCAGGGCACAATGAGTCACTTTCCAGTGTCTAAAAGGGGAAATAAATAATTTCTGAGGATGGGTTGGTATGACGAGAAGGAGAGTACGCTGCATTGGTATTCCACAGTCAACCTCCTGCTTTAACACGGGGTAATCCTCTACAGAAGATGGTAGTGGCGTTAGATTTAGTTTAAGCATTGCTCTGGGCTAATGAACAGGGAAGGAAGTGTGGGCCAGTGTTAGCAATAATGATCAGGGTTGACTGCTGTAAAGCAAGGGTGTGGTTTGCTTCTGAATGGGCAAGGTCTCTGGAGGATGAACGATCAGGGCCACCCCAACTAGTATCCAACCGGGAGAGCGGGTGTGGATCGAAGGGCTCTGGATTCAAACCTCAAGCCTCACAAAAAAGGTTTCTGTCAGAACAGCCAAGTGTCACAGCTATTGTGGGAGACTGTGTGCTCCCCATGTGAATTAACAGAAGTCTGTGTATACTTTGGGCATCTGAAAGTTCCTTTGCTTCCAATTTTACATCAAGGTGGGATAAAACACAAAGATAAATAAAGACAAAACATCCCCCACTGAGTACCAATTCTGTGTAAATACTTGTGTTCACTGTGGCCAACAGCAGTTTGATCAAACCCAACCTTTTTAATGATCATACCCACAACACATATTTTTTGACAATTCTGATCTTTTCATAAGTGAGAAGAACAGAATGGATAAAAAAAAAAAGAAATACAAGCCAAAACACTATTTACTCTCCTGGGAGAGCTGTACTGTATAAACAAAAATAATGGTTATGTTCCTAGAGTCGGAACCCTTGCTGGGCTACAAGAAATGATGCTGCTACTGGCACAGCCGAGTCTCACAAAATATAACAAAGCCACAGGACAATGGGACGCTTACACTGCTGCTAGTATTAGGCCACTTCCATTCAGTGGGGCCAACTAAGGACTTGTTTGTCCTTTGGTGTTTCGAGGTCTATTACCACTGTGTTGAACATAACATGCCTCATTTTGTTTTCCTAACTGTGCTCATCTCTCTCACCGAAAACTACAATTTGATATTTATGAAATCATACAAGAATGCTGTGTAATCTTCCACCCCTCAAAATTATATAAAATTATTCAGAGGACAAAAGAATAATGTACACTTCAAATCATGTGTCCTTTTCTTTAACCACTTCCAACAGACAGTGTCTCCTCTCTTTCTCCTCCCCCTCTCTATCTGGCTAGAGAACACAATGTACTCTGGAGATAATTGACTGTGGAATATGACGATGTTTATTTAAAAACAGGTCACACAGACTGCACTGTGAGAGTCTTCCTTTATCCTCACACTGATTCTCATCTAAGGGAAACGAAAGCACTGTGTGCGGCAAAGCAGCATTGCGGCCCCTCCATTACTTCTTTAGATATCACCTGCTGGGACAAATCCACTACAAACATGCCCTCAGCCTTGGGGATTCTTAAGTTATGGAAAGCTCTCCCCAGATTACTCATTTAGAATAAACTCTAATAAGCAGAAGCCTAACTCTATATAACGTTAACAGTATGGGTGATTGCTTCAAGAAGAACACAATATAGCTTACTTGCTCAGAAACAACACAAATCTTAGAAATGTATGTGTGGGAAGGTGTGATTTAAAAAACCTGTTATTAATCTTTGTTATGGTATAGAAAACAATCCTGTCCTTTCCTTGATGGCAGAGCTTCTTCTCCTGCCTTGGCAGGTTTCTGTTATTTTGACAAATACATCTAGAAGAAAACAGAATAGCGTTGAAGAGATACATGAGACGCCAGTGACAACGTGCATTGGCTGGACATCCTATGCAAACTACTTAAGTTGGACTCCTCCACCATTGTACCCCATAGGTAGGTCTGACTTAAATCCTTTGAGTGCCCATCATTTTCAGGATAACTGTCTATTCCTAAAACTATAAAATATTCAACTTTCATTTCTGAATCTCTTCCAGATCCGAGGTAAAACAGGTGACGCTGAAGATATACTGGGCCTAAAAAACACAACCAACCAACCAACCAACCAACCAAAAACCAATTAAACAAAAACAGGGTCTTTGCTTACAAACAACTTCTCATATAATCCCCACTCCATTCTTTGTGTAGCTTTCCTGTATCCTAGATAAGTGTCCCCTCTTTTCCCCACCCCCCACCTGTCTTCTCTCTCCACCCCACCAGCACCAGCCAGGCCACTGAAATCTCCTTAGCACTGAACATGTCAGTGATTAGCATTCCCTTTAGCACTTGCTAAGAGCCTATTGTATCTTTGGAGAGACATGAGGAAATGAATGTTCATCATCTCAAGTCAAGACCACACCATTTCTCCACACCCCAGGATATCATCTTGTTTTTCACTGTAAAAAGTTACAAACACAGAACTTTCTGAATCTGGTAAATAGAATACTGATTTGCTGGGGCAATTTCCATCCTCACCCCACCCTGCAAAGAGACAGAGCTTCTTTGATACTCATACAAAATTATCTGTATTTCCCTTGTGCTTGCACACATAACTCTACATGGTTCAGAACACCCTGTCTGGGCACGTCAAAATAATCTGGCAAAGCCTGTTCTCACATTATTTGTGGGGAGAGTAGAACCAAACGTCCTGGTGAGCTCTTGAGAACAAGCTGTCTTATGAGAGTTATACTCCACAATTCCAATGAAAGGGGATTAGAGACGAATCCAAAGCTCAGTGCTGATTTTGCTGCAACCAGCCTTCCCTACAATGCCTATACAATGGACTAGAAACAGCACTAAAAACAAAGCCTCCATGACAACCCAGAGTATAGGAATGAGGCTTCTTCAGCCAGCTTAAAGATGGCAGGTGTTTACTCTTCCTCCATCCAGATGTCAGTGGACACACTCAAAATCTCTAACCTAAGCAGAGATCGCACTTGGATCAATGACACTTGGAACAACGGGCACGGATCATGTCTGACTCAGTGCTCTGTGTGGTGCAGGTTGGGTGGGATGCTCCCCAAGCGCTGCTCCAGGCAGCAGAGAGTAGGGGGATGGGGCTGCCTCTGCTCTGGTCTCTTCTATCCCCCTCACCCAGGAGTACTTATGCAAAGGATCCAAGAGTCCATTTCTCTACATATTTCTTTCCCCTCCATCCTTGAGGACAGGTTCCACATCTTCTGCTTTTTATCTACCACATAAGAAAAAGGCCCAGCATATATAAGTGGCCATGAGTGTCTGTGGAAGAAATGAGGAAAGTAAAGGATAAAAAGCGCACTCTCCATAAGCTCCCCCCACCTCCTCAGTGATAACATTAAGAATGGCTAAAAAAAAAAAACCTTCAGGATGGCCTCTTGAGTGCCTGAGAAAATGGTTCTGAATCTAAAACGGAACTGAATCTGAAGCATCACGTGCTTCCTGGTATTGGCTTTTTTTTATTATGGATTATATAACCATTCTTTATATGGAACACTTCCATTCAGCCTTTGCATGGGTCCTCTGAAACTATATCTTAGTTGAAGTGGGTAGTGTTATCTTCTAGACGAATAAAACTAGGAAGCTTGTCTGACACTTCCACCACAGAGTCAGTAAGCTGTGTTAGGAACCATGAAAAACATGGGATCCAAAGGTTAAAAGCTGTCCATGATTGGAGGTGTACACCTTTAAGCAAGATACTCGAGACGCAGAGACAGACAGAGCTTGGTGAGTGGAGGCCAGCCTGGTCTACAGAGTGGGTTCCAGGACTCCAGGACAGCCAAGGCTGTTACACAGAGAAACACTGTCTCAAAGAAAAAAATAACAGTCAAAAGCCTCCAAATTAATGCTCAAGACCAAAATAAAAAAAGTAACCAGAAAAAGTGTTACAGTCTACGATCTTCAAGGCTGCACCCACCAAAGATAGATCTGCACAACAGACCGGCAAGCGCGCAGCAAGGATATGCACATGAATTTTTCACTCATATTTCCGTCCTTCCACGCGTACATGTTATAACTCTACATACCTGCCTCTGTCAAAGGCTTGGCAGAGTCTCTGTGCTAGCATACTGGTCCTCACCCAATCTAATTTGGTTTTAATATATCTACACCACTGGGGTGAGCTGTTTAGAAAAAAAAGTCACCGGGGAAAGCAAAATCAGGTGATGTCTCATGTTTAAATTGAGGGCATCCTTTCCAGTAAGTAGAAGATCTGGCTTGGGATAGTCATAACTCCTTTGAATAACTCAGTGTATGGATAGCCGTTCCCACAGGAGGGCTATGCTAATATGGTTGCAGGTTTGCTTCTCCTCGACCACTGCTCTCTGAGAAGGCAGTCACCCATAAGACTGCCTGTGCTTATCTTCTCATCAAGCCACAGTGAGAACAGCTGTAGAAACCATGACACTATCAATTTGGGAATACTTACAGAGCTACTGCGATGAATTGTACTGAACAGTATAGTGGGCCATGGCCTCAATGGCTTCTGTTTAGATTGGTGGGTGTTCTTATATTATCAGACATCAAAGCCTGTATGCAGTCCTGTCCTCCCCTGCCCTGAGTGGCTCAAAATTCAATAAGCTGGCAGTTGTATATAACTCATTCATAAAAATTAAACTACACACAGATTGGTCTGAGCAGGAATAATTATGCAAAGTATAAATATTCAAATGTCCCTATTGGTGCTGGTCACACTGGGTAATGCTGAGCCAATGACTTGCTGGGATGCATGCAAATGAGATACATTGCTAGACTATCCTCCCTCTGTGCCAAGGAAAGCTCAGACACAGGCTGACTGAGGGGATGAGTCGATAGATAAAAGGCAGACAGGGAGCAGGAAAAAGGACAGATTCCGCGAGGCAAGGTCAGCACCAGAGGGAGAAAATGGGAAGAGATTACTAGTGGGGCTGATAAGTATTCTTTCTCTATGGTCTCAGTGCTGAGGCACGAGGTCTTGGGAGAAACTTCTTCAGATTGTTAAGGAAATAACTCAGAGTCCTCAGAACAGGTATCAGATTGGATATTCTCCAGCAGGGAAAGCAGGGTGCGTCACAATCAAGGCAATGAGGTGTCACAAGTGGTGGGTGTCCCCTGGCATTTGTCTTGCCATTGTCTTAGACAAGAGAATGAAACTGTTACAACTGCAGAGTAAGTCCTCAGGAAGTGCTGCGGCGTCTGGCACAACTGTGCCGGGCAGCAGTCTCCTCTTCAGAGTCTCCAAAATATCAGGCAGATTCCCTTTAGATTGGAGTAAAGGGAACTTCCGGGAGAAGTCTTCCCTGACCTCTCAGCTGAGTGAGCGCAGAATCTGAGGCCTCTCTAAGGGAATGTCATTATCCGTTCCCTCCCCCTCCGCAGCCAACACCATAATATGTGTTCTCAGCCCTCAATGGTATAGGCCATATTACATGCACTAAAAATAAATAAAAAACAAACAAACAGAAAAACAAAGTGTAATGAAGCACTAAGAGTGAGCGGGAAGGAGAGAGAAGGAATGGCTGCGAAGCGAGGACCCAGAGAAGCGCAAACCCTTTAAACAGACATGGATGGAGAAGAAAGGAATGGAAGGAAGGGGGTGGGGGACGCTAGGGTTGCTTATGAAGTCCTGAGTCGGGGCTGAGAAGTGTAGCCGTGAGGGCCTTTCCACGCTCACTGCATTTGGTCACATGCTTATGTGAATGTGTGAATTTAACACGGAACATGACGGGGATATGTTTCTTTCAAAGTATTTTTTATTTACTGCGTATGTCTAAGTACATGCTCATATGTGTGTTTTTTAGTGTGTGGGTGAGAGAGAGAAAGAGTCAGACAGACATGGAGACAGACAGAGACAGAGAAGGACAGAGACAGAGAGGGAACACACACTGAAACGTGCCGAACTGCACACATGGAGGTCAGAGAGCAGCTCGTGGCAAGCAGCCCTTTCTTTCCACCATGGTGTCCCAGGAATTGAACTCAGGTTGCCGGTCTTGGTGGCAAGTCACTTTATTCCCTGAAGTAGTTTGCCGGCTCAGGCACATTTAGCTGAATCTAACAAGCCACTTTTATGTGGTTTGGTGACTTCACAAATGCCAACTCATGTCTCTGCCGGTCATCATGTCGCAGGGATGAGTTCTTAGGCTATTTCGGATGGTCCTGATTCTACTCCCATTGAGTCCATTGACCCGCAGAGTCAACAGTCATGTGACAGGAATGTGTTCTGTAACACCCAGCATAGGGAGTATGCCTCGGGTGGAGACAGCAGGCAAAGTGAAGATGGAGAGACCAAGACTGGCCTGTGGTCAAGTTTACACGCATATGCAGAGTGTGCCTGGAGGACCGTGTCTGGGACACATAAAGAGATCATTTTTCTTACCAAGAAAGTGTTCAGTACTGTGCTAGGAAGAAATACACATTCAGTCCCACATAATTCATTACAATGTGAACGGCACAGAGTACAATTCATAAGTTTCTGCACCTCTGCTAATGGTATAAATTTCTAACCTCACAAGTAGAAGAAACTTGATAGAAATTTCCTCCCATTTAAGGGAAATCTTAAATTTTATGTGACATTAATAAATCCTGGACACTGCAAGGAAATTTTACAAAATTTTAATAACAACAATATGAACCCAATTTAAAAATCAACATTACTAGAAGAAAGACTCAATCTTTTTGTTTTTTTCTCTACAGAAAGCATTTGTAATGTTAAGATGTGGGAAAGTAGTCAGAAAAAGTGTGGTTACAATATATACGAACATATCAAGAGTCACTCATTGGGATTTGAAAACCTTGACATTAGGCTTGTCAACCTGTAGGTGTGTGAGAAAGTGAGTGTCTGCTGTTTAAGTCACTCAGTCCAGCAGGCTGTGGTATGTCTTAGAGCAGCCTGGCAATATGACACCTCAATTCAAACTTCACTGAGGAGTGAGAGACATAAGGGGTCCACACTCATGTCACACAAGAGCTGCAGTTATTTCATCAATAAGAATGATAAAATATCCACCAATGTGAACACAGCCTTGGAGGTTCCAGGGCCCCTCTGCAATGTCTCCTATCCTGTAAGGCCTTGGAGATTCATTCTCCTGGGTCTCAGGTTGCTTGTGAATGGACAGGATGGCTTCTTAGAAAACAGGGTCAGCACTTATGTGTTGTCTGAGACTCTAAATTGTCATCAATTTGTCACGTAAATAACAATTGAGATAATTGCTATGTTCTAGAATTTCCCTGAGAAAACTATATTTCAACTTGCAGGAATTTTTTTTGCGACCATGCAATTTGTTAATAATCAAAACAGAAATATAGAATTCTGCTGTGTGTGTGCATATTTGTGCATATGTGTATGCTTAAGTATGTATGTGCATGTTTATAAACATGCTTGAATGTGCATGTGTGCATGCATGTGTGTGTTTAAAGTAGAGGACAGTGTCAGATGTCTTCCTCTATTGATGATATTACTTTTTAAGACTTGACCTCACATGCCCAGGCATTCCCACTCAGTCTGAAGCTAGGCACAGCTACACACTGACTTGCCTACACAAGCTTCAGAGATACTCCTGTCGCTGTCTGAATAGCAATGGGAATACAGGTTCACACTGACATGTCTGTCTTCTATGTTGGTGCTGGCAATTGAACTTTGGACCGTATACTTTCAAGACAACTACTTGACCAATTAAATTATCCCTTTAACCCTGATTGCCTTTGAATAGGAAATCATCAACCCTGATTCTGTGGTTGAATCAGAAATCTTACCTCTAAGATTAGATTCAGAAACCAATGACTCCCTCCTCTTGTAAAGAGGGAGCCCCCTCTGCCCCCACCTCTGTTTTCCTTTCTGAGATAGGGTCTCACTGTATAGTTCTGGCTGACCTAGAACTCTTGATGGAGACCAAGCTGGCCTAGAATTCAGACATCTATCTGCTTCTGCCTCCTGAGTGATAGGTTTAGTTATATATCATCACACCTAGCTACTTTTTTTGAAAATAAGTAGTTTTGGAAATATGATGGAGGGGAGGATAATAGAGGGAGGGAAGGAAAAGGAATGCGGGTGTCAGACTCAGCGAGGAGCACTGCCAGAGAACTCGGAGCGGCCACAGAAGGCTGAGCAGCCCAGCTTGTCCTGCACTGAGCTTCGCACGCCCAGGCATTCCCACCCAGGCTTTCCAGCACAGCCAAGGCTCCCCGACTTGGTGTGTCTCCCATAGGGAAAACCTCCATGCTCTAGTCACAGGTCTCAGACATGGTGGCTTTGGATACTTAGTCATTTATTTAATTCTCTTTCAAGCCAGATTTGTTGTGTATCAATAGGAAATGTGATTAGAAAATGCAACATTCATTTTGCTCAATGACTCTAAATTTCAGATATCACACATTTTAACATTTCATTTTCCTTGCCCTTTCATGATTTATTCTTTAAATATACAAAAAGTTTCATGCAAAGGCAAAAAGCAGGGTGATACTTTTGGATTTTGGAAAAAAATTAAGTGTTTGGGGTCATTTGGGGCCTTGTCACAAGTTGCATCTCCTCACTTGGAGATGCTGTGATTCAGGACACACGCTGCAGAGTGTCAGGCTGTCTTAAGAATCTCCCAGCTCAGCAGTGCTCTGCCCCGAGCTTCCAGGTGACCACCAAGACTCTCCTCTCGGCCATCCTGCTTCCTCTGTTCCACAGCCTACCAATCACACTCAACACCCAATCTGCCTGGCAAAGGCAGACTAGACCAGTGGTTCTCACACTTTGGGTGGTGACCATTTTCATAGGGAGGGGGATCACATATCCTGCACATCAGATATTTACATTACCATTCAGAACAGTAGCAAAATTACAGTTACGAAGTAGCAGCGGCAATAATTTTATAGCTGGGGGGGGGGGGAAGTTAACCACAACATGAGAAACTGTATTAAAGGGTCACAGCATTAAGAAGGTTGAAAACCACTGAACTAAACAAGAAAAATAGATTTCCTGATGCCCTCTGTTATAAAAAGCACTAAGAAGCTTGCCTGGCCATCATTCATTATCGTCCTATTAAGTTGGACCCTCAGTCGCTTAATGCATGAGGGTTTCTTGAAGTCAAAAGGAAACTGATTTCAGAACCACTGCACAATTGTGAGCGTTTTTTGTTTTTGTTTTTGTTTTTGTTTTTTTAGCTTCTTTTTTCTTTTAAATGGCAGTAAAAACGTAATAGGTAAGGTAGGGTAAATAGTCTTTGGTCCAATTCCCCTGAGTCTCAGTATTTTACAAAGTAAAAATCAAGCATCTAAATAGACTCCAAAGACACATCCAGTCAACAGCAGGAGAGGGCATCACACGGAAAGCCCTAGCACACCTGGGTGCTCTTCAACATTGTCCCTGAGAGGTGCTCTCCAGTGGACTTGGGTTTCTCACTTAGCATGGTCTAAACTCAATCATATCTGATTCTGGTAGAAAGGATCTTGTTCCTTAAAAAGTGGAGATGCTAGGGGAATGGGGTATGGGGTGGAGTGGAGCCATTAACGAATCAGGAGGGGACACAGGTGAGCAGATGCCCAAATCCTGAAAGCTTGCCAAATTCATACAAATGGGATTCTTTTTAAAAATAAATGCATCAAAAAAATATCTGGCATATGCAAGCAGAAGACTTCCTCAGATCATAGTTTCATGGGCTGAGAAGTTGGGCAAAGGAAATGCCCGTGCTAACTGGTCCTTTTTATTCCTTTTGTCCCACCTGACCTCTAATCTAAGCTCACTGAGCACACTGCTGTCTGCATGCTAAGGGCCCTTCCCAGGTAAGGAGAGTTTCCCTCAAGAAAACTCTGTACATAGAGCAGGGGTTGGGGGTGGGGCACGCCCCTGCCATTTTACTCTATTCTCTGATGACAATACTTCATCTCTCTTCTTCTGTCCCTGTAAACGCCAAACCCAGGGGACCTGATGTCCCCCTTGTTTCTTTTGCCTGTGACAGTTTTCATTTCCAACTTAGAACTAAAACACCCTATCCCTTCAGCGTTGACCTAAATGTCATTTCTTCAAAGACTCCCCTTCAGTGGGCCACTTTAATCCTTAACTCCTGACACCACAGCTGTGGAGAGTATCACCACAGCAAAGTCAGTCAAGGAGTCTGACTTGGAGAAGGCAGAGGGCTAAGGACAAAGGAGAGTCAGGATGACAAGACAATTTATCATAAGACATTTACACAGATCGGAGCAGGGATCACTGGTTACCATTGTCTTACTGTCTCTCTACAATAAACAAATTAAAATTAAGAATAGAATAGGAGCTTAAAGAGAAATTCTATCATCTTCTGTGTAATCCTGGCACCAAAACACAACTGAATGTTCGTCCTTTTTCCAAGCATAATCTTGCAATGTGCCTGTTGTCACATGATCAAATCAGCCCCTTGTTTTAATGCTCATCTCTGTTCATATTTACGAGAGCTCATAAAACAAAATCGGGTAAAGTTCTTGATCTCGGCCTGTTTTGTTATCGGTAGAAGGAAAAATCATATCCAGTGAGCATGTTAATGAGCTAGCAAGAGCCAATCCACATAAGCTCTTAGCAATGGGTCTGACAAAAACAATCAATGCTGGCAGCTGTTAATCCACAGAGCATCAAACAGTCAACAAGATTGTCTATCATTTAAAATCTCAGGCCCTATTTTTAGCCTAAGCCCAACAAAGTCTGAGAACAATTCGTCACATGGAAGAACATTTTATACTAAAGAGCACCTCCACATTTGTCACCAAACCAGAGGGAACAATTTTTCTCTGACTTGGAAATTCAAGGCCAAGCAGACAGCACATGGAGTTACAGCAAAAGTTCGGAGAGGTATGAAAACATGGGCAACGCCTTCAGGAGGTGAAGATCATGTAAGGTGACATCAGGGCTTGGGGCCTTTCCTACTTATCACTGTCAGGACATGTCACAGATACCTGTATACATCGCTTTCAGGAAGGGTGATTTCGAAATCAAGACTTGCTCATTCTCTTATTAGAAACACATTTAATTTTATTAAGAATTTGCTATACTTAAGTCACAATGTACTATGTAGCAGTTAAACACACACACACACACACACACACACACACACACACACACACACACCACACACAAATGCTCTCATGACACATTCCTGAGGATAAGAAGAAAGAATAAATGATTAAAATACTGAACAAGGGGCTCAGGAGATGGTTCCGTCAGTGAAGTGTTTCCCAGCATGCCTGAGCACATTAGTTAGATACCCTGCACACATGGACAAGCATGGCATTCAAAAGCTGGTACAGGAAAGGAGGATCCCTAGGGACTTGCTGGCTATCCGTTCTAGCAAAATATGCAAGCCCTAGCACCCAGCGAAAGACTGTCACACAAAAGCAACATGGATATCTCCCGAATAATACCACCCAAGATTGACCTCTGGCCTGAACATAAATTGAGCATGTACACATTCTTGTATATACAGATAGAAAATATATATACATATGACATTCTACATATGCATACATTATATCTAAACATCACATACACATATACATGAATAAACCATGTTCAACAGTGATAAATATTGCAGGGGAAAAGGAAACAGTGAAAGTGGGTAGAGTCTTTGGGAGATGATCCTGATGGAGTGGTGAAATGAGGTGCCATGTGAGTGCTGTCCTACATGATGTACAACAATGAGCCATGCGGAGAGCTGGGGACGCTGTTCTAAGAGGACAGAGGCAAAGCCACGACCTGGATTCTGATGCATGGCTGAGAACAAAACGACTGCAGCAGCCCCGAATGCAGTCTTGAGACTTGTAAGTGGACAGAGACTTACAAGCACAGTTCTGCTACTATTTATTTTCTCCTGGGATACTGCTAGAGGGACCTCACAGAAAGCTAAGATAGCAGTAAGCTAGCAGGGCTCTTATAAAAATCACTCCGGAGAAGGACAGGATGAAAACAGACACGTACAGAAGTGAAAAGCAGAGTCGACTAGATCCCGGTGATACGAGGGGGCATGGGCAGCCCATGGGCACTAGAGGACATGCAGTTACCCACGTTCTCTACTGCTGTAAGGAATAAATATATACACACAAAGAGCAGTGGAAAGTGGCTTCAGGTTTCAGACCTGAGCTTCTGGAAGAGAAAAGACACCAGTTTTGAAAACTGGAGAACTGTGTGTGCGAGGTGCAGGCTTGACTGAGGGAAGTAATATTTCCATATTGACCTTTGAGAATGAATCAAATTTCATCATGTCATCCCAGGAGTAAAACATCTCAAGTGAATTGTAGCTGAAGGCAGAAAAAGTGCAATCATACAGGGAACTGCACAGAACTGGGCACTTCACGTCAGTGACTAAAACAGACTGTGTCCAGCTGAAGATTAGTCTGTTATGATACAAAGTAGGATCTGAGGAGAAGAGCAGACCCAGAATAGAAGTACAATGAAAACACAGGACATTCATCAAAAATGTACATTACAAAGCCATGAGAGCAACTCACGAAATCCACAACAATCAATAAATACCATTCCATTTGTGATTGCCTTATTGATTTGCCAGGAGTGCCTGACTCATGCTAGGTCCTGATTGTAGCAGAGTTGTGATGTACATGCTCCCTGGTCTGGAATAACAGGCATTTCTACCTGGACAGAAAGTCACACAGCAGCACTTAGATCAAAGAGATAAGCCCAGGGCTTGGGAGGCAGAGGCAGGAGGACCACACGTTTGAGACCTACCTGAGCTGCAAAGAAGACCTTGCCAAACAGTAGTGAATTAACTAAAAATGTAAACATTTTTCAAAATCAAACAGAGTTTGACAAATGTAAAGAAGCCAAGACCCTTGTCTATTTCTTACATTTTTGGTTGTGAGCCAAGCTTTAATGGATGAGCCATCTCTCCAGCCCTGTATATGACTTGTGTGGACACACTGGGCCACTGGAAAACACTGGAAACCGGTCTAGCAGTCCCTCACAAGGTAATTCTACTGCTGGGTATGAGTGCCAGACAGCTGGAAAGACCTGCCCCAGAAATACACACAGGAAGTTGGAAAACTTCCAATGCCAGCAACTCATTAAAAGGATAAATAAGATTTAGCAAACCTGTGAGATATTATTCAGTAATAAGAAAAAAAGAACTATTTATGTAAATAAAAAATGGGTGGTATTTGAAAATACCAGGCTAATGATACAGTTATATAAGGCAATCTATGATTCAATATCAATAATCGGTATATACATTAAAGTTAAACAGATTGCTTACTAATTACAGTGGCTACACTTGGGAGAAGACTGCCAAAGGTATGAGTTTCATTAAAGGGGCAAGGAAGTGATTGTGCTGATGACACAACTTCAAACACACGCATATACCATTTAAAGAATCCTCAAAATGCAAATGATCTAAACAAATATATATACATCAAATATGTCCAAAGAGGCACATATCATAGCAAAGAATAAAAGTGACACAATGAAAACTGCCAGAGAATAAGCTAACTCTATGGAAGTTGAGGAGTGGAGACACTTCATCAGCACCTACATAGAAAAGCTGAAGAGGAGTAGGCCATCGGGCTTCGAGCAACAGGGGGCCTATAGGAATCATTCTGCAAGGAGTGGATTACTTTGTAACTTAAATTTTTATTCCATTTAGTCATTTTCCATGTGAGTGCTTTGCTTGCATGTATGTATAGGAGCCACATGCATGACTGATTCCCATGAACATGAGGGTATCAGATTCCCTGGAACTGGAGCTACAGAGGGTTGAGAACTACCACTTTGGTGCTGAGAATCAGTCCTTGGGACTTCTGGTCCTCCAAATGAACAAGTGTTCTTAAACTCTGAGCCATCTCTTTAGCTCCAATTCTGAAATTTTATTATTTATTTTCCCCCCTAAAATGTTCAATGGCAGCATATTCTAAATCAAGACTTAACAAAAACAAAAACAAAACACCCAAAAAAAAAAATCCTCAAAAACATAAGTATGAGTGTCAAATAATTTTATTTACTTAATAATTTTATTAAATTTATTGAATGATTGATTTAGTGTGTGTGTGTGTGTGTGTGTGTGTGTGTGTGTGTGTGTGTGTATACACACCATAAAAATCATGTTGAGTGATTTAGGGCATGAGGATCCCATGATAACTCAGTTCCCTGTTGTGGTATAAAGCAGCCATAGACATTCTGTTGACAAGTAAGGATGGCTGGACTTAAAAGCTACTAAACAAAGCCAAGGGGAGGTTCACCCACAGCCCATAGTAGCGTGGTCATTTTCATTCTTAAGGCAGTGCTTCAAGAATTCTTAGCAACCTGTTCTTCATTGTCCTTTTAGAGAGCACCTGCATCAGCTCTCTCCAAGGTAACTGTTAGCATATGCTTGTCTTAAGGAGGACAGGGAAGCATGGTTATAAGTGGGGTTTCCTCAGGTAAACATGTAAGTGACATCTGCTACAGTCCAGATATTAAAGGCTGTCTAAGGGCTGCTTATTATATGTTTGGTACCTAGTTTGATGCTATTCGAAGGTGAGGAAACTATTAAAGACTGGGGCCTATTGCCAAGTTTTTCAGTCCAGAGAGTCATGTCTCTGAAGGGCATTGCCAAGCCCAAGTCTTTTCTTTCTCCTTCAGGTCCTGGTCATGAAGTGATCAGGCTTTGTATTGGAAGCATATCTCTGCTAAGATGCTGAGCAGGCCAAAGTAAACCTTTAAAACCCTGAGTTAAAAATCAGGGGTTTTCTCAGTAAGCTGATGATCTTTGATATTTTTAGGATGGAACATTAAGTCATTACCTAAGGTAATTCTATTCAAACTGATGTTAAAGAATACATGTATGATGTATTTCTATTCAAATTGATGTTAAGAATACATTACAAAGACTAATAAAGGAAGAATACAAAGATTCCAACACACACTTCACACTTGGACTTCTCCATAGTCCATAGACACACAACAAGAGATAGAGTCAAATATTTATAAAGACTCAATAAAACTAGGACCTATTATCTTCATTTTAGACTTAGGATACAGTTTCACCTTAAATCTTGACAGAATATTGTGTTAGGTCCCAAAAGTATCACTCTAAATCACTAGGTCTAAGGAATATTTTATGTTTGGACAACTGTACAATGAGCTAATTACATAAACAAATACATCCAGGAATGCAGGCCAACTTCACAGTGGAAAGAACCCTGGGCAGGCCTTGGAGTGACTTAGCATTTCTTCTGTGTTTAGGGTTGGCAAGACACTAGAAAAGTTAATGCTGAACATGCTGTACGTGCTCACTGTATACAAACATGCTTAGTACACTTTATATAGTATGCTTTTTAAAAGTTACATGTAATTTTATACAGTTAAATTTTAAGTGCTCTCCAGAAAAAATTAATCAATTCAAAAAAAGAAAAAGTGCCATATTTTCTAACGAACATTCCTTAAATTCCAAGTAGGAAATAGAGCAAACACCATATTATTGGCTAAGAGTATTTATAAAAGTTGGATTTTCCATCTTTCAGAAAATCAAAGATCTAAAATAACAAGTAAATCTTCCTTTTTGGAACAATGACACTTTTGGAATTATACTAGCTAAAAACAGCTGACTTAATTGGGCATAGCCGCTCCCACCTACAAATCCTGGCCCTCAGAACACTGAGGCGAGAGAGCCTCTGACGCTCAAGGCCACATGAGTGACATGGTGACACGTTTGCTTATTGCTGCCATCTTTGTCCGTCCTCCTACTCCCCCAAAGTTCTCTTACTGTGGGAAAAATCCTAATAGTTTTATTTAAATTATTTAGTTTGTGTATTTATCACTGATCAATAAAGGGCACATTTCTGTTTTCTAAGAAGAAAACTATAGACTCTAGATTCCTCTCTGAAACTGGGCAGGATTAAGGTTTACCCTGGCCAGGAAGGAAATGAAATTCCAAAGGTGCATGTCAGTATGTAAGGCATTTGTTTTGACATAGAATTTAAATGAAACAAGAGGATAAAATTAATAATTTGAAATGTGTTTTTACTGTCAACACACAAAATCTGATGTTAAGTTTTTTGAAACTGCAAAAATAAAAAGTTTAGATGAAAAATACTGTTCACAAGCCATTCTTAAGGTAGCAGCACAGGGCGCTGGATAACAACACTTAACATTGTGGGCTGCCTTGGAATGGCACAGGACCTATATTTTTTTAAGAGCATCAGTTAGAACAGACATGTTTGAAGCTGTGGAGCTTTAAACTGGAGTTTACATGTTGGAGAATTCTGATGTTAGTGACTCTGAGCTTGGTGGAAAATGGAGGACTTCCTGTCTCAGCGGGGCTTCCCTTTCTCTGCCCGACTGTCTACAGAGAATTCCTGAACAAAGCTGCCAGGCCTTATTGGAAGAATGACCTTCTGCAGAGTAGCATAGCTCAGCACACAGATCCCACTCTGGCTTCCTGCCTGCATGACAATTAGGTGCTGTATTATCATGACCTGTACTCTTAAGCCCTTCTATACCCTCTTCCTAGAACAATACAGTAGAGCTGTCTTACTGCAAAGGTCTCTGGAAGTCCATCTGTCTGGAACCCTGCTTCCCATTTCTGTTCCCTTTGTCTTCACAGGCCTATGGCCAGCTCCCCCAGGGAGAAGGGAAACCTATATTTACACTTTCATTAAAAGCATAGCACAAACATGCAAACAAACAAAACATCAAAACCATAAAAATAAGTGATGAGGTTAAAATGATAGAAACAGTAGTTTCATATGACTCCTAGGTCCATGACCTAGATTTAATCTTTCTTCATGAGCTAATATTTATTCTACCTTGTTCATGTTATATTACAATTAAAATTGGAAAATGTTTCATGACACTTAAGACAAATAAATATGAATGGCCAGCACATGTGTTAAACACATGAATAATCCAGAGAAAATGTACACCTAAACCACAATGAGATAGGACTAAATACCATAAGAGTGGCTAAAACCAGAAGACTGAAGACACCGTGCACTGAGGAAGCCAGAGGCTTCTCTCCTTCTCAAGCGTCCCTGCTAAGAGTGTAAATAATATACTTAGGGAAAACCTTTAATGCTGTCCTTTATCCCCCACCAGAGCTGGTGAACAAAGTTAGAGCCTGGAGCCCATGGGGGAAAGATCTCTACCATGGAGCTAAACTCAGCTCTCAGAACATATAGACACACGCAAACAACTTTAAGGGTGCAGCTGAGAAATACAAAGAAAAGAACACAGTGGTAAGTGGAACAGTATGGCCCTCACTTTCAGACCTAAGTATGCTTGTGGTCAAGTGTACCCAGGCCCTTTGTGTATGGGCTGAGGACCCTCCTCTGTGACAAGGAGGGCAGCAGTGGAGATGGGATAACCAGCTCGTGAGGTCAAACAGTGTCCTTGAGAAACGGTAAAGGGAAAAGCATTTCCAACAAGGGTTCCTACTGTCTATCCTTGATAAGAAAGTCTCTGTGGGGCCCCGGAACTGGGAATAATAGAATCAAGGGGGGGCACTGCTCTTCACAGGCCTTCACTGGGTACTCCAGCCTCCTGCCTTAGCTTGCAAATTTCTGCTGGATGTTTGTTTGCCCCTAGTTTGATGATGGTATTTCCCTACTGTTATTTGTTCTGTTTCTTAGAAGCTTTGCCTTTGGTGACATTCTGCTGTGTCCAGGGCTCTCCACGGAGAACTCCCCCTGGCTGTCTTAAAGGGGTTTCCCCAGGCAAGTTCTGTTGGATGTTTTGAACCCTTAATTTGATAATTTGTTCACTCGGGTTCCCATCTTCTCTCTTTTTACTTCTGCTTGCTAGCCATATGATGAACTCCCCTCTTTCAAACCTGAAGTATGGCTATCATGTGTCATTTTTAGGGTCCTGTGTGACAATGAGTGCTGGAGAAGAGGAAGTCTGGTTATAGGGATTTGAGGGGTACTTCCCCTCGTCCGGTCCAGCTGCTGACCTCACTCACTGCACCACAGCTCACCACATGCGAGTTGCTGCGTGAGCACAGCCTGGGCACGGAAGGCCCATCTGAAACAGCATGGATGTGCCGTGCAGGCCACCCAGACCTGCAAAGATGCCAAGATTGAGGCCCTGGCTACTCAGAGAACAGAGGAAACCTTCAAAATGTTCGCTATGGTGTTCTAGGAGTTGGCCATGTGACACAAGGCAAGTGGTTTATAAATGAGCAAAAGGAAAGCTTGGGTCCGTGTTCATCTGATATTCATAGATTCGTAAGGGTCACAAGGCGCTTTGCAAACTGGCCAGCGCCCAGAGAGCAGTTACTGATGTGACTCCCACTGGCCTCAAGTTATTGTTTCCATTCTCACCGCCATGCACTGATGGTAGCAGCCCACCCTTCTGCCCGCTCTCAATGCTACCTTACTGTTCCCCTGCTCCTAGAAAGGAGAGGCAATGAACACAAGGGTTTCCATAGGAATGGCTCTCGTTCACATACCAGCTGTTCCCTGCAGTATGATACATGCCACTGTAGGAAGCTAAGAACTGTACACTTGTGGACTCTACTGGCATATATGGGATGCTCCTATGCCATGTTCAAATGTTGCCTTTAGCTTTATAGAAATTATAGGTCTGGGACTTCCTTCCACACTCTTCCTTGCCTGAGCTGTTATGTATCTCCCAAGCCCCAAATGTAAATGAGAAAGTAATAGTCGGTTGCACTCGGGTAGCTAAACCCTCCCTGGGTGTTAGAGGAGCTGAGGGGATGGCTTGACATTCTTTAAGTCTGCATCATCCTAGAGGGCATTTCAAAGGCACTTGAATGGATGCCTGATTTTAGAATTTAACATAGGCATTACACTAGGGGAATGGATCCTACAACGTTTCTTGGGTACGTAGCAGCAGTGCCTTCACACACTGTGGCAAAAAATCTGTCCCTACACGAGGGTTGAGGTATGCCCAGAAATGGATGCAAAAGTAACTTTATCACTATAGGCTTAAGAATCTTAATGCCTTCATGACCTTCAAGACCCTGGCATTCATTGTTCAAGACCCTGGCATCCATTAAGCCATTGTACCTTATCTAAATGCTACAGAAAACAGACCTGCAAAATAACCGCCCCCACAGAAACACAAAGTTAAAGTTTGCTTGTATAATCACCACAGAGGAAAAGATCCTAGCATAGCAGATATGTGGTGAGAAGAGGTTTTTCTCTCTGCAAAGGCTTGCTTCTGTTTCCCAAGGAACTAAGCTCAGCTTGTCGAGGGGGAACACTGTGGTCTCTGTAGTATGCAAACTAACTGCTGAACACATTGTGAGAACACAAGTCCAATCCTGACCCTGCTGGCCTCCACGTTATGACTTTCCTTCTCTTTCCTTCCCCTTCTTTCCCTTATATTTCTTCTTCTATTCTCTTTCTCTTTTCTATGTTCTACAATGTAAGAAAATGAAAACCATTGATCTAAAACACGGGGGAGAAACAAACACACAAACACCCCCAGTAGTTTAAATGTCAAATGTTCTGAAATCCTCAATGTACAGAAAGGTCACTGTTTAAAGATGCAAAAGCATCTTTTCCATTAGAACTTCAATAAACAAAAACAAACCAAAGCCACTGAGGACACTGAACAGCCTTTCCTCAGCAATTATTCAGGCTATGGAAAGCTCCAGCTCTTTGCAATTCCCTAATTAATAAGAAAATGACACTCTTCTTTACCATGGCTGAAAGTGTGACAAAGAAGTTGAGTTTTTCTTCAAACCGATGAAAGGATATTAAGGAAGAATGCAGAGAGGCTTTGGAGCTCATTTCTGATGGTTGAAATCATATCCCTCAGCCAAACAGACACAATAATGGGAACAAAGGCCTCTCCGCACAGGTGCGTTGGATGCAGCAGCTTCCTGCTCTGAGCTAGGGCCCACTCTCCATCAGCAGATGCCGGGAGCACAGACTGAAGATGCCACGGTGTTCCTCAGTCCCTTCCCCTTCCCACAGCAGAGAGACGTGGCTAAAACCCAAACTCAAACTACCTTCCTCATAATCCAAATGAGAAGTGCAATGGCTGGCCTTTCATTTTTAATTTGCAAATTGAAAATGATGTGAAACTACATGATTCTGTTGAAAAACAAATAGTTCAGTTTCTAAATAGTGATATGCCATCTACTGATGCCCAAGATCAAAAATAATGTAATTATTTTGATGTTGGCTACTGGTTTGCTGTAGATTGCTTTTACTATGTTTAGGTATGGGCCTTGAATTCCTGCTCTTTCCAAGACTTTTAGCATGAAAGGATGCTGAATTTTGTCGAATGCTTTTTCAGCATCTAATGAGATGACCATGTGGTTTTTTTCTTTCAGTTTGTTTATGTAATGGATTACATTGATGGATTTCCGTATATTGAACCATCCCTGCATCCCTGGGATGAAGCCTACTTGATCATGGTGGATGATCGTTTTGATGTGCTCTTGGATTCGGTTAGCAAGAATTTTTATTTAGTATTTTTGCATCTATATTCATCAGAGAAATTGGCCTGAAGTTCTCTTTCTTTGTTGGATCTTTTTGTGGTTTAGGTATTAGCGTAATTGTGGCTTCGAAGAATGAGTTGGGCAGTGTTCCTTCTGTCTCTATTTTGTGGAATAGTTTGGAGAGTATTGGTGTTAAGTCTTCTTTGAAGGTCTGGTAGAATTCTGCACTAAAACCATCTGGTCCCGTACTTTTTTTGGTTGGGAGGCTTTCTATAACCCCTTCTATTTCTTTAGGGGTTATGGGACTATTTAGCTGGTCTACTTGATGCTGATTTAATTTTGGTATTTGATATCTGTCTAGGAAATCGTCCATTTCCTCCAGATTCTCCAGTTGTTTTGAGTATAGACCTTTGTAGTAGGATCTGATGATCTTTTGAATTTCCTCAGTTTCTGTTGTTATGTCTCCCTTTTCATTTCTAATTTTGTTAATTTGTATACTGTCTCTGTGTCCTTTGGTGCACATGAAATGCAATCACTGATAAGTGGATATTAATGAGCCCAGAAGCACTAAATACTCAAGACACAAATAGCAAGTCAAATGATTCCCAAGAAGAAGAAAGGAGAGGACCCTGGGCATGTAAAGATTGCATCCAGTTTAGTAAAGAAACCGAGGGGGGAGGGGGAATGATTGGGGAATAGTTGGGGGGGAGAAGAACTATGGGAACTATGGTGGGTGGGAACTGGGAAAGGGGAAAGCCTTTGAAATGTAAACATAGAATATAGAAAATAAAAATAACTAAAAAAAAATAAAAAAATAAAAAAAAATAATGTAATTAGTTATTTTGAGCAATTAACTTCTTCAAATAATAAGCAAACAAAAGTTTGATACCTTCTGGTGAGTATTTAATAAAATTTCTCATGGCCTAAGTAGGTGGGTGAAGTCACATCAACACAAGTGGATCAAGGGCACAAGCCTTCCCTATCGACAGTTTCAAATGCACAACTGGGATTTATAATATCCAGGGTCAAACCATGCCTTGGTTGTACAAGTACTTTTGCTTTCTCTGATCCCTCATGGTAGAACAGCAACCCAATTATTCTGATATTAGCTCTTTCTCCGTGTAATGTCACTTAGCTGTCTAGTGGGCCTCTATACATAAGGTGTCAAGTTATGGAGGAAGACACCAGAAATCAACCTCACACGTCATATACACTCATGGAAACATGCATGCAAATACATATGAACACTACATGCATATATATTCTGTCCCCAAAATAAATGCTAGGTTTTGTGTTTGTTTTGAAAGAAGGTTGAACTACACAGCAAAGTTACATGGTCACAGGCTTTCTAAACACTGCAGTACATTCCTCATAGATTAAGGCAGGGTCTTAATATTTGGTCTCTCTTGCTGAACTGGAACTTATATTGTTGCTAGTCTCTCTAGGCTGTCTCTCTTGGTCTCTGCTTCCTTGTTGGTAAGATTGCGGGAGGCCCAACATGAACACCTAGCTTTTAAGTGGGTTTGAAGACTGAAAATGTGGTCCTTAGACTTTACCCACAGAACCATCTTCTGAGCCCTTGAAGAGATTTCCTTTATTAGGAGGCTTTACTCATATTCCAAAATCCACTTACCTTGAGTGAGTGTATGTGACTGTGTGTGTGTGTGTGTGTGTGTGTGTGTGTGTAAGCCTTATAATAAAAAATGATGAAGGTTAGCCTACTTTGATATAAGTGTCATAGGTGAGGCCTGTAGATTCCTCTAGCTTAGCACAGGCACTACTTGGAAAGCTTAGATCTTTAAGGATTCTGATAATTTCTTGGAGCACAATGATGTAAGGGTAACTTCCATCTAAGATCAATGAGCCAGGGCCAGTATGTGTGTGTGTGTGTGTGTGTGTGTGTGTGTGTGTGTGTACAAACACACACACACACACACACACACAAAGGACTTTCTTTTTTGGCTGCTATTCTAAAGTTGAGTATGATCTATAATGTATGAGAATGATCTGTTATGAAACTGACAATCTGATCAAATTTGGAAATCATTGAAAAGGTCTAATCTACACAATGGACCACTTCAAATTACCATTCTGCTTCAGGGTAAACAAAGGTTCCTGAACGCTAGTATCTTCACAGCTCTTACTGAATGGAAGGGAAAACTTGGTTCCAACACAGGGGTTGAAAGCTCCATTAGTTTGCTCTTCTAACCCTTTGTATAGTAATTCTCATTTGTTTTTCATTTCATGCTGAGAGGGGACACACATGTTGTCCTGGGAGTAGGGGAAAGCCAAGCTGTGGTGGGTAGGGAGTGTAGTATAATCATACAGTCAGAGGGAGTAATGGGATACTGAATGAAAGGGAGTCTTAAGCACACTGAGAACTTCAAGGCACAAAGGATTTCTGAACATTCTTAATAGAACTAAAGACTGCAGGGTAAGCCCCTTCATAGAGAATACATGGTCTGAAAAACAAGGGCTATTAAGCAAGCCTCAAAGTCTCTGCTCCTTCCGAAAGGGAAGTTGCCTACCTCTTAGAACCACTTGAGCACATATATATCTGGAGGCCTTGGCTACTTGTTGGACCCTAGCAGCCACAGTGACACCAAAGTTGCTTGAATTCCTATCACCGTAACATGGGCTCTGAAAGTCAGTAGCTCCTATGGTTGCCTTAAACATCTCTCTTCTACTGATATTGGAATTTCTTGTACGTGACAAAAAATGAGACTCTGCAAATATATCCAGGTTCCATGCAAGGGCAACATATATGAAGACATTTATGCACTACACAGAAAGGTTTGCTATAAAAAAAACAAAATATAATCGCAGGAAGATATATTTTTTTTGATTCTACCCTTAGATCAGACTTTCTAGACAGTGTTCATTCAGCTTTCGGGAAGATAATCCTTCCTTACTGAGTAACTGGTCGTGGTGGATGCTGGTCCTGTGCAAATAGGACTACACTTACCTTTTTTGTTTCTCTATTTTCCTCTGTGGTGGCATCTGCTAATGGAAGATCTGCACATGCATGTCTGTCTTTAAGGGTGCTCTCTAGGGAAAGCAGTCATTTCCTTTTCTCTATTGCTACATTAGTAGATTTCTTACCTTTGGCTGCATTGATGGTGCACAGGGGGCTGGAACAGGGTCTGTGATATAGGTCTTCTTGGGACCACTGCCTGGATACATGCCAGGATGGTTGTGATTCCCAGCTCCAGGAGTGGCATACCCAGGCTCCCGCTTCCAGGCGTTAGGTTGAACCTGTTGTCCATAAGCAGGATCACCTTCATTTCTGCCCCCGTAGCTAGGACTTGCTACATAATAGGGCTCGTAATAGCGTCCTTGGTTGGAGGTATAACCATAGCCAGGCTCAGGCTGATGTCCCAAAGGTGGAATATATGCATAATCGGTGCCAATACATGTTGGAGGAGGAGGACACTGTCCCGATACAGGAACTGGTTGGGTGTTATAGCCACGAGGCCCTGGACCATACATTTGACCAGAGGATGGAGCAGACATGTAGTGTGGGCTGGGCTGAGCTGACTTCACTTGCACATTGAAGGTAGGCCTTGAAGCTGTGGAGGCTGTAGTGTAGGAGGCTGGAACTGGCTGAGGCTGGGGTTTGAGTGGTCCAATTGGAGTCACTGGGATGGGTGCAGCCTGCGGCGCAGGCTGTGGTTTCGTTACAGACTTCTTGGTTGCTGTCAGGGGTGGCTGGTGCGGAATGACCATTCTCTTATGTCCTGTGACAGGAGTAGAAACTGGAGGAGAGGCTATTGAACTACTAGAGCCCTAAAATAGAATAGAAAAAAAAAAAAGATGATCAGCAATAAAAGAAAATAAAATAAGTAAATAGGGAGTACGGTTAATTACTGCTTGTTTATTAAGGTGTATAATATAAATAATGTATGGTCCTTCCCTTAAGGAGATCACTAACCCAAAAGTAGGCTGTTCTGTGCAGTACCAGTAAACAACTGAATTTTAAAAAAGGTAAGCGAACAAATTCATTTATAATAGCATCCTCAAAAGTTTCACAGCAGAAATAAGCTTAATCAAGGCACAAACTACCTACAGACTGAAAACAAAAACAGCGATGAAAGGAGTTACATGAATAAATAAAAATAAATACAGATCGTGTCCGTGGACTAGAAGAGCCTTGGTCACTCAAACGGCCTTCAGATTTACAGTGATACTATCAAAATGCAGAAATAGAACACTTATCTATTTCAAACTCAAATGGAAACTGAAGAGATCACAAACAGTGCTTGGCTAAACTAGTCATGAAAGAAAGAACACAGGTAGATTACATTGCTGATTTAAAATTAAGTTGTAAATGTTAATAATCAAAACAATGTAGCAGCAACAAAAAGATAGAGGTAAGATAGAGCAGGAAAGGTGGTCTGCAAATAAAGAAACATGTATAATAAACTTCATGTATTTTCTACATGAGTGCCCAGAACAAACAGGAGAGAAGGTAAAATGTTTTTATAAATTGTGCTGAAAGACTGGATTTCAACAAGCAAGAAAGCAAGTTAGTGCCACCAACTAAAAATGCCTCTGAAGATGTAAATACTTTAGGAAATAAAACATAAAAACTTTATGAGAAGAGTCTTGGTAATAATTTAATACACATAGCAGCACAAGTACAGACAACAGAAACAAAACGAAGGAGAGCAATGATGTCATATTGAAAAGCTCTGCACGGTGAGAACAATGGCGTCATATTGAAATGCTCTCACAACAAGAACAGCAGAGTGAAAGGCAAGCACTGAACAGATGACTGTGTATCCAGTCATGGGCTAATCCTCAAAGTTCTAAGGAAGCCTTACAATGAAGAAGCAAACAGAGGCAAATAAGGCCCACGGAGATAACTCTGTGGTTAGAGCACTTAGAGCACTTGTTACTCATTCAGAGGACTTGGGTTTAGTTCCTAGGATGCTCAAGCCTGCTCCCAAGCACCTGTACTCTAGTTCCAGGATATCTGACACCCTCTCCTGGCATCCATGGACACCAGGAACACACAAGATGTACTTTTATACGCGTAGACATACAGACAGATGGCCATAAGAATAAAACAAAGAAAAGATACTTTTGAAACAAGTTTAGGTTTTTAAAATGGCAATAATTATACTTTTTAAAAAGATATACAAAAGATAAAACATTAAGAACACTGGTCCTCATTACCAATAATAGAGAAATGGAGACAAAATCCAAATGAGGAATCACATCCTGGTGAGGATCATTGATATTAAGCAGGGAAAACTGGAAGAGCAGCATTGGTGGAACAGGAGGGTGTCTCACACTTGTTGGGAAAGCAAAGGGACAAAGCTGGTGGACAACAGTGAGTGGGAAAGTTCTTGAATATATTAAAAAGGAACAAACATATGACCTAGCATCCAGTATTACCAATCTGTGGATTTCAAAGAGAGATTAGAGTTTCCTTGTTCATTGTATCACTATTTACAACATGAAAAAAACTTTAAGCTATCCATCAGAAGGTGAAAGATAAAGAAAATGTGGTTAGAATGCAATATTATTTGTTCCTCAAAAAGGAAATTCTACTTCATATGGCAACATGCATGAATCACGAAAACATTAGTGCATGAAAAACAACCTGGGTACAATACAAATATTATATTATTTTACATGTAATGTTGAATGGAAATAGTTAAGACTCATAAAATAAGGAATTGGGATTATAGTGGCAAAGAGATGATAGGATTTCTATTATTTTGAGGTAATACTATGACCAAAGTAAGTTGGGGAGGAATGAGATTATTTGGCTTATACCTCCACATCACTGTTCATCACTGAAGGAACTCGAGGAACTCATCAGGACAAGAACTCAAGCAAGGCAGGAGTTGATGCAGAGGCCATGGAAGAATGCTGCTTGCTTGCTTGCTCTCCCTGGCTTGCTCAGCCTGTTTTTTTATAGAACCCAGGACTACCAGCATAGGGATGGCACCACCCACAATGGTGTCCCCTCCACCCACCAGTCACTATTTGAGAAGACGCCCTCCAGGTCTGCATACAACATAGTCTTATGGAGGCATTTTTTTCATCAACTGAGACTCCCTTCTTTCATATGATTCTAGCTTGTGTCACGCTGACATAAAACTAGCCAGCACAAATGGGAATATTAAATAGGGAGTTCACGATCAGTGGATTTGTTCTCAGTCAAGCAAGATAAGCTGTGAAGGTTCACTGCTTAACAGTTGACTTACTATCATCATAATGTATTATACAGTGAAAGTTTTGTCAGAATGGAAAGGAAAACACAAAACTATCCAGACACAAGCAAAAGGGAAGGTGAGGCTCAGCTCCTAACAGATGGCATGTACAACATGAACCCTGTGTTGTCTTATTTGTACAGTGATTCTCACTTGTGTCCTAGGGTGAAGGGATCTACCTCCCTCCCACGGAACATAACAGAGCTTCATTAATATTCACCGAAGATGCTTGAAAACAAATGGCAGAAAACTAGCACATAAAAAGATTTGACTCCCAGAAAAATCACACATACATACATGTATAGATGAGTGTGATATTTAAATGTGCTTGATTTTCAAAATGAAAATGTTAAATTATGACAAAAATTCAAGAATTCATATGAAATTAAAAAATAAAACGAAATGTCAAAAATATATTCTTGGAACTACCAAATAATCCAATAAACAGAAAATATTCCGTAACATGACACTTCAATCAATTGAATATGTGGACCAGATAAGCACTGGCACAGTTCTCTTTAACTAAGAACATACATATATACACTTTAAAATAATGATTTCTGCTCTTTTTCATTTCATGTCCAATCAGAAAAAAAATATGTAAAACTTTGGAGGAAAATCGAATACACCGAAATATGCTAGTTTTAACAACACTTATGATAAAAATATCCAAACACGTGCCAGTGTACACGCAACAGAACACACAGCAGAAAACGGGAAGAGTGGAAGAGCTTGCCTGGGAATGCTTTTCTGTTTAAGTACTTAGCAAAGGAACAGATTCCACTGGGCATCTTCACATACACTCCTCATCCGGCGGGGCTCGGCTCCTACCTCTCCTCCATCCCGGTTTGTACCCTTCAGCACCTGAGTCCTTTTCACTTTGATGCCAAGCTCGGTCTATTACCCTCTCAACTCCCTTCCTAAAACCCTCTTGTTCAGTCACCTTTATAGCTACATGGCAGATACCCACAGTCACACCTACATATATGCGAATGTACATAAATCTTGAAACTGAGGTTCTGCATATAGAAGAGATCATATGGTATTTCTAATATGGATGCAATGGCTCTGGAGTCGGAACCCTGAAACAACTATCATTCAAGGACTCTGTGTGTGTGTGTGTGTGTGTGTGTGTGTGTGTGTGTATGTGCACGTGCATGTGTGTATATCTGTGCTTATCAAGAGGATAATTATTTCTAAGAAGTGAGAGCTATACTTATTCACTTTCTAAATGCAATTATGGTTGGTATTACTTTTCAAATGGCATGGTTTTAAAGATTGGTCTGGGGGTGGCTTCACAGCTATCATAGAGAAAGTGACTTCTATTAGACTAGTTACTTAGGCACTATATACATTCATAGTTGAGTCTGTGAGATTTCGAAGTTTGAGCTCTATGTTTTGCTGATGATGCATCATCAAGGGAAGCAGAGCTGATCCCCCCTGCAATCATTTTCACCTCTGTACATGCTACATTGACAATATTAACTAGGATAAGATGTCTAACATTATAATTGATTTTTCTAGGTTCTATTTACTTTTCAATGTGGTCTATTACATAATATCAAGGTCTTACTAAACTGAGTATATATTTATGAATATGTATAGTATATGTGTTTTAATAATACAATGTGTTATTAAAACACACACACACACACACACACACACACACACACACACACACACATGCTTCTATTGAAAGCTAAGAGGCCTACTTCAGCCTGAAGGCAAAGAGACTCTTCACCTATATAGCAACATCAAACATTCTTGGTTTATAAAAATAAATAACAACTTTGCCTCCTAAAAGGACAGTATAAAATTCAACAAAAACTCCATATTCCATAGAATCTTGTAATTTATCAGAGAATGAAATTAGGAATTTAAAATTAAGTCTTGTATCGTAGAATTACAAGTTTCCCAGAAAACTATATTTGAGACAAATGATATGTTAGGGGGGGATGGCCTTAAGTGAGGATCTTCCAAAATAGGACCAAAAATTAATAAAAGGGACATGCTCAAACTAAGTATTGTTGAAGAACTCATACATATAGGCTTCATGTATAGGCTCGGTAAGGTCAGCCACCAGACTCAGAAAAGAAATTTGCAACCTGCACAGAAAGAACTGTCATCTCCTCTAAGTTGAATTGAACTGGTGAGTGGTGAGGAGGTATAGTTATTTAACATAGAAAAGGGAGAGTTGGAGAGGAGAGAACTCAGAGAGACCCAGACATACTGTCAGGGTCCCAGAGGAAGATCCTGTAGCCAAGAGCTATTGATGTCTTCTCAAGGAGCACTAGCTGTGCCCTTGGGCTTACAATAGATACGTTGACTCAGCCAATGTTGATAGTGTCCCATCATAATGATGATGATGACAAATAGTTTCATGTCGTTACAAATAATTTTCTAATCTTAACATAAATTAGTAACAATTAAAATAATCACCAAGCAGCCCATGGGACCTTAATCTGCTATGTAATCTCTTTTCTGTACATTCGTTCTTTAGGTCCATATCTACAGCTTGAAACATGATCAATATTGCAAAAATGCTCAACAGTTTCTCTCTCCAGGGTTCATATGTATTCTGAATCATAGACTTGCATGTTCAATTGATTATTTTCATCTATCGACTTGACTACCTTATATGTTTTCCCAGGATTAACAAAACATCTTCCTCAACATATGTTGATCTGGACTCTGAGACTCTCCCTGTTACTGTGTAAATATTGAGTCCCTACATAGGGACATTCCTATCTCGGGTGTGTCCACATTGTACCACACCCGTTAAGAAAGCACTTGCTCTTCTCCAGCACTATCTAGACTTTTGGTCCACCCCCAGAAAATCCTGCCTGTAGCTGGAGGGATTTCTCCCTCACACACATACAATTTCATTAGTTTGTCATTTATAAGTCTTCAATAAGTTAGTAGGATAATGCATCATACTCCTTCCATTTCTTGTCTGACCAACGTGCTGTATACAATTTTTCATCCACATCCAAGGTAACAAGTTCTCTCACATCTCAGGCATTGATTTGGTTAAACAAGTGCCAGGTTCTTAAAGGAACGTTGGCCTGAACTTTATCTCAGATGAACTGTATAGTTCTTAAGGTCAAAATATCTTGACCTGAACTCTCACTCTCTGAGTGTATCTCATTTCTCCTGTTCTTTATTATCATACATGTATGTGTTTGCTTTCTCAAGGGAAGGGGTCAGTCACTTGTACTCAACAAGACACCCTGAATAGTTTACATCATAGCCCACAGCAGAAACTTAGAAAGATACTGATCAGTGAATGAATAGTTGTCCCCTTTAGAAAACTGCAACATGCAACATTTATTTTTCCTCACATAACAGGCAACAAATGCATGGATACATTGGACACACCCTTAATTCTAGTGGTGCACTCAGTCTCTAATGACTTTAAGACACAAATTATAACACTGTTATCTTTCCAAGAAGAATTTGCAGTGCTGTTTCTGTCTGTCTGTCCGTCCGTCTGTCTGTCTGTCTGTCTGCCTGCCTGCCTGTTTGTTTTAGATGGGAGTCTCACCAAATGGCAGAGGCTGGCCTTGAACTTACATCAGACTTCTGAGTGCTAGGATCACAGAGCATATGCCAGCACACTGAGCTACTTACTTTTAATAATGGTTTTGTGAATGTAACTTCTCAATTCGTATATTCTAGGGAAAATGATCTAAGGGTAATTTTAAATGCATTCATTGGGGCATGGAGGTAAAATGTTGAAGCCGCAGGATTACAACAAATTCAGAGGCAAGCAAGGAACCAGAGTGATTTTAAGTCCAGTTTGGGGTACATTATAAAAATAATGTTTGTTTGTTTGTTTGCTTGCTTGCTTGTTTGTTTGTTTTTTAAAAACTGGGTGATGGTAGAACACATTTCTAATCCCAGTATTGTAGAGGCAGAGGCAGGAGGAACTCTAAGTTCAAAAGCTAGCCTGGTCTACACTGCGAGTTCCAGGGCATCCAGATCTACATGGAGAAAACCTGTCTAAAAAAACAAACCAAAACAAAAAACAAAACAAATGAAAGAGCATTAAAATAATATAATCCTTGTATATTCAAACCAATGGAACCCCTTTTTCTAATTAAGTAAACATCTATTGTAAGTCAGCTCCATGTCAGGCACTCCTAATTGCTATAGCTACAGTAAAACAAGGGGGTTAGAGATACTTGGTAAATACATCCTTATTCAACAGAATGTCAGGACTTATATACATGAATCCAAAATGATTCCTGTCTAGAATGGAAATTTTCTAAAACAACAGGAGTCAGTGGTAAGACATAAAAAGCCACATCTAATCAGCAGCAGAAAGCTCGACTTCCCAAATTATACATCAATCAAGGTATGCAATGCCAGTGAAAATGCCCAAATCTAACTTCTACATGGAAAATCACCTGTGGGATCAGCCATTGATACAACAACATTGAAGGGACACAATACTTCCATATAATCAAGAAATAGAAAAATATGTACGGACTGATAATTGACTTAACGATGGTGACGAGGGCTATTATAACAGCAAGCATTATAGAGTGCTTACTTCATGTGAACATATGTCAAGTGCATTTCATACAGTCCTCACATTTACAACTGAGGCAGGAGCTATGGCTGTGTACGTGGGTACTGGTGGTTAAGACCAGGTTGTCTCCTACTGCAGTATGATGTCTTCAAGAGTATTCTGAGCCAGGCTTGGTGATGGATGCCTGTAATTCCAAAACCCAGTGGACTCAGGCAAAAATTATAAGGTAAAGGCAAGCCTGGCCTACAGAAGAGACCTTTGTCTCAAAGTTGAACAAAACAATCAAAACCCAAACTAACAGCAAGCCATACGACCTTCTGATTAAAAGTGAGGCTAAACTAAACACACACGCGCGCGCGCGCGCACACACACACACACACACACACACACACACACACAGAGCACCACCACCACCATCACCAATACCTCAAAAGGTTTTTTCAGACTATTTATGATTTTCTTAGTTCTATATCTTCTGTGATCAAGACACAGACACAGAAACCATTTCCCCCCTCTGAGAAGAAGCAAGCAGGTGAAACAGGAGGACAATTGTGTTCACTGCCAGGGTCTAGGAAACCGCAGAACCCTTGAACCGGAGAGAACTGAGCAGCTCACACCTGCCCCAAAGATCCAGCACTCGATCATACAAGCTGACTGCTGCCCTGAAAACTGGAGAGTCAACATTTCTTTTCTGACTTAAAGTTTCCATCAGAGGTCTTAGTTGTTGTAAACAAATGAGTTTTACACTAAATATTATACATGAGTTGAACTCTGTTGAAATACTAAATTTTATGTTATATACCATCAATCATTCATTCAATCAATCAGTCAATATATCAGAGTGAATGAAAAATAAAAAAGGATAGGAATAATTTCACATTTTAAGATGAAGTTAAGAAAACAATGGTCCCATCTGTCTATAGATACAACACCATTGACATATCATATAAACATATGAAATACTGATACACCTATCCTTAAACCAGTAACACTGAAGGAGGTAACATAGCATATTTTATATACCTAAATTCTGAAACAATTACTTATTCTATATTTGATCAGCAATATTAATGTTATCTATTGACATATCTGATCTGTGTAACACATATTTCTCATCTATAAATATAAACAAGTCTATTCTTAATCTAAAGCAGAAGTAAATACTAGCATAACAAAAATAAATACTAAAATGTTATAACATTTTAATTTCCATGTATTAAAAACAGTAAATGAAGAAACACAGCAAAAACAAAGGTTTACTACATTTTAATCGATTCAAGCTTTACTTTGGGCAATACACTCAAGAGAAGCTCAGCCACTCTTTCCGGTCTTCTGTGTATTACAGGGACAGCAACCTCACAGCTGATTTCTTGATGACTTAAAATAACCGCAAATGTTTCTGTCAGAATCAAATCACGTGCTTTCAACTGGTGCCCTGGATTCCAAAAATCACTTCCAATATAGGGACAGGACAGACACTCAAAGCACGTGCATATGTGCACACACGAACACACACCAACCCCCACCCCACACATCACACATCAGACATACATACATGCCTTTAATACCTCTCCAGCTTTCCTGTCAGAGATGCAGGCATAAATATCTTACTTCTGTTCAGCACATCCACACTTGTTCATTTCACAGTGCTGTGCTCTGCAAACACACACTCCAGCTAGTGATGGGCTATTCTTAATAACTTCAGAGGCAGAAATAGCAGCAACAGTATGGTCTGATGTGGCACGCTAGAGCAGTTGGTCTTAGACGCTTTTCCATTTAATTAATTCTCTCAACACTTCTGAGTGGGTATAAAATACTGTGAAGACAGGCAGCTCCCCTGACGAAGGATGGCACCAGTGCATGCATGTCAAGTTGTTTCTCATAAATAAAATCAAGTGGGAACACTCAGGTGCTATCTTGAAATTGTTTTGGTTTTTTTTTTTTTCCTCCCTGATGATTAAACAGACAAGCCCGAGTCCAGGTGGACTCGACATACTCACCTTTGTAAAGCAAGCATCCTGCAAGTCCAGAGAGCCGGCATTTTAGAGTGTGCCCCCCCCCATCCTGAACAACTTTCAAAAGCGATAGGAGGTCATCAGTGTGAACTTGGGAAGTCTCCAAGTCTCCTATAGGAATAAATACGCGTACTGACCAGTCAGCGGTGTCCCTAGCAGACACGTGTATGTGACTGGACACAACTCCATTGGCAGGAGTGTTTATTCAGTCTGAGAGCGCAAGAGTCTAGGAATCTAATCAGAAAAGAGCCAGCTGGATGGGAAGCAATTCTGTTAACTGAGTCTTTATCCCTCAAACCCAACATGGTTCTCCAATCAGGCCAAGAAAATATAAAAAACAATTCAGAATGAGAACAGGAAGGTACATTTTTCCATGAGCTGCAGCAAAGAACAGCAGCAGGATTCTTTCAGGAGGCAACCATGCCAGGAGAGCTGTAAAATTGTCGATAAATTATTGCTTATGTGAATAAAAATACAGAGGGAGTCATGGGAAATCATGATGCACAGGGGCATTCTACAAAGCTTAAGAGAAAGGCCATGGATCAGGAGTACATGAAGAAAGGAATGTTTATGTGGGTTGACCAAAATCTGAGGCACGGGTTGGGTTGCTGTGTCCATGCAAGTGAATACATGATCTGAGGAAAAGAGCAGACCCACCCCCTCACAAATCTCCAAAGGAATTTGGGTGCCAAAACACAAAGCAAAAGAGGACTAGGGAGTAGTTTTCATATGCCAACTCTAAATCCAGACCCCTGTTGAAACTATAAAACAGTAAAAGACAAATTATTTAAAGAGAACGTTATACTTAGAGTGGGGTCACTAGATATTTGTTCAGTTTTTTTTTTCCCAGAGAGAACAAAAACACTCATTTCAAAATGATCACTGTATTATTGTGATTTGAATTTATCAACTCTATCAACCCCATTTATATATTCAATGGCAAAGTAAGTTGTTTTTTTTTTCTTTTGTCTTCTAACATGTTTGTTCTGAGAAATAAGTGTCTTGTCCACTTGCAACAGATGGATAAAAAGGCCAGACTGTGAGGGGCAGGTCCTAAGGAAGTAGGACTTCTGCCACAGAGTAGGAGGAAGGGGGAAATGGTTTCAGAAAGAGCGACTATTAGGGAGTGAGAAGCGCTCTGTTCAGCAAACCTGTCCACATCCCGTTATCCTCATAAAACAAGCCAGGAAGTGCGCGATGAACAACTGCCGCCAAGTTGCTCAAGACTCCCTTCTGTACAATCACAGAAATGCTCTGTGTTTTCAACCCTCCCCTTAAACAATCACATATTCTTAATATTTCCCTCAACCACAGCACACATGGCTACAGCAAGAGTGTACCAGCACATCTGCCATCCAGAAAGGAGTCACTCTCTCCCATGCCAGGTCCATGTCTACCAGAAGAAACAACAATAAAGTATAATAAATAAGCAGGTTCAGCAAGTGCCCAGACAACCCAACAGTGACCATGCGGAAACCCGGTAGTGGCCACGTGGATGGGTTACTCTCTGTAGCAATGTGACTTGAGAGAGAAGAGGGAGGGCAGAAGGATCTGGACGCAAGGGCCTGTCATGCCTGTCAATCACTGAAGTGTAAGACATTGCTGAAAGTGAAAGTGGTAGCACTCTCTACCTTCCATACACTATGAATTGTCAGACAGCCTCAGTCATAGTCTCAGAGGGAAATGGGACTCAACTACAGGAGTTGTAATATACAAACAGTATTCTTTATCAATAGCAGCAGCAGCAACAGCAACAACAACAACAACAACAACAACAACAACAACAGCAACAACAGCAACACATCAGAAAACCAGTCCTTGCTGGAACTGTCCTCCAAACACCTTTGGCTATTTTAGCTCTTTTCTGAAAACTTTGCTGATGAAGTGATGAAGCCTGCTTGACATTTAGACCCCGTGCTGTAGTAAATACCACAGAACATGCAGTATTAAGATGATTTCTGGTCTTCATGTGACTGATGCCCACTGTTATCCAGGAATCCAAGAATGGTTAGTAAGGCACTCTGCCCTAATGTTGGCCATGACCCAAGAAACAGGGTGTGGTGGAGAGCAAGGAGCTGATGACTTGGCCAGAATCGAGAGATCAACCACAGGGTGGGGGTGGTTTACGCCGATGGGGACCTGAACAGCTGAACTCAATTATCTGTCATTAATTTCGCCAAAGGAATGAAGATGAAATGAACTGGCCCATCTCTTTTCTACAATAACTAACAATAGCAAATCCAGACATAATATCTCTGGACACACTTTTAACTTGGAACAATCCAAGAAAATAAAGAACTTGACAAATGCACTCATGCTAATTTTAGGGTTTCAATTTCCCTTTTATAAAAATAAGGGATTTGTTAAAATTGAAATATTCTTGATAGCTTAAAGTTTCTGAGGGGCACCTTTTATCACAGATAAATTCTGGTACCTAAGAACCTTTGAAAGAGAATATTTAAAAAAAAATCCTCATTTGACTATATTTTCAAAATTTGCTTTTCCAAATCTCAAATTACACTGGCTATAAATGCTTATTTCCTATATGCTATAATATCATTTTGTTAAAAAAGCAAAAGGATATAAACTTGTAAATATACCATGATTAAAATCCAGTACCACGAAAGACAGTGGGAAGCAGAAATCCAGACATTCTACTTTTTCTTCCATAATTTTCTTGTTATAAAAATAGCATAAACATGTGAAAAACAACATAGCTATTTACAGGGAAAGTCACATAGTTCCCTCAGAGCACAAACTACCACAAAGCAAAGAAACACATTGTGTGACTTTAGAATTCCCATTTCATACTCAGCTACCATTCCCTCCCACCTCCTAACTGTCAGGGATGCCCCCTGCCACAAGGAGAAGAGCCTCTCCTGGCCCCAGGGAACTCACAGGTATTCAAAAAGGAGCAGAAAACCAATGGAAAAGGCTCTGATTCCCAGAAGTTGGTCTGCTCGCAAGCCAACCCACTTAGGCTCTAAATAACATGCCAGATACCCTCAGCCAAAGCACACTCAACTCAGAAGCAAAGACAGGCTTCCTTTCTATGCTGACTTGGCAAATGTCTTTAGCATGCTCCTGTCTTTGTAACTTGGCCCCTTCTCAGATTTCTAATTTAAAATGCTTCTTAACTTTACGCAACAACTGATTTCAAATATTAGCATATCCCTCCATGTTTCTCAGATAAGTGTACCTAAGCAGGATGTTTACGTATAGTTTCATGTTCAAAGGGTGGCATTTGTATTAGCTGTAGTTGCATTTATGGTGACTAGAATCCCTTATAGACCCTACTTAAAGACGAAAGACGGTGTTGGCTTACAGTTTCAGAAGATGCTGTCCATTGTGTAGGAGAAAGTTTGTTATATGTGCTTCCATGGCAGTGGAATGTGGTGGAATTCCAAAAGTGGTGAACATCTGGCAGAGTACTCCGGTCAAAACCAGAAGTGGGTATTGCCATCCCTGTGACCTACCACGGCCGGGCAGTCTCCATACCTCAGGGGTTCAAATACCTCCCCAAACAGCGCTACCAGAAGGGGAATGAGTTTTTGAAAGAACAAAAATTTATAGGGGGAACAATTCACGTTCAACTCCTGAGATATTATTCTAACTGTGAAACTCATGCGTAGGACCCTGTTCCAGTGTTCCTCTTTCTACCTTATGATCCTTACAACACATTAGCACGAGGTGCAGATAAAATTAAACATCAAAGCATCTCGGCGATGTGAGAGAATAATTGTTAAAATGAATGAATATACTCAGGCATAAATTTCGTCCTAATTTGCTTGATACTCTGATTTGTGCCTATCTGTGGGTGAACTTTATGGGGAGTATGACAGAAATACAAAAGCACCATGCACAGCAACAACCATAACAATGTTTGCTACAAAGACTGGCAAAGGAACCACAGCAGGGATGAAAAGGAAAAGCCAAGAGAAAGAAGGACCCAATAATGCCTGCTAGCACAGGGGAATAGTAGGTGATATATACTCTTTACAGGTAAATTTCTTCCTCTAGCATGCCAGTGAGAAAAGAGCAAAGAAAAAGCTAAATATATGATTTCCCCAGTTTTGTAGACCCAGAACAGAGAAATCGTGGGGGGGAGGGAGGATGATTGGGGAATAGTTCGGGGGGGGGGGAGGAATTATGGGATGTATGGTGGGAGAGAATTGGGAAAGGGGAAAGCCTTTGGAATGTAAACAAAGAATATAGAAAATAAAAATTAAAAAAAAACCATCTAAAGAATAAGAAAACAATTCTATTTGAGATTTTCTTAAAAAATAAAATTTACTTCAATGTTGGCAGTATGGGGATTTAAAGCACCAGCAAAAGATCAATAAAGTCTTTAGTGATAACAACCTTTTATTCATCTTGCTTCCCAGACTTTTCCTGGTCTTCTGTTTTTATGTATGATGTATATATGAATGTGTGTGGTAGGGATGCATGTCTGTGTTTATATATAAACCCCCTTTATGGAGACTTTTATATCTTATGTTTCATTTAATATTAGATAATAGATCCACAAATTTTACAACTCTTGAAAAAGCTCTTTATATTGTTCTAGGTAAGATATCAATTGACAGTAACAGATATGTTCAGTCTAGGGCAATCATTTCCAATGTTTCAAACATATAAGATGCATAAAGATTTTTTTTTTGCAAAGCTATGGATTCTGCTTCATTCTCATCAAAAGATTGTTTCTGGAAGCAAAGAAGGTAAAGGTTCAACAGCACATCAAATTGCTAGGAATACACTTCTAACAAAATGTCAAATTACCATCAACCTTACTTCTGATGTACTACAGAAACTCTTAGATCAGCTCCCAATGTACATTAAACCAGACACAGGCTAAATATTTCATCATTAAATTCTCTAATATTAAGTTCAAAAGGTTTCTAATCTCAATAGAGTGATATTTGGGGAGAAACATTAAGACCAGTCATTTATTACTGATTTGATTACTGGTATTATTATCCTTGTTGTTTCTGCTTTCCCATTAGTCACTCTCCTTAAAAGATCCATTATCAGGGAGTCAACTGCTATTGAAGTTATATATAGCATCAGCTATATTGTAGAAGGTTCCTCTGGAGTCCTATGTTATGTACACAAGAAAGAGTGGAAAATCCAGGTAAGAAAGGAAGACATACTAAAGGAGAAGCACCTGGGGCATTAGCAAAGTTGCTGAGAAACATCCAGCCAAACCCTTTCTGACATTTTTCACATCATGTAATGATATTTCTTCATATGAATAGGTTCAGAGCAAATGTGATCCACTAATGTGGCAGATTTGACAGAAGTCAAGCACATATGTTTAAAAGTCTTTGTTAAGAAAAATTTCAAGCTGGAGCATCAGGAAAAACAAAAAGGAGAAAGGATTCAGGAATAATTCCAGAACAGAACAGGAGGTTTAAATACAGGTTGGCAAATTAGCTGATACAATCAGTAGTCCATAGATCTCTTGCAAAGTGACTTGTACCTTTCACTGGGAGAAATCCAAGCAACACAGTGTCTACGTATATGCCTTAGCAATGCAGCTAGATAGTTTATTCCTGGTAAAAATTAAGAGGTAATCTCACCTCTGACTTGTCTGATTGACGGAATTCCTATCTGAGCACCGAGACAGGAAGGAGAAATATCAGAGAAGATCAATAATAGGTACAAACTACTGTTTCTTACTTCGTTGACTTATTAAAAACAGTTGCTCTTAAGGGCAGAAAAATGTCATTAGTTTGTATCTGTTAAACAACTAAGCTGACAAGATTTCAGTGGTATGGAACTCTGTATATGATGTTCGTAGAGACCATGGGTCAAGTGTGCAGTTCTAGGGATCTAGTAACAGGAGTCTACACTTGCACCATATGCCTGAGTTCACGCTAGAGTGGAGGAGTCCTAGAACTTGCCTGCTCTTGTTTCACACTCTGGATGCACTAAATGACTACGCAGAAGCAAAAATGATTGTACACATACTCAAAATCACACACACACATGTAATATATCACATATATCTCTCTGTGTGTATATGTGTGTGTGTATCATTCGTTAAGAGCAACAAGACCTACAAATACTATTATATAACAGTCACATGTTTATCAGATTCCGCTTGAAAAATACTCAGCTAGATATGTGGTATTACAGTTGCTACCATCAATTGAGGGAGCCTTTCAGCACTAAAGACCCAAAGAAATGTTTTTTGCCTATGTGAAACAGTGCTGTTTAATGTACAAGAAAAGACACATTGCTCACAGTACAAAGAGAAAAAAAAAAACCTAAAATATCAACTACAATAACAAAAAGAAAATGAACCCTGATAATGCTTTGTAAAGGAGCAAAAATTTTCATCCTTTCAAACTGTGATATAAAACATTTTTTGCACAACATTAAAGTTATGGTTTTTCAGTGAGTCTGTCTACATTTTAAAATACAGGATTACACAGTGCACTTTGTGAAGCCTGCCTATTCATTCATTTATCTATCTATCTATCTATCTATCTATCTATTTACAGTGAACTGAATAGTTTCAATGTATGTATGTTTTAAAAAAAAACTTCAAGCCTCAGAGAAAGTTACAATATTTATAGAAAAAATACAACTGTATTTTATAGCACAACATTTTTACAGAGTACAAGCTTTTGATTTTTAGATTATGAGCATATAGCCACTGTTCAATAACAAAAAATGTTGATTTAAACATTACCAACAAAATTATATAGGAAATGTTTCTTTTATGCTGTTTGTATATGTAGTGTCCATGTGCATAAGCCAAATTCCTATAAATGTAGCTATCAACTTGCTTCCGATAAAGATGGTCACACATATGTTGGGATTTGCATCCATTACCTCCAAACAAGGAATTTGTAATTTTCTTACAGAATTTAGAGCTAAGTTAAGGAGAAAAGGCAACCAAACTAACTTACCTACTGCATAAATTATGGCTATATATATATATATATATATATATATATATATATATTTATTTTGAATTATCCTACTCCAAGAAAATATGGTCTCTTATGTGTGTTTTGGAAGGGGAAATACTACATCTGTAAGTGTATGTGCGAATATGCTCACCCAAATGTGTGTGTATATATTGCTCCTGTGTGTGTGTGTGTGTGTGTGTGTGTGTGTTCCTCTATCATTCTGAAACTTACTGTTTTGAAAGATCTTACAGTCTCTCAACACACCTCAAATGCAGCATTTTAGCTAGACTACATACAATCCCTAAGATCCATGTGCCCCTATCCCCATGTGCAAGCATGGCTATTTAGAGGGCTTCTCTGGTTCCAACCTCAGGTCTTCACGCTTGTTCAGGAAGTACTCTACTAAGCCACCTAAAAGTCAAGTTGTAATGTTAAAAGAAGAAACCACAATAAACAGAAGTATAGGCGCTGTGTTGTTGCTTGGGGCTGAGCATACCATGATTGCCATAGTGTTTTTGACCAGGTGTGGGGTTTTGTAATGGTCTCCAATTGCTGCAAAGCGAAGCTTATTAGATGCAGGGTGAGAACTAGACTTCTTTGTGGTTATAAAGTTAAGCTTCATAATGCATTTAGGGATTATGCCAGCCTAGATAAGTGGTGGTAGTAGTTTCTCTGATGACCTTACCGGTCTCATATGAGGCATAATTTCCCTCTTTTGAGTGAGCTCTAAGTCCAAATAGACTACTGTTGGTGATCTCCAAGCTATAAGCACCATTGCTGTCCTGTTCAGGAGGGTTTGCCATGCTGGCCATCATGCATCACGGGCATCACAACTGCACGGCACTGGTGCTGCCATTCTATGGCACTTTGCACAGCGCCTTCTGGTACTATCAAAGCTAGACCCTAAGGAAGGTTTTACGTTAGAGACAGACTGAGTCTTCCAAGATCTGTGGCTGAAGTATATGTTGTCTTCAACAAAAGGGACTTAACGTCAACCTCTGAGAGGCAACCAAGGCTGAAAATAATAGCCTACATTGTTCTGGGAATCACTTGGACTACCGTGGGCAACTACATGGGCTGAGGTTTCACATGACAGGTAGTGAGGTTTTCTATTAGACCACAGCTCAAGGAAGATTGTACAAGAGACCAGGACAGATGCTACTGTCTCCTAGAGATGACAGGCAAGATACATCCATGATACCTTAACAATATGGCAGCCTGAAGAAAAAAACGAAAGAAATCACAACTCTAATAGTCATGCTAATGTGTTCAGGGAAAACCTCACATGACCTCACCTGTAGACCACGAACTATTGGCAACTCATGATGCCTGAGAGAGGGAGAATTAGACTTTCTCAGGGATTATCTCCACAGTTATCCAATGCAAAGGGCTAAGCCATGAAGTCACAGGCATACAAACAAAACTCAATACTACATTTTAGAGGGAATGAGGGACATGGGGTGGTTAGAGTGAGGGAAAGGAAGAAGGAAGTGATGTCATATTTCAATTAAAATTTAAAAAGTAAAATTAAAATAAAAACCATATATTCATAAGCGTGTGAAATGAGCCCGTGCCAACCTTATCAAACACGGATAGCAGCTTGTCTTTAGGTATGGGGACTTTTCAGCACAGAGATTCCTGGCCTTGAGAGTATATATGGCAACAAAAGGGACACGTAATACTTCTAACTTCCCACAACATACAACTCAGAATGCTAAGTGCCACAGAGCAATCCATTAGTATATTAAAGTTTCAGATGAATTGTTCTCTATCCAGAAGGTAAGATGGGCTTTCTGAGCTTCATCTGTTGGCATGGTTTCCTGCCCGTGTACACAAATCTACTCTGGAACTAAGGGAAGGAATCTTGTTTTCCGCACACACTGTGGTCAGAGTCTCAGAGAAAAGCAGGGGATATATTTGGAGAACACGCAAACTTGATAAACTTTAATAATAGTGGATGCATACTATGCCAAGTCTTATCAAAATCCTTTACAGAGAGGTGATTCAGAAATGAAGTTTGGCAAGTTTGCTGCAAGTTGTCCAAAGACACGGCTAGTGCTGGTTCACAGGCTAGAGTTTGTGAATCCAAGTCTGTGCTCTCAGCCACCCCTCTGCAGGACAGAACGAAGACTACACTATTACAGAGGCATCAGTTGGGAGGGGTAAGAGCTGCCTTTAATTTTACTCAAGAGCTAATCTGATACAATTAAGGGACATATCACAGAATAGAGGAAGGGTAAGCACAAGACCGTGCTGAAATAAACACTTCACTGGGACAGCAATTACCCTCTGAAGAGAGGGGCTCCGTACTTCATTAAGAGTTTAAGGGCACATACACTTCTGATGCAAATTATTTCTGTTCAGCTGAAGGTGGGGGAGACATTTCAAAGAGTCTTTAAAAGGACAGCTTGGTAAATGTTAATTTATTAAAGCCCCATTGTCATAGCTAGAGACATTGTTCTGAACCAACAGATGATCCCAGTTTAACAGATATTATTTTTTAACACTAAACACTCTTTCAACATGGAGCGCAATTTAAAATTCTTTCTTCACAGGACAGCTAGAGAAATTTAATTATCATGTTAACACATTGAGAAAATTAAAACAACATCAAGAATGGCACAAAACCAGAAGCATGACCTCCCATTCATTAGAAGCCATCACAGCCCAGTGTACTGAGTATTTGGGATTATCATTGTTTGTATTACACTGAGTTTCTAAAAAGAGTCAGAGGAGGGCAGAAGCACAAAGCAAGTATGGGAATCCCTCTCTGAGGCTCTGAACGAGCAAGCACACTGAGGAACAAGAAGCCTAGTGCATTCTAAAGGAAACGCTAACACTAGATCTCTTTCTGATTCACAGTTACCAGTACACTGTACCAGGTAATTCTTGCCCACAATCAATCTAAATTCAGAACTCAACATGTACAATGTACATAACTGCTTTAAGCAAAGGCTGTTTCAAAGCACATTGCCTTTTTATGAGCCTATTATATGAGAATTATGTTAATTTCTTAATAAGGTTAAAGTAACAGACCACATTATTAATTGTATTGCAAATAAAATATTTAATTAAAGATGCATTATCTGGTAGAATTTAGCATCTGGTCCTCTGGTTTGCAGACAGAGTAGGGTAATGGAAATAAACAATTACTCTAGCTGGCCTCCTGTGCACTGCTCTTCCAGTGATTCAACTATCTTTGTAATATTTATAGCTCCTTCTATTTGGCTGAAACTCTCTAGGATGAGGGTACACACTGGGAATGTCACATATTACCCCGCCCAGCATTCTGTGGTCCGTTCTCGAAGCAGGCAGTTAAGAGGCAGGTGTTAGAGGGAGGGGAGCTGCTCTCGGGACCCTTTCCAAAAACTGTTTCCATTTTCAAAATGTAGACCATTGTGACATTCATGACTTCAACACTGAGCTGTTTTTTATGTAGACCCTAAAGTTTTCTAACGCTGGTAAACCAGAGAGGTCCATATGGACTAATGAGACCTCTCTGCACAGCCTCACATCACACTTGCTGCACGTGACTGTCCCCAGAGGGTGTCCCCTCCTCCTAAAGCACATTCTCTTACCATTGCTTCATGAACACTTTTTGGTTTAAATTTTGCTGTTGGCATTTAGCTATGAAAAAGGCTCTTCCATAATATGTATAGAACCTTTCTTTCTTAAAAATATCAAATCAAAATGTCTCCAACTTAAAAACACTGTAGGCAATTTAAATTAAGACAGTTAATCTCCATGGCAATAATAAATAATACCGTGACAACAAGGGCTCCACTGCCTACTGGTATAAAAGGTGTTCTACTGGGGCTATAAGAATTTTTTCTCTCTCTCTTTTTTATTAGATATATTCTTTATTTACATTTCAAATGACTTCCCCTTTCCCGGTCCCCCCCCCAAATCCCATAAGCCATCTCCCCTCTCTCTGCTGCTTCCCTGTCCTAGTATTCCCCTACACTGCTGCATCGAGCCTTTCCAGGACCAGGGTCCGCTTCTCCCTTTGATGTCCAACAAGGCCATCCTCTGTTGCCTATGTGTCTGGAGTCATGTGTACTATCTGATTAAGGACACATGCTCCACTATGTTCATAGCGGCCCTATTTATAATACCAGAAACTGGAAAGAACCCAGATGTCCCTCAACAGAGGAATGGGTACAGAAAATGTGGTATATTTACACAATGGAATACTACTCAGCTATTAAAAACAATGAATTCATGAAATTCTTAAGCAAATCGGTGGAACTGGAAAATATAATCCTAAGTGAGGTAACCAACCCAATCATAAAAGAACACACATGGTATGTACTCACTGAGAAGTGGATATTAGCCCAGAAGCTCTGAATACCCAAGACACAATTCATATCAAATGATAAACAAGAAAGAAAGAAGAACAAAGTATGGATACTCTGGCCCTTCTTAGGAGGAGGAACAAAATAGCCACAAAGAGAGATACAGAGACAAAGTGTGAAGCAGAGACTGAGGAAAAGACCACCCAGAGACTGCCCTACCTAGGGATCCATCCCATATACAGTTACAAAACCCAGACACTATTATCAATGCCCACAAGTCCTTACTGACTGGAGCTGGATATAGCTGTCACCTGGGAGGCTCTGCTAATGCATGACAAATACAGAGGGGGACACTTTCAGCCAGCCATTGAACTGAGCACAGGGTCCCCAATCGGGGAGCTAGAGAAAGGACCCAAGGAGCTGAAGGGGTTTGCAGTGTCATAGGAGGAATGACGATATGAGCCACCCAGTATTCCCAGAGCTCCCAGGGACAAAAAACATCAACCAGAGAGTACACATGGTGTTATCCGAGGCTGTAAGAACTTAAAATGTACCTGTATACAGATACCTGCTGGTAGCAATCACCTTGTTCTACTTAAAAGAATGTTAAATGCCTTCACATTTTTTCTTGCCCTAAATGGACCATCTCCCAAACACCATATCCTTTTTTGAAAATGCTGCCTCAGATGAGCCTTACAACACCCATAATATGGACAAGAAGAAGGGCCAGTAGTGTCACTTACACAGTGCTCGCCAGCAGTACAAGCGCCTATATAAATGTTCAGATGTATATATACCAATGTGTTTACTCTGAAAACATTTAATATAATGGTCTTGGCAATTCATTTTCTCTTCTTTACTTTCCCCGCTCTATCCCTCTGGATATGCACCGAGAATTAGCAAGTTTTCAACTGTAAATAGTTTTGACACCTTTTCCTTCAGAATTCAAAACCTAGATATGAAGCCTCAGGGTAAAAGTGGTATGGATAGTTAACTTTAGGTTTAACTTCCCACAGCAGATTCATTCTGGTGAAGGACATTGGCCTCTCTTCTCTTTTCGGGGTGTGGGGGCAATGCTGGTAGAGTTGGAAGAAAATCCTCCCTCACCTATTCGCAGTGAATGCACTCAGTCCTCAAGGGGATGGCTGGGAAGAACCTTCAGAATGCGGTGCAGGGAGTAAGAAAGGAAAGCAGCTGGACACAGCCCCGAAGCAAACAGCATGCTGAGGAGCAGAAAGCCCCAGGAGCAACAGAGCTAAGGTGACTCGTGGTAAGAACCCAGAGGAACCTGTCTTAAATATCAGACCATTTATAAATCCAGAGGTAAATCACAGACATGGTGATAGATATCTAGAGTACCTCCGAGTCTGAGGTAAAAGAGCAGATAGGCCAAGCCTACGAGTTCTTGTCTAGCATGGGCAACAAATGTTTTAAAACAACAAAACAGCCCAAAGCAAAAGGCTCTGTGTTGGGTTAGATTTTTTCTATTATCTTGTTTAAAAATATCTTTTTTAACTTGGAGGTAAATTAAATGGAGTGTCCAGTGAAAGACTAAGCAATTTTTTGCTAGTCCTCAGAGGAAAAGTGACTTTTAAAACAAAATTATAAAGAAAAACTTTAATGCTCTAAGAAGGTATACTGCATGTCAATTATATTAACAACTCATGTCCAAGTTATATGCTGCAGAAACACCACAGGAACAAATTTTCTCACTGAGCGGGCAATCTATACAACAGGAGAAACATAGGCCATCTTTTGAAAAAGAATACAGTTTCTTCTTTGATATTTGTGTAGAAGATGTATTCTAATTATTCTCACTCCCACCCCTGCCTGGCAGTCCCTGCTCACCACAGTGCCCCTCCCAGATGTATGCCTTTTGTTTGTTTTTTTGGGACCCACTGAGTTTAACCAAGGCAGCAGTGTGAGTATCTTTACTACTTCTCATATCGGAAAGGATGTCTGCTCAAGAGATCTGGGACTAGGAAGTAAGGACTCAATCACAGTGAGAAATAAACAAGAGAATGAGATGCAGAAAGCAACACGAGCAGTTAGCCAAGCCAGTCCATGGAAGGCACAATTCCACCAGAAACTCCTTGAATTATTTCAGGTAATGATCAGACTCAGGCGGGCACACAAGCACACGTGCACTCTCCAACCCCTGCACCACCCGCTCCCCCCACACTCACTCCAATCCAAAATAGATTTTCCTAATCTAAATCTGGAAAGAGTAGCCTGTTCTTTAAAGAAATCCCACCCCTTCAATTCCCTCTGTTATCAGAGAGCCTCTTTGTCAGTTTCAAGGGGAGATTAATCACTTTTGCAACCCACTGAAAGAGTTTTCTGGAAAGCATAACAACCTGCAAGTGTAAGTGACAGGATTATTCCTCCTGCAGCTCGGCTGCCTACGAATTCTCTCTCATCCATGACTCAGCAGGAGGTAAAAGGAGCTAATGAAAAAGGGCATGCTTCCTTTTAAAAATTGTCAACTGACTTTCAACATGTAGAACTGTTAAAAAAAAAAATCCCCCAAAGCTTGACATGAAGTCCAGCGGCTTTCATGAATGCTCAAGCTTAGACAGCCAGAAACTTCTGTCAGTCACACACAGACAAGGGTGCTTGCCTGCCCGTGCCCAAGCTCTACTTCTGTAAATACCCGAAGCTTAGAATTCTCACTCCCCATGTTAAAGTGATACAACTATAATGAGGTCAGGGGAAAGGAAGGGAAACGATTAGCTTTGCTGAGATCTAGATTTGAAGAGGAAAGACAAACCATCTTGAGTTCCTCAAGAGAAGGGAATTGGCCTGGGGCTGTCCCTCCTTGTAAAATGCTACTTGATTTGATTGCACAAACAGTCCTCCAGAAGGAGCAGTTTCTCCAGGAGCCATCACAGAAACAAGAGCATTATATTTCATGTTTTCTTCTACAAAATGAAAGCTGTGGTCGGCTTATGGGAACCCACGTGCAGTAAGTGAGACAGTCACGTTATGAACAGCTCTCTGACACTCACTAATGCCTACAATGGCCAAGGCATTCAGCAACATATGACAAGAGGGCAGGGTCAATAGGCCAAAGGTCCTTTGGAACTTACAATGGGTACAGTGAGAATGATCCTTGAAAGTAGGAAAGAAAGTACCCAGAGATGGAAAGTGTGTGCTGTGGAAGTGTAAGGGCAAAGATACAGAAGAATACAGCAAGGTCTGGGCAATAGGAGTTTGCTGAACAGTTTAAGGGAATTGCAGCTATGACGACAGCAGTGAAAGGCTGGGGCATCAGCAGGGTTCCGTGCACAGAGATGAGTATGTGAATGTACAGCACCAGCCCAGTGTGTTTGGGGCAGGAGGGGAAGAATCCATGAAGGCGTTCTGCCTAAAAAGAGGCGCGATGGCTACTCCTCTCTTACTCATAGACACACAAGTGAAATCCAAACTGGTTTCTATTAACTTCAGAGCCAGCTTCCCTGATCATTGTAGTGTACTACTGTCCTAAGATAAAGTGCAAGAGCAGGCATACAGGAACCTGCTCATGGAGAACAGATTGGTACAGGAGCAGGATGTAGGCAACTGGTTATAAGAATTCCTTTAGAAAGGTGCAATCCATATGAAGTGTTCCCCCATGGAGCTCTTGTGTTGAAAGCTTAGCTTACCAGTTATGAGAGGTGACAAGGACACAGAAATGCTATTGAGATGCAAGGGTTGATCTTTTGGTTTACAGCTGGATGTACAACTAAGAGGTAGGGTCTAGCAGCAAGAAGTAGGTTGTTTGAGGTATTAGGGAAACTGACCTCTCCTCCAACTCCACACCCCTCCTCCCTTCCCAGTCTTCCTCAGAGAAGCACTGCCCCACCACGCCTTCCAGTTGCCACGATGTTCTGACCCAGCACAGGCCTACAGCATTGTGGGCAGATGACCTGCAAAGTGATGTGGTGAAATAAATCCTTCCTCCTTTGTTGCAGGTAACAAATCTACCCATGGTCCATGGAAGCCTACCGCGATCTGAAATCTGACCCATGGTGAAGACAGAGAGAAATAAGCAATACTTAAATACTTAGGAAAAGAAATTCTGTCATGGATGGTGGAGTCTAGAAATATTATCTAAATGTCTTGCTAAGGAAACTGGCTAGTCAGTGACAACTCGTTAACCAACACGTAAGAACAGATTCTGGAGAGAGATTGGCTTTCTTTTAGACACGTGGGGGCTGAGAAGAAGCAAGTCAAGTCATCTGCATCTGAAACGCAAGAAAAGGAGTAGAGCGTATCGCTCTGTAACACCACAACGACAACACTGATAGCCGAAGTCACCAACAGGCCTGACAAATGGTGCCCTGACACAAAGTCAAGAACATTTGAGAGGCACAAGAGGAGCAGCTGAGGAGATTCCGACATGGGACTGTTCAGAAAGGTGGAAGGAAAATCGAGAGTGTGGTTTGAGGTAACCTTAAGTGGTCACTGAGGACTGAAGGAGCCTCAGGTTTGGTACTGGGCAGGCCTGCTGTGAAACTGAAAGAGGCCTACCAAAAGAGACTGAGAAGGAGGGCAAGAAAAATGGAGGGAGTTGCAGATTCCACACTAGACAAGAGAAGAAATGCAGACAAGCACTGATGGGAGACAGAATCATAGTTGAGTGGAAGTGCACCTGCTCTAGAAGCTGGGAGATGCCAGACCCAAGCAGGGGAAGGAAGGAAGGGGGGCAGGGAAGGAGGGAGGGAGAGAAGGAGGGAGAGAGAGAGGGAGGGAGAGAGAGGGAGGGAGAGAGGGAGGGAGGGAGGGAGAGAGAGAGAGAGAGAGAGAGAGAGAGAGAGAGAGAGAGAGAGAAGACTGAGGCTGTGTTAACTGTAGCTGGGTAGAGACATAGCATCGAGAGAGCAATAGTCAAGAGCCCATCAAACAGGGCCCTGAAATGCTCTAACAGGACTGGATGCAGACAGGAGAGCAAGCCTTGTGCTCAGTGATCAAAGAAGTGCAGGAGACAGACACTGTTATCGTAGGGTAACAATGACAACAGTGGGGAAGACGGACACACTTACATCATGACTCCTGCTTCTCTGACTCCGGGAACTTGAAGCAAGAAGGTGTGGAAAGACCTCAAGAGCCCAAATGTTCAAATACCAGGACATGGGCTATAATGCTAATGTGGAAGGGGGAAACTTTCATGGGTTCCTACACCAAGGCAAAGTCTCTAGGCTGCTGGCAGAGGAAGGATCAGAACCTCCTAAAGTGAGCCCTTCAATAAAAGTGGTCAGCCATGAAACTCTATACACAGAAACAATACATGGACTCAGCAAGATGTATCCATAAAGTTTTGACTTCATATATATGTGTTTGTGTGTGTGCAAGACTAATAATCAAATAAAAAAAGGTCATCAAATTAATAATAGGGCCATGAAAGGGGCTGGAGGGAAGCTATCTGGGAGGAGCTGGGAGAAGAGGGAAGAGGAAATGAGGTAATTCTATTTAAATTAAAAATGTATTAAAGAGTTTTTAAAAAGATAGTCTTTTAGTTCAATTGCTATAATCTAAAAGCAGAATGTAGGAATAATGCTAAGGAGAATACACAAGTGGTGAACGGTCAACCCTGCAGGTTGCAACTGAGGACATTGCTTGTTGGAAATAGACCATCGTTTTCACTTTCTGTCCCTGGCACCAAACAGGAATTGGAGACATCTTCTAGATTTGATTAAAATCCCATCACCTGTCTTTAAGGAAGTGATGGGCTGGTGAGACCTGAATGAAGCAGTTGTAAGCCAACCTACTGTTTTTAACACCCTACTGTGTGAACTTCTGATTCCCTAGTCAGCCCACAGAATCCACAGCTAATCTCAATACATACCTCAAGCTGGTTCTGCTTCTTTGACAAAACCTCTGGAGACATTATCAAGCCTACTGATCTCTGACTTTGGGTAGAAAGCACAACATGACACATATACTGATGTCCCAAGACTAATATGCTCTCCTGCTACATAAACATTACTCACCATGTAAGTAAAATAGGTCATATACTTCTAAAGAAACATGACTTCCTCCTGAGCAGAAAACAGCAGGAATGAATCTCCCAACAAGGCAGGGGTATGAATCTCAACAAAACAAAGGAGAGCGAGTTCTTCCCCAAATCAGGAAAACTTTATATATACATAAAACATAACAGGAAATTCATTGAGAAAAGTACTTTATTTCAACAGCATCATTCTTCTGGATAGTATAACAGGAAAGTTTTTTGCTTTTTTGTTGTTGGTTTTTTTTTTTTTAACACAATTGGTATTTTCTACCCAATGGCTGCACAATAGTGCTATGGGTGATAAAAAACCTTTTAAAACCTAAGCACTTACCACACTGTGGCTTACAAGCTTTATGATATTTAGAAATAATAAAATTAGATCCTGACTAATCAAAATTATTATTTTTTTCCATTTTGTATTGATTGCTTTAGTTTTCTTAACTTTATTTTCTTGATCACAGTGATAAGACAAATACACTTTTACTTTTTCCTGCACTAAAATAATTACAAAGAATGTAAAGGATTTAAGAGCTTCCTGGGACATCTCAGGGCTGAGATTGAGATTGAGATTCAGAACCAGGTTTAAAATGCAGGCTTCCTACCTTTTCCCCTCCTTTTATTCTTTAGTCTACATATTTCTACACGGAAAGGTTTAAAGTACATTCCTATCCACACCAGCATAGTCCTTGTAAATACCTAAGGGAAGCTTTTGGCAGGGTTTAGAGATGGCTCAGGCCACAGGAATCCATGTAGGAATGCTGGTCAACAAAGCCTGCCTTGTCTGCTTTACGGTAATACTCAGTGAAGGCCAAGCGCATATGAATTATGATAAAATTATTCTTACTCTCTTATCACCTCTCCCCTTTTGGTAAGTGATTGACTATTAGAGACAGGAAGTACATGTCACTGAATAAATTTTAGAGTCAAGACTCCATCTGGGCTCGAACTGAGGCAGAGGGTTGATCATTCCTAACAGTGATCACAGCTTCACTGAGCCCTGGTAGGAACATCTACCTTCCCCCAAACTACTCCCAGAGCTAGCCTAGACTGCTACAGCACGGACTGATTAAAAAAGCATTCAAAGTGTGTGCAGAGGCTGCAGGGGCTGCAGGGGCTGCAGGGGCTGCATTTAAATTTATCGGAGAGAGCCCCAGGAAGGAAGGAAGGAAGTTAACTCACACCATAGCAGATATTAAAGAAAATGAGAAAAAGATAGCCTTAGTTACTGGTGAGCAATATCCCTGACTGAGAAGAAGCAAGCCAACCAACATTTCAAACAAGTAAAAGTGAAAACGTGATAGGAAAGGAAATGGGAACTGAAGGGAATGGGAGGGGGAGAGAAGGGAAAGGAGAAGGAAAAGAGGGGGAGGGGAAAGGAGAAGGGAGGGGATGGGGCAGGAACTGTCATCTCTGGGGACATAGAAAGAACTATTCCCTAAAATGCTGACAAAACTGTTTAAAAATCATAACTATTCTTTCGCTTTAAATATACTAGGTCAAGGATTTATATATGCAAGGACAAACCACTTCTTTTAAAACAAAAGTCTCACCTTAGTTTTCAGCCATACTATATTTAAGGTCTAGGTTTCACAGTTTCAGCTGTGAAAGATACCAGATAATGATTTTCTGGAAAGAAAGCAAGAATGAACGAGAGTCAGAGAAGGGGGAAGGGAGGGAGGAAAAGAAGGGAGAGAGGAGGGACAGGGCAAGGGAGGGAAGGAAGAAGGAAAAAAAGAAGAAAGGAAAAGAGAAAGGGAGGGGGGAGAGAGAGAAAGGGAGAAGGAGAGGGAGGGAGAGGGAAAGTAGCAGGGGGAGACTTGGGGAGAGAGAAAGGAAAGGACCTAAAAAGGAAGAAAATTAGTTTGTATCTTTATAAATATAATGAGTCCTACACTGTCATATAGTGCAATATCTAAATATGTATACCCATATCCATGTGTATATTATATATGTATATACAAATACACAAACATACACACACATATATTCTGGCACATATAAATGATACTTATAAAATATATTTTAAATTGCATATTTTAATATACTACAGTATGCAATAGTTTGGATCTAGAATGTCCCAAACCATTGCATATATTAAAGCATGATTCTAAGGAGGGTGCTGCTAGGTGAGCCATTGCACAACAGAGCATATGGAAAGCAGGTGCTGGGTCGGTCACACTGGGCTCAGGCTCCATCTCCACCTTCATTTCAGGCATATGAAGCACGCAGTAATTTTTCCCTGTGTTATACTGCCATCATAACAGGTCCCAAGCAATAGAATCAACCCATGAAGAACGTAAGCTCCTCTTCATAGGCTGCTTTTCTCAGGCATATTGTTACAGTGACAGAAAACACACTAATGTAACACTTATGTAGAAATTTATAAAATAGAGCTGTAAAAATTCTACATGTAGAAGAAAAAAGAGGACCCTGGGCCTGAAAAGATTGGATCTAGTTTTGTAGACCAAGAACAGAGAAATCGGGAGGTGGGGGGGGGGATGATTGGGGAATAGGTGGGGGGGAGAGGAATTATAGGAGTATGGTGGGGGGGGAACTGGGAAAGGGGAAAGCCTTTGGAATGTAAACATAGAATATAGAAAATAAAAATAAAAAAAATTCTACATGTAGAATGGCAACGAAACAGGCACAGTATAGAATCGTTAGGTACATGTACAGACAGAGAGAAAGGATCCTTGCTCCCAAATCTTACAACTATTAGCAAGTATTTCCTTCTCATGTTTTAAACATATTTCTGTGTAATACAAACATGTATACTCAAATCTGGATACAAGCCAGATGCCATACAGATTTTTACAAGGATGGATATATATATTATACATTAGTCCTCATTTCTTTCAAGCAATAGAGCATTTGCTACAATTTGAATCTTTAATTCAAGTTTCAACAATTACAGATGAGCTGTATTAAAAAGTAAGAGTTAACTAAATATCATACAGATAGAAAACTTAAGCCCAGAGGGGGAACTTGAGAGGTAAAGCTAGCAATCTTTCAGCCTGGTGGGGAATGCTGGGAATTGAACAGAGTTGGGGAGTTTCATGCCCAGCCCCTGAGTGAGCATCTCAAATTATTTTGAAAATAGAAGGCTAACACAGACAGCGGAATGTTCTCTGAAGGTGTGTGATCCCATTTACAACCTGAATACCGTGTCCAGAAGTTCAGTCAGTGATGTTGAACACGGCACCATAACTCTCCAGGACACATGGAAAGGCAGCCTCACGTCTCCCTTCCCCAGTTCCCCTTATCTTACACAAGGCACTACTTGCTAAAGATGTAGTCTGCAGGATGATAATGGCTCCGGACAACTGTAACAACTTCAAGGGTCCAAGGCAGTGTTTCTGATCCTTTTCTGAGGTGTGAGAGTCAGATATTGAAACACGAATACACTGACAAGAGCATTGAGCTGTACTGTGTCCCATCTCATCACTGAATATCCCTGCAGGCTAGCAGGCCTCGGCCTCTAGCCCCACCTTTCCAGTGTGTGGTGAATGAGTAACATGAACCTGATGGCCATTACCAGGTAGTAGGCGATGTTGCCTTTACAGATGTAAAGGGCTCAATGTATTACAGGCGTACCACATGGTTCAGCTCACAAACTGCTGGTGTGTGAAGGACTTTCTTGCAAGCTGGTACTACCAGACAAATCTCTGTCCACACAGACCTGATTGCTTAGCTCATATAATTTAAAGTCAACAATCAGTCTGAACCCAAGAAAATTCTTAGTGCAAGAGAAGTCTCTGAAGGTCTCAAGTCTATGGGAGAACAATTACCCTCCTGAGCCAATTATAATCTTCAACTGAACGCATGAAAAGAAATAAAACTGCCCAGGGAGCTGTAGCCTCAGCAGATACAAGCAAAGCCAGTGTCATCAGGCCTTTGGGCTGGGTATAGACGCATCTGGAGGAGAGCAGGGTGCCCTCCACCTCCTCCTGTGTAGGCAGTTCCACCCATTGCAGAAACCAATGGGCCAAATGGATATACCCAGTTCAGCCTCTAAACCGAATCAGATAAAGAACATGTTTTCATGTGTATTGGGATATAGATTAGTGTGACACCACATGGCTTGACACATGGTAAGAATCCAATTCCCTGCATCTTTCAATCAAATTCTGTCATTAGCAACACTAGTTTAATAAACCCGGGTGATGGTGCTATAATTGGATTGCTGTTCTAGCGAGTGAGTTTCCAGGGTAACCGTGTTTTTAACCAAAGATAAAATCCACCTGAAAGCACAAAAATGAAGGGCCTGGGAAGAGTCAGCAGCAACGAGAGGTCAAGATTTTAGGCTAAAGAGAGCTTTCCCAAAAGTACATTAGTTAGGGTGGACAGAGTTCGCAAATCCCAGGCCTGCCGCATGCTAGCTCTGTGATTTGGGAAAATAAACTTCTCAGGGCCTCATTTCTGCATCTTCAAAATGAACAAGAGATGGGAATAAAACAGGGAACTCAAGAGTTGCCAGTACATTTTTAAAAGTAGACTAAAAGTAAAAATAAGCAAACAATCCAAAAGCCAAGGCTAGATGTCCAGTGGCCTGCAGAAAGGAAAACAAGGGATACATTCTCTTTGGTACAAATTAAGGGGAAGAAGGTCCCTGTAGAGAGAGCCTGAAGTGGCTTGGAAAGCCTTGTCTTCTCCGCTGAGGCTCTTGTCCCTGCTTCAGAGGCCCTGACTTCTGGGAACTGGTCGCCTATCAGGGGCAGTTCTGGAAAACTTAACTGAGGAAGGCTGCAGCTTGCCAAGCAACAAATTGAGGACGGGGAAAGAATCCTTTATGAGCGTGGGACAGTTAACTGTGTCATAGTCAGACACAGGAGCCCTCAGGGGATAGAACCAAGCTGCTTCAAGATCACTCCGTGAGTCGAGATGAGTGAGACAGAAAACCCTCATTTGAATAAAAGGACAGAGGGAGCATGAACGAAGCTCAAGCGCTTCTTTGAAATATGATTATAGGAGAGGGAACTCTGCTGTCTGTCACTATTAGAAAAGGTACCTGAAGTTCAGGTGGGCTCACCTACAGCTGTAAGATCTTTGTCCATCACTCTCTACCCCCAGATCAAGAATTAGGAAGCCAAAGGAATACAGAATGGAAGAAGCTTCTACCTGTGCTCAAAAACACAGCTTTCCATCAGCAACAGCCAGGCGGTGAGGCAGATAAAGTTTGAGAGCAAGAATATCCAGTCAAAGTTTCTGTTGTCCCGAGATTAAACGCTGAAGCAGGAAGAGATACTATTCTTGCATCAAGTGAGAAAAGATGGTAAAGTGCGATATTAAAATGCAGCACGCTGGAATAAGTTTGCCTCTATAAAAACTGTTATGTTCTGTATGTGATTTAAATTAATGCCTATATTTGTGGGAGATAAAATTAAAATGGAGATAAATGCTGCCAGCATATAGCGTGCTCGCTGGAGCAATAAATAAGGCACGAAAGGTACTTTGCATTTCAGTCACATCTATGCAAACAGGGAGCCCAAAGCACTTGAGGAACATTTGTAAATTAAATGCTGCAGGAGATTCGTGAGGAAGGCATACAGCTACTATCGACACCCTTTGATTTGAGTTTGGGATGTTAAGTGGCCCAGGGACCTTTGGATGGTGCTACACAGGCCTACGGATGCTGCAGGCTTACTTTTGGTACAGCTGGGATGAATCTTTTTGGATATTAGAGCCTGGGGAGACTTCTTTGCCTACTGTGGACCTATTGCAGACCTGAGGTATCTCTGGTTATTTCCTGACTCGCTAGAAGAAAATACTAAACTTGTAGATGGGAGCACGATCACTTCAATGCACATTAAGAGCATGCCTGGATTTCCCTTTTCCAACAGAAAGGTAGTACATAAGGGACTGGACCTCCTCAGTGTTTCACCTCAGGTTAAAAGCTTCTCCAAAATATCGATGGACATGTCCATCTTAGTCAATAGATCTCTTTAATACTGCCCTGTCCCTTCCTCCCAACATTTCCTCAGCATGGTGCCAGGTTGTCACTGGCTGCCTGCTCTGTTAGCCTTGCCTCACAAAGCCAAGGAATGTGTTACTGGGCACAGCTCTGCTTGACAAGTCAGATGACCCTGCACATTCACTAAAGTAATGGTAAGTACCACTGACCACTGTCCTAGTTAAAGGAAGACCCCAGAAGATGAAACAAAGAATAAAAGAAATAAATGGTTATTAGTGCTTTTCTGCCTCTGGCTAAGATCAAGTGAAGAGTCAGACATGTCACCCTTTAAGCGTTCTTCTAGGTTCAAGACAAATGGACTTTCTTGGAAGACTATGGGAACTACATAGCTCATTGTTGTATTTTTTCAGAAAGAACTTTCAACTCTGTTTCTTTTTATGGTTAAACACGAATGCCAGAAAAAGAATTAATGAGAACCTCTGTATATTCAGACACAGCTCAGTAGCATGCCTCACATTCCCAAGGCTCTAGATAGACTACCAGCATTGAAATAAAAAAACAAACAAAAACGAAACAAAAGTTCTGGTCCATTGTAAAGTGAAGCGAAGAGGAAATTTCTGGTTGTGTCATATGATGTCATAGGATGTGCTGTTTGCTTAAGCAGACTCGTGAGAGGACATGTGAGGTTTGGAGAGAGTCTACGTAGGATCCGACAGACAGTGACAGGGCACATGCATTGCTTACCATGCAGTGCTTCCTTGGCCTTGTCTTTGCTGATCTTTGCTTTGTTGAGAGAGGCATGGCAGAGAGACCTTCTCCTGGTCCCTCCTGCTGATTCATGCTGATTTGGTGGAGGCTGGGCTGTTTATGCTAGAACCTGCCACCTCTGCTGACTCTCATTTGGTGAAAGGTTTAGAACTAGACTGTTAGTATCCTGACACTACTGAACTGGACTTCTGGTATCCTAAAAATGAAGATGGGAATCACCCAAAGAACTACTAAACAGGTCCATATCTCCATTGTCCTATAACCCAGCTTTTCTCCCCTAACTTTAAGCAGTGGCCACTAAGGGGGATCAAAGCATTTGCGAACAGCCATTAAAGTAGGTTTTAAAACACCTAAGCTTACAGTGAAGCATATAACTTAGCAGTAAATGTACAACTCACGGCCTATCACTCCCAGGCAAGTCCAGTTGGACCCTGGCTGCTCTTCCTGCCGAGTATAGTGCATCATGATGCCTGAAGGCCACCACACATCCGCTCTTGATTTATTTTATTTTAAAATTTTTTTTTCTTTTTTGTTTTGTTTTTTTTGTTTGTTTTCAATATACAGTTTCCCTCGCTCCACTCCTCCTAGCCATCTCCTCCTCCCCCAGAACCTCTCTCCTCTGTTTCCCTTCAGAAAAGAGCTGGCCTCCCAGGGATAATATCAGCTGAACAGGACATAACAAATAAAATAAAACCACACCCAAACCCTTGCATCAGGGCTGGGCAAGGCCACCCAGGTAAGGGAGGGAAGAGTCCCAAGAACACACCAAAGACTCAGAGGTTCTCTCTACTTGCACTGTTGGGAATCCCACGCAAACACCAAGCTAAAAGCCATAGCACATATGCAGGGGACCTAGCACAGAGCCATACAGGCTCATCTCTGTGAGCTCTGTGAGTGTTACTTGATTGATTCTGTGAGCCATGTCCTTTTACTATGATAGTACACATAGAGAGGAGATGCCCCAGCCTGCTAGCTACTGTGAACACTAACGAGGTAGAAACTATGGACGCTCCATTCTAAATATTTCTAGCTTCCTGACATCTTTATGGCTAGGTGGAGCCAGATAATTATCTGCATCCAATGAGCTATAAGCCAAAGCTTGAGCTACTATACATGAGTAGCCCAAGTCACTGTAAATTCCAAATAGGGTACTTTTGCTTGGGAGAGAGATCAACTTTTCGGAATGGTGGATACTGAGCCAATGCAGTAAGTCCCTTTCCCAAACTCTGATGAGCAAGCTCTGCAAGAAGAGGATGCAGATGGGGAGGATGCGGATAGGGAGGGCTTTGATGACTGGAGCCACTCGGGCTCAGACTCAGGCTCCCTCAGTTTACAGCACGACTTCCATCTGTCATTCAATTTCACAATCCAACAAAAAGTGGTAAAGAAATATATACATGTCTGACATGAGTTTCAGCCCAAGGTAGTATGATATGTATAAAATATATTTAGGGAAAATCATATTGATATAGACATAATTTAAGTTCTTCAGGCTTCCAATAAGTACCAAATCTCCCTTAGTAAAACTCTACTTAGAGTTGAAGGCGCCAAGCCCCTTCATCTTGATAATGTACCTACCAATATTGATTGTTACTAAAGAACTTAACATTTTAAGTGATTATTGCAATGACTCATCAAATGAAAGGCACTACTTACTATAAAGTGTACTCTTAACTATTATAGCGCTAGAAAGAAAATCGGTACCATTTAAGTCATGATTGTTTCTTCATTAAATGTTTATTATATTCTTGTGGAAAGACATGGCTTGAAATTATTTACTCATGTTGGTTTTATTAAATCCTGTGCCACTTCCTTGGTATGAATAAATACATAAACAAAGCAACCTTTGGTTTTCTTGGTGTTCTAAAGAATTCATTACATTTAGAGTTCAGTCCTTGAGTCAAGTTTTAACCAAGAGTCATAGTAATTCTATGTTTCTCTATAACATTGTCACCAAGGCCAGGAGGAACAATTACAAGATCTCTCACTGTCATCAGGTCTATCTTCCAAGCTGACCTTCATGATCAATTGTGATGGTCTTGCAGGCAGTGACTTCTTGATGATTTTTGACACCTGACTCTTAGCAATCAGTTGGAAATGGGAAGAAACTCAAGAGAAAAAAGGGCTCATAATTGCTGAAGTTTAAGCAGGTGAGCGGTACTGTACTCTACAGTACCACGGATGCCAAGGCTCACTACCACCACCCCTGGTTGGGTAGGTAATACAGTCCTACACTCTCTACTTTCATGACTTCTTTCATGAGACATCTAGAGATTAAGGCATTTTTTTGAACACTGCTGCGCAGTGATGAACATTGTTTCTCCATGGGTATCTGGCATCTTTACAACTGCTTCAAAGGGCTATCTGGCTTAAAAATTATGTTGGGGAGCTTCTCTTAATAGTAATATTTTCAATTTTTAATCTTTTGTTTTTGTTTGGCTTGGTGGAGAAAAAAAATCATAGGAAACACAAATGTAATTCCTCAATCTTTGAAGTACCAACATTTATACATATATTTATTGTGTTTAAAGAAAATAAAAAATAAATATCCCAATATTATTGCCAGCTTGTTGGTCAAGTAGGTAGACCATTTGGGGATGTTATTCTGGGAAGTTCTGTATACACTCCTATCTTTGGAAAACATTGGTGTTTTGGAGTGCTGTATACATTCAGAGAATAAGGCTTTGTCACAATCCTGCCTATTGTGCGTGTATACATGACAGCACGTATGCATGTATACATGACAGCAAAACAAATTTATTACACATTTTAACTATTTTCTATGATTAGACATAAGCATTTTCCTTGGAAATGCAAAAAAAAAGTCATCACTTTTGTTACCTAATGACAAAATGAGCTTAATCCCATGGGGCATGGGATGGGACCAAGCCTGCCTGAGGAGAAACTTTTATAACGCGGATCCTTCTTTTCTAGCACTTCTTCAACTGCCCTTTGTACAGGACAGTTGGCAGAAATGCGCAATTACCGAGGAGGCTCAATACAAAGCTTTGAATGTAGCTCTTTATGCACTTATCAAATGAGTGTAATAATTTGCTATAATTCTCCCTCCTGATTATATACAGTAGCTATTTCATTCTCTAAATAATATCTTATACTTTTTTTTAGAAGTTGGTTAAATTGCTTAGGAGGAGAATATTAGGCTCAGTTTCTTTGAAGGGTAATATAGTGGGAGTGACTGTATAATTATCTCTACCGGGCTTTCACCCACCACACAATGGTGTCTACTCTATCTATTGCTTTCCTGTTGAGAGCTCTAGCTAATCCCACTAACTAGAACGTAGGAAAATAAGGCAGGGGAATTTTATTTTTAACTTGGGACTGGGAGAATAAGAGAGAAAAATACTAGGACTGATTAAATCTGTTGCATTTGCGATTTTTATTTTAAGGTATTCCATATCTCTCTGCTGCCAAGCAGGCTCAGCAACTCAGGCCCTGCAGGGACTTTTCAGTGTCCTGTCTGATGCTCCCTGCCCCACACCAACTGTCCACCTAGGTCTCTGCAGCACATAATCTTCACACCAGGCAATTACTTCTCTACTATTTATGGAGAACATTATTTTCCTTTAAATTCTGAAGATTTAATCTTAAAATAGCAAACATTTCATTTTAAAGATACTAAATATAAAAATATCAGTGGCTTCTAGAAAAATTAAACAAAACAACCCAAGGAAACGAGCCTTTTAACATACATACCAAGACTTCATAGGACTTTGAAGAAACATATTTGACATTATACAACCTGAACAAATGGTATTTATGTATTTAAGAACACACACACACACCACCACCACCACCACCACCACCACAAACAACAAAAGTATAAAGAATAGAGGCTGTAAGTTTGATACAGGGGGTGGGGCACAAGGAAGGTTTTGGAGGAAGGAAAGGACAGAAGGAAAGGATACAATTATCTTTTGCAATATGATGCAAAAGATCATACAGGAATTCTCTTCTATCTGTCATACCTATAAGATATACAGAGAACTCAAGAGGCCTAGGGCATACTTACTCAAAAATTTTTAATCACCTAACAAAGGACGGAACACTCTTCCTACGTCTTTACACTAAACAACGAATTAGGTATACTAATTTCATCCAGATTAGAATCAGAAGCTCACATTACAGTAAACTCTTGAATTAGTATGGTTATTAGATTATATAAATGCAAAAATAAAACTGAAGTTAAACTGAAATCATTTATTCAAAAGCTTATTAGTACAGAGAAAGGTCTTAAGGGCTACTCTAAGGACTGGCGTAAATGAGTATATTTCTAAATGTTTTTACAGCTAAAATGAAGTAAGCACTAAATGAATCTATCACATTATAATCCATGACTTGTTAAAAAAGCAAAGTGTGTGTATGTGTGTGTGTGTGTGTGTGTGTGCATCTTTGCCCAGTATCACTCCTCCGTAGCATATAGAGAGTATCAGTATTTGGAAGTATATATTGAGATGCCGATTCATCTTTAAGCAGCTGTGCCATACTGTCTTGCCTCAAAGACCACATCTGTGCACCAAAGAAGAACATTGGGTTATACCCTTTTGTTGCAAATTCCCTAGGTGTAAACTATTGAGAAATGATAACTTACCATATTCTGAGAGATTTGACTGATGACAGTCATTGAAAATTCTTGAAAAATGTCAGTTATTATTTGGTTACTTTTTAAAAGTATAACTTCCTAATGTAAGAATTAATTAGCTTCAGCTGCAGAAGGACTAAATCAAAAGGGAGTTATCTCACTTTCTACCTGGATATGTACTGCTTGTGTCCATAAGTATGACACAACCACCTTTCATTCACAGCACAAGGCCTCTCCAGTTAAGCACAACACAAGTTACCTCTCTAACCCATACCAAGTAGTCATCACAAACCTTCAGTGTTCCAGTGCTCCTCTTCAGGCATGCCCCTACTTTCCCCAGCAGCCTACAGGACAGGGTGCACAATATACAAAGTCACTGCACTGCACTGAACCATCACCAATGCATTCTTTCAGAAACATTCTTTCTTTCCACTTACTCCATTTTCTAAGCCCTTCAAATTCTTCAAAAAGCTGGGAACACCAGTCTTTTATACACATCTTACTCTTAAAACTATAGGACCTTGAGCCAACTTGTCATGAGCCCACTGCCTAGCTTAACTGTGGTAAACTCTCTGACCTAGCCACCAGAACATAACCAGTGTCTGCCCTCCACCTTCTTTGTGATCTCATAGAGGGCAGAGTCACACAGACCCAGAGGGAAGACAGACTCTTTGCCAACAAAGCCTGTCCTCCTACCTGTCCCTTCGTAGGCAGCTTGAGCTATGCTGAGTCTCAGCACACTTTTCCCCAGAAAAGCACTTCCCTCTCCATCCCATATACTTCCAGACTACAGATGTCACCATGGTCTTTCCGAAGAGACTCCTCAAAGCCCTCCTCTACTTGCCAACATCTGCCTTACCCCAGCTTTCTACAGACACAGAGGAACAGCACACTGTCCCTCAGCAATTGCTTTATCATGGCACAGAAAATTGTTGGTGTGAATGTCATTATAAGTTGGGTTTTACATCTAGACTATACAGTGTTTCTAGCTCATGGCAGGTCCTCAATAAATAGTTGATAATGTACTGATCAAGTTTTAAAAGCTAATTAGGTTTACAGAATTAAAAGTGAGTATTACACACTGAAAATACAACAAATAAACAAAAACCATAGTTATTAAATTGCCTTCCTATAGTTTAACTTCTCAGATCTTTTTTGTGTTTGACAAAGGTATTAGATGCTTTTACTCTACTGCAGAGTCTGGTTGCGCAGGTGTTCAATTATGCTCTATACTACATAAGAAAGTATATAGTTCTTCCTGAAAAGGACTACTTTACATGAAGTTCTTCTGCAGGTAAAATAGTAGTACTATCACAAATATGTATAACTATAAGCTTCACTCCAACAATCAGTGACTTAGAGGATCTGCTTCCTCAAGGGGAGTGAACTATTGGTAAACAGACTCTCAAAGGCAGGCCTTCTTCTTTACATCATCAGTACCTACTAACATAAACCCTGCTACCTTTGAAATTAGGAGTAGGAATGTGAGCAAAGTCTAAGTCCTGGCAATGGTGCTAAAAGCAATATGTGGAAAATATAGGTCACCGATTGTTTTAATTGTTCTAATTGTATGTGTTACGACCATGTATAGTGTGCCTGTGTGAAGCATGTGCAGGCAAAAGGAGGACATGAGATCCTCTTCTGGAGTCAACAGCAGTTGTGAGACATTATGTGAGTATGGGGAATCAAACCTGTGTCTTTAGGAAAAGCAGCCCATTCTCTTAATGTTAGCACCATCTTTCTAGCTCCCAGGATTGGTATTCATTAGAAGAGAAAAAGAAATATCTTGGTTTGGTAGGAGATGACTTATTTCAAGGCAGAAGTGAAATTTCCAAAGAGCAGGTATTAAAAGAAGTAATACAAGACTTTTCACCTGAAGAAATTCGGATGGCTAAGAAACACCTTAAAAATGTTCAACATCATTAGTCATTAGAGAAATGCAAATCAAAACAACGCTGAGATTTCACCTCACACCTGTCAGAATGGCTAGGATTAAAATCTCAGAAGACATCAGGTGTTGGCGAGGATGTGGAGAAAGAGGAACACTCCTCCACTGCTGGTGGGACTGCAAGCTGGTATAACCACTCTGGAAATCAGTCTGGCGGTTCCTCAGAAAACTAGACATGATACTTCCAGAGGATCCAGCCATACCACTCCTGGGAATATACCCAGAAGATTCCAAAGCATGCAATAAGGATACATGCTCCACTATGTTCATAGCAGCCTTATTTATAATAGCCAGAAGCTGGAAAGAACCCAGATGTCCCTCAACGGAGGAATGGATACAAAAAATGTGGTATATATACACAATGGAATACTATTCAGCCATTAGAAACAATGAATTCATGAAATTCTTAGAGAAATGGATGGAGCTGGAGAACATCATACTAAGTGAGGTAACCCAGTCTCAAAAGAATACCCATGGTATTCAGTCACTGATAAGTGAATATTAGCCTAGAATCTTGGGACACCAAAGACACAATTCACATACCAAATGATGTCTGACAAGAAGAAAGGAATGGACACGAGAGCTGGAAAGGATCAAAGCATCAGTGTAGGGGAATACCAGAACAGGGAAGTGGGAAGGGGTGGATGAGGGAGCAGGGGGACGGAAAAGGGCATGTGGGACCTTAGGGGGGTGGGGAAACAAGGAAATGAAATGTAAATATAGAATATATCCAATAAAAAATTTTTTTGAAAAAAAAAAAGAATTATAGGAGTCGGACAAACCACAACGATTTTACTAATGGAATCATTACACGGGGTATAAAAAATATTCATTTAAGGATTAGTAGCATTAGAAATTTGGATTTAGAAGATGTGAAACTTTTAAAAAGTACTCTAAAACTGAGATCAAATAGATATGAGACTAGAGTATATATTAGTAATAAATACTATGTGACATTATAAAACTAGGGAAATCTAAGAAATAGGTGAACAGTACAGAATATGCAGACTACAACCACCACAATCTAGGTATTTTAGTTGTGTGCTCTATGGAAAGTCCTCTAGGTTTTCTCAAATACAGAGCAGGACTTAGAAGTCTATCTGCTTGACAGTGCAGTAGTAAAAAAGGATAGGTGCTTTACAGCTATAAATACGTTGCCTTATGCTTCACCAATAAGAGCAGTAATACTCCATTGTGGTAGGCATTGTGATAAGAACCACAAACACTACATGATGCTTGAGATCATATGAAAGGATCTGTGTTTTTAACATTATGAAAGAAAGGATGGTGCTAGTTTATCTAATTGGTTTCAATCTCTCGGACACTGACATTAAAAAGGGAGATGCTGGGAATTCGAGAGATGGCTAAGTGGTTAATAGCATTTGCTCCTCTTGTACGTGACCAGGTTTGATTTCCAGAACCCACATGGCAGCTCAAAGACCATCTTAACTCCAGTTCTAGGAGATCTGATGCCCTCAACTGCCTCTAAAGGCATCAGGCACACATGTTGTGCACAGACATATGGGTAGGCAAACCACTCATACATACAGAGTTAACGGAATTAATTTATAAATAAAAAGTAGATATCTCAAAGAATAAGGACACAGTTCTACATATTTAATATTCCTAAGAACCTTATGAGACAGCATCTATTAGCAGCGCCATTTTAAAGATGTGGAAATACAGGACCAGAGAGGCGAATTTGTATGAGAACATGGTAATTATATTTAGGACTTGATGTTATAGTATAGAGGAACACCAGGACAGGGATGCAGGGGAGGGTTGATTAGGGAAGGGGAGATGCCTTATGGGATTTTTGGAGGAGAGGAGGACCCAGGAAAGGGGACAACATTTGAAATGTAAATAAAGAATATACCTAATAAAAAATGTAAAAGAGAGTAATATAGCTTGAGAGCTACAATTTTTGGGCAAGTCCATAAGGCACTAAGAGTAGAGTTGGCAAGAGAAATTAGCAGGAAAAGGTGTGTACAGCCAAGCCTGACAACCTGAGTCTGAGTGTTGCCATAGACATGGTAGGCCATCACAAGTTGTTCTCTGAGCTTCATGGATTCCGCTTCACATAGTCACATGCACACAAAATAAGTACATTTAAAATGTAATGAAACAGTGAAAATTAGAATGCGTCAGGAGTCAGGGTTGCTTCTGTTCATGACGCAGTGTAAGCAGTAATATCTCCACTGAACTGTATGGTGCTTCAAGTCCTGATAATTCAAAAGGCAAAATCCTAGGAAAATAGGTTTTTCTGTTTTTTCAAAATGGCAGTTTTAAACGATGAATTTTTTTTTGCAGAATAGTCTTGTATCAGAAAGAGTTGCCTCAAACTTATCAATCTTATCTCCTGTGTCCTGCTCCCATGCTTGAAGATCAAGATATATGTCATTCTAAATCAAATATGAATAATCTAACATACATATTAAGAGAAGCATAATATATTTCCTTGAGGATATGCATATAATAAGCTGAGAAGCAGCAGCAGGGTGTGGTGCTCCAGGATCTCCTTATCCAAACATTAGATAGCTCAGGTATTGAGAATACAAGGCAGAAGATGGTTTATACAATTTCCTACCAAAGAGAAAGAAAGTCAGTCCTATTATCAGACAACACCACTGCTCACGCACAGATTGTTTTAAAGGCTGTTCGTTCCAAAGCCCTTGGCAACATTATGGAGCCCCGTGAACACCGTGACATCACAGGACATAAAGTTAACTTGTACTTTGTGACAAAGAAAATGGTCCACATTGATAAAGAGGTTGAATGCTTCTCAGTAAAGAGATTTCTATGTGTTTGATAATGACAAATGTTTAAAAAACAACAACCTTGAAGTGAGGTAAAAAGTTCCTTTTGAAACATAAAGCCTGAATGTTTCTTTATTTTACATCTGATGTTTTATTTTTATTATTTAAATTTCTTAACTATAGGAGGAGACATTATGGATTTGTTATGTTTTATAAAAAAAAAAATAAGTTGTCAGAGGTGGTGGCACACGCCTGTAATCCCAACACTTCAGAGGCAGAGGCAGGTGGATTTCTGAGTTCGAGGCCAGCCTGGTCTACAGAGTGAGTTCCAGGACAGCCAGGGCTACACAGAGAAACCCTGTCTCGAAAAACCAAAATTTAAAAAAAAGTAAAAATCACTATTAAGAATTTTAAAAACAGCGTGAAATATAATAGTAATAGTCAAAGAACCAGGAAGTCTGCTGTGAGATTGTGTCTTCCAGCAATAACAGAGCTACACCCATGAAATCTCAACAACACACTTGACATCCCAGCATGGATGGGAGAAAGCGCAGGGCCTGGCCACTACATGAAGAACTCCAAGCAGTTAACAACTGCTGAGTGGGAGAAGTGGGCTTCTCCAGGGATGAGCCTCTTTAGTGATTATACAATACCAGTGGTCTAGTATACATGCAGGCAAGACTGAAGAGACTCCTCAAGGTGTATATGTGATATACTCATTTACATGCATACGTAATAATGTTTAAAATGGGGGGGAGGTATTTGTAAGTGTGTAATATGGTGGTAGGGCTTGAGGGGAGGAAAAGGAGAAGAAAAACAATCATATTTATAATAATGTTATATTTATAATTATATTGTAAATAAAAATTATGTATGATAGCTTTGAAAAAGTAATCAAGGCACTAATGTATTCATTGCTATGATAATGCATTCATTTTTCAAAAAGTTGGTAATGTATATACATTGAAAATTCATATATTTGAAAGTATATTGCCACTTTGAAGGAATGTTGTGCATGGACAAAATGTTTCTTGTCACATATATACAGATATGCATATACTTAGAAGTGCATAGTCTACCCATATGGGATTCCCACTTAGTGGAGAGAATAAAATGTTGAAACACCAAGAAAGCAAGACTTCCTTGCTAGGGTCTCAGTACACGAGCCTCCACTAAGCTCCTGTGAATACTGCTTTCATCATTAGTGAAAGGGGGAACTTATTTTGTTATCCCTTATAGAAGCTATTAAGATGTAGATTATATTAGAAAGGCAGGCCCCTGTAGTGATCTCTTAAAATCATAATCTCATCTTAGAGGCTATTTTGGTCAAGAAGCATAGATTAGCCAAAACACAGCCTGAGAACACTCACCTTCAGATTGGTGAGCATGTGTGCATAATACTGCAGTGAACAGGACAAGGCTGACAATGATACTGTCCTCCAGGCCCCAGGACCTTTGTAGCAAAAGCAGAACTAACAATATTGTCCTTCCAGCAGACAGTATGAGAAAGATACCCAATAGTTGAAGTAAATCCAAAGTGCAATCCATACACTCATGGGATCTACAGGCCAAGAGGAGAGGCAGTAGGAAACAGGAATTGTCCATTCGCTGCATTGTAGAGCTAGGTAGGACACACAACCAAGGAGAAACTCGTCTAAGAGGTGCTTCACCCTGACATCTGAACTCCTCCCTTCCTTCTGGCCCTCGGACCACTGAGAGCCACTCAGCAGAGCCTACCATCTCAACAGCCTCATATCCTCCCAGGGTAACCTGCACCACAAGTAATATTCTCATTTCTATCATCTTTTAGCCTTCTGAAGAGATTGCCTAAAGTTAGATCTTTACAAGGAAGAATGATCCTGTCTGTCCTCACTCACTGTTCACAGGAGAAGTGACATTTACCTCTCGGTGGATCTGAGAGGAGACAGGGCAGCTGCGGTTCAGCCCTCGGCAGGCAGATGTTGACTCCAGCCTATGTGATGCTCCTCTCTGTTCCTCTAGGTTCCAAAGTATACAAGAGGCAATCTTATGCCAGGAGAGAACTTCAGGTCACTAGTGCTGCTATGACCAGTAAGGTAAGGCTACATATGTAGAAATAAAGCTGTAGTCTTTCTCTTGGGTTCAAGGCCAAATCCCTATGTTTCTGATAATGACAGGCTTACACCTTGACACCATCTGTCTAAAGTCTCTATTTATAGACATAGGTGGGGGCCTATGTGTTCTATTTTCTGAAGTCACAATAATGAATGTTCTGCTAAAATTTGTTCCTCTGTATTTCATACTGTTTTTCTGTTAACCTTAAATTAGAGACAGTGTCAACGTGCTTAGAATTGATTCAGAGCATTGAGAAGTAAAGGAACCTCAAGACAGATCGCAGCGTCCTGTCATGGGACGCAGCAGCAGCATTCAGCAGATGTGTGCACTCGAGGGCCCCAGAGTCCATCTCTACTGCCTTGGCGTCTCATCCACCAGCCTTCACAATGCACATGGAACACTGTTCCCTACTTCCAAGGAACGTGAAGCTGTGCAGCAGAATCTCCTTTCCTTTGGTTAGTCTCTCTAAGAATTATCAGTGTCTGTGGATGTACCCATCCTCTCCCCAGGAACTCAGGAACCTGGCATTGTTGAAGAAAACAAAAATCTTTCCCATCCTGTTCTTGACTCTCTTTAGTGCCTGCTCTAAACCTTGCTTCTCACTGCCTCTCTCCTCTTCATGCCGGCTGTCAGGGCCTTCCAAAAGGCTTGCTTTTTCCAGAGAACAAAGGTAGAGGAAATTTGCCTTTGCTCTCCTCCTCTTTTTATTATAGAAAATCCAAAGCTCAAAAAGAACTAAGTTGGCACAAATTTCCATTATTAGACAAGACAATGAATGTAGGCTTTCGGGAAGTATCTTGTTTACCTGACTCTTAAATCCTCAAAACATTCCATTTGACCAAGTTTAGGGTCTAACTATGACGGAGGAGCATGTACAATGTGGTGTTTCCTCCATGGTTCTTTCCAAGAGAAAAACCTCTGGAAGCTGTTTGTTTATTTAAATAAATATGTTGCCACAGCTGTGTAACAGGTAATTCTGCATTCTGGCCACAAGTAATTGGATTGGAGACTACATCAAAACCAGACCAGATACCCATGGACTGTGTTGGAGGATGAATCCTTTCCCAATTTGCACTGGAGAGGAACCAGCTAAAATAACGGCCTCAGTGCTTCTGGCATCTGAGTGTAAGCACCCAGAGAAAAGTAACCAGGAACAGTGATGAACTGGGTAAGCTGGGGATGGTATGATGAAGCCACACAGCCTTGGAGGGACATTTTCCTCATGTCCACAAGAAAAATAAAGAAAACCACCATTAGGAAGAAGGAAAGAGAAATGAGAGAGCTGACTAGCCAGTAGGGATCACTCAGCCTGGAAACTCTGGAAGTTTATCTGAGATAATAAAATTGGCTATGTTGGGTCTTCAAAAATCATAAAACCTCCATGAGACCAGGTGTTCGAATATTGTTCTTCCTTATTTTTTAGACAAGGAGAAAATCTACTATAATTGTTCACCATCCAATGTCATCTCCTCTAGAGCCCTAGCTGGACTTAACTAAAACAAACTCAATAAGCATTTGTTTATTCTAATAGAATGTAGATAAGCAGGATTCTGAATCATATGGCATCTTATGGTTTTAAAAATGAATAGATGTATTAGTATAGTGAATAAAATATGAAATATGGAATGAGAGTCCCTACCTCCAATATGAACATCTAGAAGGGTGAAGGAATCAGAGTGGCTTCCAAGTGTGTGTGGTTTCACTTTTTATTGGTTCTTTGTGAATTTCACATCATATATTCATGCCCCCTCCACTCAGACTCGCCCACAGCCCTTGAAACCTGTCCTCTCCCCCACGAAAACAACTATGTTGTTGGGTAAGCTGTAGTAGGTCACAATGTGTCCCACAGAATACTATTTTCCACACTTCTTTGCTTGCAAATGTTCAATGGAACGAATCTGATCTGGTTTGAGGCCTCTGACTTCTGCTACACTGTCAATACTGGAAGCTCACTGTGACTCCTCTCAGATGTCTTGCTGTTGCCCCATTTCAAGGAGTTCTTGTGGTTATGGATCTGTAGGACTAAATACTTCAACCAAATACATGAGTTCGCCAATGGGGCAGATACTGGAGAGGGGTTAGGTATCTGAGGTGGTCAGCCTGACTGTTCTCATGCAACACGCTACTGGGACAAGCTCTGCTGCCCTGAGATGTCCTGAATGACCCATCCAATGTCACAGACAGTGAAGGGCAGAGCTAGGTCTGCTGCTCCAATGCTGTAAATGCTGTTTCATCTATGCCCCCCCCCTCCTGCAACCAGAGCAAGCTCTAACCTGCTGCCCGGGTAAGACACTGGGACTCTTATCCTGAGTGTTGCAGCCAGTGAAGGATGTAGCAAGTTATCACACTCTCATGACTGCTGAGCCAGATCTCCACCTACCATAGGTAGTGAGAATTAATGAAGGAAAAAGGTATCTCTCCCTTGTCAATGCCACCACACAGGACAGATGGCAGGGCCAGCACTCTCATGATCATATGACTGGGATCAAATCACTCACTACTACCACAACCAGGGTCAGCTCTACTGTACTTGCTGGGGAATGTGTAGGGCTGCCTCTCTCAAGTACTCAGCTGGCTAGTGGGCAGGGCCAGCTAACCCGATCTCACACTCCCAGGCCTAGTTCTCCCATGATGTCCAGGTGACATGTGAAGTCAGTACTTCACAGCCCTCAGACATCAACATGTTCTCAGGTGTCATCCCAGACTAGTGATGTCCATATGGCTTTTTGTGGTAATAGACTCCTGCTGTTATAGGGCCACGGGCCCTGATATGGATCCGGGTGGCAGCACAGGTCACAACTCCACTATGGTTCCAGGTGGCATCAGGGGTTACTTACATCAGTCTGTTCTTCACTGCTCTCAATTCTCCAATTCTGACTCTTTTCATGCTGCCCAGATCTGTTTGGTTATCTTTCTCTTACACTTCTCTGCCAGTTACTTGCTCCTCTTAGTGGTATCTGGAGTCTCTGGGGTTGTCTCAGGAGTAGCCTCAGGAGTGCTATGCATTAGGTTCCCATAATTAGGGGACATAATGGGCATCGTGGGCATGGAATGTCCCATAGGCCTGCTCAGCAACTGACTGGTGGTCGTCTCAGGCTAGGTTGCTGTCCAGGTGCCAAGGTGCTGGGCTGTTGCTCATTTTGTGTTCACTTCTTGCCTGGGGCCACCCATGTGGCCCCAAGTGCGGGTCATCTGTCTCAGCTCACTCTTGCTGAGCCTTAGGAAGTCCCAGGTGGGGTTCATCTCAAGCAAATATTTTTAAAGTCTGATTAGGTTCAACACTTTTTCATTACCAAAAAATTAGTTCAAAGTATTGTTCACAGAAGTCATACATTAACATTTTTTTAAAATCATGATAGATATTTCTACTGCATAAGCACCTTGTTGTATCTGGAGTGATGACTTTTAAGTAAACAAGACTATTACAATAATACTCTACCCATTTTCCACAGACACTTTTTCTATTGAAACCACAGTGCTTTGGAAGATAACCTCCTTTGACACAACCATCTGTTTAGAGAAGTGCCCGGGTTGGTCTGAACAAGGCATTCCCAAGCACAAAACCGAGTAGACGCCTGAGTGGATAACATGAGCCAACTTGAGGGCTGCACTGTGAATGATGCTACAACCCAACTCCACATTCACAGAAACAGGCAAGCCAAAATGTTCTTCTTTGCATTTTATCACAAGTAGGAGTAGATGATGCCCAGAGAGAAGATACATTAAATATTATAGTTTGTATTAACAGGTTCTGGACAAGCATTAAAACATTCATCCAGATTCCTTCTAACTGACAAAGACAGAAGGGAAAGAGTGGATCAGAATGTAGAGAATAGCAACACGTTGTGATGTCACAGAGACATACTCAACAGAATGTATTATGTTTGTTATGAACATATTAATCCATTATAAAGGGCCACTCATTACTACATGGTGAGTAGATTTTGTGGGAACAGTGGGGTGTGAGAAAAAGACTTCTCTATTCTCCATTTATTCTCGAATGTTCTAATGTAAAAAAGTATCGAGCATGTCATACAAATACGTTTTATTTTAATAAAGCTAAAAACCAGGATATTCACAAAGTGCACTAATACGTCACATATGGGATCAGTGAGTGGTCCAGACAGAGCACGTGAGGAATCACTAATTTGGCTGGAACGGGGATGAGGTAAACTCTGCCACTTAGAATTAGGACTTGACATGGCTCTGTCCATGTGAGTGTGAGTAGGATGTGCATTTGTGGCCAGCCATCACTGAGCTGCAGCCATGGAACAGAAACCTATTCTGTGCATGGCCAAGTACCACATAAGCCTCAATGACCTTTGTAACTATTGCTCAGATCCTCTGACCTCCCAAATGCTCCGGGAGAGACTGCTAAACTATGATAATAGATCATTTGTTTTCAACTCCTCCATTTGAGCCATACGGCTTATCTCCTCTGTATTCTTTTACTAGGGTCTGAAATTAAAACAAACATCAAACAAGGCCGTAGGATTTTATTTTATCTGCCACATATTGCTGTCATTAAACACACTTGAAATGAGTGGGTTTAGTTCAAGTAAAGCTGCTTCTTTCCCAAACTCAACAAACATGAAGGGGGGGGGTAGAGAAAAGGAAGTGCGTGTTGAATTCAGAAGTGCAGCACGTTACATTTCAAGGAGATCCATCTGGCAGGCTGACGTGGTAATAAGTTCCTGTAATTGTCAGGTCAGGCAGATTACAGATCCAGGCTGTCAATTCTTCAGCTGAAGTTTTATTTTGTTATTGGTAGCTCATTATGAAACACACACACACAAAATCCTGCTTGTTATTCTGTATAAGCAAACTGTCTTCCTTCTTCCTTGGCGCTGATGAAGAAGGGCAGAGCGTGCTCCTCTAAGGGCTGATCACTGAATTTTATTCACAGGGACTCCACAACATAGAAGTTAAAGAGTGAAAAACACAAAGTGTCTTCTCATTGACAACTTCAGCCCAGAAGAAGGATGGAAACTTGTGACCACAGATGACACTCAATAAAGGGAAAGGGGTTGGAACGCTTGACCTCTCTCAGCTAACTCTGGCCTTCGCAAATGTATGAATCTACTCATTCAGTCTATATTCTGTGCACTTTGAATCATCTCTAGATTATTTCCAGTGAGTAAGGAGACAGGAAAGCTACATAAGCAGTTGGGTCTTGACAGACGCAGTGTGTACTCACAAGGACAAGCACAATCGTTAACTCCCAGCCTGCATGGGACAGATTAGGAACCCAGAGAAACAAACTGTGTTAGAGAATGACAGAAAAGCAGAATTTCTCATAGACTTAAGGAAAGAGTGGAAAGTTCTACTTAGTTTTCAGGTAAGAAAATACAGGTTTCCTTAAGAACTGACACACTGGGCATTATCTTTCAGTTCTAATAGGCCTTATGTCTGAGGAAGCAACCTGTTTAAAGTCCAGGTTCCCCAGCACTTCTTAGGACATAGAGAAAAATTGATTTCAACTCTTAGCTGGTTTCTTTGCATCTAAACATGACAAGAATGTCCTTATCTTTCAGGGGAACTTCAGAGGCAGCAGGTGAATAATTTGCAAACCACAATTACTAGTTAAAAGTATTGAATTATGTTTATCAAGCAACAAACTTCGTCCTTAAAGGCAGGACTTCTACATCAGCTGGACACTAAACATTATGTGGAAACCACATACTCTAGGTAGAGAACCTATGTTCTTGCAAAGGATCATATCCAAAGATGTAGGTCGGGGTGATACATCCAGAATGCAGATGAGCCTCTTTCATCCCTCTGGCTGGAATACAGACATGCCATTTGGACACTCCTGTAATCCCAAACAATGATGGATAATGAGGGGCAGACAAAATGATGAATCAGAGAAAGATTTGATAGAATGAGTCAGAGATAGGTTATGTCCAACTCTCAGGAAAAAAAGCTAGTTAAGAGCAGCACAGGGAAACTGAAAGTGTCAATCAGTTCTGTTCACTGCATTGGATGCACTGCAGCACAGTGATGCCAAGCAGTATAGTGAGAGTGCAGTGAGTGCAGTGTAATACAGTGAGCACAGTGAGGTAGAATGCAGTAGGGGTACTGTGAGTGCAGGGTCAGTGCGCTGGAGTGCAGTGAGTGCAATGAAGTAGAGAACAGTGCAGCATGGGAACAGTGAGTGCACTGAGGTTCAATGCAGTTAGTACAGTGGAGTGCAGTGAGTGTGATAGAGTACAGTGCAGTGTAGTGAATCCAGTGGAGTGTGGTGATTGCAGTGGGTATGGTGAAGTGGAGTGCAGTGCAGTAGGGCACTGTGCTTGTAGTGTTGTGAGTGCAGTGAGTGTGGTGCAGTTTAGTGCAGTTGGAGTGCAGTAATTACAATGCAGGGCAGTGAGTGGGCTAGAGAGCACAGTCAAGTGGAGTGCAGTGTACTGTAGCAGAGGCTCAGTGAGCATAGTGTGGTGAGCACAGTGAGTGTGGTGAGGTGCAGTGAGTGCAGTGGGGTTCGGCAGTTTGTTCCTCAGTCCAAGCAGTGCAGTGAATATCAGCAGAGGCAGTTAACACACGATTAGAACAAATTACCAGTTAGTTTGAGGCCAAGCAATTCAGTGAGAAGCTGAGAGAAGCCAGCTTGAAGTTTGAGCCAAAACTGCTGAGTTGAACCAACTAGCCAGAGTTCAGAAAGAATTAGAAAGGGTGAGTGTAAGCCTCCAAGATGACAATTACCTCAGTTGGATAAAAGTTAATTTTACATAACTTCTTATTCTAGAAAAGGAAGGAAAGAGGTAAAAAATGGACTTCCTTTTGGAACATCTAGTACCTCAAGCCTAAGTGAATGGTCCTGAGTTACTGACATAGCTCTGGAGAGACCAAACTCATAGTTATGCCATTTAAATATGAAGAAGGTAACTTGGCCAAATAGTAGGTTAATGTTAGAGACAGGGTTTGAGGACATGTCTGCAGGATCCCATTTTAGATGCATACTCCTGTGGTATACTGAGTAGAAGACAATGAGGCCGCCGAAGTATACAAACCAACTTACACCACAGTGTGGCAGAGAATGCCATCAGACCCAATGCCTCAGTAGATTGGAAACAACGCACAGTGATGACTGCAGACCCATTCTGCTGTCTCATTAGTGACTTGCAAAGTACTTTGGTGGTACAATAATCCAGACAAAGTCCAGAGAAGTCCCTGGATCAACAGGGCAGGGAAAATACATCAACGGGGTGTTACTGTGAAGACTATGAGATTTCTTCCATTCATTCTCACCCCCAACTCTGACCTCCTAAAGAAACAGACATACTCATTCCTTTCTTGCATATCAGGGAAACTAGGACCTACAGATATGAAGTACTCTCCCAGCAATCCCACTGCCGTTGAGTGGTAGAACGGAATTTAAGTCTATGTACAAGAGACAGAACAAAGGCTCTCTCTGTTCGCTCCAGGTAGGTTCTATTCCACAAGCCGGCCAGCAGACAGAAAGGTCCCAGGGCCTGGAAGGAGGTCATGAGAGGAGCTATGGACAGCCAGCAGGCAAAGAAGAAAAAGGTTTGCAGAACAGTGCTACATTCATATTTTCTAAAGTGGGTTTATGTCAGAGGTGTTTTTCTTTTCTAAAACAGAGGAGCAGGATGATGGTTGGTACCTTTTTCAAGTAAAAACACTGCTCGTCCTGGCACTGACATTGAAAAAGAATAACCAACCATTGGCAAATGTAAGTGGAGGGGTTTGTACAGAAGAACTAAATTGAGGCCTTGTCATTCAGTTTTGGGTAAAATAGTTGACTCTATGATTGTGAAAATATAAAAAGGAGAAACGAGACTCTCAAAGGCTTGTCTTACTGAGCTTGTGTCATAGGCTCTCTCTTCAGATGTTACCATAATCTGCAAGTCATTGCCATCCAACTGTCCCGCTGAGCCCGTGGTCCAGAGCCTACCTCTGTGCACATCTGATCCTATTACACAGTAGTCAGATCCTGAAGAAGCCACCTAATGTATACAGCTGATGCCACATTTAGGACTCAGTTTTCACCATCATGGAGTGGCCTTATGGAATCATACATTCTGAATGTGTGAACAATGAGATGCCTTCTTCCATAATGAGGGCCACTCATAAGATGCAGACCAGGCTACACACCATCAGAAAAATACCACTCCTGTGTCTCACCCCAGAATTCCCATCTACTATACTCAGAACCTGAGATGCTGCAATTAACCACTTCATGTCCTTGTATTGCATCTGGGAGACTGTGGCACAGACAGAGGCAAGGATAAGTCTAAACTCTCCTAAGTAGATAAGGGTAGAACAGAGTAGATGTTAAATTTAGATATCTTGGTTTCTTGTCTTTATATTATATGCCTATCCATAGTATGAGACCATTCTTTAATATTCTTTTGAAATCAAAACTCTATTTTTCTTACATTTTATTTACAAAACAGAGGTATGTCTATTGCTATAAATGTAGTCATATATACAGTAAACAGAATATACTCAAACACAGTCCTGTTATCTTTTATCGTCAACTTTTGGTCTTTAGTAAACACAGGATTTTAATCAGCTGTTACTTGAGAGAGAAAAAAAAAAACCAAGCAAACAAACAAACAAAACCCAGAGGCAAAAATGGCAAAATAACTACAGCCTGGCAGTGTAGTGAATGGAGTCTATTTATTAAAATAGAGAAAAGTTAATTAGGTCAGAGAAGTTCAGACAACAGCTAGTGTTGAAGCAAAGCCCCGCTGTGGGCTCCAAGACTGTGGCCACTTGCACTTAATGGACACTTAGCGCCTCAGGCTCATCCAGGAAAATCAAAAATGATGTAAGTGAATAAGTCCGCACCATCTTAAACTCCACCAAAGGTCTGGACTGTGTGCTTCAAACTTTGATCTTTATGCATTTGATCATATAGTACAAGTGACTGGGCCAGGCCTTCCTCAAATTCCTAGCTTCTGGAATCGACTGCACTTGGGGCCTCTTCCCACAGGCATATTCTTTATCTCTCACAACCTTTCTTCTGTTCTTCACCATTGCATCAAAATATTGCCTCAGATCTTAGACAGTCATTAAGGGGCAAAGTTTTGCAGTTCATTCTGCTGACTTCAAACCAGATATCAAGAGGAGAGATTGGCTTTGAGCCTCAAATATACCCCTATTCAGTTGAAACTGGAATTCTAAAGGGACAAAGAGAACATATGCAAAGACAAATTCTTGATCATCATTTCTCCCCCCACTCCCCCCCAAAAGTTGAAACAAAAGATAGTCTTATCCAATGTCTCATTGGATAAGAGAACTTGCCTTTAAAGCAAGAAACCTGTATTCAGACACCCAGTACACACATAAAGGCTGAGCACAGGCCAGGACTCAGAAGAAAAAAAAAAAAAGATGTGGATTCAGGAGTTCTTGAGCCTAGTGCCCTAGCAAAAAGTGAACTTCAAGTTCAAGTGACACACCTGCCTCAAAAAACTGATTTTGACAATGGTTGAAGAGACAGCTCAGTGGTTAAGAGCACTTGCTGCTCTTGCAGAGGCCCTGGGTTCTGTTCCCAGCACCCACACGGTGAGTGGCCCATAATAGAGTCTGCAGTCCCAGAAGAACCGATTCAATCTCCTGAACTCTGAGAACACCAAGCAGGCATGCGGTGTGCAGACATAAGTACAGCATGAAAGCAAAGCATGCTCATGCACAAAGTAAAACAGTGCAGTGAAAGATGGAGGCAGACACCCAATACACTCCTATGGTGGCCACGTGCATGTTTGTGCACACACAAGTCACAAACATCCACATACAGCACTCACCACAAAAGTTTAAAAAATGTGTCAAAATGAAAAGCATCCCCAAAATGGAAACCAAACGCCTGCTCTTCCTGTCTGCTGTCACCGCAGTAAGTGGTTCTCTACTCTCGTCCCATCTCCCTACCATCTTGTTGCCTGGGCCATCAGTCCTAGACTTGCAAACCTTTTAATCTTCCTGCCTACAACCTGCCCCACTGATAGAGTCCTGCCAGCTTTCACATCTAGGTAGTTTGGACTGTCACTGCCTGCTGCCTCTTGTTCTCCAGCAAGAGGCCACGATGACTAGAACACTTCCCATCAAAGCCTGCAAAAGTTGTCCAGCTCCCTTTAAGTAAGACCCAGAGCCCAGAGCCCTGTTCGAGGATCCGGGAAGTGCTTTCTTTCTCACTTCACTTGGTATTTAGCCTCTTGACTCTCAGAGTGCAGCAGGCAATGCAGGCTGTTTTCTTCTCGGGCCCAGGCCATTGCTGGCTACAGTCTGTGCCATTTTTTTTCTCCCTTAACCCTCAAAATAACAAAAAAAAAAAAAAAAAAAAAAAAAACTGAACCCCGCCTTTCTGGAACATCCTCTGACATCAGTCTAATAGCTTGTTTCAGTACAACCTAGGTGTCTGTGCTCCAATGCCACCTCATCCTAAATCTCTTGCCGGAAACCTCAAGAAAAACAGCAACCATCAAGCCATCCCGTTCCCTCTATTTTTTAACTTCAACTCTCTCTCTAGCACTCAATTCGACTTTAGTATGCAACTGTCTGCTTTTTATTCCACCCCCACAGGAAAAGGAACCCTTTAAGGACATACATGTCACTTTATTTGTGGTTGTACCCTCACCATCCAGAAAACAGTCGATGAAACCCAACAAGGTTCAGTAAGTACATCATAAAAAGAGATAGAGGATTCTGTTGGTTACTTCTGTTGCAATTCTAGAAATAAGATGTGACTGGAAGAACTTAATAGCATAAAAAGGCACATAGCGATGTAATCACCTTTAGAAGTAGGTTGAAGTTTTACTCAATAAACTCAAAATATTATATGTTACCATAGATTTGGATTTCAACTCACAGAATATAAAACTTGGACTCAGCTGTACTGGCCTGGAATGAGTAAGTAGGTGATACAGGCTTCATCCCTGGTACTGCCCCTTGTGGGCTGCGGGCAGCAGAGAGAACTCCATACATGTGGGACTCCCTACTTCTGGGATTTGGTATGAATTCAACTACCACTCATTCAAAAGATAGTGTCTCTGGGTTTATTTACAGGACATATTTCACTGTTGTCAACTCTATTCGCAAGTTAAGAAAGGAGTCACATTTGAAATTGTGTGGCATTTCCAGAAAACATTATGCCACATCACTAACACGGAAAGTAGGCATAGAAGGTTCTTCCTTTTCACACACCAGTGGGTGTGAGATATCATCAACTACAACATAGAAGGGAAAGTATTCAGGATGCTAAGCTCTTCCAGAAGGAAAAAAAAAAAAAAGCATCCCATTCACACATGAAGAAAAATGGCAGTTTTCCTTTAATGCACTCATTTCCGATGCTTGCTACACAAGCTCGCAGACAGAGGGGATGTGATACTCTGTTCTCCGGAGTAGTAGAGATGACCTTTCAAAATGCACCCCTCCTCATCCCCCAGCCTGCAATCCCATGGAGATCAAAGCCAGCCCGCTATTATGCAGTAACATTTCTGTGATCAGATACAGTGTGGGCTCTACGATTCTATCTGTGTCAAGACATTTTCACACAAGTGACTCACTCGGCAGAGACTCAGGCAGGGCGCACCACACTGACACCTTCGCTTCTGAGGTTGAGCCCACCTCAGGAGAGTTACAAGAGAACATCCTGTTTAGCTGCTTTGCTCTGCAGCACAACAGTGTAATTGGACTTGGCTTAACAACACATCTCTTCTTCCACAAACTATCACAAGAATCTACTTCTGTTCTCAGCTCATACGTATGACAAGTCATTCTTAGAGAAGCATACAAGTTAGCCACCTACTTTTACATTAAAGGCATCAGGAAACAGAGACGATGATTAGACTTCCTAAATATGTTCACAATCCCAGGGAAAATGGACAATGCTCTCGGGTTGAGTATCTGAAGGTCATATGCTTAGCGCATCATCTCCAGGAAGCACAACAAAGTAGGCTGCATTGTAAGAGAGGCACATGATCGTGTTGTCCTTGTCCTGGCTACAGGCCGCTTGCAAAAGCTAGGGCAACTTTTCACAGTGTCCATAAGACAGTTTGCCTGTGGCTTAGTAAGTACTACCATGGACCATAAACTGGAAGTTTGGCAAACATAATACTCTTGAGATGGGGATCTTCAGAAGATGGAACTTGTGAAGAAAGTGGATTATGAAATGAATGCTCATGGAAGCAAACTCTGTCTTCTGATACATATGAATACACTCTCCCCTGATGGCACCTGCCTTGAAGTAAGGGGGGAGAAAACTTTGACTGTGCTGTTAACAGATCCTTATTGCTTAGATGTCAACCTCCAAGAATTTTTTTTAGCCCCAGGTCTTTTATTACAGTAATAAAATACACTAGTAGCAACCAACAACAACAAAAAATTCATAAAGGCTTTAGACCTTGAGTAGGGCTTTTAGACCCACAGGGCCAATCAAACCCAAGCAAGGAGAAAGAATAAAATGATGATGTGAACATTTACAACATACAAGATACTGAAATGTGTTCCAAAAACACGTAACCAATGTATTTCATTTTCCAGTGGAAACTGATGCAAATCACTGTTGGTTAGCAAGGACCTGCTATTGACCTTAATGAGATATTGTACAACAGACTACATATTTCTGCTCTAAATGAATGAACTCCCTGTTACTATCAACATAAACTCAGAATGCTTACCTAAAGCAGAAAGCTTACTTCCCGTCCATACACTTCAACCCCTTCTGAAATGTACCATTTTAGAGGACTATAAAGCACCCTAGCTGGGCTTAGGATGGGTAAAATAACAACCTGTAATAGCCAAATTCTAATTTCTAGATCTTGTGGACACATTTCTTTTCTTTTTTTTTTTTTTTTTGCCCAGATGAACCCTGAAGATGTGGTTAACCATAAAGAGTCTGAGATGAAGACATAGACCAGAATTACACAGGTAGACCTAATCTAATCACAATAGGCCCCCAAAGCAGAAATAATCACTGTTATAGACAGATGGAACCATATGGAAGAAAACTTAGTCAAAGAGTGGATTTATTGTAGGTTTTCCAGACAGTGGACAAGGCTATAAACAAAGGAATGCAGGAAGACTCTAGAAGCTCAAAAAGGAAAGGATATAAACTCTCCCTATTCATTTCAGCCCTTAGAGACCTAGACTAAACTTGTAAACCCCAGAACTAAATAAAATAAAGGTAAGAAAAATAATGTTCTTTTATGTAATCATGTTTCTGGTGTATTGCTGGAAATTCACCCACATACCAATCTCACCCTACTGGCCAGGCTTTTCTCCTGGGTCAAGAACATCTGACTATCCTCAGAGAATTCCATATATACTGCCCACGGGCCCATCAGATTTCATTTAAATCAGCAATGTACATGACTCCAATGCCAATATGTATGAGAATAACCAATGCCTGAAGTTTATCCCATGCTGGTGACTGACCCATGATTGTAGAAACGGCTCTAAGGTGGAAATCGGCCCAGCTTTACTGCAAACACATTCAGCAAAGATTACCAGATAGAATAATTCAGAAAAGGAAAAAGTAATAGATGCAGAAAAACTGTACACACTATTGAGCAAATTCCTTTTTTGAAAGATGGGGTCCCTAAAATCAGGAAAGGCAAAGTGTTATGGACACAATATAATGTTTTGCTTTACTGGTTAATATTTCAATAATAAGCACAAATTCCTTCAACTCATTTACAAGGACTGTGCAAGGTGATAGCATGGGTTTTGAATTTGTATATTTACCATTTTTCAAGTCTCATGTCCTATTCCTAAGACCAAGCTATGCTGCACATGGTTACTAGAAATGGCTCCTGCTGACTCCTTTCCTCTGATCCCTCTAGCCAAGAACACTGAATTCTTATGCTTGCATGGGGAATAAAAGCCAGGCTCATGCACAAATTATCTCCTTGATGAAATATTACTCTCAAAGCAGTTACTATCTACCTCAACTCCCCCAAAATACTGCGGTAGTACACATCAGAATGGCCTTCCTGAGCTCGTATGTTTTAATCCTTGGTCTCCAGTTGGTAGAACTATTTGGAAAGGTTTCTGAGGTGTTTGTTTGTTAGAGGATGTGTCACCAAGGGTGGGTTTCAAGATTACAAAAGACCCTTTAACATTCCTACATTGCTTTATTTGCCTCATACTTGTAGATCAAGATAGGAGCTCTCAGCTGTTCCTAACACTCTCATTGCTATTCTATCCTGGACTCTAACTCTGCTAATCCATGAGCTCAGTTAAATACTTTCTTTGATAAGTTGCTTTGGTCATGGTATTTTATCAGAAAACCACAGAAAAGCAACTGACACACATACCAACAAACACCCCTTATTTGTGTGTATTATACTCCATTCAAAAACATAAGGCCTCTAAATAGAAGGTTCATTTACACAGCCTAGTTCCTAATATAGAATTTTCAAATATATCTTTAGTTGAAAGACAGATCAAAACATTAACAATATTTGTATACAGTGGGTGGTTTATAATTAACCCAGTTTATTATTAGGTTATATTTTCTTTTAAAAACTCCTTGGTCTCTCCCCATTAGTGTATAATTTGAACACTTCCTCTCCATATAGAAGTTCCTGCAGTTACCTTGAAAATGACACACAACTCAATTCCCTTCTGTAAATGCTAAAAGTCCCCTCATGCTCACTGGGGGAGACTCAGACAAAAGAAAGACACTGGCAGCAGCTAATCCTTGGGGGTGCAGTAAACCACTTTTGTCATAAATTTCAGCTCATCAAAGACACAGCATTTGGGGCTTGGCAGCAAATAAGTGCTGTTTCCTTCTAGGAGTGAAAGGAGTAGGCTGTCTCCCTAGGGAATTCCTGTGTTGCCACTAATCGGAAGTGTTTCCAGTCAACTTACTAACCTGAAGAGCCTGTGAGCTAACAATCTAGTAAAGTCTCGCTTTATTAAGACTGCAGCTAACAAATGACAAAGATTAAGGCCTCTGCCCCTGGGGTAATATCCAAAGACATGTTTGGATTTTCAAACCCTCTCATGGCATTGCTAGCAACTGCCTTATACTGAATACAACATTAGAAAATTAGTATAACTAGTGATTTCTAACAGGTGAGTTTTGCTAATAAAATCGTGGAGTACACAATATGGCAATAGGGTTGGTTGCAATAAGGTACAATTATCTTTGAGGCATTATGGTGAAATACATATTCCAAAACTTCCCTTGTTAAGAGACTTGATTCCTAAGACCTTCAAAGTTACTTCACAGCTTATGTAGTGCTGGAAATTATTGCAAAACACACTTTCTACCACTAACAGGTTCTTCCTATAACCATTCCCATTACTTAGATACAAATCTCTTCTGATTCTTCTAGGAAAAGATATATCCTGACTGACAATTTCAATGTTAATGATTCTTCCTTTTCTATCTTCAGTCTTCTTCATTACAAGAGTTTAAAAATGTATTATCTTTATTCAATGCATCAAAACAAAACAGGAATGATAAGTAAACCAATTCATGGATAAAAGGTGTGAGCACTTGAATTCTTACATAATAACTTGATCTACACAGTGGGTAAAACCACCATCAATCCAACATCAAGAACATTTTCCTGATGTCCACAGGAGCCCATTAGAAGGTGTGAGACACTCCTGCTCACTCTGCTTTTGACTACAGAGATACATACAGCAGGCTGTTTGTCTTTTCCACAAAGTGAAATCTGCATAGGATAGTTTGTCAAAGACCTTAAGGAACCTGACATACTACGTACTAATTTTATCAGTGGAGAAACAGTGGCACAAAATGGTGAGTTTATAGGTATAGAAGCAATGCTATAGCTGATAAACATATAAACCATATAAACAGTGGTACTTTTCAATTACTGCTGGATATTAAAGGGTCTTGATGGCTCATGGCCCCTTGATGGTCATACTGCTCAGGTGAGTATGTCATGAGGACAGTAAAATCATCAATGGATTATTGATGAGTTCACAGCAAAAAGTGCAGAAGTACCTAGTGAGACAAGGGGCTGTGTGGAGGTCAGAGGTCACTGGGGACAGGTAGCCTACTCACACATTCATCTCAGCTCAGCCATCTTTCCATCTCTCTCTCTGCTTCTTGGTTGACAAGGGGTAAGCAGTTTTCTTCTACCCTGCCCTTCCACTACAATGGTCTACTTTGCTGTTGGCCTAAGAGCAAACAACAAATAGACAGAACTTGACCCATGAATCAAAACAAAATTTCTCCTCTTAAGAAATCAAATCTGTCTTGGGAAAAGATCTTTATCAATCCTAGAGGGCTAATATCCAATGTATACAAAGAACTCAAGAAGTTAGACTCCAGAGAGTCAAATAACCCTATTGAAAAATGGGGTACAGAGCTAAGCAGTGAATTCTAAACTGAGTAAACTCGAATGACTGTGAAGCACCTAAAGAAATATTCAGCATCCTTAGTTATCAAGGAAATGAAAATCAAAACAACCCTGAGATTCCACCTCACACCAATGAGAATGGCTAAGATGAAAAACTCAGGGGACAGCAAGATGCTGGAGAGGATGTGGAGAAAGAGGAACACTTCTCCACTGCTGGTGGGATTGCAAGCTGGTAAAACCACTCTGGAAATCAGTTTGGCAGTTCCTCAGAAAACTAGATATTGTACTACCTGAAGACCCAGTCATACCACTCCTGGGCATATACCCAGAAGATGCTCCAACATGTAATAAGGACACATGCTCCACTATGTTCATAGCAGCCTTATTTATAACAGCCAGAAGCTGGAAAGAACCCAGATGTCCTTCAACAGAGGAAAGGATACAGAAAATGTGGTATATCATCTACACAATGGAGTACTATTCAGCTATTACAAACAATGAATTCATGAAATTCTTAGGCAAACGGATGGAACTAGAAAGTGTCATCCTGACTGAGGTAACCCAATCACAAAAGAACACTCAAGGTATGCACTCACTGATAAGTACATAATAGCCCAAAAGCTCAAAATAAAAGTTACAATTCACAGACCACAGGAAGCTCAAGAAGGAAGATCAAAGTGTGGGTGCTTTGGTTTTTCTGAGAGAGGCAACAAAATACTCACAGGAGCAATTATGGAAACAAAGTGTGGAGCAGAGACTAAAGTAAAGACCACCCAGAGACAATCCTACCTGGGATTCATCCTATAAACAGTCACCAAACCCCGACACTATTATGGAAGTGGATGAAAAGAAGTGTGTGCCAAATGAGCCTGGTATGGTTGTCTCCAGAGGGGCCCTGCCAGAGCCTTACACATACAGAGGCAGATGCTAGCAGCCAACCATTGGACTGAGTGTGGAGTCCCCAATGGAGGAGTTGGAGGGAGGACTGGAGGAGCTGAAGAATGACAATGTCGGCCAATCAGTCACCCCAAGCTCCCAGGGACTAAGCCATCAACCAGAGGGTACACATGGTTCCAGCCAAAAGTAGGGCAGAGGAATACCTTGTCAGGCATCAGTGGGAGGAGAGGTCCTTGATCCTATGAAGGCTTGATAAATGCCCCAGTGTGGGGAAATCAAGGTGGGGGGGATAGGTAGGAGTGGGTTGGGTGGAGGGGCATCTTCTTGGAGGCAGGGGGTGAGAGGATGGGTTGGGGGCTTTCTGGGAGGGGGAAAACCTGGAAAGGGTATAACATTTGAAATGTAAAAGAAGAATATATTCGATAAAAAATTAAAATATTTTTTAAAGAAAGAAAAAAGAAATCAATGTGTCGGTTCCTCAGAAAATTGGAAAACGGCCTACCTGAAGACCCAGATATACCACTTTTGGGCATACACCCAAAAGATGCTCCACCACACCTTAACAGGGACATGTGCTCCATTGGGTTCATAGCAGCCTTATCTGTAATAGACAGAGTCCAGAAGCAAACTAGATGTCCCTCAAACAAAGAATGGATACAGAAAATATGGTTCATTTACACAATAGAATATTATTCAGCTATTAAGAATGAGGGCATCATGAGTTTTGCACACAAATGGATGGAACTAGAAAATATCGTCCTGAGTGAGATAACACAGACCCGAAAGAACATGCATGGTATGCACTCACGGAGAGTGGATATTAGCCAAAAAGTACAGGATACCTAGGATACAACCTACAGACTGTTAGAAGTTTAACAAGCAGGAAGGCTTCAATCCCAATTGAAAGGGGGAAAATAATTATGGGAGGTACAGGAAGGAATCTGAGTGGGAGAGAGGAAGAGGAGGGGAATGGGGAAACAGAATAAGGTAGGGGCAGGAGAGAAGCACAGAGGGTAAGAGAATGAATGGGAATCTGCAGCCTCGGAGTTGGGGTTTGGGGGAGACTCTCTAGAAAGCACCAGAGACCTGGGAGGTGAGAGACTGTCAGAAGCCAATGGGAGTGAACTTAGATGAAATGCTGTACAGTGGGAGGGAGAGGGAACATCAAGAGTCCACCTCCAAGAGAAAGGCAGGGCCTCAAGATGGGGGATGGCGTTACCAACACATAGTCAAGATTTCTGACCCAGAGTGTTCTTCTCTAAAAGAACGGCAGGAACAAAATGGAGAAGAGACTCAGCCAACATCAGTCCAGACCGGTCCAACTAGGGATCCATCTCAAGGGGAGATAGAAAGGCCTGACACTAATTACTGATGCTATGATATGCTCACAGAGAGGAAGCTAGCATGGCTGTCCTCTGAGAGGCCCTACCAACAGCTGACTGAGACAGACACATATACTTACACCCAACCACTGGACTGAAGACAGGGACCCCTGTGGTTGAAGAAGGATTGAAGAAGACGAAGGAGAGGACAACAACACAGGAAGAACAATAGTCTCAACTAACCAAGACTCCTGGCATCTCCTAGACACTGAGCCACCAACCAGGGGCATACGCAAGTTATTCCAAGGCACCAGACACATATATAGCCAAGGACTGCCTGGTCTGGCTTCAGTGGGAGAAGATGAGCCTAATCCTGGAGAGACTTCAGGGTCTAGGGAGGGGGGGGCCTGGTGGTTGGGGACCATTGATTCAGAGACAAGGGAGAGGAAGAATGGGATGAGGAACTGTAGAGGGGAGACCAGGAGGTAGGGCAACAGTGTGATTGTAAATACATAAATTAATAATAATAATAATAATAATAATAATAATTTCCTCTGGTATTCAATAATTCAATGATAAAAACTGTTTTTTGTAGTTTCACACTGGGAACAAGACTGTGATCAGAAACTTCCAATAGTCCATCGGGGGTTCTCATAACACCAGCGTAAAGAGATCCGCAGCTGAATTCTGAAACTCTGACTCCACACTTTAGCTATATTTGTTCCAGATGAGCCAGTTTATATATTGACTCTCTTCCAACAGAGCATTAATCCAAATATAGCTGTGCGCTGTAGAGGTCCACTAAGAGAACCAGAAACACAAAATTGGAAGAAAGGGATTTGAGCACTGGATTCTATAATGTACTTTTTTGAGCATGCCAGTGAGTTGTTCCACATTTCTAATATATATATGTCAGCATCAGCATATATCAGATTATTCAACAACTAACTCACAAGCACTAACGAAAGCAAGGAGATCATGCAGTTTTAGTGACCTTTGTGTGCACTTAAGTATTTGTAAGTCATGAGGGAGATTATATAGCGTCATTATGAACAAGCCTATCAGGAATGCCAAAAGAAAGGAGCCTTGTGACTCCTGGTTGGTTTGATATTTCTGTATGTGTGAGCAGAACATTGTTAGTACCTGCCTTGAAGAGTTACAGACATTGAGGTATTTGCACAGTAGATGGATAGAGGGATTGCACAATAACTTAATATTGTATACATTTTCTGTTTCCTGAGATTCTGGGGATTGAGTCATCACTGTATAGAAGGCAGGTAGGAAGACAGAAGAGGGAATGGATTTGCAGCAATTACCTACTATTTTCTCAGGCCTGTCTCATGACATTTGCCCTACACTGCCTGAGTTTCACCTAAATCAAACATTTCCAGCGCTCAGAGCCCGTATGATCAGGTAATGATGTAATGATTCCAGAAATGTATTACAGTGAATCCACTGATGTGTACATACATCCAGCCCTATAATTATTATCTGTCACATGCTTACACATACACTTCTCTGTTACAAGTCAATTACAATATTGGGAAGGACAACTGTTAACTGTGCTCCTTTGATTTTTAGATGGAATCCTTTGAATAAGATATGACATGGCTGAAAAAAATGGTGTCATTAATGGTCTTTCATTAAAATAAAAATAAATTGAAACAAGAATGCAATGAACTGTGGATTTCCCTCCTTGTGGACTGTACTTTTGTGTAAAAAAAAAAAAAAATCACGACCAAAATGTTAATTGCTCGAAGGTATCATCAAGTGGAATACAAATCAGGCAGCTGTGAGAAAGAACTGATACTTCCTCAAGTTCACTGATTTCTAAATATAAGCCATTTCACCCAACTTTTATTACTCAGCTGACTTCCACAAATATCCCTAGATTAGTTTAAGCATTTTACATTACAGGCACAATCATCACATGCCCTGTGAATTTGCATGAGGACAGTAAGATGTTAATGTCCTCCTTCTCTCAAAGCCTCCAGGTCCAGCATCGCCCATGGACAGGCTCTACCGTCATCTATGGACATGCTCAGAGCCCTCGCTCCCTAGGGCAAGACATCTGCTGCAAATACTGTTCTTCCCATGCTGCTGTCAAGAAAAAAGACAGAGGGGAGCAGGACAATGCAAAATGACCAGCACAGCCATGACACTGGACACTGAAGGAGACATACCAGCAGGGACCTGGGGGAGGAGTTAAACCTACAGGCTCAGAATGAAATATCTGCATTCGAATTTACAGCTTGTCACTTTTGAGCTTGACTAAGTTACTGAACATTTAAACGTTTCACCTTATTTTTTTTTAAATATACAATTATGATTCCATGCACCCAGGAAAAGATCGTTCTATCGCATTAGTCTTCTCCACTATAAGATGGAGGCATAAACCAATGTATGCTGTTGACTGCTCTATTGTGGACTGGAAGATGGTCTTGATATATAAGTAGCTTTCAAATACTCAAAAAAAAAAAAGAAAAAAAAAGAAAAACCCTGGCATACACAATAGCATGGCATTGGAAGCGTTTGTAGAAATACCTAGTATTAGATCCCACTCTAGACCACTGAAAGAGAAATGGGGTAGAGACTAACCATCCCTGCTTAATAACCTGATAAAAGCATTGTGATAAACAGACTTGAACCATTGCTTCACATAGTTTAGTTTCTGGATAGGTAAAGTTTACAAAAATTAACAAATAGCAATAACTCAATGGTTAAGGCAAATTCCAAATCCATGAGTTATAATGTAAACTTCATTCACCGAACAGAAAAATTACTTTGTAATGTCCAAGAACAGAAAGGAGTGATTCATTTGTCAGAAGATGGTACAAGCTCTGGCTTTTGAGACCATCTATTAGAAACCACCAACCCAGACAAAGGGTTTTGAACAAAGCCTATGGACAGCTGTATTGCCCTTGAAAAATCTAAAGATAATGGTCAGCTCAAATGAATGAGATAAACCATTTCAGAGACTTGAATAGAATGCCACAGACTAAATTTATATATCAATATCTTTACAGAAAAGCAATAACAATTTAAAAATAGGCACAGAGCTCCCAGTAAGATTTGCTAATGTATATAGTGCTAACTATATGCCACTGTTTTAAGTGCTTTGCACATTGTAACTCATTATGAACGACTATTTTGACTAATATTGTCCTCATTGCCATCCTATGATTATCCCTTCACAGAAAGAAGAAAGTTGAGAAACAAAAGTTTTAAGTAACTTATGCAGGTACAATCTAAAAGTTGAGAGAGGTAAGGTTATAAGATAAAGTATATTGGCTGTATCTACTATGAATTACAGAATCTATCATTTCAATTATTATGATACATTTCAATAACTGTATACAACTAGATTTAATTCATCATATGCCTTTGACACTGGCACAGAAGAGGAAAAAAGAGATCTCTGTATATTCAGAGCTCCCCTGAACTACAAAGTGATTTCCAAGCTAGCCTGGGAAATAAACACACACACACACACACACACACACACACACACACACACCACACCACCCTAAAGATAATGACTGGCCCTCAAGTTTTAGACATCTATCTCTAGTGGTCTATAATGAATCCCACTAACTACAATAACATCTGAAACAGGATCACCTTAATGAAATAACAAAATATTAAAAACAATACACATATTAATTTTTGATGCTGGGCAAAAGAGATAGACATTCAGAACCATCATAGGCAGGAAATATTGTCTACAGTATTTCAATGTACATTGTGCAATAAACAATGCTGAAATTTAGTGAGGGTTAGTAATTAGCCACTTAGTTATCTTAGCCATCCCTAGAACCATCTTAAAACAGTGGTTCTCAAAGTGTGGGTGTGGCTTCTTTGGGGGTTTCAAACAAGCCTTTCACAAGGGTCACCTAAGATCATGGGAAAACACTGACATTCATATTATGATTCATAACACTCCAAAATTACAGTTCTAAAATAACAACAAAAAATTTTATGGATAGTGCTCACCACAGCATGAGGAACTGAATTAAAGGGTTATGGCAAAGATACAAGATAACTGTCTTAAATAATGTCTTAACTAATCCCGGTCTTAAATCGGAGCCTGGATCAACTCAAAAGGTTTTTAAAGATGAAAACTGTGTCTTGTATGATGGTTCCTGTTTCAGCGGAAACCCTTTTCTGTATTTATTAATTACTGCTACTCAGTAGGGCTGTCTTCTGAGATCATTGGCAGGCTCTGTACGAACTGGAATAAGTGATGCACATACAACAGCACCAAGGCAAGATGGAAGGCCGTGGTTAAGGGAAGGAGGTAATTGCCTTAGGCCCCAAATAGCCAGCCAGTGCCCTAGAACAAAAATAAGGATCACTATGCTTCCATGCTTTCATGCATTTCTAAGAATGAGAGTTCTTGAAGTTCTCATGGAGTAGACATGAGAAACCCTGAAATCTCCGTGTCAGTCAAGTCTGTTTTCCCATCTGCTGTCTCACCTTATGTCCTTGCATTGGTACCAGATTCACGTGATCCACTAAAATTCTTCAGAAAAGTTTCTTTAAATCTTTTGTCCAACATTTAAATCGGCTATTATCTTTACTGAGGGATAACAATTGAATACATCTTGAATGCAAACTCTTTCATATCTATGATATACAAACTGACTGTTCTATTTTATGTATTCATTGTTCAATTATATGATGGTGTCATTTATGCTGTTTTGAATAATAATCAACCCCATAGACTCACAGATTTGAATGCTTGCTCCCTGGGGAGTGGCACTATTAGGAGGTGTGGCCTGGTTGGAATAGACTGTTGAGGGTAGGTTTTGAGGTTTTAGATGCTCACACCAAGCCCCATGTCACTCTCTCTTTTTGCTGCATGTAGATCTCTCAGCTGCTTCTCAACATTATGACCGCCCGTATGCTGTCATGCTCCCCACCATGATGATAATGGAGTAAATCTCTGAACTGTAAGTTAGCCCCAGTGAAATGTTTTCTGTAATAGGGATCCATGCTCATGGTGTCCCTTTACAGCAATAAAGTACTAAGACATCTAAAGTCTGGCTTCTCTGTGTTATCTTAATTGTTTATGCTCTTTGAGCAACATGTAAGAAGTCAGCCATTAGGCAAAGGTCATAAGCAATGTTCCTATGTTTTCTTTTAGTAGACTTACAATTTCAGGCTTTGAATTTGCGTTAGTGATCTACTTTCCATTAAATTTTGTATATGAAGTGAAGTCGCTTAGGTATGGAACCTAGCTACTACAGCATGATTTGCTGAAAAACTACCCTTTGAACTTATAACTATCTCAAAACTATGTTAAAAATCAATCAACAATAGAATAATGGACTATTTAAGGACTTGCAAATCTGTGGTCTTAATACATATACTTACCATAGGCCAGTACCACATTGCCTAGCTCTTCTAGATTTGGAATAAAATTTGAAGTTTGATGTTATTATTCTAATCCTTTTCCCCCTTTTTTCCTAAACTGCCTTGCATTTGCAAGTCCACTGAAAAGGCAACTGAATTTGAAGATGAGCTTATCAAATCCTAAAAGAAGCCATCCAGAATTCAGAAAGTATTGGGTTGTTTGTTTGTTTGAAATTATTTACCCAACTATATTATGCCTGACATCTAATATGTTCAATCAGCCAAACAAGGAAGGTTGTTTATCTTTCCATGTACATCACATTCATTCCTCGAAAGGCGCAGGGTTTATTGCAGAAGTTGGGAGTAGGGGATGGGTATAAGAACCAGAGCCAGTGGCTGGACACAGGAAAAGGCTCTTCTGGACACTGAAGGGAAAATATGAACTCACTGTGGTGGTGCCAGAACACACAAGACATGTGCAAGCTGAAGCTAGACCACACCCCATCAGTGAAAGGGGAGCGGGACACTATTCCAACCCTAGCTGAGGAGCTACTGGTAGTTACTGGAAAGTAAGGGTTAGTTTGCTCTTAGAGGGTAGCCCGGTACCATGTTTCAGTGGACAAGAGAATTTAGATGCATGAAGTAGTCTTGAAGGAGGGAAAAAGACAAAGAGTTGAGTAGGAAGGAGAAATCTTGGAAGATTTGGGGAGGGGTGTGAGCCCTATCAACACTCATGAAATTCTCAAAGAACTAATGAAAAGCATAGCCTAAATGTAGGTGAGTGATGCCCTATGAAAGGATATACAAAACATCTCTCTCTCTCTCTCTCTCTCTCTCTCTCTCTCTCTCTCTCTCTCTCTGACACACAAACCCACACACCCACACCCAAAAAAAACACACATACATACACATGTACACACACACACACACACACACACACACACAGCTCTACATTTATTTCATTTTTCAGTCCAACAACAAGAGAATAGGCACCATACTGAATTATAATCCATAGTAAGATCATCTTCTCAACACACCCACAGCCTTCAAATGGCAGAAGTTAATGTTAAGGAAAACTAGGGGAAAACTAGGGAGGTCATAGCAATCAGTGGTTGTCATTCAGTTGTCCTTATAGAACCACCATTCACCTGGGTAAATTTTTATAGTGCAATTATATGTTTACTACAGAAAAAGCAAGAAACAGATGGGACTCTAAGGCACTAATTCCACCTCAGCCCGAGACAGGATTTCTAGCATATTTTTATGGAGGAGATGGCTGGCTGATAGCAACTTTGCTTGGTTTATTAAACAAACATGAATTTGAATGTTTCTTTTGTGTTGAGACAAATGATAATCTTGATCTCGCCTTGAGGTCTTCTAAAATTTATCACATAGTCGTGCATATCCTATGAGGTAAGAGTAGGGGGATTTTATTTTTCATTAGAGTTCTTTGTGATTCAATATACTAAAGCACAGCCAGTTTCTTTCTCTGGTACTAAACAGGGCTTTACGAATGCAGAGAAAACTTCTCCTCTGTCCACACATAAAGACAGTAACTGAAAGGACAATGCATAAGACCTCACTACTATCATCCAATTTGATTTTGCATTCCAAGGCGAAAACTTCTCATTAGCTCTGTGAGAAAATAGGTATGTTCAAGTAACAAAACTTAGCTAACTTAAATTTCATATTAAAAATTACCAAATCAACTGGAACAAATGTTTGGTTTTCCTGGTAAATGTCCTACATCGTGAAAAACAACTTTAGCAGTTAAACCCTAATGTGGTGTGTTGTTTGGAGAGCCAGAGTTATTCACCATGTCCAATAATGATATGTAAGGTTGGTGATTAAACAGCTCCCATCATCAGTGCATAGAAACCATCCTTATACTTTACTTTGGCTATAAGCCAAATAAAGAAAAGCATGTCTAAATGGACACAACAGTGACCCTAGACCATTAGAGATACAGCCTTTTCTCTTAAACACACACACACACACACACACACACACACACACACACACGCGCGCGCGCGCGCGCGCGCGCGCGCGTTACTTATGCTCTGTGGTTGTGTCTCATAATCTTACATGAAAAGGAAAAATTAGATTTGCTTTGAATTGCTTATCTGCTGTTTAAAAAAAACAAAAAAGGAAGAGGACTGTTGATTCTGAAGAAGAGTACTACTAAAATAGACATTTAAACAGTGGAAGAGGAAGAAAGAAATAGAGAAAGCAGTCCTGACAAGAGCGCTCTTTAATTCTGCAAATGCGATGTGTGCTTCTGCATGGACATGGGGCTAATTATTTCCACTAAGATGCTGTTACAAAATAGGAACGCTCAAGAAAGGGGTAGCTTTGTGTGTTTCCTTTTAAATTATGACTGGGTTGAGTGATTTGGGGTAATGGAAATCTTGTTCCGGCCCAAGGACTCATCAAGGTCTAACAAGGAAATCACAGGAGAAGGCATCTCTGAGAGCACAGCTGAGGCGCTGCAGGAAGCCCACCACCTCCTGGACCTCAGTGAGGCATGCTGGGACACCCGCCGCCACAGCTATCTGCTCCCCAAGCACACCGCTGTCCGAAGAGAGAGCCTACACTGAATACTTTACGTTGGCCTTCAGGCCTGTAGGGGCACAACACAAGGTAAGGGAGCAGTAGTAACTTTCTATTATCAGTGTTACATTTGATAGCGCCCACCGTGAACTCTAACAGCTAAGCTTGACTATATTGATCACATATGACACAAACATAAATTTCGCCTATTTTAAAAAGAGAGAAAAGATATAAATGTTATAGAGGTGCAATTATATGCAATCTAAAAATTAATTGCCCGTCATCAAACCCATAGCCTGCAACTCTGAGTCAGCTAACTGCTTGTCCGCCCCCACTCCATTGTTATTTAACTAGGTCTTCAGGCAAGTACAGACTAGTTCAAAATAACCCAGATCCTCTAAACATGGGCACTGCAAAACGCATATCCATTTTTCTTCTACAGGGCCATTTCTCACATTTTATTACATTTCAGCTAATATCTTCCACCTGGCATTTCTAAAGTATTTCATCTTTTACCACATTCTCAAAGGCAGCTATAGCAACGAGATCGTGTCGATATACAGACAAATCCACTCTCAACAAATCAAAGGTCTGCTCCTCTACAGTTCGCAAGAAAATGCATGAAGTATGGCTATGACACTATCCCAATCCCTGCTTCAACAGAAAATGCCATGTTCCTATCACAGTTCTTAAGTCCCTCCCTTCCCCAAAGTAAAATCCTTTGTCCGCAAGGACTCCATGCTCCTCAGACAGTATAAGTATGCGGTAGCTCTCGACTCCCAGTAGTCAGCATGTTTAGGGTGAATTGAATAATATGAAATATTAAACTTGTAATTACTAATAAATCTCTCCTGCAGCTGCTCCTGGCTTTGCAAGCTAGAACTTGGGAGCACAAGAGAAGAGACCATCCATGGCCCCACAGAGCTCCACCCTGATTACTGTACCTAATACCTCAGGCCACGTGAATTCCTAATAAACATCCTTCAGTGTAGCGTCTACACTCCTGAAATGGTTTCTCAGTTTGCCTCATAAGCTGCTGCTCTAGGGAATGCACCCAGTGTGGGAGAGCTGACCATTCTCCCAATACCCTGAAAAATGTCACAGAATAGAGGAATGGCAGTGAAAGCAGACAATGGTCGGCCTAAGAGGAGTTTGAGCAACTTTCTGTCCATGAAAGGATGAGCTGATATTTTTTAGGACAAGCAGTTGGCACAAAGAGTTGATGCAACCTTTAAAACCCTGTGTTTAAAAGTAAGCCCCAGACATGTGCTAATAACCTTTAAATCCAGCAATGAAAGCAAACCCAGATTGGTGCTGGAGACCAAGGGAGTTCTCTCGGGGTGTCTCAGGTTGTGCACCCCATGGCACTGAAAGGGTGGTGTTCTAGCTTTACAGATTTGGAGACAAAGCAGCCAATGGTGTCTAAAAGCTCTCCAACTCTTTCCTGTTACTCGACAATAGAAAATGTACTTGTGTTCTCTGAATGTATGGCTCACATAAATCTTCACCTCGATATCCATTTCCCCCCATCGGACACCAGATGAATATGCAAGCATCCAATTCAATTCTGATCACTGCAGACCATACATTTCACAGGCTGTGCATACTCACGTCAATTTAAAGCACTGAGCACCAGGTTGTTTCTGTGTGACTTAACTCCAACTTGGTGGTCGCAGCAAATGAATAAAGTGGGTCATTAGCTAGAGTGACTGAAGGAACTCCAGAAATAAAATGGAAAGGTACATACATACATGAGGTGTTCTGAGCTAGGTCTAGAAAGGCCCTAAGTTCAGGACTTCTGTTCTTGGATAGCTGAGGGCAGACATGGCCCAGTCACTTCAACAACTAACAAGTTCTCTGAACTCCATCTTTGGAACTTCTATAGGCTTCATCAGAGGCATGATCTGGTCAACCTCAGGTCTTCCCCCAACCTCAGAGGACGGAAGGGAGAGCTGAAAACCCCAGCCTTTAAATCACAGCTCTGGCTTTTCAGTGCTGCTCCTGCAAGAGCTCACCAAGTGTCACCTATAATGAAAATCAATCCTGCCATGGATGACGAGAACTTCAGGGTCAGCTGCTGTGCATCAGCAGCAGAGTTAAGGGGAAAGTAGCATTAAAATAAAAGCCATTCCTCTATTCTAGGACATCGTTCACGGTATTAGGAGAATTATCAGACAGCATCCCAGGGTGCGTGCTTTCTCTTTCAACTCTTCCTTTCTGTCTTTCTCATCCTCCCCATCTTTCTCAATCACAAGTAACTCAGTTGGTAATTTTGCAGTGTTACACTAGTCTAAATGACAATAGTGAAATCCCTGTGGATATTTTCAAATGCACTATGATTGATAAAAAGAAGACATTAAATGTTCAGTTTCAATAAAACACTAATATAATCCAACAAAGACACAATCTTAATACCATCTCTAACCCCAACAAACACCGTGTGAGAAGAGAAGACAGTCTAGAAATAAGAATCAGTAGGTGCATTTCAGCATTCTTTAGAGAAGGAAAAAGATAGTCCTAAAGTGATAACTGGCCCTCATTTCCTAAAAGGCATCCATCAGCACGAACTCAGAGTAGTTCACATTAGGAGTCTAAGCTGAAACTGAGGTGACAGCAGACATCCGAGAGATGGGACTGTAGAATGGAAGGAAAGCACATCATCTTATGATTTCTCATTTCCTTCGCACTTTGTTTTTGATACACCTAATCCTTAGAAAAATTACCAAGACAATGAAAGGAAAGTGCCATAAAATAGTATTTTGAAAATAAAGTGAAGATATTCCTAAGAACTATGCTTGCTGGCTGCTGCTATCACTGAGAAGTGCTTTTTTTATGGATCAGAAAAAATGAAAATGGTTGTTCAGCCTGCTGCTAAGTAAGCCTTCTGGAGCCGTGATCTTTCCCTGTGTGGATAAAACCTCTTTACCTCTATGTTACAACATTAGCTGCGTGACCTATGAGCCACATAAGCTCTGCTATTCCATGATCTTCTTGGGCCTGCCATCTGCCTAGGATTCCTTTACATTTCTCATGTCCAGTCTTCTAAAATGTTTCTTTAGTATGGGAAATAAAATGTGTGTAAGTTTTAATTTTTAACACTAAATTGTTTAATTGTTTACATTCTTGTACTGTTGTGTATGTGTCTCCCTGTATATGTGTATCTATCATGTAAACTTCAAGAGGTGATTTACATATATGGATAGTTTATATGTTGTGTACCATGAATATACAATATATTATTCTTGTAAATGTTGAAGAAAGTATTTTTATATTTATCTTTATAGTTCATACAATACACAAAAGTAAGAGCACGACTAGATCCTAAGCTTATTTGATTTTTTTAATCTGTCCTTCTCCTTTAAACTGCACATAGTTTATATTAATACTAGAAATAAGCTATGCTTCAAACAAGACATATTTTCATCATTGTTATAATTTCTGAAATCCAGTATCCTTTGAGAACAGAGGCAGCCAAGGCCTGTGTGGTGGGATCCTCACCAAGTCTGAGAGACCCAACGTTTACATCCTGTTTAATTTTTTTAAATGTCTTTTTATTAGTTTCAGCACACAATGAGGCACATGGCCAAGTAAAAAGAATGGTGAGATGATTCTCTGTGTCATTGTAGATCACTTCTCTGTCTGTCTGCCATAAAAGTTGAGGAATTCTCTAGCCAGGACATAGTGACACATGACTTTATGTTTCCAACATACAGAGATAAAGTCACATCGTCCAAACAGACACAAACACAAAGAAGTAATTAGAACTAACAGTGGGCATCTTGCGGCTGGGAGCGTTCTATGAAGGAAGGGGAAGAGGCTTTGGCACACTTTGCCATGAGCAGAGGCACTCTGAAGGCTGGTGTGTGAATGTGCACCCTGGGAGCTCTTCCTGCACAAACATCTCACATTGTACATCATTGTCTGCAGATCACAAATCACAGTAGCCATCTAAAGGTGATCAGAGACAGACTGTGAACTCACAAGGACTACTTGAGGAGTGACGAACTATACCTTGTAGCCTACTTGAGGTGGTCAGGTGACTCACAAGTTTAAAATCTGTTTTGCCTCAAAAATAGAAAACATCAAAGTTAGATATGAGAGTCTATTCCTTGGGGATATTTCAGGTTCCTTTTAACTATAGCACAATGTGGTGCATCACAGACATCATCTGCTCTTGGCACACATTTTAATATTTAAGTGTATGATTATTGTTCTCACAGCATATAATTATGTTAGCCAATAAATACTTACACATCCACTTCAGTTGCATGGATTGAAAAAAAATACAGAAGGATGAGCTGGAGCTCCTAATTAACTCTTGCTTTCCTAAATTAGAATAATTTGAAAGGATAGACTAGACCATGCTTTGATTTGAGAGTGAAACAGGCAAGTAGACTTCAATGAAACTACTTAACTTAACGGTCATCCTAGCTATTACTTTAACCTCATGAATGTTTTGCTTTTTAATGGGAAAGCAATTCTTAAGGAACAATGTCACTTATATCTTTCTGCTTTTTTTCAACAGAAAACCAATCAAAATAAATGAATACCAAAGTCTTTAATCTGGTTTTAGAACACACAATGAAACAGAAGTCTAAGCTTTGGGTATAGGTGGATTCACATAGTACTCAAAAATGTCTACCATTTACTGGCGACATCTTGGTAGCTCTGTCCATGAAAACAGGTGTACTATTGTATCTCAAGGTAAGATGCATATACCTTGATCAAGTGAGAAGACACATGCACGTGCTTCACAAGCAGGAAGCTGTCAGTGACTATGAGTGTGTACTTACAGTAAGAATGTTCAAACAGTTAAGAACACTGCTGAATAAACCAATCCAAGTTCACTATTTTATGGGAAGCATTGTAGACATGCTCCTAGAGGTGAAAGTTCACATCAAGGAAAACTTGCCCAGCACAGTCTTTGCAACCCAATGCATCTTTGGTGGTCCTTTGTCTCATGCTTTGCTAGGGCTTGACTTTTCTTTCTTTCTTTCTTTCTTTCTTTCTTTCTTTCTTTCTTTCTTTCTCCCTCCCTTCCTTCCTTCCTTCCCTCCTTCCTTCCTATCATTCTTTCTTTCTTTCTTTCCTTCCTTCCTTCCTTCCTTCCTTCCTTCCTTCCTTCCTTCCTTCCTTTCCTTACACAATCTTTGTGTATGTGTGTGTGTGTATATATATATTATGACTTCTGGTGTTGTGTTTTTATGGGATTACTGTGTATGAGTGTCTTTGTGTCTATATGTGTTTCTCCTGCTTTTCCTTCTTTAGATGCCTGCTGTTTTCTGAGAAAGAGGGGGATGGGGGAGGGGGATTCTGAGAGGGCGAGGGAGGGAGAAAGGGGGAAGGGGAGGGGACAGAGAGACATGGAGACAGACAGAGACAGGATGGGAGGGAGGGAGGAAAGGAGGGATGAAGAGATAGGGGGTTTGGGTGAGAGGTGAACTGGTGAGAATTTCAGGAGTTAGGAGAGGATGAACTGTAATCAAAATATTAAAAGAAAAATTCAATGAAAGAAGAACAGAGGGGATAAAAAGAAGACCTCAGGGGTGAAAAACAAAGACTAAAAAAAGGACTCCAGCTTAAAAGGAGCACATAAAAACATTTTGCATTATGTAACTGAGTCTTAGTGGCAGGAAGTGGACTTGCTATCCGAGAAACTAAGTATGTGGCATTTACTAGATTGGTTGGAATTATAAAATTGGTTTTGGTCAGATGATAGCATAAACATCATCTCTAGGAAGTGGTTCAGTCCACCCTCTGCATCTTTTCAGAGTTGGTCTTGTTTCCTCAATTTCTGTTCAGAATGAATTTTAGCTCTCCTGTATTTGAGATCCTTCAACAACTTTCTATTCTCTATCTATAACAGGCAAGCAAAAATCTCAGTTTAGCTTCAAAACTCACCCATGGCCTCAAAGCAAGCTATTGGTAGAGTGGCTTCCCACAGCCTTGGATATGGTCCTATCCCTGGCCTGGGTCTCAGGCTGCTTGCTGTCTCTATCTCTCCAATGACACAATAGCACCCCGCCTCTGGCTTAATTAACAAGCCTTTGAGGAAGAAGGCATGGGTTCTGCTGCCTTCCTAAAACCCTACCATTCTCTTGCTGTGTGCATGTCATAGCAGCTGCAGGTTGTCTCATACAGTGAGAGGAGCTACGAGACAGTGACTGCAGAGACCCATGACTCTGCTCCCAAGGATGCATTTTCCTTTTCTGCTCAGTTCACCACAAAAGTCACCAAACCTGCTTGCTCTACAGGCAAAGCTAAACCAATGAATAAGGAATGGAGTCTACCGGCACTGCTGGGATTGATGGAGCTGACACAGATATACAAGAGTTCATCTTCTGTCAGTTTTGCCATTTGTCCCCGACCTACCTGCCAGACTCATTATATGCCCTGGGAAGGGAATAGGAATGTCTAACAAAGACACTTCAAACTTAGATGAAGGTTGGCCATGCATGATTGACAGCACAAAAGCAGGACTGCTCTGTAATTTGTTAGGGAACACTGACAATACCATGGCTCCTGTTCACCAATAATAGTGAGACACATAGAGGTGTATGTGCTGTCAATTAGAAAACTAAAAGCATTATGGGGTCAAACTACACAGTGGCAAAAGGACCTGCCTAACTTTGCCATCTAGAATCCTGCGAACGGGGACACAGAAGCCCTGCAACAGATTTGACCCTTTCAAAACTTAGCCTGATAGGGGATACTCTCTAGTGATGGAACAAAGATTCAAAAACACAGATGACCAATGAAGATGTAGAAATATACCCAAGCTCTAATGTAAGCAAAATAGGACTGGAACAGTGCACCACTTGCAGTAGAAACACATAACGGATTTTACTTATTTCCTGTGAGTCTGGGGAGAAACTGATGTACCAAACTTTCTGATGCCAGTTTAACCCACTCACAAACATCCAAAAGGCTTGATGTAGTGGCAAACATCTTTAATCCCAGCACTTGAGAGTCAGCTCTATGACTTCAAAGACAGCCTTGCTTATATACTAGGGAGTTCTAGCTCAACCAAGACCTACTCTCTATAAGACGGTCAGAGGCAGAGAAGCAGGACAGAAATGTAAAGTCAGTCTTTCTGTTGAGTGTGGAAATCTCACTGTTAGCAGACTCATGACCTTTGTAGCATTGATCATTACTTCTAACAGCAACAACAAAACCGAAGCTTCTTCGACATGCAGCATAACTTTATGCAGATGTGTACTAAGTCATATATGTAGAGACCTTGATAATATGTAATGAGATATATAGAAAGAGAGGATTCAGAAACAGGGAAAGTAATAAAATTAACTGGACTGTCCATAATATTCCAGAGAATTACTACAGTGTTATTCTAAAGGAAAATGTTGATAATACAAGTTTAAGAAGTTACTGGTAGTTAACTAGTATGAGCTGATAGTTACATCCTTAGCATGACAGTGCACATCTGGTACCAGAAGGTTGTGACTTCATTGATAGCTTATAGCACACAATGGGGTCCTGTCAGATCAGGAGGTGGGGCCACTAACTATAAGGAAGTGAACACAAGAATGAAAGGCTCTCAGAAAGAACGTCACGTTCCAGACAGAGTGGAGACCATGGCAGGAGCATCACTGTGAGCAGAACCTACCTGTGGGGGCCGAGGCTTGTAGGGTGAGCTGCACTCCAAATCAGCCAAGATGCTGGTCAAGGAGTCGATCTCTGCATCCAGGCTGGAACGCCTTTCCTCCAGGGTCTTGCCTCCAGGATTTCCCTGCTGAAAACATACACATTCAACCTCAACAAGCTTCCATAGATAACATTATAGGCTGAAATTTCTCTGGGAAAAATTTGCTTCATTCTATTGCTAGCTGCATCTCTGACTTCTTTTCCTTTTTCTAAGGTTTCATCAAATCCTAGTAAGGCAGGCAGGAAGAAATTAGCACTTTTTAACGCAGAAGAACACAGAAAAAAAAAAAACTTGCAATGTTTTCCTCTAAAGCCATACACTTAGACATTTTGATGAAATTTTAAGTGAAAGAAATTAATGGCTCAAGCCTGCACTTTAGGATCAGCACAACTGAGGCCTATCTGCTCTCCGAAATCATTGGTGGTACTTTAGTGGAGAAGCAATGGGTAAGGAGGGAAACCATATCCCAAAAGAAAACTTAACATTTGGCGCCATGAAGCATGGAGAGATTTGTCTCTCGACAGTGGCACTAGATATATACGTGTGAGGAACAGAAGCACGGCCCATATCACATGAAGCAGAAAGAGGCCCCTTGGGACTCTGTCCACAGAGCTGCACAGGAAGCTCACAGAGTATTTGGGAGGGAGCTGGGGTGCAATGGGACTCGTCCATGGTACACACAGAGAACCAATGAGACGAGAACTGAGAACAGTAGTCTTGGCCATTTTCAACAATTGTGGGCAGAGCTGGGAAAAGCAACCAAATAGTTTACCTGTAGGTCAAAGCAAGGTGATGGGCAATGAGGTGGGCCTAGGATTTGGAAGAAGGGCGAGGCAATAAACTCTGAAGTAAATATTCCTTCCTAAGGAATAAGTGGGGTCAGGAACACTGCAAACGGGTTCTACCTATTACCAGAACTAGTTTTCTTCCTTCCTTCCTTCCTTCCTTCCTTCCTTCCTTCCTTCCTTCCTTCCTTCCTTCCTTCCTTCTTTAATTTTCTCTTCTTGAGTGCTTTGCCCACCGTACCAATTTCTCTCAGTTTTAGATTTTCTTTTAAATGTGCTACCACAGCAAGAGTGCACTCTGATATATCAATCAATCCATCCAACACAGTCAGCACAGAGAGAGCCCCGGTTCAGCTTGGTCTACATCAGGCAAACTGGGAAGGTCAGCTACATGCGTATTGGAAATTGGGGATCAGCTCCTAAGATGCTACCCTGGATTATCATGGCACTTCCTTGTATCTGAGCCCTCTCTAAATAAGGACACCTGTTAGCAAGTTATCCAAAGCAGTTGTGTCATGATTGTGGCCCCTAGCATATACTGCTGATGCTACTTATTCTTTCAATCCCCTCAATCCACTTTGTTTATCTTTGTCAGCATAGCAGCTGGTATCTAAACATTGTCTTTTTAACCATTTGGGCAGGGTCCTTCTCATCCCTATATTAAGGTAAGACTGATGAAGCACAGATGTAACTTGTTTTCAACACACTATTTCCCACAGTCTTGATCACAGCATGAACTATGTATTGATGATTAATAACAGTGTCAATATTGTAAGGATTTTCATTCTGTAACCATTCTTGTATCAACAGCTCTTGGGTAAGGGGCATAATGTATAATAGGAACCAGTAAGTACTTTAATATCTGATCTAAAAATGAAATCAAACTGTTGAGAACATGGCGCCCTGGGTGTACATTCATTCAGTGGGTATTTTCCACTGGGGAAATAGTGGTATAATAGTTATGTTGTGTTTTGTCAGAAACTGAGCTTCAGTGTCACTCAATGTTTTAATTTAATATTATTTTATTTATTATTAGTGTTAGAGGTGTGTATGTCCATGCATATGTGTACACACATGTGCTCTCATGTGGGCACATGTATATAGGGACCCACAAGCCTGCATTGGAGGTCAGAAGATAACTTTATAGAATAGATTCCTTCCTTCCACCTTTCTACACATTCTGGGGATGGAAGACAGGCCATCAGACTTGTACAGCAAATACTTTTACCCAGTGAACTATCTTACTGGCCCATGGCTAAACTATTAAGGTTAATGAGTTTTTGTTAGAAAAATAATAATGTGTCTCTCAGAGGGTCTGCTTTTTACCCATAATGCAATAGTATGGGAATCTTGAATTGAAAAGAAAGGGATTCTTTTAACTTTGGAGAGGTATGAGAACATACGTCACAGCCAGAGCTGGCATCAGATGAGAAGGCGGGGCACGCCAATCCACAGGATGAGGACTGAGAACCAAGTGAATTTGTTTTCTTATTGGTGCCCCTAAAATTATCATTAGCAGAAAGTTGATGAGTGCATCCACACATACACAGTAAATTGGCGAGGACACTGAATTGGCGTCTGGTTAAATGCGTCCCTGAACTACAGTTTCTTCATCTGGAAAGGGAAGAGACCATCACCTGCCCTAATTCAGGCAGAGACTGCTCAAAGACTCAGATAAGAAAGTGGATGGGAACATACTTGGTAAATTGTAAAGTGCTACAATTATGATGATTTTCATAAATAGCATTAATTATAGCAACCAGTAGCTATAAATTAATAGGCACAATATAACCATTGTTAATTCTTCTTCTTGAGGTAAGCATCACTCATTAAGTGTTCCCTTGGGGTACCAACAAAGAGACAGGATATAATCAGTTCAACTTCTGTACTTTACTGTAGCACAAATATACTAACTGCCTATGGCCTGAGTCATAGGATTCTAACCACCAAGACCCAAGTCCCAGGATTAACCTAAGCTATACAGTGAAATGACTAATTATGGACTGCGACCAGCCCAAGCTTGTAGATCTCCACTGGCTCCAGTCTTCTATGCTCTTCTGAGCGTTGGGACTGATCCCCATTTCCTTTTGTCAGATTAAGTTGATGCAATATACTAACAAGTCCCAGCCTTATTCTAGTCGCTTCTGCAGGTACAACCCACAGCTGCCTGACCTGACCTCATATAATAGCTTAGTGTCTACATTTTGATCCTCATTATAAACAAAGAACAGACGCTTTCTCCCTCCAAGGTGTCTCTTTTGTATCTTGGCTCCACCCCTGGAGTTCTGCCTAAGTTCCCACACAAACTCTTAATACACTCATCTACTCTCAGAATCTTCAGAATTATGCATTCTCTTGTTCTTCACAAAGCAATCCTAAATGCAGATGAAAGAATCCTACAACTTTACCAACATTACCACTATGGTTCTGCCAGTCAGCTAAAGGTTACACAGAAAGAATACCAGAGGCAAAATAACAATTAGATGAGTCCTTGGTGCTTTGCATAATGTCAGTTCTACAGATCACAGGCACTCAAATAAAGTAGCCACTGTAAAAACAGTTTTCCACCCTATCCAGTCATAACCAGAAAGATCCAGGGGTGTAAGTCTGGCTTCCTTGAGGACCAATGCTGTAGCAGAAGGTCTGCATACATCCAAAACACTCCTGTTGCAGGAGCAGGACTGACAGCCGACACACAAGGTCAGCCTGAGCTCATCAGCAGTGTGGGCCACTCCTCATGCCTCTTAGAACTGCATGGACATGTTTTGATGCATAGCCATTAGTTCTCTCAAGATTCTCCTCGGATATACAACTGCTATAGGACTTCCCCGTGCTTCAATAAAGAGATGGAAATGGTTACAGAGAAGACAGAGCACAGACAGTAAGGGCTGCAAAGGGCACCAAGGTTGCCAGCATGCCAACAAGGTTGCCAGCATGTGTGTCACATCTGTGCACAGCTCACTGCAGAAATGACTAGACTACAAGAATGAAACAAGAAGACAAAAGGCAGGGTTAAGAGGGTATCCATGCCCTGTATTCCCATAACTGAACTGTCCACACAATGTAAATGCCAGAATAGTCATTTCCATTTATCACAGAAATATATGTAAATAAAGCCCAACAAACTACAGTTGGGGCTTAATATGAAATTTGGGTAAAAATGTAATTGTAGTTGTCACTAGTAGAATTACAGGGAGATGACTCCACCCAGGAAAGAACATGAAAACAGAGGTTCCCAACAGACACATATGGCATGTGGGAGAAATAAGTCTAAATTATACCAACAGACTGAGCAAGGTGGACTGCCCTTTAGCCCAAATGTCCCTAACCAACTAAGAGCAAAAGAGACGGGGCACTGGCACTAAGGAAGTGAGAAACGTCGTACTTATTTATCCATTGCTTGTGCTTAACATTTTTATTAGGAATTAAACATATTTTCATAAAATAAAATTCTGCTCGCAGATCTACCCTCCAAATTCAATGTTTCATCCCATTTGCAGTCCATCCCTATGACCAATACTTGGTGCTGCAGCTAAACTATTAATAAAACATTGCCTCCCTACCTGATGCCATCTCAGCCTGCATGATCTTCAAATGGCCAGATAATGTCAGGATTATCATACCAGAGAAACTCAGCATGTTGGCAGTACCACATACCGGCATATTTACATACTACACCCCTGCATATACACACACATTCTACAGACCTCATACCTGCAATATTGACATTTGTTTTCATGCGTCAGCACTTGTCAAATGCAGCAATCCTTTCATCTACTATTGTTAATTTACACTCAAAATTGAATCAAAGGCCACACATTGAAGTGCAGAATCTGTTTATTCCCATTCGGCACTGGCTAGGTTTGTCAGGCCAGGTTATCTTATAAAAATGGAATGAAGTGGATTTACTTGATTCTTAGATTCAGATCAGACACTCTGGACAGAAACTACAGGCATGACACTTGACGTTCTAAGCATACCACAACATGATGCTTGGCTGACTCTGAAATCATATTTTTCGAATATTGTATATTCTATACAAATATATTATGTATATGATATATATGCACATGTGTATTCATATCTCAACAATTAAAGAAGAAGAGACTATGAATTTGAGAGAAAGTAAAAGGAGGATTTAAGATCAAAGGGAAAGAAGGGAAAGGAAAAAATGATGTAATTATTTTATAATTAGAAAAATTAAAAATATTATTTTAAAAAGTCACCTTGGGAATCTGGTTTCCTAGAATCATAGTGAACATGGATATCATCACACCCAGCACACAAGAGTCACTGACGTTTAGAAGGTCCCAGGGTCTGAGCAAATAAGTCACTCATGCTTCCTTAGTCATGACGTGACTAGGCACATGACAGAAGTGGGACTCAAAGAGCCCAGGCATGTGTATAATTTCTAAAGAGCAGGAATGAAACAACCCAGAAACTTCTCGAGAAAGGAAGATTGAATGTTCTAATGGTAAGATATAAATCACACCCTAGCACCTCAAGGAACTCCTTAGGCAAGTCAGACAGAATGCCAGATGGGTTCTGACTTGCAATGACCTGGATTGCACTTCTCTGCTGCAATACTAGGAAAAGAATACCTTCCGAGATGACAAAGGAATAGAAAACAATCTTGACTACGGGAATCCAGGAAAAGTATACTGCAATCAAAGCATCACTGCATATCTCCCTGTTAGCTTCTTTCCAAGTCTCTATGGTCTTTAGTCAACATTGCTTTTCCTATTGTAATCATTAAAATTCATTATGCCCAGAATTCTAGTATTATGTGGGAGAAAAAGATGACCATATACAAAAAGATAACTGAAAAGGTATATTCTGTGTAATCAATAAAATGTAGTACATATTTATCTGCTTCAATGACCAACTATATAATATACATTACATATCTGTACATATATTAATCTGAGGACAGGATTAATATAGAGTGTATTTCTTTTTAATTACAGAACTGCCTCTCAAAGGCTTTTAAACATAAAATAAATACTGGGAAAGATTCTAGACTCACACTATGAGGATTTGATACACAAATCCAATGTTTGTCAGCTTTGTAAGTTTAAAATATTGAAGTTAGATTCCATTCATGTCGTAAAGCTGTAGAGATTAATCAATTCATAATTTCTAAATGTTAGCCAGTGAACACCTATTTAGTAAATACTCTGACCACAGTAGCAACAAAGCAAACACTACTGTGGTTTGCAACAATTCCATTGCAGATGGAACTTTGATGAATATTCTGCCCCAAACCGTGTGGGTAGGATACATTTGAAATCACACATTCATACACATTCTAGTGTTTGGATATTCACAAGGTTGATGATGGTTTTCTTTTTCTTTTTTTTTTTTAAATTTTTTTTTATTTTTTATTTTTTTTTTTATTTTCTATATTCTTTGTTTACATTCCAAAGGCTTTCCCCTTTCCCAGTTACCCCCCACCATATGTCCCATAATTCCTCCCCCCCCATGCTATTCCCCACTCTTCCCCCCCCCACGATTTCTCTGTTCTGGGTCTACAATACTGGATCCAATCTTTACAGGCCCAGGGTCCTCTCCTTTTTTTCTTCTTGAGAGTCATTTGACTTGCTAATTGTGCCTTGAGTATTTAGGGCTTCTGGGCTCATTAATATCCACTTATCAGTGATTGCGTTTCGTGTGTATTCTTTTGTGATTGGGTTAGCTCACTTAGGATGATAGTTTCCAGATCTAACCATTTACCTACAAATTGCATGAATTCATTATTTTTAATTGCTGAGTAGTACTCCATTGTATAAATATACCACATTTTCTGTATCCATTCCTCCTTTGAGGGATATCTGGGCTCCTTCCAATTTCTGGCTATTATAAACAAGGCTGCTATAAACATAGAGGAGCATGTGTCTTTGTTGTATGCAGAGGAATCCTCTGGGTATATGCCCAGGAGTGGTATGCCAGGGTCCTCTGGGAGTGGCATGCCCAATTTTCTGAGGAACCGCCACACTGATTTCCAGAGTGGTTTTACCATTTTGCAATCCCACCAACAGTGGAGGAGTGTTCCTCTTTCTCCACATCCTCGCCAGCACTTGTTGTCTCTCGAGTTTTTAATCTTAGCCATTCTGACTGGAGTGAGGTGGAATCTCAGGGTTGTTTTGATTTGCATTTCCCTGATGACTAATGATGTTGAACTGTTTGAGTTCTTTTCATGGGGTTTGAGTATAACTCCCGCAGAATGGGAAATCTAGAAAAACTATTCCATCCCATGTCAAGTAGTTCATGTTCTGTAACGATGATTATCATGAAAAAGGACAGGGTGGCTAATGGAACCTTAGACAGGGGACACATAAATAGTTCTGATAAATTCCTTCATAGACAATAAAATTCTCATAAAGAGATTGCAGCTTGTTAACAATGCTAAAAAATGAAAAGGTGCCTGTCTCCCCTGCACACACTATGTACCATTTCTATTGCCAAAGCACATTCTCTGCTTCAAAGGACCATTTCAGAAGTCCATAAAACAAACAGGAAAGTTATTTTTATTCCCTCTTCTAAAACAGCAAATCCTGAGGAGAAAGGGATTCAAGAAAACCATATTCACTGATTTCCAGTCTCGTTGGTGGGATAGGAGCAGCAGAATGCGGTAAGGAAGAGCCCATCTTCACGCTGCTCCACGGTGTAACACGAACACTACGGATGTCTTAGAACAGTTGTCCATAAGCTTTAGATTCAGTCTATGGGCATCTATCAATATCCTATTCTTTTGGTCAAAAAGCAAAGCTCAATTAAGTCACCTAGCCATGTGCTAATCATGAGACATGGAGAGCTGTATTACAGTTCCTTGACTCCGAGACTCTCACTGAAGAGACAAGGAGACAGTGCAGTGGCTCTGTCCTGAGAGGCTCATAACCAAATGAGCTACCGTCTTGGCATGACCAACTACTTAGACATGTTACACCAAATACAACACTTCCTACCACTCCAGAACTCTGGGCACAACAGAGGGAGATGGGATGGGAGGAGTGCTAGCTTGAGTAACTCATCCTAGCTCTACCATCATGCACAGGGGAAATCTGAACAAATGACTGTCCTTTATAAGCCTCTCACCAGCAATATGGTGCTTTCTTACAAGAAGAAACTGATGCTCTGTCTATTTACAAGACTGTACCCTATGGGGCAATATGGGGGTATAAAGGGTTTTAAGTTAATCTGTAATGGCTTTTGTTGTTTTCACCTATACTCACTTTTCCTGACCGGATTATTCGGTTTCCATTTAACTTAAGTATTACTTTAATTCTTGGAACTATAGACATTACCAACACAACATGACATATTCAAGTAGAATCAGTAACAACATTTTTCTAGAGGAAGCCCAATCTTTAAGAGTCACCTGCTGCTTAAAGGAAACGGAAGCAACAAGGTGAGATTGGACTCCAGCAAGCAGCAGTCATCAACCAGCAAACTGGCCCAAAGTACCCAGCCTATACAGTCCCTCTGCACTGCCACTGTCAGCAGAGAGGAGCTACACTTAGGAAAGCTTCAGCAACATCTCAGCAAATATCCCAGCAGCCTTAGAAACCGATAGAGCTTTCTATGCATGCTGAACAGAACTGGAACCCAAAGAACAAGAGGACAGCACTGCAGTCTATCCATGCAGCAAATACAACTGGAACTTGAACTGAAAAGGTCTCTCTGCCAAGCCCTTACACTTTGGATTACATCAAAATGGATTGGAAAATATGGAAAATCCTTTCCACCATCAAGCTGAGATTGAATGAGCTTTATAAATTATCAAGAATGAGGTCACAGATGAAATCACATAAAAGGAAAAGCTCCATCTGGGAGATGGCTAATTGGTAAAATTCTTGGCCCAGGTCACAGTCAGGGTTACTATTGCTTTGATAAAACACCATGACCAAAGAAAATTGTGGAGGAAAGGGTTGACTAGGCTTACACTTTCATAGCACTGTTCATCATTGAAGAAATTCCAGATAGAAACTCAAGCAGGGCAGAATTCTAGAGGCAGGATCTGATGTAGAAGTGATCTTACTGGCTTGCTTTCCATGGCTTGCTTGGCCTATTGTATTATAGAACCCTGGACCAGAGTTGCAATGTACTTGCCTAGAGAAGCAATCACCCACAATGAGCTAGGTCGTCCCTCATGAATAACTATTTTAAAATGCCTTACACATGAGTCCTATAGAGGCATTTCCTCAATTAAAGTTCTCTGCTTTCAGATAATTCTATCTTGGATGGTAAGTTGACATAAGATTAGCTATTGTATCCCAGAAGCATGGGGACGGAGATCTGGATTCCCGGCGCCTCTATCAAACCTGCCTGCCTGCCATGGGGAGGCAGAGACAAACTATTTCCTGAGGAGAACTGGCCAGTCAGTTATGTAGTTATCTAGTCACTTATTTGTACACTTGAATCACTCAGCTCTGTAAAACACACACACACACACACACACACACACACACACACAGAGAGAGAGAGAGAGAGAGAGAGAGAATATCAGACAGACAGACAGAGATAAAGAGACTTTCAATTCCAAAAACAAAAACAAAACAACAACAACAAAAAAAAACAAAAACAAAAACAAAAACAAAAACAAAACCCTAGCTTTGGTACCAATCTCTCTAACAATCAATACCTAATGTAAGATAATTTTCATCCACTTTTCTATAACTGTTATTAAATATTCAGAATGTGCTGGCATGATGGACAAGAACACCAAAGAAGAAAGAGAAGGGATGGAGAAGAGGCACAGAGAATGATGGAGAAGGAAGGGAGGATCAGGCCCCCCAGTGTGGCTTTATCAACAAATCTCATTAGAAGACAACGTTCAAATGGGAAAGCACATGAGACAAAACTTATGAGAGGAAAAAAATCAAAAACAGAGAGGACAGAGAACGCATGAAAACCAGACAGGGCTGCAAGGACAAAGGAAAAGCATCTTGACCCTGGATGGACAACAGTCTTTAAGGTGCTCAGCTAAAGAACAGGGGACTCTGGAGGAACAGGGCCAGGTACTGTGCGACAAGATTGTGCTTTGGCAGAGAAGACAGCAAGGTCACATTCAAAGGGTCATGTGTGATCGCACTGTGCACATGTATAGATCTTACAGGGAACTTGGCCCTGCTCCCAGTTGCGGATAACTAAAGGATAAACACAGCCCCATGACGAAGCAGAGAGTGGGCATGGGTAATTGCATCTTGGGATTCAGTGTTGATGTGGGAACAAACACATGGTATGAATCACATATATTTTAGGAAGTTCTCAGATAGTTTACATTAACACTCCCAACAGGAATTCCTATTTTTATGCCCAAGGTTACCATTGATAAAAAGTGAGTTTGAGGCCAAATCAGAAAACCACTGATCTGATGTCACTTTAGTTAGGAATGAGTGTGATTCTACAATGTAGCCAACAATCATGACTGGAGCATGTACCTAGCTGGTGCATTACAAATTGACAGGTAGCCATGACAGGTGACTTCGCCATCCTAGAGGATCAAGTCTTCAGATCTCACTACTCTCATCTCAACTTATAAATCGTCTCTTTAGTCCAAATGCTGGCCACGCCTCCCTCAGTGCAGCCCTTCCTGACAAATGCTTCCTTGTTCACAGACTATTCAGAATCAATGATAATCAGAGACCGACTGTGACCCTGGCAAGGGCTCAGTGCTGACTCTGTGTGAATAAAGACACCAAAAAGGGAAAAATGAAAACCTGAACTGGTCACTCTGCCTCCCCTTGCCTCCCCTCCCCTCTTTCGGCCATGAGTTTTATTTGAAAGACACATCTCCCTTCAACTAACTTTGTCAGTGTCAGTCTCCTGTCTGCTGTTCACCACTTAAACTGGAATCTAAGTCCCACTGGCTTTAAATGGCAAGGACTTAAAGGCACATACTCCATGCTGAATCCATGTGCTCCTCATTTTGGTTTTTACTTAAGAAACGAGAGACTAATATCACGACGGGAAAAGATAGCTTGGTGACCATGTGACAGGAGAGGCACTGACAGAAGGCTAAGCACATGACAGGCTTTCAGTAACTGTAGCAACTAGGCAAGGTCTATGGAGGGGTTACCATGTAAAGGAAAAGTCCTGGCTCCAGGGAAAGGCTGCGTTGACAAAGACAAGAATTGGGCTTCACCCTAAATACTCAAGACACAAATAGCAAGTCAAATGATTCCCAAGAAGAAGAAAGGAGAGGACCCTGGGCCTGTAAAGATTGCATCCAGTTTAGTAAAGAAACCGAGGGGGGAGGGGGAATGATTGGGGAATAGTTGGCGGGGAGAGGAACTATGGGAACTATGGTGGGTGGGAACTGGGAAAGGGGAAAGCCTTTGGAATGTAAACATAGAATATAGAAAATAAAAATTAAAAAAAAAAAGAATTGGGCTTCAAAGGGAACCTATGCCATCTCTGATTGTAGATGTATCTGAGACATCTGTTAGAAGGTGCATCACTGATAATTGATTAGTCTAGAATCTTGGGACACCAAAGACACAATCCACATACCAAATGATGTCCGACAAGAAGGAAGGAGTGGACCCTGGTTCTGGAAAGGCTCAAAGCATTAGTGTAGGGGAATACCAGAACAGGGAAGTGGGAAGAGGTGGATGGGGGAACGCGGGGAGGGAAAAGGGTATGTGGAACCTTTGGGGGGGCAGGAAACCAGAAAAGGGGAAATGAAATGAAAATATAGTATATATCCAATAAAAAAAAAAAAAGAAGGTGCGTCCCTAGCACCTCCCATAGACTGGACAAATCTAAAGGCTTGAGTACTAAGTACTCAGTCTCTTTCCCAATTCTTTTCTACACTAACTTTGAACCATAGTGGCATACTTTGGCAGCCTGTTGCTAACTTTAATGCTAACAGTAACTGGGACAATTTAATTAAAACCTCACAACTCTAAGCACATTTAGCAGAATTCCTTAATAATACATTCTAATCCAATTGGTAGTGATGAAACATGCTTTTCTCTCTGCTCAACAGTTCTCAGTTCTCACCCTCAGGCCTGGTAGGGTTGAGCACAGTCTATTCCACTTCTCATTTACAGGAAGAACAAATATGTTTACCACCTCTGAGGGGTGCTGCGACATTCCACTTACTGGTGTTTATAAATCTTCTGAGTGTTCTGAAAATCATCTGTAAGTTGAAATTATCCGTAGCACCTTGTTGGAGCTTAATACACATTCAATTAAAGAACAATAACAATACAGAGAAATCCACAAATTACCAAGGCATTATTTTCACCCTCCTGCCACAATACTATCTGGAGACTGCACAGAACCATTCATTAACGAGCGATTATTATCAACATCTCTTCTAGAAATACACACTTAGATTTGCCTCAGAGGACATTCTCCTTCCACAAACACAAAAGCGAGCCACACCCACCTGGAAGAAAGCAAGAATCCTACAAACATCCTGCCCTTTGTGCCCTCCACATCCTTCAGAAACTGCTCTCCTTCCCAGAGTTTCCAATGGCCACCAGCAGGCCAGTACAGCACTTCCAGCCGCAGCCTCCATGACACCAGCTCTGCTACTGATGCTTCTTCTGCTCCGTTGGGACCCCACACCCTTTGTTGTCCATTGCAGATCATCATAGGCATGAGCAGACAGCTTTTTACTGTTCTCTAATAACCCTTAAAACTTTAGATTACAAACATTCCTCAAATGCCATCCTAACAGCTAAAGAGAACAATCCATTTATTAGAAATGTGGGTAGGGGCTGTAGGGCACCCAGGGTGGATTTCACCATGCACAGTTAGAGCTTTAGCAAAGAAATATAGCACTGCTTCCCTGTGTAACCCCCTAGCTGGGTAAGCAGGCCACTGACTGCGGAGTAGCACAGACACTGGCTCTCAGTCTCCCTGCTGCTGCTGTTATTATGCGTAAGGGTTCTGGAGCATATCTTGTTGTCCTGGGTTTCACAGCTCCAGTGTCCTGTGTGCTTTGCCTTGGAAAGCATAGCTGAAGTAGAGGAATCTGTGCCTAGTAAGACTGACGTTTCACCAAAAGAAAAAGGGGAAATCTTTGTGATTTTACTATTTGCACTACAAAAAAAAAAGTCTCTTATTTATTTCCTCCTTTTTGAAACGGCACTGGGGAAACACATGTGAGGATCCGTGAACAGAGGCTGGGCTTTCCAAACAGCAGCAAAAGGCCAAAAATAGAAAACCTCGATTTGCACAAGATGTATATAACTTCCTCTCCTGTTTCCTATCTTTATCACCCCATGCCAGCAGAAGTTGTCCATGGTAAACTCTTTGGCAGCTCACACTAGCATCAAAAGGTTAAGTATGATACATAGTACACTGTCTGCTTTCCAAAATGTCCCACTGTGAAATCAAACAGTCAAACAACTAATCCACAAATATCAACTAAGTTCCTAACTTATATTCTTCCGACAAAGTAAGGACTATGGATGGCGTAGAAGCGAAATGGTCACATTTTAGGAGGGTGCTAAAAAGGAAATGGAATGGAAGATGATGGGAAAATACACGCCCCCATGAATACAGAAAACTGTCACTGAGCTAGTGATCAGCTCTCCTAGTACCTGGGGTGGTACAAACAGTGGCCCAGTGGAGAAGCGTAGGACCCTGTTCCCTCCGACCAAGAACTGGCTGGAATACGATCAGTCAAATCAGGGAGTTTGTGATTTATGATATCAAATTACTTCTGTAGGACTTCTCTATACTATGTTGTATTCTAATTTTAAGAAATATAGCTGAAAGTTGAGATTAATATCCATGAACTAATTATATCACTGCACAAAGAGGCATACGTTACATGATGGGAACATTAAGTAGCTGAAGCTGGTTATCTCTATAATCTGATTTAAAGTGGCACATACAATGAGGTAGGCATTGCTAGACAGAAGGATTTTCTAGGAAAATATCCTTGAAATTGTCATTTTGCATGCGAACCCGAGAACATGTTCCTAAGAGTCACATAGGAGCTTTGTATCACTGAGCCATGGTACATCAGGTATGTCAAGACAGGAACAGAGAAATATTAAGAGAAGCCAGGACTGGTAGGAACCCATGAAGAAGAGAGTAGAAAATGAAGTAGAGTTCTTCTTTTAACTGAGAAAATATGGCCAGACAAAAGATAAACAGTATCAGCCAGCACACATGAAACAGGAAAAGTTAACTTTGGTATCTGTTAAGAATGGAAGCATCATATCAATACAGCAAGGATCATACAAAGAACATACTGGGTTGTAAGAGCAAGTAAGGTAAAGAAGCCATGGTATGCTCTGAACAGTTCGATAAAAGAAGGAAATTCATGTGGCAGGCAGTACACAACCACAGGAAGGAAATAACAATTTTTGAACATTAACTGTTTAAGGATATTCAGCTAGAATGGGAAAAATTAGAATAAAAGCAATGAGTCATTTGTAGTATGAATGAGCTAAAATGATGGGCAGTGAACTAAATGAACTGGAACAAATCAGACTTGTTCTTAAGTCCAAAGACCTTGCTGATGAATACAGGAAAAAACAGGACATGTGAACAATGACCAAAGGACCATGGGATTTCAATGTGGGATTGCAGAAAATATAATAGTGTGTTAAACCAAATCTAACTCTTGTAATAAGATGATGGATAAACTTTGGAGCAAACTGAGTACAAATATGAAGACTTCCCATGAAGAGGACTGTAGAACCATGGATGGGTCTATAGTTCCTAAATCATAGTAAGGATCTTCACCAGATCCAGCTATCAGGTGTCCAACCACTGAGCTGACCCCTTCATGTCTCTGTTTCTAGTAAGAGAAGACAGAGGGTTAAAGGAAGACTTCTCATTGGGCACTGAAAGTACAAATAGGAAGAAAGAAGCTGCAGTAAGGAAGGAATCTCATGAGGGGAACCAAAAGGTTCTGGGAAGACGGCAGAGTAGGAAGCACTTAACGGAAACCCACAAGCCAGCTAGAAAAACTCCACAGTGACGTGGTCTGCATGACATGACGGATTTGGAACTCTGAAGTCTACTGAAAACTTTCAACTTCCAGGCAGAAGCCATGGATGAGGGTCAGCCTCATTGGTTATCTCACAGTGAACCTCTATTCACCAGAACCAACTTCCCCAAAGATTTTTTTGACTATTGATTGATGAAGCTTTTATCACTGTCAACACAGATGTGTCCTAGATTACTGTTTAACGTAGCAGGTTGGCAAAGTTGGGTATACATATATATTTCAGAATCAAATTGCAAGAAGCGTACCTAATATGAATTTATCATTTGTTTTGACTTTAAAATGAGGCCTTGCTACATAGCACAGGCTGGCCTGAAATACAATTCTCCTTAGACTCCTAAGAGCTGGCATAATAGGTGTATATAACACGTCCAGTAGAGTGCATCTGAAAAATAGCAAAGTCTTGAGGATTCTATTCACCAGTAGCATATTTGTGAGCATATTTGTAGCATATTGGCAAGTATAAAGCCCTAGTTCCTTCAAAAGAGGAAGAAAAGTGAGGGAGAGGAGGAAGAAGAAGAAGAGGAGGAAGAATAGGAGGAAGAGGAGGAAGAAGAAGACACCACATGGAGGATTAACTATTCTAAAGGAATCACTAGAGCAGCTCTTATCAACACTGGACTTGCTGTCCCAAAAGGTTTTACAAACACAGAATCCTCAAATCTACCTGCTTACATCTAAATGCCCAACCAGAAGCTGAAGCAGAGCGAAAAGCAACCATTGACATACCCTTTTAGCTATCATATTGACCAAAATCAGAAAATGGCAAAGAACCCAGCAGTCTGGACATACACGCACGCGCGCGCGGGCACACACACACACACACACACACACACACACAAGAAGGGAGAAATCATGATGCAAGCAACCTCTTTATTGCTGCTCTTCAGCCACTGTCCAAGGAGGAAAAGGGTGTTTCATGGACAAAACAACACCATAAGAAAACAGCACCTGGCTCAGAATGAGCCGACACATCCACTGATGATCACACAGCACGCCCCCCCCCACCACCACATTCTCAGGCTCAGTAGCATGAATGTGCTTCTTCCCTCATCATATTCATGGGCAGAGGTGAAGTGATAAGTTCCATCCAAATGTAGTCCGGGGTGCTGTCAGAACTGTGGGCTCGAGAATGAAAGTGGGCACAACCTGAGGTCATTATGCCTAAAAATGGGCACGGTGGGAAACAGGAAGGTGATTATAAGCCATTATACACATATACTGGCTGCAAATTATTTTCAAAATAAAGGTGAGTTTGCTTTAAAGTATCATAACCAGACATGAATTGGGGTTTTTCGTAGCTGAATAGACTGTGTTCATGTTCACTTTATCCTTAGAAACGGCAGCCTCTTTCTAAGGCTTTCCCTATCAGCTCTTTGTGGGACACTGCATAAATTCTCTCTCTCTCTCTCTCTCTCTCTCTCTCTCTCTCTCTCTCTCTCTGCAGCCCCAGTTACCAATTTGTGTATAATTTTCTAAAAGTATAGGAAGAGGCACTAATAATAAATATTAAAAAAAACACTGCATTTGAATATGAAAATTTTAACAGTTGAAACGGTGCTTAAAAGATATATTTTGCCGTAGAGAAACTAAATTCACATAAGCACAAGTACACATCTGGCCTAAGCAAATAGAACGGAGAAAAGCTAGGCAGGGGATAGCAACTGTTGCACAAGAGGCAAGCCAAAGCAAGCTGCAGGGCAGACCTCAGCCAGGCCTCGTCAAAGGCAGTGTAGTCATACAGAGCACCAGGTAAGTCCCCCAAAAGCTTGGGAAGCCTATCAAGCAACTATCTGCATGTGGTTTGCCCCTTCCTTGTAATGAGTGTGTGTGTGTGTGTGTGTGTGTGTGTTGAATTTCATCTATCTCTTTATCCTTCACCATTTCCACAATATATATATACATATATATATGTATATATATATACACACACACATATGTGTGTGTGTGTGTGTGTGTGTGTGTGTGTGTGTGTATCCTTTTTCTTACATTAAAAAAGAAAACAGCCCTGTGGATAAAGTGGAAGAAAGGCTGTAGGAGCCAGAGGAGTAAGGACACCACAAGAAACCCACAGAATCAACTAATCTAGGCACATAGGAACACATGGGACTGAACCACCAACCAGGGCGTCTGCATGTGTCTGACCTAGGCCCCAGTTACAGCTGCATAGCTTGGTCTTGTTTGGGGGCTCCTATCAGTGGGAGCAGGGGCTGGCTCTGACTCTGTTGCTTTCTTTGGGGATCTTTTACTCTTACTGGGTCGGCTTGTCCAGCCGGAACAGGAGACGAGGTGCCTAGTCTTACTACATTTTTATATGCCATGGCTGCCTGATATCTATGGGAGGTCTGCTAATTTCTGGAGAGAAATTGAAATGTGCGAAGGGGGAGGGGTTAAAAGAGGTATTATAGAGGAGGAGCCGGAGGGAGATGAGGGAGGGGAAACTTTACCCAGGATGCTATAATTAGTTTATTAATTAATTAAATTAGATCTACTGAATGAAATGATAGGAAGACCTAAAAAGTATAAGTCTAATTCCGAGGATATAAGACAATTTAAAACATACTTCAGAAGACCTTAAGAAAGCTATTTCGTCCTCTCATAAAAGTGATAAGCAACACGGTGCACCTGTTCATGGGGCTCACCGCAAGACAAATTGCAAACGGTGACATCCAATTAGAGCAAAGTGATAAGATAGTGGCCACAGGTTTGACACTCGGATAGCACTACTGAGAAGCCCAGTCCCAAGGCTACAGTCCGTGTCGCATAATATGTCCACGTATGGAGAGTATTGTGTCCTTTGAATGAGGACGAACAAAGGAATGAGGGAGTAGCAAGGAGCCAGGCAAACTTCACAGGCTTAAGAGTTAAATTGATCCTGGAAAAGAAAACCAAATCTTCCATTTGTCTCCAAAGATTCATCTCTATCATAAAAATGTGAATTTTCAAAAGAAGAATAATTCTTTACACTAAATATTTATTTGCCTTTGTACAAAAAGTTAGAGAGCACATATCAAAATATGTGCAAAAAAAGACAAGCAAAACTCCAACATCACTGTTCTTAGCAGTTCCATCATGGAGCCTTACAGCTAGATAGAGGGCCCAGATAGGCCAAGTAGAATGAAAACAATCAGCTTGTGGGGAGGGGGGGAGTTACGGCCCTGAAAGGAGACTTCCTGACGAGCGAGCGAGCATTCTATCAGAAACACTGTATCTACCGGCATCTCCTCAGGTCTCAGTCTCCCCATTTCCAAAGAGGGCTGGGAATTGATCCCTTCAGAGGGTGCTATATCTAGAAGTCTGACTGACTATCAAGTTGGAGCCAATGGCCACAGAGGTGGTCTGTTTCAGCTTTGCAAATGTCCCCCTTAGGAGGCAGTCTTCTGGCTCTAGGCTGAAAGTCTGGCTAGAAATATAAACAGACTTCTACACAAAACACACATTTACCAGTTTTGATTTGGAATTGGCATGATCAGGTTTTGCCAGAGCAGAGACGAAAAAGTGTAAAATTGTTCCCAGTGATCAGACCAAGCCCCCCTGAGCTCTGTCTAAGGGAGCTGATGAGCGGTGGGAGCAGGATCAACCACTGTCATGTCCAACACTACTGCCCGAGAGCGGGACAAGGCATCCTTTCTAAGTTACTGAGGATGTCATAGGAAGAGCCTGGAAAACAACACCCTCTCCCACCAGATTTGTCCTGTTCCACTTGGCAAACACTGCTTTATTTTTCACCATCCTCCCTTCTGTTTTGCAGAGAACACAAGCCAACATGGCAACAGGCTTCATGTTTATTTCCTTCCTCTTCAAAAACAAAGCCACCGCTTGAGTACAGTGATCAGAACAAAGTCCACAGAGAAAGAGACTTTTTGTCACTTTCATGGCAGCCCGTGAGCAGCCCGAGGCAGCGGCATTCACTGATTCTATTCAGCATAGAGCTGGAAGTCCTACCAGGGCAAGCCGGCAAAACCAAGGATTGAAAAACAAGAATCCAGACTGGAAAAGAAGGAAGATGAAATTGTCCCTGTTTTCAGACAAGGTCATCATACACAGAGACAACCCTAGAACTGTAGAAATCATATTGAATTAATACATAGATTCAATAAAGTTGTATGAAATAAATATCTACAAATAAAGGTAAGTAGGTTATTTACTTTAAAAGCCAACTCTCTGAGAAAGAAATCAAGGAAGAAGCCACACTCAAAGTACCTACATAAACATAAACTGAAATACAGTTTTGAAATGATATGAAAGGTGCTCACTATGAAAATTATGCAACATGGACCAAAGTCAAGCAAGGAGCAATCAATATGAAAACACTACGTTCATGAGCTGGGTGGCATTTATATGGAATCCATAGGCAAGACTCTACTGTTATTGTGATTGGTAGCTTACCTAGTATCTATATTATCAGTGTCATATACTATCGATATTGATCTTAATATTATTATTGCTATGACTTGTTTTATACAATAGTGGCAGGAATATCAAAATATTATCCAGCTATCTCTATCAGAACTTTCATAGGCATCAGTGTGCTATGTCAGTTGAAGGTATGGTTTCCTTCTTTTTTTTTTTTTTTTTTTTTTTTGGTTTTTCGAGACAGGGTTTCTCTGTGTAGCCCTGGCTGTCCTGGAACTCACTTTGTAGACCAGGCTGGCCTCGAACTCAGAAATCCGCCTGCCTCTGCCTCCCAAGTGCTGTGATTAAAGGCGTGTGCCACCACCGCCCGGCGGGTTTCCTTCTTTTTAGTTGTGAGCATAACCATCACTCAGTGTGATCTGCCCACAATCACTAACTTAGAACATATTTCTCAAATACTTTTATGCTGTAGACCTTGGCAAGGCAAATATTCAAAATATAGCACAATAGACTTAGTAAGGATCCAGGAATGAAAACAGAAGAGAATTCTAAAATTATGCCCATTAACCAATATAGAAAGATACACCACAAAAAAAAGAAAGAAAGAAAGAAAGAAAGAAAGAAAGAAAGAAAGAAAAAACAAGATTTTAAAAAAGCAGACAACAAGAATAGTTTATTAAAATATGGCCAAACCTCATGAAAATATTCTTCTTCAGGAATGCATCTGGCTTATCATGCCTTTTCTCCTGTAAGCCTTTGTTTAGTGGCACTGTTCTGAAGAGGCTCCACTCACCAGGTCACCCTTAAAAGCCACCCTGTGCCCGCCTGCCTAGCATCCCGCCCCAGCCTTGTGCACGATTGTATTCTATTGGCTTGGAAGTTCCGTGGCATGTAATCTAGGTTTACCATCTATATTATAGGGTCTCCAGTGTTATCTTAAATAATATCGACATAGGGACAAAGAGTGTTTGGGAAATGACTGAACAGTCTCTCCTCTGCTCTCCCAACGTAAACTTCAAAAGAAAGAAGTCAAGAGATGCGCGCCTAGGCATGTCTCCCTTACAGCTTCTCCTCCGTCACATCCCTTATGAGACACTGGGGACACATACAAAGGCAAAGGAAACAACAGAATAAAGCATATGGCAGTCATCAACACTATTGTTTTATTGTGTATTATTATGGCTTGTCTTGTAACTCACAAGATTCTGATGCCTCACAGAGACAAGCAAATGTCAGAGAAGCATGCTTTCTCTATTTCCAGTTCCTAATTTTTGTCTCCAGTGTGTCTACACTAACATCATCTTCTCTAAGAATGACAAGGTCTACGATGTTATGTTTCTGTCCTGACGCCGATGTCTTCAGCCTTAAGTGATGCTGCTGGTCACAAGTCACCCTGCACCAGAGCAAAAATACTTCTCCTGTCACTTGTGCACTGAGCTGGGCTTAGTTACTCTGCAACCTGCACTGTGCAGGACACAGGCTTACATCCCAGTGATGCACATCTATAACATTCTTCTTCAAAGACACCTAGAAGAGAAGGCCCTACCATGTCTTTCTATTGCTTTAGTGAAAACAGGCTGCTGTCCAGTCAGGCCTCACAATGATCAAGCAGAGCCTTAACTATGACTCTTACTCATATAGAATCCATAGCTTAAGTATAAAAAGAAAAAATATTTTTAAAAGACCTGGTTTTATACACCCCCCCAAAAAAAAGTAGACTTCTCAAATAGCATTTCACGCAGGGCAGTGGTGGTGCATGCCTTTAATCCCAGCACTTGGGAGGCAGTAGCAGGTGGATTTCTGAGTCTGAGGCCAGCCTGAGCTACAGAGTGAATCCCAGGATAGCCAAGGCTACACAGTGAAATCCTGTCTCAAAAAAAAAAAAAAATCAAATAGTGTTTCATAAAAGAAAAATATCACATTCAGTTTTAAAATTAAGTTGGTAGGTAAAAATTGTCCAGGGCTACAAAGTGTAAGCCAACAGGACTCTGGCAAGTGTGGCTTGGGCCCTTTGCATTAAAGAACTCTAAGTCCACATGAGTTGCAAAGCTCTATCTATACTCTGGGTAAATGCTTTTGAACCACAGAAAGCACTCACAGGTCTCCTAGCATGGCTGAAAAACCTGACTTCCATCATTGCTCTTACCTGCACTTTGAAAGCACCTTCATCCAGTGGTGGGGGAGGAGGGAAGTGTCCAGGGCCAGGTGGAATAGTACCAGGATCCTCTAACGGTGGAGGTGGTGGTGGAAGAAAATCACCTACAGAAAGAAAGCACGTATGAGAGGTTAAGAGGTCTGAGACTTCATAGTACTCTGTAAAAGGTACATTTGCTAGCAATTCATTGTCATCGTTTCAGACCTACTTGTTTGACTTACGTGGAAAACTCCCTTACTTAGATAACACTGGATTATTATTAGCCTTAGCTTTCATAGGATATAAGACCAGATTTCATACTTTAAAGCTAGTATAAAGAGGTCAAGTACATTAAACAGAAGCAAAGGGCTTCTTAGAATAATGAGCAGGGATAGTGAATTTTATTAGAATTGATAAATGGCATTAATAAAATCCTAATCAAGCAGCAGAAGAAAAGATTTGTATACACGTAAGGGCAACAAGAAGTTCATTTTATGAGGACATATTTTTGGAAGTTAACATAAAATAAGCTTACATACAGGTAGGGAAAATGGAGGCTTTACAAATATCACCTTGGACAGTATGACCTGCACAGCAAGCCCATTCCAGGCAGCAAGGCAGGAGGATACCTGCACACAAGTCATGTTGAATAAAATTATCTACAACATAGCAAAAAACCATAAAACTCCAAATGACACTGCTTGTAAGAAAAACGAGCTAGGTGGTGAACAACATTGTGTGACACACAGCCAGGGAGTCCAACTTTCATTGTGTTTATAAATGGCCAAGGAACAGATAAGGGAACACTTGAACAGGAACCAGATGATCTAGATATCTAAGTACAATACAGTCATACAGAAAGCTCAGGCAACCTCCACATGTAACCACTGATATGGGACACAGGCATCCAAAGCTATATGACTATATTATAAAATATTTAAAATTATTTAAAAATCAGTTTTACTAGAAAAAGAAGAAACATTGGATTTATTTTGTTTTGTTTTCTACCATTTTAAAAAGCATTTTGTTCTCCCTTTAAAAATATAATTTTGATGCTTCCTTGAGAAGTACTATTTACATGTAAGAGGCACTTCCTTGCCTTCACCTGACACCAGCTAGCAAGCTATAGAAGGCAGTTTCCATTAGCAAATTATTAGCATTAGATATTATAAAAACGTAACAACTTGGGTATCTTGGAGGTAAGAGCGTCTAGGGCTGGAAAGGGCTCTCCTGAATGATGGCGGTCTATGGGCTCCAAAACACCTGCTGCCCATTACCTTCAATTGCTACACTGGGAGGAACAGCTATGAGCTGTCAGATCTGACCCCTGCCACAACAGCCAAGGACAATGTCTCTAGAGACATTCAGTTTTACCAGGCTATCTTCACCCCCTGCCCCAAGTCATGACATAACTCTGCTCAAAGTCCACAATCCCTCAGGATCTTAGAGAGGTATTGTAAAATTCAGACTGCTGGATGACACTCCCAAAGACTATCAACATAGTAGTTCTGTGGAAGACCCAATGATTTGAGCTTCTAAAAAGCCCAGGTAATTCCAGTGGTATTGGCTCTGGGACCATAGTTCATGTTTATGGCAAAGTACCTTTCATTCTTGGGAGAACCCCAGGATTTGAAAGGTTCCAAACTCCTGTCACACAGGGTTTTCTTATGTCTCTAACTCTCTGCTTACCATTTTAGAGTTATAACCTGAAAATATCTAACATCTCCACTATCCCTCGTGCACACAGTGGAATCTGTAAGAAAGCCATCAAACCTAGAGATGTTCAAACAACCTCCTCTGGATTTGATTGGATGAGAATCCTGGGGATTGAAATAAATGAGTGGCGTCAGTGTTTCTTTGAAAGGAGGGGACTCCACATGCAGCAAAAAGTGAGAAATCCTGGGGTGGCTACATACCTCATGGGAAGTATTCATTAACCCTTAAGGAAAATGCACCTTAAATCAGAATGAATGTAAAAAAGTGCACAAGGTATTAAGCCATGAAGCCGTGACTAGGTTGTTCACAACCTAAGTGTAGATTCTAGCTTTTGCTCTGGGTCTGTCTTCTTCCACCCTCTTTAGTGCTGTATGTAGGGATACCATGTAATTCACCAGATTCTATATGGCATTTCAAATTACCAGACCATCAGACATTATCAACACTGCCTGAGTTATCATAAAGGGTGACTAAAATAGCCCATAAAACACATATAAATAAACCAAAATGTCACAGAAATAATTCTAAAAATAATGGTACAACTCTGTCTCTGAGATCCCTTATTTTTTGTTTGTTTGTTTTTTGTTTTTGTTTTATCGAGACAGGGTTTCTCTGTATGGCCCGGGCTGTCCTGGAACTCACTCTGTAGACCAGGCTGGCCTTGAACTCAGAAATCTGCTTGCCTCTGCCTCCCAGAGTGCTGGGATTACAGGTGTGTGCCACCACTGCCCGGCTCTGAGATCCCTTCTAAGTACATTCTCCTTTACCCTGTTTCTCTATAAGAATTTAAACATAGGGACACACAGGCTGGTGATAACCTCAGAAGGATTAGAGAGAAAAAACAACCTGATGTCTTTAACAAAGAAATAATGTGAAAACAATTAAGCTCCTAATTCTAAACAAGGTTCCTAAGATGCCAGCTGGTAACCTCTTAACCGTCAATCACTGACTACAACCAAGGTTTCAGTTCAGTTAGTTCAACCATCCAGGTTTGGTTCCTACATCCGATACTGGGACTCGCATGCTAATATGGCAACGGGACGGGCACTGAAGGGGAAGTACTAGAAGGGGAATGCTCTGGAGGGGAAATGGACTTGCTGTAGGAACTGGAATGAAGAACCTGTACATCCCTTTAGTTATCATCTGTTGTATAAATGAACATCCAATACACAAACATACTCAATGCTAGACTGTGATAAATCTTCAAATTGTGTGTCATAACAGAGTTGATGGCAATGAATTCCCCGGAGAGTGAGAGTGGTAAGCGGCCTTCGAACTGTGCACCTAAAGGGTAGACTTGGAGGAAAGTATATGACAAAGTCTTCCTGTTTCACTGTTGCAATCATTAATGCTTTCCCTCTTACTTCAAACTGGGAGAAGAGGCACCTATAGCTCCATGTCCTTTACTCTCCAAGGACTCTTAAGTTTATGTTTCAAGTTTGTCCCCCACCATCCTTTAGAAGACAGGAAGCACCTTTGAATGTCACAGTGACAGTGGCCCCACATGCATCTGGGAGTGCAGGTACAGAGCTCGTGGGCATCCTGGACAAATGAACACAGGAAGTAAACTGGTAGGAGGAACCTATGTCATCATCAGATAGCTGAGCAGTGCCTTTAGAACCATCAGAAAGTGCTATGATGTGACAGGCCAAGAACACAAACCTTTCTCATCCACTGAATGCCCTCTTCTATCTTTTCAGCCTATGAACTCCTCTGTACAAAACTGTAAATGGAAACGTGGTAGAGCTTCTCTTAGTAATGAAGCTCTCCCTCACTCTGCCCAGCTCCTGTCTTTTAACTGACAGGGGTAGCCTGCCAGGCCCATGGATCCAGATACTCCTATGTGAATCTCGTCTTCCCTCTCTCCCTCCCTCTCCTTTGTAACATGGTCTCTAGATGTGGGCTTGAACTTGTGATGCTCCTCCCTCAGTTCCCTGTGTGGACCACTGTGCTTCATGAGTCCCAGTCCCAGAGAAGAGAGTCTACAGAGTGATTTCTTCTTGAGTCTCTCGTTTCAGACTTAAAACAATCTAGTAGGTCTGACTGGACACTAGTAGCCGGGAACATTCTTCTCAACTCCACAGAACAGAACACACCAGATCTTTTGAGCTTCATGGAGTGTGGTGGCTCCTGAAACTGTTACATGGAGAGGGGACAGAATGCAACACGTGCACAATACCTAAGAATAGTCACAGACCTATAAAAGACTGAGTGTCACAGAGCCCTCAATACACAGAACCTGGATTCCTGTTCTCTCTGTGTGAGAACACAATCATGGGGAATGTTCCCTCTCAAGGCAATTCGTGACCAGTGCTGTTGTCTGTCTTCATTGTCATGAAAATAGCACCACTCCTCTCCTGAAGAACTAAGCTCCACCATGAATAAGGAGATGCAGGACAGTGATTAAAGTTCTTTTAGTTGCTATCTGGGCAATCTTAAATGTGGGCACCTAGACAAACATGGCAAAATATTAGAAAAATTAATATTCTATCCTTCAATCTTCATTTTATTCACCTAACTAAATAAGTTATTACTTGGGACTGTACTTAGAACTGTACCAGACAATGTTTCTTAAAAATATTTAAGAAAACACTAGAGTTAAAATAACTAATGGGAAAACATCTGAGGTGACAGAGAAGTCAACTACCCTGTTTTGTTCTTTCTCTCATATATGTATGGATCAAAGTTCACATTAGACGTGATTATGTGAGTTTTTATAAACGCCATCCATCAATTGGAAATATCATGTAAAAACAAGCAGGTAAAGAGCTGTATGTGATCCTAATAGGCACATCCCTTGAAAAGATATGGCAAATGGTATCAAATCCTCAATTGTACTCATAGGCTTTAATTACAAAATATTCACATTTAATAATTTATCCTTTGAAACAGTAACAGAAAAACATGCAACAAAGCCTAGGTTGAATCTTCAACATGATGCCATACAGAGAAAACCGTTAGCATGCTCCTTGGTGTAGCTTGCAGAGAGCCTGAAGTCACTCACACACTGGAAAGCAGAAGAGCCACCAGGCTGATGGAGCCGTCTGTTTCTGTCATCTATTACTTACTCAGTGCCCTCTGTGCACCAGTCATTACTCCAGACACTGTCGTATAAAGGTACAAACAGACAAACGCACAAAACAAACGGACATGTTGCCCGCCGAAGAACCCGCACTGGAGCAGGAAAAGAGGGATGGTGAAGAAATAAACGGATAGTATGAGCGGAATGTCAAGGGGCAAAGACATATGGAGGAGAGATGGCAGAGGAAGGAAGGGGCAGAGCTGGGATCGCAGCAGGGTGTTGCAGTTTGAAAGAACAGGATTGAGAAATGCCTCACCAGGGTGGCATGTGGGTAAAATGTAAGGGAGTGAGTCACGGAATATCTGGGGGCAGGACAGGAAAACCAGTGTATTACCAAGTGGGGGAGATGAAGACCGGGCTCCAAAGGGTGCTCTCTACATGGCTAGACATGGTAACAGAGGTTACCCAGAGCTTAGGGCACAACAAACGCTGCTTTCTCTTCTCTCTGTTTACCTTTAATTCTATACAATAAATATGAGACGTAACTTTGCCATTTTTAAGAATCAGAAGAAAGATACTTTGAAATGAATCGCAGAATCTACTTAGACCCAGAGTTTAATTTTAATGCATCCCTATATTTACCCAAGCTAAAATGTAATGTGCAGTCATCTTTCTAAATAACTTAGCTCAAAATGCTCTTTGAGATTCTCAGATTAAAAGCAAGAAGACTTATTATCTTTGAAAAGGATGACGTCTCCCCACTTTTAAATTGGTCAGTCTCTCTCCATATTTAGCTAATAGTGAATGTCTGGGACTACACTAACTTCAGCAGGTTAACCCACAGATAACCTCTGTGTGCAGAGGTAGACTCCGCTGTGCCTTAGCTGATGGAGTGTACCACACACCTCTATCACATAGCACTTTGCTGTGAAGCTTCATGTTCTCAGTAGAAAACACAGAATAGATTCCACATGATACACAAAGCGAAGGAGAACATGCTTCTGAAATGTGGACTAGAGTCACGTGCACTTTCAGATTTCCTAGGTGCTGCCTGTCTCACAAAAGCAGAGCAACTCCAATCCAAACAGCAACCACCATCCATCAACATTAGCTTTCAAATACGGGCAATAAAAGTAAACGGGACAACAGGTTGAACTGGATGTGTTAGTCTTCTACTAGTTATCGGGATACCCTCAGTTCCAATGTAAGAATTCTCAGTGAGAAAAGATGAGATAAAAATTTTAACGTCATTATGTATAAAGATCAAAAGACAAAAACGTTAATTTACCACTCAGAACAGAAACTGCAAGTGAATAATACTATGCGGAATGACTGTCCCCAAACTATCCCATCCATTTGCAGATGACCAGTAGTGGCCATCCCAGGCAGAAGCTCTCTTTTCTTTAAGGACAGCTATGGAGCCTGAGGCAAGCAGGTCCTCAACACACTATATCAATGGGTAATGAAGAGATTTCTACCTCTGTGGATTCTGACTGTTTGTCATCCTCATCAACAATGACAACTTACTGAGAACCACAACGGCACAAGTTCTGCTCCCAGTTTTACTTCCCATATTTTGGTTTTCCCTGCTGGGCCAGGCAGGAGATGACTGCAGACCTGCTTCCTGTTTTATGAATACCTTATCATGAGCTTATTACTTACTGAGTATGTACTCCCTGTGGTGGATGTAGAAATTGTACACAAATATATTAAATATAAACTCAAATGAACTGTGAAAGAATGTGATTTTCTATAGTCAGGTTTTATCCTTTCTAATTGTTAATGTTAGGTACAGCAAAACATTTACCTACCAGGCTAACATGAGTAGTTTAGGGGGTTGTGGCCCTGGTGGCCAAGCAGCAGAGGACTTTTAAAGGACCTATCAGTTTTGTTTTGCTGCTGCTGATTTACTTCTTTCTGACTAGTTACAATTTAAATTACTGAGAGACTGTCCGCCAAGTAGAATGACAAGCCCTGAAGCCTAAATTATTTTCGAGTCTAGGGGTATTTCATCCTCTAGAAGGGTTGCAACCATCTGCATTTGCTCTGGACGTTTCTTCAATAATCAAAGATCTGTGAATAGAGCTTCCCAAACATCCATAATTAATGGGTATCCAGAAAGTTCTACTGATCATCCAGGAATTTCTCAGACTAAAGTCTCATCCCACAGTGGAGCTGGCAATGGACCAGGACATGAAGGAGAGGACTAAGGTAGAATCCGGAAGCACTAGCGCCACAGCTACAGAAGCAATCTGACTTCACATTTCATTATTTACCTTTGTACTTTAAACTTTACTGTACGAAAGGTAGTGAATAAAAACCATCACATATCGGGATTTTCCCAAAGAACATACAGTTCAGAGAAGGTCTACTCAGATAAAGTAGCCATTCACACAGGACACTGCAAAGCTCTGCTCTGGATCGTGTACTTTCTCTACTGACTACATTTTTATACACTTAACACCATCGACAGGGAAACTCCCTGGCCGAGTTAGGAGCCGAGGAACATCACTCTTTCTGCACTCTTTGTAAGTCCTTTCATTTGCCTGCACACGGTTCTCGCCATCCTCCACTCCTCCGGTTCTAATTCTCTTTTTCTACTTGTCCCTCCGTACGCACACGCGCCCTTGTTTACACGTTGTGCTGGCTGGGGGTTTGGGGTTTGTTTTTGTTGTTGTTTGTTGTGGTTTGCTTGTTTTTTTGTCAGCTTGACATATGCCAGAGTAACCTAGGAAGAAGGAACTTCAACTGAAAAGAAGAAAATGTGATCATAAAGCTGGCCTATCAGCATGGCTGTAGAGCCATTCTTGATGGATTCATGATCAGATGGGGGAGCAGAGCCGAGCCCACTGTGTGACAGGTTGTCCGTGGGAAGGTTGTCCTGGAGTACATGGGGTACAGAAGAGAGCACACTGAGGGAGTCGGAAGGAACAGAGCAGTACATAGCGCCCTGCCATAGCCCGGAAGCAGTTCTGCTTCTCCAGGGAAGCAGGCTTAGTCCCTGATTGAGTTTTTGCCCTGACTTCCTTCGGTGATGGACTTTGTATAGAGGTGTAAGCTGAAACAACCTTTCATTCCCAGAGTGCTTTGAGTCAATGATGTTTTTATAGGCACATGTTACTGGTTTGGTTCTAAGAATAGGAATACATTAAGGAAGAATAAACTGGATTCCAACACACAGTGCCATCTACCACATTGAATAGAAAGCACTACTCTATAATAGTTACGCCAGAACCTTTGCATTGGGGAGCCAAACAAAAGTATTTTACAAAGTGTCCTGGGAGGCTCGAGGTATATTTCCAGTTAAGCACCACTGATCACCATGAAAAATTGTCTGAGATTAGAAATAGGAAGAAACATTGGAAAAAAAGCCAGTTCTCAACAGAGTTAAGTTCAAAAGATACATATTAAGAAGATAGGACCTGATCAAGTCTGAAAAAAAAAAAAAACTACATTTGACTAAGTTGTATTGGTTAATTACTTGTGTTAGGAAGGCCTACTAAGATAATACAAGTTGCAAATATTTGGGTAAGCTAGGGTTAAAAAAAAAAAAGAGAGAGTCCTTGAGAATAGTTTTCAGTATTTCTGTAAAGCTTGCAATTGTTTCACAATGAGAAGCTAAAGTTCACTTTTGAATTATAAAGAAAAATAAGTAATAATTCCTCCTAGGGTAGAAAATTTGGCTGCAAGGAGTCAAATTCTGTAGAGTATATACTCTGACTCACAATCTCCTTAGCTCAAAGGGTAGGTCATGTTTAGAAGGCTCAATAGCCGATTGGAAATGAGGAATTGAGATATCTGGGGAGTTCTGAAGAACTGGCCCCTCTCACAACTCCTGAAGGCTGAAAAAGAGCATCCAGGAGTCCCCCGAAAGAAGGAAGAAGGAGGGAACGTGGGGAAGACGTGCACCAGAATGCAGTCCGAAGGCCGTGTGGAGAGAACGGGAATCCATGCTCCATAACCACAGCGCACAAAGCCCACAACCCTCCACTTCTCCATGCTGGCGTTTCTTCCTGTTTCAGGAAATCCAACACAAATGGCTGCATGCCTAGGAGCCTTCTGCAGTTTCTCCAGTCTTCATCTTTTATGCACTTGAAGTTCTTCTTGCTGAGAAATTCTTGTTACTATTTATATAAGATGATCCCAGCCATTACTCACTCTCCTTCAGCCTGCCATTTATTTCATCAAGCCTGAAGCTTAGCAAATGCAGAAATGCTATAAAATAATCAAATAGAGACACTCATTTCATTTCAAGGTGGTTGTTTTTTGGCATGCATTTACCCCCGGAGGAATACTGGAGCTGACAGGTACTTGCTCTAAAAATTTACTTCACCACCTGCTAGCTGAAATATTGCTTTCATGGATTTATATTGTATTAAAAGGTCACTGGCTGTTTAAGCCTTAAACAGTTTTAATCATTCTAAAAGTCTCTTAACAGTAAGAAAAGGAAGCTCAGAACAAACAGCAGCAGGGACTCTAATTAAAAGGGCCAATTCATCTAATTTTATTTGGGGTTAATTATTCAGGATTCACTCTTTGATGTGTAAGGAATAGCAATTAGTAATTTTAGTGATTTGAGAATCATTGGAGGTGTAATCAGTTAAAATGAGTGAGTGTTTACAACACAAGGTGGTGAATTAGTCTCTCTCAGCTGGAGAACAGGAACATTAGGCTCTGCAAGATGAAGGCAAAGGATTTCCAACCATGGTAAGAACAGTCGCTTCAAAAATAAAACAGAAGTCAACAACCATCCAGCATGGATTCTCTGAGCCCCATTAAGCTGCAGAAGGTTCCCGAAACTGTCTTTAACCAGGTCATTTTTGCCACTTTCCCCAATTGCTTTCCTCTGATTGCATCATTGCCGCCATGGTAACCATAACTGGGTACCAGAAAAAGGAAGCTCTAAGTGGGCATGCCACTTACAGTCAACACTCTTATCCAGGAGCTCATTGATCCTGGTCCTGTTTCTGATCAACTGAGCACCACGGACTGGATTTACAGCCCAGGACTCAACAAGCCCCACTTAGCTATGCTAACCACAGAGCTGCTGGCCTCGTTCCGGGTCCTCTATCTTTCTGTTTACTTCAACTCCATTTCCTCCCATCAAACAGACGGAAAACACCCATCTTCTTTGTTCCAGCCATATGCTCTGAATACAAGGAAGCTACATCCAATTCCTTCTTTTGAAAACTTCATTCAGTATTTATTGTTCACCTCTACTGCTACCAAAACAGTTTTCTTAATGCAGCTATCTCATATTTAGACTAAAGGCATGGTCTCTACGTGGTTTCCATTCTTCACAAGCTAGGACTTTCCAAAGCACTATCTATGAAATTGGCAAATTGAAAACCCTCATTGATACTCTACCCCTTAAGCATAACCAAGCAATCCCTTAAAAGGAGGGCTAGGTGGGAGGACTGTAGTCCCGGAATTCACAAGTTTGTACAAAACTATGGTAAAAAAAAAAAAAAAACCACCACCAACAACAACAACAAAAACAAAAACAATGTGGTGTTGGCAAAGGGAAACCATATCCTCTAATGAATAGAACAGACAGTGCAGAAACAAGTTCTCACACTAGCGGCCAACAGATCCTGTGCCCATCAAGCTGTAGTTTAGAAGAATATTGGAAGCTTGTGACAAGCCTTGTTTGTAGTTCCCTGAGATTTGGCAGGTTCACATTCTGGAAAGAGGAAATTCTCTAGCTAGATGAACCTTCTTTAAGAATACAGAGAAAACTGACAAGCTTGGTGGATTATAGCCCTACCACCCCAGATCCACTGATCAGTTAGTATCTATTGGATACAGTTTCTCTAACCCATTTTATTGCATGCTTATAGGAACACAATAATCATGCATGAGTATATCAATGAAAAGGATGGAATCAGGGTAATTATCAGTTCCATTTCTTCAAACCTAAACTTTTCCTATGTGCTAGTAATAACTCTTGAACCACATTATTTTGGAATAGATCAGAGATCGGAGATCACTGTAGACTCTTGGGCTGCTGTGCTGTAAGGAGGTGAAACTGTCTTCATCTTGCCTATATTTTATGACCCTTATCTGTCGGTGTCTTCTCCCAGGAAGCTGTCTATTCTCAGATGAGTCCATTCCACTGCATTTCTCTATGAGAGTACTTTATTTTAGTTGTTACAAATGAGTAAGAGCATGTACCTGCATTATTATATATCTTTGCTGAGCATATTCTCCAATCATACTGCTGCAAATGTTTCATTCTTTATATACCTGTTCATGCACTGTGCATTCTGCCCCCCTCCCCAATTCTTTTTTGTTTGTTTGTTTGTTTGTTTGTTTCATGGACTTTATGCCTTTTTTGTTTGTTTTTTTTATTTTTTGTTTTGTTTTGTTTTGTTTTGTTTATTTTTTTATGTTTACATTCCTAAGGTTTCCCCTTTCCCAGTCCCCCCCCACCATACGTCCCATAATTCCTCTCCTCCCCGCAACTATTCCCCACTCATTCCCCCCCCCCCAATGATTTCTCTGTTCTGGGTCTACAATACTGGATCCAATCTTTACAGGCCCAGGGTCCTCTCCTTTCTTCTTCTTGGGAGTCATTTGACTTGCTAATTGTGCCTTGAGTATTTAAGGCTTCTGGGCTCATTAATATCCACTTATCAGTGATATCTTCATTGAGTCTGTATCTTGAAAGGTGTGAATATGCTATAATAAACATGTGACTACAGATATCTCCTTGATGTAACTATTTCATTATCTTTGGTAATAATACTCACCAATGAGATCTCTGGGTCATGTTTTAGTTTGAGGAAGCTGGGACAAGGTCATGTTCATGTGGGTGTATAAATAAGCATTGCCAGCAACACACTAGAACCCTTGGGCTTTGCTGCAAGCTCACCATCACCCATTACTGCTCCTCTCTCGTGGCCATTTTAACAAGTGATATGGTAGCTCATGGTTGATTTGACATGTATTTCCCTAGCGATGAGTGACGTTGAAATTATTCTGTATATTTATTGACTATTTAGTCATCTTCTTTTAGAAATATTTATTTAAAGCATTTTTGAAGTTTTTAGTGATAAAGTCCTATCTTTCTTTTGAGGTTTTAGGTATCCTAGCTATAAGTCACTTCCCAGATAACTAGCTGGACTGTTTTCTCTCATTCTTCTGGGTGTCTATCTAGCTCCTCACATAATTGATTGCTCTTTGTTGTGCTGCTTTCGATTCTGAGATTATCTCTTCTTTTCTGTTTTACCTTTGTTAACTTTGCCTATGGGGTTTTATTAGGGGGGAACAAAGAACACCTTTACTTACCATAATGTGTTGAATTATTTGCCATATAACTTATCTAGCTGTTTCACAGTTAATGTTGCACATTTAGGTCTTTGAGCCAATTTTATTTGATTTTTTTATGAATATAGAGTGAGAAATAGAGATCAATATTCCTTTATACATACATATCTGTTTTCTCCCGACCATTTCCTGAAGACAATGCCTTTTCTCCAATGGATGCTCTTCAAGATTCTGAGAAGCATCATTTGGCTATGCAATTACAGAGTAGCTACTGGAGTACCTCTTCTTTTCCAGTGGCCTATATGTTAGATCTCCTGCTTGTAGCTTGCTTTTGGGTCAACATAGCTTGGAAGTAAGCTTTGAAGACAGGCACTGTTTTTGTTGTTGTTGTTGTTGTTGTTGTTTTTGGTTATTCATTAAGAATATTTTGGTTATTTTCATTACACAGAAATTTTTTAAGACTGGCATCTATATTTTGATGAGAATTCTACTGATTCCGAAGTGGCACTGAGGAGCCATAGTCATTTAGACAATATTAATTGTCTAATCTGTAAACCTAGAATATTCCCATTTTGGGGAGTCCTTGTTTTCCTTTTGAGTTTCTTTGATCAAAGTTTTATTATTTTCATTATACAGATTGTATATTTTCTTGCATAAATATTGCCCTAGATGTTGAGCTAGATTGTTTCTTCTTTATCCAGTCACATGCCACTCTGTTATTATACACAATTCTTTTTGTTTCCAGATGCCAAGGACCTGCTCACTCACTCACTCCTTTCTCTCGGGACCATCTTATCTACCACATGTTTTTTCATGTAGAAGCCCAAGCCTTTCTTGAACATGTAGACCACCTGCAGTCCTAAACAGATATCCTCGGCTCCCTGCGATGAAGACTGTCACCTAACTTCCCACAACACATCTACAGCATTTACCATGTGCACTGCATGAAAGACAGAGCCATTTACCTCACTATACTGTGTCATCTCTGGTGGCACTTAGCATGTAAGCCTCCCATTCCATTCCCACAGTATGTCTTATAGTGGTCAATACACCTGAGATCAAGAAGAGCTGGAAAGGTCAGAGGGTAAGATGTGGGGGAAAATGCTGAGAACTTCCATAGAAGACTTATCAGTCCTGGGCTTTTCCTAAGATCAAGTTTACAGAGCCATGGTTATCACATATAAAACTGCAAACAAACCTGACCTATCTATCCCATTTGTAGCTTTCTAATAAGAATACAACTTAAGGTTCTGTCCAAAGGGAGAAGGAGAAGGGGGGAATAGGGAGAATAGAAGAGAGAAAGCAAAATCTTAACACAAGACTCAATAGAAGACAATGTGAAACAGCTCTACAGATGGGAGTTCCCTTAACCTGTTTCAGTGGGGGGGGGGGGACTTAGACACAGTACAGACACAGCCCTGCAATAGTAGAGTAAGCTACATGCAAAGCACTTAATAGCTATAGGCACTTAGGAAACCCATGGAGTTCTATGTCTACACTCCTTTGCAAAGTGAGACTAGCAGCACATGCCTTAGATATTGTCTTGGGTTGTACATAAATTTTAACTGTCTTTAAAACTTTGATGTCCTATATAAATACACATTACTTGTTACTATGAGGTGATTTTTTTTTTGTACCTTAATGATCAGAACTTTCTTCCCAAATATTTAGAAAGTCAAGTATAAAAATGTAATTAAGTCCATAGTCTACTGTGGTTCTAAAGACTCAAGGGCAAACACACAGGAAAAAGAAGGCCAGAGGAAGTCCTCGCCACTGGTATGCTTGGTTTGCCTTAAAAGGTCTACCAGAAAATTCACCTAAAACAATTAAACTCTGAATTTCCCTGGGCTCATTTATGTATTACAGGGTAACCTGCTTCCATAAGGACAATCTGTTTTTAAACAACTAGTAAGACATAACAAGGAGATCTGACATGCTCATAGAAGAGGTGACTTCTACCCTCAAAATCAAATAAATCAGCCAAATCAAAACAATAACCAAAATCTGATGATCAACCAAACCTACATAACATAATTTCTTTTGCTTAACTGACTCTTTCTCCCCATGTTGCTCTCTAAACCACATTCCAACATCTAACATAGTCCAGCCCTGAACCAGTAGGAAGGCTTTTAAAATTCCAAAATCAATTGGATTTTTATCATCGAAGAACCAAGATTTGTCAAGTCCAATAAAGACATCAATATGTAAATTCTCTGGAAAAAGCAAGTTTTGTCCTTAGGGAGCCAGCCACTGCTTACATTTCATTTACTTCACCTTTCTCCCTTAGAGGAGGTCCTGTGATGGAAGACAATACAAACAGCCCAGGCCGATGACGTATTCTGGGCTGAAGTTCAAGCCCCTTGCTAATTTAGCAGACTTGTTCGACCAGCCCAAAGACATAATTTAGCTGAGTGAGGGATTCCTTCCTTCCTTTTACTTCATTTGGCCAGTAGCCTCGGAAGGTCCATCATTCCTAAGCACAGTGGATTTATTGCACCCGTGTATTCTTCCAACAGTAGCTGCAGTCCTCAGAGTCTCAAGTTGAGTGAGCTCAGCCTTGGCATGCAAGGGTGTCCCCGTCTCTCATCCTTAAGAGCATTTGTTCCAGGTCCATTTGCCAAGGACGTGGTAGCAGTTCCCTTCCTGGCACTTTAGTCTGCAACTACTACAGGGATTCTTACAAAGCAACACACTTGAGTCTCTATTTAAGGCCTACTGACACTTGCTCAGCTTAGTGGACAATATACAACATTATAAACCCACCAAATAATCAGGTTAGAAGAATATTAGAATAGAATAAGAAGGTTCAACAGCCTAAGGTTTGTAAACAATTTCTAAATGGATGAATGCCCACTTTCTGCTTTTACAAATAAAGCTTTATTGGAGCACAGCCACAACCATTCAATTACTTATTATATGTGGCTACTTTCTCAGTCCACTGTCAAAACTAAGTAGAGAAAACACCTCACCTCCCTAAAAGTCCATCAATAGTGACAGTTAGGACTTACAGAAAACACACTGACCTTAATCTTGTCCACCAACTTATTTTATACATAAGAAAAATTAGATTCAATAAGGGTACACTTATTATCAAAAAGTTGAACATTTTTCCAAAGCACGATACCGTATGTTGTATCAGAAATTCTGTAAACATACTGAATAAACACTAGTTCTGCCTAGTATTTGTCAGGGGATTTTATGTTCCTTTCAGATGAAATTATGTTGAGATAACTGTTTTAAGACAAAGTAAAGCTTGAAATTTTCCTTTTCCAAAAACGTGAAGCAAGCAAACAAATAACCTCAATGTAACTCGGTCTCTGGTAGGTTTGCATTGTTTCTATAGGCTTCATAGTTTTAAATAATACAGGTTTCTGATCTTCTTGTTTCATAAACAAAAGTCCATCATGCAGACCAGTAGACTAAAACCAAAGTATCTCTAGAGCTGCGTTATTTTATGAAATGTCTGCAGAGAACCTATTGCCCCTCCTTACCCAGCTTCGAGCAGTGGCCCTCAGAAGTTGGTATGTGGCCCCTTCCCTCCATCTTCAAAGCCAGCAAACACTCCTTGTACATTCTCTCATCATGGATTACTCCAAACTCCTCTGCTTTGCCCCTCACTGACTTCTAAGGAAAATTCCTGTGAATACTGGCCCCAGCCAGAGGCTGCTTTGCTCCCAGAACCCTGTTTAAATTATGAAGACCCTCTGCTATGGAGCCAACCTATTCACAGATTGCAGCCATTATGACCTGGTATCCTCCTACCAGATATTCTGCATGCCTCAGTGAGCCATGAAGGAGGAGGCTGCAGGGAGCACTGGAAAGCAGGGAGGGAGCACGTTCCTCAGTGCACTGGAAGTGTCTTCCAGCCATGACATGGAGGGGCTGAAGATAAAAAGCTTCCTAAGGCACCCTTCATATTTCAGGATATCTATCCAAATTTAGATATTACTTAAACATTCTATTTTGTCTCCCATACACTGTTCTCCTTGTGATCCATAATCTTGCTACCAAATTTAGGGGAAAATCCATGTTACATGGTAAGCTGAGAAATGCATTTCAGGAAGCAAAATTAGATTTTCTGCTAGGCCAGTTCTTGACTCTACGTGTGGGAGGCTTTTCTTTCCACCAGCACATCGATTTAAAAAGAAAAGGTCTCGGAAGGATTCTGTTGCTGCCCAGAATAGGATGGTCCACACCAGAATCTGGGACTAGAGAGTTACTTTGTGACTTTAAGCAGAAGATAACAAATGGAATGAGAGACAGAACTACACCTAGGAGGTGGACAACTTGAGAAATAAAAAAAAAACCCACCCTATAATTATATTTACCTCTTCAGACATGCTACAATTGAAACCAGGTAATATAGAAGTATGAGTCTAAACTACCCTGATGAAACAGCTAGAAATATTAAGCTTGTTTAGAAAACCTACAAAGACTTTCACAGAAACAATGACAATAGCATATTGATACAGAGTATCTGCGTTTAATAAGCACCTGATGCTTGACAGGGAAAGAGAACTAGAAAGTTGCTGGCCTGAGAAAGTGAGAAATCCCACTAACTGCGCATGTTCAAGGTGGGGTGAGGAGGAGGACTCCTGTAATGCCGATTACAGCCCTGTAAGTGCAAGGAACCTGCTTAATAGCTTGTAAAGACCCTTTCAACACCAATGGTTTATGACTCCATGACTCAAAATGTGAGGGCCAATTAACAGCGAAGAGACAGGCTGTTTTCAACCTGAGTAGTCAGAAAATAGCCCCAATGTTATGGCCGGGCAGTTAGCCTAACTGCGAGAAGACACTCACTGAGCATTACACCATAAAACATAATTCTCTAGGCAAGATCAGGCAAACAGCAACCAGTAACTCGTGCTGCTAATGACTGACCCACCTCATGCCCAAACCTCGTGGCCATATTGAAAATTAAGCATTCCGTAGTTGTTTTCAAAGTGGACTCCCAGTGCACAGGATTTTCCACATGCCACTCGGCTGTCACAGGGGAGTACAAAGGACTCCAGACCTCTGGAAATTCCCCGAGGAATCCCTGAACTTGTGTGTGGAAAAAGCTTTGCCTTTGCTTGGTGGCTGCCGAAAGGTGTGCTGGGTAGAAAGGTATGAGGACAAGCAAGTACTGGCTGCCCTGGCCGACGGGCACCCGAGATGGAGGTGGTGCAACCAGACACCCGAAATTGAGGTGCACACATTTCCATCCTTCACAATAAAAACCAAGGAAAATACCAAATTACCAAGATGGAAAAATCCCACCGTGAACAACAAGACTGAGCCAGAAGAGAAAAACAAGCTAGGCAGCCACGGGAACCACATCCCCCGCTAAGAAAACACACACATTCCCACGCAGAACTCTTTCCTTCTGAATAGAGCTAAAGGTGCAGGAAATAGTTTGATAGAGACATTATACTACCTAGACAAACCTGAACTGGATTATCTGTTTGTTTATTAGATTATGGCTTTAGGCTCATTGTTCCATGCTAAGAGCTCTTGACAGGCGCTGCCACACACATTCCTTGGAAGGAAAGCTTTTGTGGTTGTGTTTTATGGTGCTTAGGCTCTTGAAAAGACTTGTGAAAGCAGTCACCCCAGAGGATTAAATCCAGTCTCAGGGGCCACCGTATTGGGAGGATCCAGTTTATTTCACACAGCCTCAAATAGGAAATATGAGCTTTTTGCACCCAACACCAACTTATTCCCTGTGGAATTTCTCATAGTAACCCTCACCCACTGATCTTAGTCACAACCCAAACACCAGATCTTGGGTGCCAATGAATGGAAATCAAAGCAAGGTATTCTGGAAATAAAAATTCAACTAGGTTTCACTTCTGTCTGCCCACCCAAAGGGGGAAACACTGTCCTGGCATTTCTGTGAAAACATCAGGCAAAAAAAAAAATTCTTATAAAAATAAATAGCAGAACGTATCAACCACAGCTTCTGATTCTATGTAATAAACAAGAACTCATGTCATTCAGCTGCAGTTACTTACTTAGTTGAGCTCTTCATTCTAATAGGAGAGCTTTTGTTCTTATACCTCAGATTGGATTGGTGACAGGGGTCTTAACATTCTAGGATTCACAACAACTTCTTATCCCAAGCCAGCAGAGGCATAAACACGAGAAGAACACATTTCTAGAAACAGCACTCCTAAGGAAACTTTCAAATATCTGTGGCCTTTGTTTCTCTAACATTTTAGGTACTGAGCTGTGAGGTTGGCCCTCTTAATCCTCTCGGCTATAAAGCAGGTCTAAGTGTTGATCTTCTGTGTCGGTGGCATAATTATCCTGCAGAGGTTTTCATCTGTGCCTATGATCAGTCAAACCGATTTGATTACCAACAAAGGCCAATATTGTTTGAACCAAGCTTAGAGAAAGCAGTAAGACACACCTGAACACTGCTTCCTCCTGCTCCCTACACTGCCCCATGGAATCCTCTCTACTACCGCTGGACAATATGAGCTTGTGCCACACTGGAATGTTCTAAACAGTCCAGATATGTGATGAACATGGTATTAAAACACAGAGAGTGGATGAAACTGATTTCAAATTCCATTTCATGTTAATTCATATAAATTAAGTATAACTTAAAACTCACAGTCATGCCTAGTAGCTAGCATATCATGTGTTAGGGATTTATCTCTACTACATAAAGAAGATGATTCATTCATTCCCAAAATTCATGTTTGGAAAGTAGGAAATTCAACTCTTATTTTGGTCAAAATTTCAATATCAGACAAAGAATGTAGAAAAAAAACCCAAGACATGAGCATATGCATGAATTTCTGGTCATTTGAATAAGGCTATGCCAATAGGAAAAATAATCAGGATTTACATTCTCTTAACATCTCAATTCAGATACTGTGTTAAAGGTATTTACAAGTGAGGGCCTGGAACTAGGAAAGGGAATTATTACACAGGGAAACACTGGTTTGGTTTGATTTTGTTTTTTATTTGTTGTTGTTGTTTTAAGAAAAGGGCAGTGCTACGGAAAGCCACAGTGTTGGTGCCAGCCCTGTCATGAGGACATTCCGGAGAACAAGTGACCTAAAGGCTGACATGGCTTCTCAGGAGAGTTTATTACAGATGAGGCAATATGTAAACGTTCCACAGTCTGCATTCTCAAATAGCAGAGACAGAGGAGCAGTGTCTCCGCTCTGAACAGACAGACAGGGCCACACAGCACACCGAGTATCCAAGAGGACGCAGACACCCAGCACAGGGAGGCAAAGCAGAAAGCGAGGCCTTTAACTAGTAAAGAAACTGCAGAGAAGGCAGGGCAAATGCAAACTAAAAGGGTAAGAGTTGTGCAGGAAGAGCAGGTGTGGATGACCCAGACACACAGTGAGCAGACAGGGAGAGAGGCCGTGTAACTTACTGAGTCAGCAAACGGCACGCAAGGAAGTCATTTCAAATCTACTTTAGACCTTCACCCTCCGCCAACGGATTAATAACTTAAAAGCAAATTGAAATGAACTTGATTATACTTGCAAATTACAGCAAAATTAAAAGACACTTTAAATGTAAAGATAACACTAGTATATATGCACATATAATACACAAAGTTCAAAAAATGCTTACAGAATCACACACACACACACACACACACACACACACACATACACACACACACAGTTGATGTTGTTTGGATAAGACGTTAGTTACCTGATAAGGCAATTGTTTTTCTAAAAATTCCTATCATGGGACAAGGAAAATCAAAGGCAGAATTGTGACATGTGTGCAGGAAGTCAGTTCATGAAGCTTCTGCAATGAAACTGTCAACCTCTCTTCAGCAACAGCTCCTTGACACAAGCGAAGGAGAAATGGGTATGAGAAGCATGAGAAACTTCCACCTAACGCAGAACAGGGGACGCTTTAGCTCAAACTGAGATCTCCTCATCAGAACACCAATGCATCTGATCAGAGGACACAAGTGTACCAGGGTTATGGGTCTATTAGCGACAATTGGGTCTAAAGGTCTAGAACCAGCTTGATGGGAAATACCATCTCTGTCTCCACAGCAACATTCTTGAATCCTTTGCTTCACTTTATAGAGTGACCTTGAATCTATAGAGCTGTGAGGAACTGGGACCTGACTGAAGGAAGACATGGTTCCGTTCTATCTCTGTGTGCTCATGGTCGGTGATGGGGAAAGGGCTGTATCCCATGCTGCACAGCCACAGACTGAGGTGCATCACCATGCCTTCCCAGACCTAATGGAAGGCAAGCCTCCCATGGATGGCATGAGTCAAGATCAATCTTAAGTTGTTACATAAAGTGCTCACAGTGACACAAGAGAAATGAAAATCCATAATTGCTTTATGTGTGTGTGTGTGTATATATATATATATATATATATATATATATGAATCAATGTGTGTCTGAGAGAATTATTTTTAAAAAGCACACTTCTACAAAAGCCTGGGAAACTCAGCACTGAGCGAGCAGGAAAACTGGGAGGCACGCTAACCCTTCTTGCTTCCCCTAAGTGGATCACTTGGAACACGCTCGTTCAGGAAGATGTGGAGTGATCGCAGCCGTCAGCGCTGTGCGCTATCTGCTGCTTGCTGCTGCTATGTTAGAAACCCCTCACTAGGGTTTCCTCATTCTAAGAATATAAACAACTTCTGCCTCCCTCTCCATTTTCTAGGTAATTTGGTTAAAAGCAAATACCTTCTATGCTGACTACACCGATACTCAAAATCTAGACTTAGGAAATTAGAGAAACCACTAACCTTAATGAAGTATTATTGGCTATATATACCTGTGCTTATGTCTATACCTTAAAATACTTTATAATTAAGATCAGAACACTACTAACAATATGAAAGACTCGCTAACGTGAATATGGTCCTTTTGACTAAATATTTTAAATATATATCATAGCTAAAATAGACACAGACGAGCCTGTCACTTCACCCAACCAGAGAAGCCACTCGGAATAAACTTTTTACTCTGCGAATTTCCCACACCATGCCCCAAGGCAAAAGCCACAAGATCAATAAACACTGCAAAACTGGTCACCTAACATTATTTAGGGCTGAGAGAAGTGCTTTAGACACACCTACTAAAGTTTCAATTTTATAGCACTGACTGTATGCTGTGATATTTGAGATTATCTCTCTGAGATACTTCAGGAGGGAAGGACTGAGGTACAGAGGAGAAAAGGTGACCATGAAAGGAACGGAAGGCTGTGGAGAGAAGGGAGGGGGAATGCATGCGACGGAGGAACAGCAGTACAGACAAGAATGTGAGCCAACCGTTGCTGAAGACGCTGGTATACACAGAAAGGCACATTAAAATAATTGCTACAACCGTTTTTAAAATTGTCCATGACAAATTGTCAAAAAACAAAAAAGTATACACTTTGAAAGTCATGAAACAAGACACAGAATCCTGAAATTAAGAAACATACTATCAACACGCGTCTGAGTTAAAATGGCACAGGTCTGGCCCTGTTTCTCCAGATAAAGTATGTGTGCTTGATCTCTCATAGTTCAAGCCAGCCTCGACCAAAGTTCAGTCTTTGATGTAGGCTCAATGGTTTATAATCTGTTCTGGATCCTACACGCATGTGGTGCTTAGCCCATACAAGTCCCCTTTTGGTTTTCTCATCTAAAGCTCGAAGTGTCCCCTGGTAGATGTCAAACTAATAGCTTCCCTGTGCTTATGCTGTCTTGGAGCTGTTTACACTGACAGTCTAGCTTGTGGATGCCTGGGGTGGCTGTGAAATATTTGTATTTGCCTAAGGAAATGAACTAAAAATACAGACTCCGTAGTTCCATACACAGCTTGCAGGTTCAGACCACTGCACTGAACACCGCTATCACCAGTGTGCCATCATGGATGTACAGCAGTGTTCCAAACAGCTGAGGAAACTACCAGAATTTAATCCACAGGATTAAAGAGCACAAGGAGGAGTTGGAGTATATTATAACTGATATTGGACAGACTGCTAGCATGCCAGCATTTCCTGGTTAACCAATCAGAGAGAAAAGTAGGTCTGCCCTTCTCCTTAGGTGAGCACTATCTAGGCAACATCTAGTACACTAATGTCATGCATCAGTTTAAAAACAAGATAGGTTAATATCCTATTTTACACCCACTTACTGCAAGATAGTAAGGTGGGTTTTGTATGTTTGTTTTGTATTTTCTAATTATTTCTGGGGATAAAATCCCCACTCTTGAAGTAATATACCTTAGATAGAAGAAAATGGAGTGTCTGGAAATGGGAGGTCACAGAACGAGCTAAGATCTCCATCCACAGGAAATGGCCGTCAAACACTTGCCACACTCCACGGACAGTGTTGACCTATTCCCTGGTCAGACCTGAGCTCACACAGGGAACGTCTGCTCAGCTTTCTAGCACAATCCCCAACATGATTCCATTGCTTTGGGTCTAACTCGCTGTGGCATCCTTCCCCAATATTAGAACCCAGTTCTTCAGGACTCAAACACAAGCTGAAGACCAACAGCTCTCCAGGAATCCTCTGGGCCTTTAGCTCTGATTGGCAGTGCTGAGACATTCAGCTTTATGGACTGCGCATCTCTAGGATTCTTGGCCTATCCAATGTGAGACCTACCTGGTGGAATACAAAGGGTATATCCTTAAATACCCCCTTTGATTAAACATGCGCAATTATCTCTCTGCATATATGTGTCATATATGTAACTTATGTGTGTTTGAATATATTTATTCAATCAATTTGTTCTTTTCCTTTAGAGAACCTTGACCAATCCGTCACTATTATTCCAACCTACAGCCTACACCAGTCTTAGCACACTCTTTCATCAAATAGGCATGCACAGCAGCCAGCGACCAGTACCAAACGCCACAGCTATCTCCTTTCCTCTTTGTGGCCTTGCTTCTCTTCTACAATCACATGTTTCCATGAGCATTTGATCACCTGTGTTCCCAACTAAACTGACAGGTCGATAAAACCAAAGGCCATATTTATTTTGCTCACAACCATGTCCCCATGTAACCATAGTCACCACCGTAAATACTAAATCAAAAGTAATGCGATGGCTAAAGAAGGAGCGTTCAAGAGTGCCCTTTTGAGGCATCACTCTCAAAGTGATTGGTTTCCAGCCCCAAGATTTGCTGAAATGTCAAAGGGTGTTCTACAATCATGATCTTAGACAGCTATTTGACTAGAAATAGGTGCTGTGCCCTGCTCGTGAGACATTTCCTCCACATCATTGTGAGACATTGAGTCATCTTTTCTCATATAGAAACAGAACTAGGAACTACCATTCTTTCCATCATATCAGCAAGAATCACAACATTGCGTAGTACCATGTATTGGGATGTCAGGACAAAACAAGACAAGCATGCTTCAGTGGGGTACATTATCCCTAAAATAACCTGTATGTAAAACAACTTGACAGAAATGCTAAAACTGAGCATGTAGGCACACAGTGATATAGCTTCCAACCACACCCTAAGCCTACCAGTCCTTAAGGATATTGTATGAAGATGCTCAAGCCAGTCCTGTATATAGGACCAAAAAAGTTAGAAATACATGTTTAAATCACTTTGAGCTTTATCTATGGAAATAAAATCATGAGATGCAGAGAGCATACACGATGTCATACTCTGAATTGTGGGGAGCAGTAAGCCTCTAGAGGGTCTGCAATGTGAACAGATCATTACAAGGCTGGAGTCATGCAGACAGAAGCCCATTAATATGCCTCTTTAAACTCATTAGGCAGAGGAGAGCAGTGGCTCCTGTTGTGTGGACAGTGAGTGAACTATGGGCCCTGCTGGGCTCCTTACCAGTCTGTGTTCATCAAGTATTATCTGTGTCTAAACATATCTTGTACGAATTTGATCAGTTTGCAAGCGTATATTAATGTTTTCACATTATCCAGATAATATTCGTATCTTAGACCTAACCCAAACAAAGAATATATTATAAGTCTCCCAAAATGTTATTTTCTATCTGTTATCATTAACTATTACAAGTATTCTATTGAAAGTCAAAACAGTCTCTGCTAAATAATCAGGGTACACAAAGGGAGAAAAGGGTAGGTCCAGGCCGAGAGCATGTAAATAAGCTGTGTGAGCACAAGAGGTCAAAGCAGCCAGCCAAAGAACAACTCTCCCCCTCACCAGATAGCCTGGGGTCTCTTAGCTCATCAGGCATACCTAGCAAAGAGAAGATTCTTAGAATTGGTTGTACACATATAAACAGCATAAAATAGACCTGAAAATGCAGGATTGGCTGATAAATGATTGTTATGTTACTTTAAACAGCTCTATGCATTTCCAAAGAGTCTTGCATAAAGAAAGACATTCAAAAACACCTTGGAGAAGAAAGGAAAGCAAAATAAGGAGTAAGGATGAGGCAGCAAAAGACACTCAAAACATGGCAGAGACAACAGTGCTAAGGCCATGTGTATAATTCTGCCAGAGGACGGAGCAGGGCCCACACATGTGGATGGAAGGAAGGAAGGCACACCTGTCGGGCTGCAGTGCTGCCTTATCGCCCCGCTATAACGCCTGATGGATTTCCTGTCAGAAATGCCTCCAAGGAAAAGAGAAAGTGAAATAATGTTCAAAGAATAGAGCAGGTCCACATTTCCAAACCACATGAAGAGAGAGTCACTGTGCAGCCCCACTACCTTAAGTCCTGTGCCCCAAAGGCTAATCCCTTGACACTCACTGTGGGCCTCTAAACAGCTTATAAACCCAGCCTTTTCATTAATGTTGGGTCCTCTGAGCATTTCCTCAGCCCCCATCTATGATCCTGAGTCATTCAATTTCAAGAATCCTGTCTACACCACAGGAAGGTGGAGAGCCAATACAATACTGTGCATACAAGAGCGGAAACATTACCCTTCACAAAGCATTCGTGTTTACAGCCTCTGGACATGGGTTTCCAGAGAGGTCATTTTTGCTTCAGACCTTATCCTGTTTCATAAAATCACATTTCTCAACTCTGGCTTCACAGACTGACATGGGAAACGTTTAAGAAACCTGATGACGTGCAAATCCCTCCGTTCAACAAAATAATCAGACATGTGAAGCCCGGTTGCTCCATACAGCAATTCTCAACAGTAATTCGAAGTCTCCATGCATCGTGTATCAGCACTGAGCCACGCGGATCCCACATCAATGTCTCCGGGTAGACTGGGGTGTTCACACTCGGTGCTCAGACAGCCGACTGGACGGCTATAGCCACCAAGGGAGAGACGGAAGCTCTTCCTCCAGCACTGCAGTCCTCAGCACCTGCGCTCTGGAAGGCCAGGATGACAAATGGCACGCAGCAGGTGTCATGCAGTGAAAGTGGCATTTCTAGAAAGCTGGAAAGCAAGAATGGGGGTTTCAAAGAACCTAGAAAAATAGCAAAAGGAAACAAACAAACAAACAAACAAACAATCTAGTTCCCTGACTTCTCAGTCTTCTCGTTGCTGTTGAAAACAAAGCTAACATCAGCCCGAGTGGTTAGAAACAAGGTAGAGCTGAGACCACGTCTGGAGAAGGACAGGGCGCACCAGCCAGCTTCTGAGGAAGCCAACCGAGAGGAGATAGGGTTTCAATCTGTCAGTACAAAAAGAGAGAGAGAGAGAGAGAGAGAGAGAGAGAGAGAGAGAGAAACTCAGGAAATGAACTGAGAAAAGCAGAGAGACTCTAGATTGTTTTTAATTAAATGAAAATTTAAAACAGAAACAGTAACAAAAAGAAAAGTCAAAAGAGCTTTTATATCGCATTGTAAAAACCAACCACACAGGAGCTAAAGGGAGATGCTGCTGCCCACAGTCACAGAGTATAAAGTTGCTTTTCAAAAGAAAATTAAACTAAAGATGAGCCACGGTTCAATTCACGCGTTGACCACGCAGTCTCATGGGCAGCAGCAGCAAGGTCCATGGCTCGGGAGAACTAAAAGCCACTTTGCTACTTTCACTGGGTCACAAGGGCCACATGAGCGGAAGCACCAACATGAAGCTGATCCTACCCATGAAGTCTGAATGATGGGTAATGCCCATCCAGTCATCTCAGCACTGGCCCACACCAACTGAAGGATGACTAAAGCAGAGTCCCTGCAGTATGAAGAAAAATGCAGGCACACGGGAAGTGCCTTCCTGTGGACGGTTGTTCCTGCTGGGAAGGGAAAGCACTCAGTGGGACAGAAGGAAAATGTCCCCATCTCTGCCCAATGGAACTGGAAGGAGAAAAACCCTTCACTGTGACAGAAGCCTTGCAGGAAGATAACCGATAACAAGTCATTACATATGTTCTCTAGCACAAATGGCTGGTGTGCTTTATCTCCTTCAACTAACTGATGTCTGTGACTCTGAAACCAGGGATAGGGTAACAAGACAGGGGGAGAGACGGGGAGGGTGCTTTATATGTTATCTACTATGCATTTGTTTCTTTATAGGCTAAAATTCCAAGGAGGTCAAAGACGTTGAGCTTTATTTATTCAGAAAACAAAGATAGCACAAGACAGCATCCTAAACATTATTTGAATGGATGGACACATGATTCTTTTCTTTATTAAACTAATGCCTGCATCTTTTACTTTTTCTTAAAATCCTAAGTACATGCTAATTACGTTGTTATAGACATTTCCCACTATTTAACATATAATCAAAGTACAAGAAATAACTTGGTTTTCACATTTGGGTGTTCAATGAATGGCTAAGGTTGCAAGGCCGTTTGCTCTCTAATTGTGTCCTTTCAACACATATATGAGCAGGAACAGAGCTCAGCAGATAATTTACATTGCGAAGGATATAACTCAACCATAAGAAGGTTGGTTATGTAAAACAAAACTAGTGCACGCTTGTAGATTACTGTATTGAAATTATGTAGTTTGACCCTACAAAATAAAGGGGGAAAGATGAAACTTTCAGGTTGGAACATTTCAGTGAGGGGAGAAAAGATAGACTTTAAGCAGGTCTAAGGCAGACTCAGAGTGGGTTTGAAAATGATGCATTTCTGCTTAAAGTATTTTATGAAAGCCAATGAAATGAAGGACATGCCATCCTTCCTGAATGAACTGATCAGAAGTTCTGGTGTGGGCCACTTCCTTCTGTGCCCTGGAAAAAGAGAAAGGCTGGGAAGTGCTTTGTTAATGAATCGGAGTACAGTGAGCTGGAGTGAGAAAGACCCGCGCGCCCAGATTGTGATTGGACACAGCTCCTTCCTATCCTGTGCATGTGAGAACTATGGCACAACGCGTCTTTCCATCCTAGGGGCTGAGGAGGATTGACACAATGCTCAGATTCATCCCTGCTAACTAGGAATACCAGAAAACATAGCTCTGAAGCTTTGGAAGTCCAAACCACAAATGGGGGATGGGGGAATGTAAGACATCCAATGCAACCCACCAATTTCACTCATCGAGGTAATCACAGGCCTTCAAATGTGTTCAGCATTTCAAATTCACAACCGCCCTTTACCTAATAGTCTGTTAGCGGTGAAACAAATAAAGGTTAGGATTTTCTGATCTGCGTTTGTTAAATGGAGAAACCTAGGTTGGATAGGTTTTTACAAGAAAAGTCACATCTGCCAAAGACAGAGACAGGCCTCGGTGGTAGGCCAGGACTGTACTCACTTATACTCCATTATACCAATTCAGTTGCAATGATAACATATAACAAGTTCACTTTGGACGAACTGCATTCAGTCATTGACAGGAATGGTCACTTTTGCTAACGATGTGGTTAAATGAGCAACTAAATGAAGTCTGAGTTTATAGTTTATCTTCATTCTGGAAAGTTTGATGTGTTTCTCTATGTGTATTCTAATAAGCCATAAAATGATGGAAAACTGAATCTGAAAAGAAAGCTCACAAATATTCTCTCAATGGTTTTTCTGTCTGTCTCTATCCTGTCTTGAAACAAAAGAACAAACTGTATGCCTACAACACTCTTCATCATCTACAAACATCTTTTAAAAAAGTAAACACCGACTCTTCAAATCTGTAGCTCTCTCCTGCCTTGGCCTCTGGGGTCCTGAGATTACAGGAATGTACCACAATAATTGGCTCCTCCATCAAATTCTTAATCAAGAAGACTCTAGAGGCAGGAAGAACTCCATCAGCTTTCCCAGACTGTTCTACTTCCTGAACTATGCTGGTGAGCGTCCTTAGGACACAAGACAAGGCATCAGGATGGAACAGTTGCTAGAACAAAAGGCTTATATTGAAACTGTGCAGGTTGGGTCTTAAGTTCAGAAATTTCTTTACAATACAGACAAACAGGGTCTTTCGAGATGGCTCAGTGGTTATGAACTCAGGCCATTCTTTCTAACTCCCCATGTTCTATTCCCAGCACACAAATAGCAGCCTACAACTCTTGTTGTAATTCTAGTCCCAAGATATCCAACAACCTCTCCTGGCTCCTGGCTTCAAGGAAAGGCACACACACATAGTTCACAGACATATCTATAGGCACAACTTGCATAGATATAATAAAATAAATGTTTAAAAAGTTTAACCAAGGACCGTACAGCACTATGAACAAACAAATGTCAAACAAACTTCTTTCAGGAAAAGTTGAGGTCACATCTCACTCAGACTGATGCTACGGAATTTAGAGGGCATCTTTTGCCCAGGTTGCTGACATGACACATTATCACAGGAAATATAATTTTTACAAAATTCAAATTTTAGCAAGCAAGAGGAGTAATACGGGACGGTGGCAGAGACAGCGGGAAGAAGGCGCTGCAGACACAGTTACTGGTGGAGGGGAAAGGCAGCGTCCATCTGACAACCCCTCCACTCCCTCAGGCTGGGCAGCAGCACTCCTAACTCTCACCATCCCAGACCCAGGGAGCCTTCCACACTGATCCAGGCACTTCCTAGTCTCGCTCCTACCTACAAAAGCTGTTCATGAAGACTCAGGAGTACTGCATTTCCAGAGAGCCCTGTCTAATTTCTACAGTCGGAAGAGCAGCAGCTTCAGTGTCTGTTCTTCCCAAGGCATTGGCTAGATTCTGTCACTCTTTAGAGTCATGGGAAACCTTTGGGCTCTGGGGTGACAGGTGCTTTGTCTCGCATGGCAATGTAAGCTCTCTGGATCAGTGGCCAGAACAGGTGTGATTCTCTTTACTATGTCATCAGGCTAAACTTAGACGCTCAGGAAGCTCCCTCTGGTATCACATTAGACTTTTCCACACCCAGGAAACTAAACCGTTTGCCATTTTTTTTCTTTATATTTGGGTGAATTAATAATCTTCCAGCAAAGACTAGGCATCTCTAACCTGCTAGGCATTGTGATACACTTACAACATGAAATGACGACTTGTGGTGGTAAAAGCTGAATACAGAGAGTATCTGTGTGCACAGGCTGCCGACATGACATATAACATGGGGTAAGAACACAATGAGCAGCTCCCCACATACTGTCAGGTACTGTGGGGAAATGTGCAATGGTAGACTTAGGGACTGGAGTTACAGGATTGAGCTCTGGCGTACTCTCCAGGGACCAGTTATCAACACACAGAGACACATGAAATGCTAAGTACTATAACGATTGCTGGGCTGACAAGCACTAAACCACTGTAGTCTTACTTATATGTGAAGACTGAAACATGCATCTTCCAAACCTGATCTCCCTCTGGGCATGCAAAGTATCTTCTGATAAATCCAAAACAACACACCCCTGTGTCAGAGTGCATCGCTTGACGTAGAGCACACTGACTGTTGACTTTCAAGTTTGACTTCCTGAGAAAAGACTGAGTTCTGTGCAGCACCGATCACACAGGAAAACATTCAATGTGTAACAGGAGAATCTGGAAAATTACACATACACACATATGTCCACCGAAATGTGTGATATGTCAATAGGCATATAAACACATTCATGTTAGGACTTGGAAAGATCGAAGTTGGAATTTCTTATTACAATCTTTTTCTGTTGCAGCAACTTTTCAACCCTTCTACCACTTACCCTCATTAAACAAGGGTTTTCTATGCAAGAAGACACAGGGAGGAAGGAATAGGATATTTAAGTTGTTGTTTTCATGGATAAAATGAAGAAAGGATCAGTACTAATGTCCAAAGGTCAGGCAAGACCATTAAACGATGACAGTACTTAACATTACTGCGGGCAGAACTGGAGTCAGCAGTATCAGATAAACGTCTGTGACTTTAATGAGAGCAAGAATTGACATCTAGGGAAAATGATAGCATAATTCTTACTTAATGTTTTGTCAGCAATCATATAAAAATATAAATGTATGTAACTGAAACAGCATATTTACATCTGGTTTCCTATATAAAGAAAGCTGATAGGAAATCCTAGACTGTGTGGCTCTGCTTTATCCATCATAAAAGACTAGAAGAAAATCCTAGAAGGAAATGCTATGTGGCTACTTTATAAGTAGCAGAAAGATCATTTATTCATGACAACATTCAGTAAGTGCTTACTAAGTACCAGGCACTATTAAAAGAATTTTAAATATAATGCCTAACCTTCATAATAAGCAGGAAGTGTTCTTCTACCCTTTCCTACAGCAGAGGTCCAGAGACGTTCACTCACTGGTCAAATAACCACAGAGTTAGCATTCCCCAGTGAACAGCTACTATTTATCCCATACTGTACCAGGAAAAGGGAAAGGTCAGGAGGGTAATGTCAAAAGGAAGACATTTGTGATTCAGGAAAAATTCACACAGTGATATACACAAAAAAATCAACTAAGGAAGAATACAAATTATAAGCAAAGTGGAAAACAAAAATCCTACAGAAACACATGGTTAAACTCCATTTCTGTGTTTAAATGAATCAATTTCTAGACAAAATTGGGGCTGAAAAAAGTACAGAATTAAAATGACTAAGCCTGTTCTACCCAGCCTTTAGACACATGAGTTGAGGCTGGACTTTTTTAGGATGAGCTCATAGTCTGAAATCCTTAGACATATAGTTAAGTGTGTAATAAAAGTCACAGTCACGGGAGTAGAAGCTTTCTGCGAGCAGGTCCCAAGTTCATGAGGAGAACAGTGCTAGAACTAAGACACATGGGAAGAATTCACGTGTGAATGACCCCAACCAGTCATTGAGAAGTGAGCAGAGGGGTGACAGTGGGACTCCAAGCTGGCACATCCACACTGAAGTTCTGACCTCTGAACACCAATGGCTGAAGCCCCGGCGCTGAGCTGGAGCTTGCAAGGATGTGTTCCTGGAATGTTTGCTCGAAATCAGCTCCGAGGTCTCCTACCAGAGACCGTGTCACTCATCTAGCTAGGAAAGGATTTCATGAACACTAAGAAGCAAAACATGAACTTTTGTACATTCCCCACCATCACAGGAAGCACAGAGTCAACCACAAATACTGTATTTTCTAGAGCTTTCTTAAGAACTACAAAGTGACCCATTTGTAGAAGTCGTTGAGTTTGTGCTTGGGGACTGCAGTGTTGGTGAGATTGAGGAAGCAAATGACGGCTGATTTCCTGGGGTGAGTCACGGCTGTGACCCCCTTCTACTGTATTAATAGAACAGGGGGGAAATTTTCCAGGAAACATGTATTACCACAACGACCAAAATAGAAAAAGGTGGTGGGTGACTTAATCACTAAACAGAGAGAACTAGTCCACTATCTTTATCAGAACAAGAAAACAATAAATCAAACCAATACATTTTGAAATGCATTAACTTCTTCATAGTTCCCAGGTTGTTTTAATATCATATAAGATTTTGTATTAACAGAAATTCCATCAAAACTCTAGGCTGATTACAGACTAACAATTTCTGAAGAATTAAGTAAACCCTCTCAAAATAGTCATATATTCATTCGTTCCTTTGAGCCTAGAATTAACAATGCATACCAACTGTGTGCCAGATTCCTGGTCTTCAAGAACCAAAGAGCTGACGAGAAAGTCACGGCTCTCATGAGGCGCAATCTCTGCTGCTTGTCACAGCAATTCTTTTCATCTTGCTTCTGGAAGATTCCACAATGACAGCTCAAACACTAGTTCTGATCTCAGCCTCAGGAACAGAACTATGTTGATTCTCATAAGCATCAACACCTAGAAGACTCTACACTGGCTCTTGGGTTTCCTTGCCTTGTATCTGGAAGGAGGCACGGCGGCCATGATAAGGGTAGGTCAGTATCAGGTGAAAGACACTAACAAAACGACTTCTTAAAATTCATGTGAGAATTGAGAGAGGAGGAGGAGGATTTGGAATGATGTCTAGAACATAGTTGATACTCAAAAATCTTTATTATAGGTCTCGCTGCTATTATTAAAACAGAAATACCAAGAAGGGCAGTCTCCTTTTGTCACAGGAACAGGAGAAATTGTAAAGACAGGTGTGTCATCTAACCTTTGTCACGTAGGACCCATCACATATCACAACGACACTGTGTGAGACACAAAACCACAAATGGTGTGATTTTCCTTTGGTTTATTTATGCAGGGTGAGATTTGAACCCACCACCTTACACTTGTTTGGCCAACATTCTACCACTGAGCTATACACTCCCAGCCTCACACAGGCTAATAGAGCAGGAACTGTCAGTAAACTACACCTGAACCCATGGGTCCATTGTTGAAGGTCAGCGGGTATGGCAAGAGAGAAATCTGTGCAACCAGCTCTACCTCCTCCAATACATAAAAACCTAATCTAATCAGTTCCAACTATCCTACCAGAGCCGCCTTGCATTAGAGATTACTGGTTCAGGGAGTAAACATTGGAATCCTCCAACTCATTTCCTCGTAAAGTTATACCTATGAAGTTATACCTTGACTATGCTCACTATAGGAAAGATACACGACCAGTAACAAGGCAACAGTGACTCAAATTATTATGTGACTTCAAACACTTTAATAAGCTACTGCTGGAAATGCTGGGCTAGATTCTTATCCTGTCACACTAAAGGAAAAGGTAACATGATGTCGTCCTCAGATGCCTATTACAAAAGTCCCAGCTGTGCCTGGGGATGAAGACTTGATGCAGCAATGCAGTGCTCTCACTGTTCTGTGCGGAGACCATGTGTGGTGCCCATCATCCACACCGGATGGCTCACGGCTGCCTGTCACCCCGATTCTAGGAGATCCTAGACTTCCTTCTGGACTCTGAGGGAACAGCACTCACAGCTGTACACAGTTAAAACATAAGCCTTCAAGAAAACTACGGCATGTATTGATGAGCAGAGAATTATAAAACCCAGAAACTGTCAAATTATAATAATGAGGTGTGGGATTATTTAAGTAAATTTGCTTTATTGATCTAATAAAAAGACATGGAAAATCTTCACATGTATCTAACATTCTCAAAGAAAAAGAATCCAAGATCGGCTTAGGCAACTGGGACATTCAAGGGAATAGCAAATCTTCTTAATAACAGGAATTATTCTTTGTAACAGCTAAATGAATGTATATCACTTACAATGCTCATCATACACTGGTTTTTTGAACAGAGGTTCCAGTCTGCTCAGAGACATATCATGCAGAAAGTCTGGAGAGACAGTGCTGCAAAGAAACCTTATTCAACAGCAGCGTGGAGTGGGACTTAGGGAGGCTACCCACATTATCATTCTCCTCCTCCTCCTCCTCCTCCTCCTCCTCCTCCTCCTCCTCCTCCTCCTCCTCCTCCTCCTCTAAGTTACATCATAAGGCTAACATTGAAAAAGGTGAAACAAAGTCTGACCTCAAATTTTAGGGAGTAAAATAGTCTATTCAGGTTCTAGACACCGCCATCCCGGTCATCCAGGATACTATAGCCAGTGATACTATGTGTAAACAGCTGTGCACTCAGCTCAATCTCCCATAAAATGAGAATAACCCCTGGCATTTAGATATCAAAGAGTCCTAAAGATCAAGTAAAGTAATGGTTCTCCATGCCTGTTATAAGACACCAGGCAATATTGAGAGGTTTTATTGGCCTCTGTCAATACTGGTATTACGTTTGAGACAGATGAAGACTGAGAGAACTGAGTGAATGGCCTAGAAGACATTTCTGTCAAGGAACCGTGTCAGAGAGCAAGCTCTAAAACCACAGCATAGCTTTCTCCCTGCCACAATGGGCTAATAGAAAGAGCTAGGCAGTAGTGTTAGATACATGAGAACTTGGAGCATCTTCACCAAAAGATACTAGCAGAGCAGAAATGCAGCCACAGCATGCTTCTGCTAATTCTCATTTAGTAACAAAGCTCGGTCTGGCTCAGAAGAAATGCCATATGAGCATCCTCACTAACAGAGGGGATTTCCGTGGCCAATGAACTACTCAAAAGTGCAATCAAATTAAATGCCGGCCTCAAGGAAAAAGAAAATCACCAACAAAATTCAAGTGTCATTTGTTACAAAAAGATAACAGGTATCAATTTGTATGTCCCTGTTTATTTTCTTCCAACTCTGAGGGCATGTATGACATATTTTCATGTAAGACTGGATGGCCAGTGATACTGGTGACTAGTAATGAAACTCCACCTTACCAGCAAGCAGTTGGATAATGGGTCATGCAGGCTCTTAGGACAAAATAAATTAAGCGATATAGAAAATTGTCAAAACTGATGAGTGTGAAATCACTGCAGTAAACTCAAGGGACCAAAAAAGTTTTTTTCTTTTCAACTACTTACAACATGAACTTTACCTGATGTGCTAAATCACCAAGACTCTCTCTTGATGAACTGACAAATATGGTCTCCAAATATTCTCATGTCCAGGGGCCCGATACAAAGGTTTTCTCTTTCTATAGGTTTGTAACCATGAGACTATTATTCAAATCCTCTTTTATGTTTTCTTTTCCATGTTGAATTCTCCACCATAGTTTTTAACAAGTTGCAGTTTCCTGAAGATCACACACACACACACACACACACACACACACACACACCTTCAAGGAAAGATACATATTATATATAATTATATATATAAAACTGATAATTATATAACTGATATATATATATATAAAACTTATATATAATATACATATGTACATGGAATATTGGCCTATCAAACTGGTTCTAAATATTAGTTCATAATAGTCTTAAGAGAATCAGAAGTCAATGTTCTTCTAAAATTGAATTCACAAAACACATAAGACTAAATGATTTCTAGGGCCTCTTCTAGCTCCAAGTTCCAGTATGTTACAAACAGGAGGGACTTACAACATTACCCAGTCCACTGATTCCTGGCGACCTCAGGCCTCACTTCTATTCTGCCTCCATAAGCTGAAGCCAGCTAACATCTTAGAATACAAAATAAAATAAAATAACTATGACTCTGAATATCACAGTTTTGTCCTAGGATTCTTCCCCATGACTAAACTTGCTATGTGATACTTTGACCAAATTAAAATGTAAGGCAAATACTGAATTTCCAGTATAGTTTCATCACTGGTGAAAAGATGCTCATGAAGCATCATAGTATCGATTTAGTGGGCTTTGCCAGCGCTTCAAAATGAAAGACAATAGAAAGTACAGTGTAGAACACATAACTTAAAAGCATATGTGTAGAAACTCTCATTTCAAAATTACATATCTGTGATGCACAATTGTCAGTGTAAAATGTACCTCTTATGGTCATACGGCAGAAGAGGGTGGGGTTAAATAGTGACTATCACAGAGCAAAGTTTACAAGGATAAATAACTGCACAGCTAACACCTGCGCATTTACAGAGCCAATTAGTCTGCAGCAGAAAGGGCAAAGTAAGCTTGGGGAAAGGAACCACACCCCTAGACTTCACATTCCTCCCTCTGAAGAGCAATCCAGATCACTACTGAACAAACAGGGAAGATGATCCAGACCTCTGCCATACACACTTGCACAGGGACATGTGTTTGTGGATGAGCACACACATGCATCTCTGCATGCACAGGAGCACACAAACAGGCCCATGCACACACCACACAAATGCAGGCACATGCATGCATGAGCACCTGCATCACACACACACACACACACACACACACGCACACGCACACGCGCACACACACACACACACACACACACACAGTTGTTCTTCTCCCGTGCTGCAACCTTCCAGGCCCTGTAGTGGGAGACAGGTTTCTTTAGCCTGGCCCAACCTTTCTTTCTTCCTATATCTTTTAGGGTGAGATGACAGGGGACAGAAGGAAAGAGAAAGAGAAAGAGAGAATATTTCAATTTGTCACAGATTTTTGTTACTAACAAACCCACCCCAGCCCGCCACCTCTGTCTGCTGCATTGAAGATTGAATTTGTGCATTTTCAGACTTTCAGAATATTTTTCTTTCTACTTCCCAGGCTGAATGGCTCGGTTTGAGTAATTTTCTCTTTCTCCTGGGGTTGGTTGCTAAGAGACACTCTATTACTTCTCTTTCTCTTATGACCCGATTACTGTGATCAGCAAAGACAGCGTGCAGGCAACATCCTGACATGGTTCATACAAGATCGCTGGGCCTCTTATAAAATGATGGACTTTCTTAACCCTCTCACTGCTGCAGATCAAGATTTCATGAGCTCTTTCACACATGAAGTCAAAGTCTTTAATCTTCAAGTCAGGAGCTACGGCGGCTGCCCAGTAACCATTCCTGCAGCAGCCGATACACTGCACTGTACTTCTGTAAAAGTTCCAAGTTACCTATTAGAACAATTTTGAATTGTTCTAACATCACCAGTGGGAACGTTCTGAATTAATCTCTCCATCTTGGATGAAGACCCTTAAGAGTCTTCTTGGCCAGGTTTTAATTTCTTATATCTTTTGCACTATAAAAAGCCAGGTAAAGATTACACCTTTTTTGTTTCCAATCCTACCCAGCTTAGGGCAGAAAACATGTTTGCTCAATATGTGTACAACTACGCATTGAACTTAAGTTCTTCCCTTCTCTTGAGTCTGCTATTCAGCTTGTCCGCCCATTTTCCTCAGCGGTCAAACCTTCAGGAAGGGGAAGAAGCTTCTTATAAAAGGAGACCTCTGAATGGACCAAGAATTCAAGCAACCAAAGAGTAAATATATAGGAGAAAAGATTTTCGATGGGGGTCATTACTATCCTGGATTGATAGTTCCTTCGTACAGCGGGGAAGATGCAGACACCTTAACTACTTTTCTATCAATGTTTCCATTGGAAAGTCAACCTGAAATTTTTCACTGACCTCACAAGGTGGGCTCTGGAGGTAGAAGCACCAAGCTCATCAACCTGAATGTAACCAACAAAACTCAAGCATCAAAAAGAGAACTGAATTCCATGAGTGGTAAAGACAGACAGAAACACATACAAAGACGTGAGCGCGCGTGCACACACACACACACACACACACACACACACAGTTACAACATTTCTAAACAATAAACATTTTCAGCTTCAAGCTTCAAACATTCAAAGCGTCAAAGCAAGCTCCCACAGGATAATCTATAACATCTGTAGAGAGACAGCAGACCTAAAGTTTCCTTCACCATCAATGTGACATTTTATTACTCAAATTTCACTCATTCTTATTGTGGTTTTAATTTTTATCAAAATTGAAGTCCTGGCTGGGTTCCACTTTGACACACTTTCAAAACCAAATGTGGACTTCTCCTATTTTGATAGCTGTCTACCTATAGACATACAGTTATGCACAGTTTGGTATGTGCACACTCAACAAAAAACTCCTACACAGACGTTAAAAGTCAGAACATTAGACTATGAAGCAGCATTTAGATATAGCTGTACTCAAATCAAAGTCTCAGTTTTTTTATAAGCCACAAGACCTTGGATAGCTTGTTTATTATCTGTCTGAGTTTCAATTTAATTTGTTTCAAAACAAGAAATGTTAGTGCCAAGTTGTAATAATGCTATAAAAATAATATAACAAGCAACTGGAACATACTTAATGAAAGCCCACTAGTAAACTTAAGAATGTGAACATATATTGCTTGTAGATTTTGGAGAAAAAGCAAGTAAAGCGTTCCCATGGGTCTGCTGACAGGGAACAGAGAAGACATCCAAAAGTCAATTTACAACATAACTAAATTCGTGTTTTGAAAAAAAAAACTATTTGATTCCATGTCTTTCTGGAGTAAACCACTGCTAAACAATTTCTGAAGCTAAGTAGTACCTTCCTACAGTTTAGGTCAGGATGGAAATGAAGTTGAGTTGTTCTCTCACACTGTGTTTACAATGGAGGAAACTAAGCCCATTGTTCAGTGTCTATGGTGACTACGGATGTGTTTCGTCCATTTTCACACATTTCCACAATTACCTGATGTCCTGTTCAGTCTATCTGGCTGCATGCCACCTCCTAGTCAGTGTGATGAAGACAAAACATTAGCATTAAGTCCGGTAGGTCTTCCCCACCCAACGTCTTTTATATTGAGCATTCATGAAGAAAATCTAGGAGTACTATTCAGAACAAAGCCAAACTTTAAAAGCTCCAAGTAGTTAGGAAAAATCATTGCTCTTCAAAGAGTGGGATAAGAGGTGGCAGTAAGGGTGGTCTGCAGCCACTAATCCACGTGGTGCCCATCTGTCCCCAAGCACCCCCCCACACCCGTGGCTCCAGCTTGATTCTCCTTCCACTTCTAACACCACTTCCACCTAAAGGCATGACATCATGTGCCAAGTTCGTTGTACAAAAGAAAGAAAATTCTCTACAGTCCCCAGATATAGACTTAGTCAAGATTTGGACCCAGTCTCAGCTTGATGAGTTTGAAGGCTGAGAAGCCATTATGGTGGCACACAGCAATTTCACTATAAAACTAGTGTTCAACATTGAGAAACTTGATTTAAAAAATGGCTTTAAATTTACCATTAGCAAAACATTCCTCTGAAAAGGCCTCTATTTAATGGAATTAGGTGTGCAACTCTACCAAAGGATAAAATTATTCAGAAACCTGGTGTGTATGTGTGTGTGTGTGTGTGTGTGTGTTTCAAATTGTACAATGAATGGCTTGAAAGGAAAATTCTCAAACACATAAAAATCTATATCCAAAATCTAAATCCAGGACATGCTAGGAGAAAGGATCAACGTTGTCAAGCATACTATGAAAGCATCCTTACTTTATCAAACTTGTGCTTAGTAATCAGGCTTCAAGTTATGTCTCTGTTTTCACAGGTTGCTTCAGAGATTTTCCTATTTTTTAGGAAGGTATCCTCACCACGCCTCTCCTCCAGATGTTTACAGATGTTCCTATCACCAAAGTATCAAAGGGCAACAGCTACTACTGCTTCCGTGTTGTGATCACACAAGTTTCCAAAAATGTGATTTCTTTCCAGCCAGCCCGTGGATTTGATCCTCTGTATACAAGTCCTGGTGCTGCATGACTATAGTGTGAAAATTACAAGTGCCTGACACAGGCAGAGCGAAGATACAATTATCCTATTCTCGTAAGAAGAAAAAAGGAAAATTCAAAGGACTAAGTGATAGCTGAACTCGCAATAAGATAACCTGGGTCAAGTGTTTAAACAACCAAAAACATACCACACAGGCAATTCTGAAACCTTTACTGAGCCTTACATTTACTTATGCTACTTATTATGAATGCTAGTTTCCCTCCAGCCCCCTTGTTTCTCACTATACTCACTTGGGTTCTGATTTGGGTTCCAAATTATTTATTCAGCTATAAGCCCTCCCTTTTTCCTAATCAATTCAAACCAAAGAATGTGTTTAACTTCATTTTTCTCTTCCTGACTTGAGAGACTATATATATATTTGAGGCATAATCAATGGGATTTTCAAATATATCATAGTGACTAATCAACATTGATGGTACCATGCAGGACATTCCCACAGGTGAGAACACAATATATAGAAAATGAACAGCTGCTTCTTTTCAGTTGAGTGTTTGTAGACAGGAATCTGTTGAGGGCTTGCCATTGTCTACCTATGCAGAATAACACTGCATGGAGTTCTGGAACATCACACATGACTTGTAGGACAGGATATATGAAATAATTACATCTTGAGAGGCCTTGTAATGGAACTACCCAATGGAACGCAAGAAAGATGTGACAAGTTTGGGAGGCACAAGGGGGAATGAAAAGAGCTTAGCTTGTACGTTTTCCTCAATCTCAAAGGACAGACCAAGGACCAAACATAGACTAAGGTAGCAGAGGTTTCAAATAAGTATGGGAAAAATACCTTTAATTTACTATTAATAGTGGATGAGGCAATAAAGAAAACATGTTATCAGCTCTTCCATAAGAGCAAGCGACACTAACGCTGCTGAGAGCTTGTCCCTGAATGAGGAACATGCAATTACTCTTAGGTCTAGAAACTTGAAGGAGTATTCTATGGGTTTTGTTTTTGTTAGGAAATAAACACTAAATATCTATTAATAAAACTGTACACAGCATTTTAATGTTTTGTCTCTATTTTTTTCAAGTATTACTACATTAAGTAATAGCAATTTGTATACATTTAAGCAAAATGACCTTAATAATCTCCAAACATTATTTATTCTTACATGATAGCTGAATACCACACCGATGTCCTGCCATTGTCATAGTTAAGGTTACTAAGGCTATGATGAAACAACATGATCAAAAGAAACTCAGGGAGGAAGGGGTTTACTTGCCTTATAGTTCCATACCACTGTTCATCATAGAAAAACGTTGGACTAAAAACTCAACAGGGCAGAAACACCGAAGCAGGAGCTAAGAGGAGGGCATAAAGGAATGCTGTTTATTGGCTCGGTCAGCCTGCTTTCATATAGAAGAAGGGACCACAAGCCCAAGGACAGCATTGGACAAAATCATCATTATATAAGAAAAGGCCGTCTACAGCTGGATCTTATGGAGGCATTTTCTCAATCAAGGTTCCCTCCTTCCAGATGACACTAGCACATATCAAGTTGATGTAAAAACAAGCCAGCTCAGCCATACATGATGCCCCATGTATTCAGGGGTAGAAGGCATTGAGTGTCAACTCTGTCTGCCACAGCCAGGTTGAAGAACTAATTCTAACGTTGTGTCATTTGGAACGATCTGCATTCTGTGGTGTCCTGCTGCTTTGTCAGTCCTTTTCTTGAGATCTACAACTGGAGAGTAGAAAGAGGTCACAAGCAACAAGATCTAGGAAACAACAGCTGAGATCTGAGGGCTAACATTTTGGTTTTCATTTCTTCTTCCAATGGCAGATACTTACAGCTTTAAATAATAACCAAAAGCACAGCCAGAAATTGCAAACTTTCTAAACCAGCATACCTATGTGTAGCTTTGTGTAAAGAAACTATTTAATAGTTAATGCCTATCCCAAATTATAGTATATGATCATATTATAAATGAGAGAAAGAAGAAAGTCTTCATAGCTGCTTTGATTTTGCGGTTGATACCTGGCTGTGGTGTAAGGATTGAATGCTCCAGGGCCTTGCACATGATAGTCAAGTATTCTCCATCTGAATGGAGGGAGCTCAGCCAACAATACACATTCCAAATCTCACACGAATTCTGGCTACACAGCCAGAGTAGACATTTAGACACCCAACAACACAATACTGTTTGGATTATTAAGAGTTCATGTCAAGCAACCACTGGACTAGGCACATTCTCTCCCATTGTCGTCAGAAAGTTGGCCCAGTCAGGGAAATGGGATCCACAGGTAGGTAGGCAATAGAGACAGAGACAGTTGTTGGAGGCCCTGCGTGAAGACCAAGTGGCACATCTGCTATACATATATGCAGGGGACCTAGACCCAGCCTGTGCTGTTTCTTTGGTTGGTGTTTCAGTCTAAGGGAGCCCCTGAAGGTCCAAGTCTGTTGACTTATGTGACAGGGGACTAGGAAGAGAGGAGGGAGTATAATTTGGGATGTAAAGTAAATAACTTTTTTTTTTTTAAAAAAAAGAGTTTGTAGGCTATAAGTCTATCAGGAAAAGGGAAGTATGAATCATTGTGTAATGTTCTCTGTGTTAGTGGAATTATCAAGGAAAACTATAATGGAGACAATAGTGGTGATAATAAAGTACTTCAAGTTGAAGGTGCATACCTAGAACAAGGCAATGCCCATCCAAGTGGACAAGGGCGAACAGAAGGGAGGACAACAATCTGATGCTACGGACACCATCACTTTATCTGGCTTTACAATAAATAACCACGTTGAAAAACCTGTGCACTTTAGCCTATTTAAAGTTGCCATCCCTTCCTTCATTTTTTAGCTAGAAACTGCCCATTCACTCTTCCCAAATTCCACTTAGTTTGATGACATGTTAGCAAATTTCACTGGGACATTGGGAATGAATGGCCTAGTAAGTCAGGGAGAAAGCTGCGGCTTCGATCATTCAATGTAGTGGTACCAAGGAAAAAGAAGAGCAGGGGAATAAAACTCTCAAAGGCCTCACTGAAAGTCTATGACTTCAGGCAGAACAATACTAAGACAAGAGAATGGCCTATTTTTAGTATGTGAGACTGTTTTTGAGAACCACCACACCTTTGAACCTTGATTTCTGTTCCTACTACAGCTTGTTCAGTGATAACTCAAAGTCTTTCCCATGATCCCCTATGGCATAGGGGAAGAGCCCAAGATGTGAAAGGTGAAGTGCACCTCTAACCTTTAGAGACCCAGAGGACGAGAAAGACACATGGGAACAGAAAGGAAAAGGCATTGCCAGGGCCATGGTGAACACTTGGGTCAGCCTTGAGAAAAAGGAAGAAGAGGAAGTCCCCATTCTCAGCATCTATTGCAAACCACCAGCCTCTCTCACTTCCCTTGCCCACAGAGACAACTTTTGCCAGTCAAGGAAGAAGTAGTTTCATAAACAATGATCAGAAGAAGAGATGAGGGTGGGGCAGGAGGGCAAAGTGAACTCGGCAGACGGATGCTTCACTGAAAGGGCAATGCCAAGCATTCTAAGGACATGGGTTTGTTCCTTCAACGTCCCAAGACAGCCTTATAAAACAGTCAAGTCAGAAACTATTAGCTGGGTTGATTTAGTAGACTCTCTGACCCAGGATACAAAAGGCTTAAGAAGATACAGAGAGGTGAACTTGATCTGACCAGTAAACATTTCAACTATGACAGCTGCCTAGACAGCCACACAAGAAAGTTGAGCTCAACAGCAAGGCTGGCTTTCTACAGTTATTAGCTCCATGCTACCACTAGTATCATTATGTAACACAGTAGCATATGGGGAACATTAACCAGTGTGTTTTCCGAACTTCTCTGTCCAAGTGGGTGAGACAATGGCCTCCTTGAATCAAAACCTATTGCTCCTTACGGCTTGCATAGCTGCCTTGATTAAACACAGCAGCAAACTCCAGTTGAGGGGACAATTCTTCTCTTTTTTTGGGGGGGGTAGAACAGAGTAATTGCCAGATGTTTGCAATTTTAGCTATAAAAAGATGGCTGCTTTCCATTCCTGAGGATGTTGGATCTTTTTTTTTTTCTTTCTACCCAAGCTATTGTGGTTCAGTTAAATAGGCCACTGTGCTGATGAATCATCACTCAAAACTACAATAATGGAAGCAGAAAAAAATATGGCATTTTAAATTCCCATGTACGAGGGATAAATTAAAATGTACAGGTACTAGTTATGTGCTAAGCAACAAAAATCATGTTAATGCTTAAGGTGCTCGATTTGAGTCAGAAGAGCCGTGCGTGGGTCTCGCCTGGACTGCTTCCTGCCATCACAGTGTCTTCCCAGCAAACCTCAGGCTGTCTACCTGCGAACTGGACAGAATTTGGAAGGTAAGAATCCCTTCCTGGCCTGACTCTCAGTGGGAAATCTCTGTGGAGATCCATTCCTGTCTTGTCTTATAAGGCAAACATAGCCCAGGGGAGGTGTGCAATTCGTTCTCAAGTAAAAAAGCAAGAAAAGAAAATATGAATGTGTTTCAAAACCACATATTATCCTAAGTATGTATGCACGTATTCCTGATGGTTTCTAATTCTGCAACCATCTAAGTACTTGGAGATCTGAGGACACCTATGGACCAAGTGGAGACTGGAGACTGACTGAATCTCATAATAATTGAGAGCATGCCACAACAGACAGATCTACCTGACATAATGCGAAGAGAAGCAAAATGCAAACCAATTTGAAAGTTCCAGGCACCAAGTATGAGGCCCATGCAAAAGAATCCTACAGAAGACTTGCTTAAGACCACCAGTTCTATGGTGCCAGCTGGGATCCGAAACATTAAAAAAAAAAAAATGGACCAAGAGCCCCAGAGTAACATTCACGGTTTAATAATGGCAAAAGTGCACATGGCATCTTCTGACGACTAATCTTGCATATCAGGGTGCGGACTCAGGCTATGCTTAAGGCTCCTAACTGTCTGAGATGTTTGCATCTCTACCCCACAATCACAGCAAACAGCACTTTGTGTACTTACTCAGGCTAGCAGAGCAATTCCCAGAGAAATTAAAGTGTGAAGGCAAACCTGGAGCTCAGAACTCTGAATAGAGTCTATGTAGCAAACAAGCACCTGCCCCATGTCTGTTTTCATTTTGTGTCTTCTAGTAGTCTGTACCCAAGGAAACTCATCATTCTGATTTCTCTGCTAGTTAAACATTAAATCATTTTCCAAGCAAGGGCTTTATAATGAAATCTTTATATTCTTAGCAAAATGGTCACTTTGATATATCAACTTTCTCATGAAAATGTTAAGTACTTATCAAGGTTTGGGAATGGCTTAAGTTATTGTCATGTAACATTGTTAACTAAAAATGGCTTGACAGGTAGAGTGAGATGACCATGGCCTCAATCCCAGAACTTAGGACACTGAGGTAGGTAAATATCTGTAAGTTTAAAGTCAGCCTGGTCTACATAGAGAACTCCAGGCCGGAAAGGAATAGACGGTGAGATCTGGTATCAAAAAGAATGAAAATTTAAAAATAATTACATAGATCTGAACTAGAATCAATGACAGAAATGGTATTGATATGATTTCAAGACATGAGAAAGTCAAATCTCCTTAAGCGATCCTATATTACATGACTCTTCCAGGAACAAGTCACACAGCCTGTAGTTTTCTTTTACAGACAGTAATTTTAAAAGAGGGAGTGTTTTATAAAACTCAACTCACTACCATCAAAATTAACAGGCCAATATGAAATAATGACGAGTTAAAATGTCATTTTGCTTTCATTCTAATATCATTACAACTACCAGTGTCACCTGAGACGTTTAAGCAAGATGCCACAACTCACTTAAATTAGTGGACACAGCAAGTGGTAATTCCCAAGGTTCTCTGCAACACTATCTCCTTGGCAGTAACGTCAGGTTACTCGGACTGGTAGACACTACCATACCTCATCCACATCCATGACCAGGTGTATGACGTCATACATACAGATGCTGTTAAATGTCAAGTAACTCTCAGTAATATTCGGTGCAGGAAGTAACAGTGATAATATTGTTTGTGTTGATGAACTATAGAGCAAGGTCATTACTGTAAAATTTGGTGCAAGAAGAAGACATTGCCTTAGAATTAGAGACAACGATTCAAGTCACAATTTTACACTGGATGACTGTGTCCATTGTGTGTACATTCTCCCTGCTTGTCTACAAGTGGCACCATCCTTTACAGCAAAGGTGTGAAGCCACAAACAAAGTACAAATGGACTTCCCATGCAGTAAGGACTCTACATCCAGGAAAAAGAGACTTACATTCTGTAGTCATTATTCAAGAGAAAAATGGTGAAAGTCACTGGATAGGACTAGGATAGAGGACTCTGATAGAACTCTTGCTAGCATGTATGATTATGATACACTGGCTTGTGTAAATTATTCATATGAGGAAATACTAATATTTGATCGCATGTGGCTTCTACATTATTAGTCTCCCTGTAGGCCTGCTGAGTCTCGGGTTTGTCTGACTCATTTGTCACTAGGAACAATGATAATGTTACTCTAAGACAATAATACGGTTCGAGGGCCCTGGGAAAATTCAACCAGGAGAGTGAGACGGCGATATGAAACTGCATCTGTATACACAACCTTTAAAGTAGTAGCAAATATGTAGAAACAAAACGTTTCTCTTCTTTTCTCAGAACCATCTCCAAGTTTGTGGATAACTAAGAAAGCAAGGGAGATCAAAATGTTTAAGTTGGATCCTGGCTCGAAGTCTAGAGAGTATACATTTAAAAAGGTTAAACATGAAAGGCAACCGAGAATGGCTCCCCTTTTAACATCCATATACACAGAAACATTTCAGCATAAGGTGGCAGAGATGAAGCAAGGACTGCCAATACTCTGCTTAAGCACCACACCAGAAACATGCTTCAGGACATGCTGTGTGACGGCCATGCTCTTTGCTTAAAGGTAAGCGAAGAGATTAATGGGAACATGGGACTGCCCCTAGTAAATTCACGCTGTTTTCACTATAGAGAATCCCCGATGGGTCCCCATGTACTTTTGAGGACATTAGAAAAAAGCAAGTAATGCCCCAGGTGTCACTGAGAGCTCTAGCCTCTGCCTGTGCATTCACTGGTCCCACAGACTGGCATGCTTTCCTGCCTGGTAAAGCCTGAACTCTTTCTCTGAGATGTCAATCAAATATGCATCTCTGTGGAGCATTTCCAGTGTTCCTATAACAGATCATTCTGATTCTTTTATGACACTAAGTTTAAATAATGTGACCTTCTGTATGAGATACCTTTGGACCACAGACCATCGAACAGGCTTGAATACCGCTAAACATGGAAAATGTGACAGAAATTCAGAGAATGTTGACAGGGGAAAATGCAGGTAGCCTCAGGGTACCACATCCCTGGGATATGCCCTCCTATGCCCTGGGTTTTGTTCTCAACAGCCCAGTCCATGAGTATTTTTAAGGAAGGATGACAAAAATACCATACAATGAATAATTTTACAGCTCCTTAGGTCAATCATTATTCTAGGCCACAGTTTCTCTATATAGTCTATTTGCCCAAAGGCTTGGGTGTCAAACTTTTTTAATAGTAGCCATAATGAATCCATTTATAGCTGATTTACATAGACTTGCCATGACCCAAAATCAGCCAAGATTTCAGACATCACAATAAGAAGTTAACAAAATAGCAAAAGACCTGGAATACAGAAAGTTGGGGATCATAAAGCCATCCCAGAGGATGCAAACTTTCATCTTTACTTTTAAACCTGTATTTGTATCCTAAGCAAAATTCTTTGACACAACCTTATGTAAAAGCCTAATACCAGAGAATAGAGTTCAGAGGGAGAGGTACAGCACTAGAAAGAAGAATTTTGGTCCTTAACCACTGCACAGAACAGAGGCTCAAGATTTCACAACTACTCTCCATAACCGAGGGGAGAGTACTAGGAGGCACACCCTAACACCAAAACTGGGCCTTGGTAGTAATGGAGTAAACTCTTAATGACAGTGCTTTGGTTGAATACAACTCAGAATTACCTGGGAATACTATTTATAAAAGAAACTGAAGAGGATATGGATTGTTTTTTCTGTCTTTCAAGTTTTGAAAGACCAGATACCATTGAAGTTTAAACTAGCTATAACTGTGACCATAAAATGTATGATTTATGTAAATGAGCATGAATATGTAGATTTTATTAAATCAAGTACCTCTTTATCACACATTTTTAAAAATATTATTGGAAAGTATGGACTAATAGAATTTTCCCAAAATAGCATAAAATCTAAGGAGTAGTCAGCCTAGCCTCTTCCCATGGCAACAGAGAAGACAGCTACAGTGAATGGCCAAAACCAGAAATGGAGAACTTAGGCCAGCACTGGGTGACTCTCAGTCCACTCCGATATAAGTTCTGTGCAACATGTCGCAGGATTCCACACTTGGAACTACCCAAATTCTGCCACACAAGGAGACTTGCGATGCCTCTTGGCAGGACGCCTGCACTCTAGCCACTCTGGCTGTCTCCGGCCACTAGCGCTCACTCATCGCTGGGGCTCTCTCATCTCTAAAGCATCTGTACATGGAGATCTGTGGTGTGCACTCATCCCCTGAGCATCTGCCCCTTCACCTGCCTACCACCTTCTAGACCACAAAGAGGCCCATGTCTCCATTTTTACTTACAGAGAAAAAATTAGCTATGCAAGTTCAAGACACACCCAAAATTATAGACATTTTCATATTTTATAGGGAAGACAAATAAAAATAACCTCCCAAACAGATCTGCATTAATCATTGTCTTTCAAACTGTGTAAAAATTGGGAATCCATCACCTTATTACAAATTCATTTCAACAGTTAATTAGGCTGACAGACTACAAAATGAATGAAATTTTGTCACCAATTACATGAACATCTCTTTGTGCGAAAACATCTAATCTACTGTGTTCATGTATATTAGTTCTTGGGGCAGCTTCCAAACAAGTCATTACAAATGCAGCTGTGACACACAACTCACATAATCATTTAAGATATTCCACAAGTTCACACCTCAGCTCTGTCCTTACTGTTGTATAATACTCAACAAGTCACTCAAGACTATCCGAGTCTCTAAAACTGGGATAATAACTCCAACCTGCTCAACAGTCAATCTCATCATACAGCATTCCCAGGCAATGTCTGTGGATATATTTTTCAAGAGATCTAAGAATCATTTCTTGTTTAGAAATGAGAGAATGAATGAGGTTAAGTTTTAAAATTCTGCCTGACTGGAGCTATAATATTTTCTGTTTGTAACATTTAGGCAGTGTGATTTTTAACACTATAATTTTAGTAATATTTATTGGTATTTATGGAGGCCATTATTAATAAAATATTCATATTCCTGTTTTTATCATAGTTCATAATTTAGGACTACTAGCCATAGTATTATTGTGATTATAACTATAGTTAAATATATTGATTATAACTATACTTGTTATCTAAATACTATTTTATAAATTATCAAGGTGACTAAATATTAGTGTCAATAACTCATGCCAATTATAAAAGAAAATACATTCTCTCTGCAAAGAATCTCCTTATTGCTAACTTTCATTACTTCAGAAGAGTATTTACCACAAATACATAAATTTCATGTAAGTGTGTATTGAACATACAGTGACAGTTCCCTGAGCTTGTGAAATATTGTGCCTTTAAAATTATTTCATACTTCCCATTATAGTTGACCATGAACATCTTAATGACAGTATCCCCAAGTAGGTCCCTTTGTAAAACAAGACTGTAAAGAAGAAAAGTACTCTGTTGAAATTTGTGCTAAAACCACTACATGAGTGTAAATGTCTAGCTTGGTGGTTCGCAACCTTCTTAAGGCTGTGACCCTTTGATACAGTTCTTCATGTTGTGGTGACCTACAATTTTTTTTGTTTGTTTTTGGGTTTTATTTTTTTCCTACTTCATAAGTCTAATTTACTACTGATATAAATCTGAATGTAAATATTCTGATATGTAGGATATCTGATATGTGACCCCCCAAAGGGGTTAACATATGTTGTAAGCCACATGTTAAAAACTGCTGACCTAGACAAACCATTGATTCTGTGCTGGCACATGGAGCTAGGTATCAAGGAGGGTTAGGAATACCTAGTCTGACCCAATAACATCCCAGGAATTGCAAATACTTTCTTCTTCAAGAAAATGTAAAGACAAAATTAACACAATTAGTAGGTAATTCTTAAATGAAGAAACAGCTGGTCCTCTTTGCCCATGAGAACCAGAAAATTACAAGCTATGTCCTGCACCCCATAGCAACAGATGAGGCTGAGATCCCTACATTGATCCTGAGAAGGAGCATGCCAGTCAACCACAGGCTCAGGAGAATTGGTGATATTTAGTGAAGATCCTCAGAGCACCCTCTAAAATATAACCAAAATCTAGCACATTGCAACTCACTGATGATTTAATATGCATATGAAAAATGTTTCCTATTTGTAGTTCCAAAGATACATGCAAGATTACCTTACCTTAAAAATGAAGAGACTCTGGAGACGGGATAGTACTTTATGATCTAAATGGGATGCCACCGTGTTCTAGCTTCAATGCTTTAGGGTATCAATAGAGTCCAGATGGACTTAGATGAAGTTTCCTCAGCCAACAAAAGGAAAGACTAGACCAAACAATTTTCAAACCCTTCCTGTTTCTAATACTCAAAAACTCCATATTAATTTGTCTAAAATGGCCCAACTATGAACACAGAAAACGAATAAATATGAACAAATTTGTAGCAGAGAAATCCAGTTCTTAAGGTCATTGAAGCCATTGGTTACTATGTCACATTAACAATGTTATAAAACTCTTTCCTCTGCATGGTGTGGATTTAATAACATGAAATAAGAACATAAGAACGGGAAAGGACACAGGGCAGCTGAGGAATCCCACTGATCCCATTCATCTCCCCTCACCTGCTCTGTCTTCATCAACTCAGCTCAAGCAAGAAGCATACAGGCATTGTTTATGACATAGATGGGCGCAAGGTAATATATTTAAGAATGGTTTGTGGAAATGTTAAACCTATGAATTTACTTTCAAAAATCATGAAATAATAAATACTGGAGTTATATGAAGGTGGTGGTTATCTAGATAAATAGCTCATGAATGTAATATTTTAAAATCTAACAATCAGGAACTGAACAGATGGATCAGGGGTTAAGAGCATTAAGAACTCTTCCAGAGGACCTGGGTTTGATTCCCAGCACCACTCACATGGCATCTTGTTTATAACTCCAGTTCTAGGGAAACTTCTGACCTTTGTAGGCACTATATGCACATGATGCACAGACATCCATGTAGGCAAACACTCATACATGTAAAGCAAAATAATAAAGTTCTTTTAAAAGTTTAAAAATCTTAAACATGAATGTGGTTATGAAGAAACAGCTCCCTAATAACATGGTGTGGGGGGGCACATATACATGTGGGCATTTGTATGCATGTATGTATGTATGCAGGCACTATGTACAGAACTATACAATCAGCCCATTTAATCATTCTTTAATAAGCTCTTTCATTTCTGTGATCTAGCAATCAGTAAATGGAAATAACATCTGTTCAGTCTGCCAGAGAAAGCAATAGTAAAAATTATCTTTGGAAAATTAAAAACAAAACAATGAAATGCAAATGCCAAGTAAATTGTAAAGAATTAAACCAACATGAAAGATCCTGTCCATCCATTACATACACTCTACAGTCTGACTGACTGCCCTCCATCACCTACACTCTACAGTCTGACTGACTGCCCTCCATCACCTACACTCTACAATCTGACTGACTGTCCTCCATCACCTACACTCTACAGTCTGACTGACTGTCCTCCATCACCTACACTCTACAGTCTGACTGACTGTCCTCCATCACCTACACTCTATAGTCTGACTGACTGTCCATCCATCACCTACACTCTACAGTCTGACTGACTGCTCTCCATCACCTACACTCTACAGTCTGACTGACTGCCCTCCATCACCTACACTCTACAGTCTGACTGACTGTCCTCCATCACCTACACTCTACAGTCTGACTGACTGCCCTCCATCACCTACACTCTACAGTCTGACTGACTGCCCTCCATCACCTTCACTCTACAGTCTGACTGACTGCCCACCATCACCTACACTCTACAGTCTGACTGACTGTCCTCCATCACCTACAATCTACAGCCTGACTAACTGCCCCTCCATCACCTACACTCTACAGCCTGACTAACTGCCCCTCTATCACCTACACTCTACAGTCTGACTGATTGATCTCCATCACCTACACTCTACAGTCTGACTGCCCTCCATCACCTACACTCTACAGTGTGACTGACTGTCCTCCATCACCTACACTCTACAGCCTGAATGACTAACCATCCATCACCTATACTCTACAGTCTGACTGACTGCCCTCCATCACCTACACTCTACAGCCTGACTAACTGCCCCTCTATCACCTACACTCTACAGCCTGACTGATTGATCTCCATCACCTACACTCTACAACCTGACTGACTGCCCTCCATCACCTACACTCTACAGCCTGACTGACTGCCCTCCATCACCTACACTCTACAGCCTGACTGACTGCCCTCCATCACCTACACTCTACAGCCTGACTGACTGCCCCTCCATCACCTACATTCTAGACCTGCACTTATAAATACGAAATTTCTTTGTCAATGAAATTTTAGGGATCACAGAAAGATGATTCTATACTACAAGACAATTCCAAATATGAAAACTTGTCTTTTCATACTATGGAGAAACAGAAACAGGCAGGAGGCAGACAGACAACAGAATAAGCTCAAAACCATTTGAGATAAATAATACAATAGGAAAGCACATATCGGTCACTACCTGTGAAGAGCAGAAAAGGAATTAAAGTTTCCTATAGCCGTCAGAGTTTGAGGTTCATGGCTCTGGTTCTGCCTTACTGTTTTCCTAGTTATTCTGAAGGCAGAGTCCAGAATACAAAATAAAGAATGCTAGAGGTAGCACTTCAAGAACCAGAAGAAAACTGTCATATCATTTCCCTTGGGGGGAAAAAAAAACCTCATAATGGAAACCAAAGAACATTACTCTATTTCTATATCTATATATCGATATATACATATATTACATATTATATATTTAAAGTATGCATTCTGTAACATTTAACAACAACACATATACAGCTCAGCATTCAGTCCAGCATTCAGCTGGACACAGATGGTATGTAGAAATGTAGAGGTATTCAAAACATTGAGAAAATACAAATTCTTTTAAATTTTACGAAAATTAAGAGGCTACGGCCTAAAGAACCACTTCCTGGGAAAAAAGCACACCCACTGTGTGTCAAAACCCTTTACACGAAGGTTATTAGCACGGTGTTTTATACAAGAAAATTATAACGTATTGGTATCACATAAATATAAGTTGATGTGAAAAACACGTGGGTCCTTTCTACTTTCACAGTCAGAGGAAAAAGTAAGAAAGCGAACCCCAGATATCAGAGACATAATAGTAATGGAGCAATGTAAATCACTACTTGAAGGCAGCAGTGTTTAGACAACCCCTCAAAGGAAAAGCCCATGGAAAGGGTGAAGGGGAATAAATGTATGCAGAGTGAAGGTACACACTGCCCATGTACAGCTGCCTTGCCATACAAAATCCCTAGCCAGAAAATCGCAAGGGCCAGCTCCCCTACCAAAGGCTCAGGGTCTCTGTGAACATGAGTGCAAGCTGGCTCACAGGGTTCTCTGGGCACCCAGCCGAACACAGCAGAAAGATGGAGTAAGTGCAGGAGGAGCAATGCAGTGTACAGCATACAACACATGATCAGTAAGTGCAGGAGGAGCAATGCAGTGTGTGGCATACACTGCAGGCTCATCAGTATAGAATACAAGTGGAGCATTAGTGAGAAGTGTAGCCAGGCTGCAGGGGGACAAGAACATGCTTGTGGAGAGGGAAGTGACAGCTTCTCGTTCAGGTTGCATGAAACATTGTGGGGAAAGTGCTACCAACAGGATCCCAGCAGCAACAAATGCAATAGGTGGCAAGAGACACAAAGCTGTGAGTGGGATGAAGGCACTTCAGTGGGCTTGCCATATAGAGGAGAGGCAGGGGCATCACGAGCCATCAGTGGGCTTGCCATATAGAGGAGAGGCAGGGGCATCACGAGCCATCAGTGGGCTTGCCATATAGAGGAGAGGCAGGGGCATCACGAGCCATCAGTGGGCTTGCCATATAGAGGAGAGGCAGGGGCATCACGAGCCATCAGTGGGCTTGCCATATAGAGGAGAGGCAGGGGCATCACGAGCCATCAGTGGGCTTGCCATATAGAGGAGAGGCAGGGGCATCACGAGCGATCAGTGGGCTTGCCATATAGAGGAGAGGCAGGGGCATCACGAGCCATCAGTGGGCTTGCCATATAGAGGAGAGGCAGGGGCATCACGAGCCATCAGTGGGCTTGCCATATAGAGGAGAGGCAGGGGCATCACGAGCCATCAGTGGGCTTGCCATATAGAGGAGAGGCAGGGGCATCACGAGCCATCAGTGGGCTTGCCATATAGAGGAGAGGCAGGGGCATCACGAGCGATCAGTGGGCTTGCCATATAGAGGAGAGGCAGGGGCATCACGAGCCATCAGTGGGCTTGCCATATAGAGGAGAGGCAGGGGCATCACGAGCCATCAGTGGGCTTGCCATATAGAGGAGAGGCAGGGGCATCACGAGCCATCAGTGGGCTTGCCATATAGAGGAGAGGCAGGGGCATCACGAGCCATCAGTGGGCTTGCCATATAGAGGAGAGGCAGGGGCATCACGAGCCATCAGTGGGCTTGCCATATAGAGGAGAGGCAGGGGCATCACGAGCCATCAGTGGGCTTGCCATATAGAGGAGAGGCAGGGGCATCACGAGCCATCAGTGGGCTTGCCATATAGAGGAGAGGCAGGGGCATCACGAGCCATCAGTGGGCTTGCCATATAGAGGAGAGGCAGGGGCATCACGAGCCATCAGTGGGCTTGCCATATAGAGGAGAGGCAGGGGCATCACGAGCCATCAGTGGGCTTGCCATATAGAGGAGAGGCAGGGGCATCACGAGCCATCAGTGGGCTTGCCATATAGAGGAGAGGCAGGGGCATCACGAGCCATCAGTGGGCTTGCCATATAGAGGAGAGGCAGGGGCATCACGAGCCATCAGTGGGCTTGCCATATAGAGGAGAGGCAGGGGCATCACGAGCCATCAGTGGGCTTGCCATATAGAGGAGAGGCAGGGGCATCACGAGCCATCAGTGGGCTTGCCATATAGAGGAGAGGCAGGGGCATCACGAGCCATCAGTGGGCTTGCCATATAGAGGAGAGGCAGGGGCATCACGAGCCATCAGTGGGCTTGCCATATAGAGGAGAGGCAGGGGCATCACGAGCCATCAGTGGGCTTGCCATATAGAGGAGAGGCAGGGGCATCACGAGCCATCAGTGGGCTTGCCATATAGAGGAGAGGCAGGGGCATCACGAGCCATCAGTGGGCTTGCCATATAGAGGAGAGGCAGGGGCATCACGAGCCATCAGTGGGCTTGCCATATAGAGGAGAGGCAGGGGCATCACGAGCCATCAGTGGGCTTGCCATATAGAGGAGAGGCAGGGGCATCACGAGCCATCAGTGGGCTTGCCATATAGAGGAGAGGCAGGGGCATCACGAGCCATCAGTGGGCTTGCCATATAGAGGAGAGGCAGGGGCATCACGAGCCATCAGTGGGCTTGCCATATAGAGGAGAGGCAGGGGCATCACGAGCCATCAGTGGGCTTGCCATATAGAGGAGAGGCAGGGGCATCACGAGCCATCAGTGGGCTTGCCATATAGAGGAGAGGCAGGGGCATCACGAGCCATCAGTGGGCTTGCCATATAGAGGAGAGGCAGGGGCATCACGAGCCATCAGTGGGCTTGCCATATAGAGGAGAGGCAGGGGCATCACGAGCCATCAGTGGGCTTGCCATATAGAGGAGAGGCAGGGGCATCACGAGCCATCAGTGGGCTTGCCATATAGAGGAGAGGCAGGGGCATCACGAGCCATCAGTGGGCTTGCCATATAGAGGAGAGGCAGGGGCATCACGAGCCATCAGTGGGCTTGCCATATAGAGGAGAGGCAGGGGCATCACGAGCCATCAGTGGGCTTGCCATATAGAGGAGAGGCAGGGGCATCACGAGCCATCAGTGGGCTTGCCATATAGAGGAGAGGCAGGGGCATCACGAGCCATCAGTGGGCTTGCCATATAGAGGAGAGGCAGGGGCATCATAAGCCAGGAGCATGGCAAGCTAGAGGACAATTAGGGGCTTGCCTCACTAAGACTCGTGGCATTCAGAGTGAAGAAATGAAAGAGACATCACTGTATAATTCTCTGATGGCCTATGTGTTTTCATATAGACTCTAGCCACCTCTGGGCATATAATTAACTCCCATATCCACAAGCCTCCTCAGAGAGACCCTTTTCTGTGTTACTATTTTGTCTTTGTTCTCTTCCCATTAGTAAGAAGTCTATTTGAATTCCCCAAATAGGAGAAGAACTAACAGTGCCTTCTAAATCACACAAAAAGAAATGCTAAGAAAACAAACCAGGAAGCCAAAACTTGGCTCTCCCTACTCTTCAGCAAGGATGAACCCTCCAGTCTGTAGGGGATAATAAGCCAGTGCAAACCAGCTTCACAGAGTCCTTAGTCACCTGCAAAAGTGCAGTGTCTTCCAGCCCAGGCACTGGGGTCAGGGAGTCCATGGACAGTATGTGCATTTTCCAGAAAGCATGCCTTGGCAATGCTATTTCTAGAGAGGGACACACAAAGATTCATAAAGATCCACATCAACCAGTATATAGATAGGCCTGGTCTTTCTTCTCATAGCCCCTTAGCCTGCAGTTTGTTTAAGCAAGCCAGACATGTATACCTTGTTTCTGAGTGGAGTTCTAAAACTCCAAAAGAGCAGGTAAACTGGTGGATTAATGATGTGGTTCCTGGGAGATGGAAAAGACTCAGAAGAAACCAGAAAGACTAGGCAACACCATAGGCGTGGAATGAACCCTGCAGTGTTGCTACAACAAACACAAGGATGTATCTAAGAACACAATGAAGACAACAGTAGAAACTAAACAATCATTTTTCAGAAGATAGATGGGGTGCAAAATCGAGAAAGAGAGACAGAACCTTGGAAGAACACATCTCTCTTCTCAGTTTCTAGACGTCTCATACTACTCTACATATAGGGCTTAGGTTACTGCTTCCTGGATGTGAAGGAGCTCATGACATTGATTAGTATAAATATGAATTCTCTTCTATCACGAAGACTGTACTGGTCAACTTTGTTAATGTGAGAGTCACAGGATAACCACACAGTGAATGCTCAGCTCATCTAGACAGTCAAAATCCACTTGATGTAAAATGAGTATATTGCTAGTAAAAACCACTGGAACTAAGGTTTCCTCCAAACCAGTTGTAACTTCACCACACAGGGCCACAAAGGACAGTCTTCTCCCAGGAGAAAGTAAGGAACAGCCGGGTTCCAGGGACATCACAGGGTTTTTTATCCTAATGCTTTCTCAATGGACTGGTAACATTTTGGCATTTGTCCGACAGCTACAGTAGGAACCACTGGGTGGTGGACAACATCCCCACAGAAACCCAGGGAAGGATGAAGATACAGCTACAGAAAGGATCCGAGCAACACTGGGAGAGGTCATGTTTCTATCTGTTTTAGAGTAATAAATAGCAATAGACATGTGTATTATCAGAGATATTTATTACTATACAATCCCAACTCTGTGAGATCTCATCTCTGTTTCTAAAATGCAGTTGGTGTAACTGAAAATACATTACATTTGGACACTTCATGAATGGTGGTAAGCATAAGGAGAGACTTCCTTCCCAGGCAATATGAACAGCAAATCACATCTCTGATGCTGCTTTCCCCCCAGGCCACCAGAACTCACCGTCTCCTCCAGGCTGTTTGTACGGGTTGTACTTGGGTTTTGGAGCAACGACTGGAGCAAACTTCTTGGGTGGCTGTTGTGTTGACACTGAGATAATGGGGGTCCCAAAAGAATGGGTGGTCTCCATCCGTGCAGGAACGTGGCCAAGAGGCTCACCGGTGCTTTTGGGTGGCAGCCAAGATGGGTGAGACATCGTTTGAAATCTGCAGTTAGAGAAACAGAAAAAGCAGACAACACTGTGTTCAGTGTGGCCAGAGGGCTATGGAAAAGTAAGTCAGTCGATCAAAGAGCTGGAGCGGGTGATGGGGCCAGAGACACCTCTTCATGCACAGTTGACCCTCAACTAACCCAGCAGGCATTAGAGAAACAGTAAACATTTATTTCACTAGCAGATACATGAAGCATGCTTTAAAATGCCATTTCAACAAGACCAGCTCTGCCCCACCTGCAATCCGAAGAGGCACTTCCAACGGGACAGGGGCACAGAGGCACTGTTTGCCAAAATGCCCGCAACATGTACTAACAATGTATTAGAAAAAGAATATTCAACGCCAGCAATCCAATGGTGCCACTGCAAATCAAGGAAATGGTAGGTAACACCTAACTAAGCTGGAAAATTGTGGAAAGATTACTTTAACTCCATGAGGGATAACCAACCCAGCCCAGACACTGCTCCATCCGAGTATCCACAGTGTGTGAAGAGGAAATTGAGTTCTCTGTCAGGATATGCCAATCACCCCTCCAGGCAGCCTGCCTGCTGAGGAAGAGTCTCACAGACAGTTGAGGAGGGCTCTCCAGGCCTGATTGCAAGAGCTCTACAGCCCAGGGAGGCCGGAAGGTGCCCTGTACCCACTCCTAGCCCCAAATCTACCTTGTAATTTATTAATTGAACTGAATTAATTAAGAGGGCTACATGATTACCTCCAGATGTCTATAGCAACAAAGCCCAGAGCAAATGGAGGAACAAACGAAGGCCTCAGCATGTCACAAAGCAATGGAGAGGGAAGGAGGAGGTGAGGGGGCAGGGAATTTGCATGAAGCCACATCACGGACAAGCAGTATGACGAGGAACCCTCGTGAGGGCCTGGCCAAAGTTATGATTGAGACATTCCAGGCCTCCTTATCACAGAGCTATTAAGAAAACCAATACAATAACATTGAAGGACTTTATGCATATATTGTCAATTGCTATAAAAGTGGGATGGGTGTGCCACTTTTTCCCTCCATACTCATAGAGAATGAGCGAGCATTACTGATCATTTTACATAGAGGGAAACAGGGGTCACTCCAGGGTGATAACTCTATGGAGAACAAAGGGAAAGAACAGGGATAAAGACACAGGGGTTTGAAGCCAACGGTGACACTGGTCTTCCTCCGACATCAGAACCCTCTCTTCCTTCTCCATCCCTGTGTATGTACACAGAGACACAAATCCTCGAGAACTATGAGCCTATGAGAGAAGACAGGGACCGTATTTGAGATGTCCTAAAATTACCAGTAAGCCATGCCACAAAACCAACAAAAGAACAGAGTTTCTAAATCTAGTTGAGCATTTAGAACCATGTAAATATTTAAGTACCAAAACTTAGCCTATCTCTAAGGTTGGAGCAGAAATAAAGAAGTCTCTTCTTATTAACAGAGCTTCTCATTTAAGAAATGGGAGTAACGGTACTATTTTTACTTTCTGTGTGACTGCTGTGAAGACAAAACAGCAAAGTACTGAAAAATTTTGGGTGCTCTGTGCATATTCGTAGTATAGATTTCAATTGTGTATATGTGAATGGGTTAATGGCATCGACGCCTTTGCTGTAAATCTAGGCTTATTCCAAAACAAAAGCTTTTCAGTGCAAGCTCATACAGTGTGGAATGGTCCCTGACATAGAGGTGAAACCCGCAGAGCCATCCTACACTACTTACCAGCTGTCTTGTGCTGGCTTCATGAATCATGACCCAGACATATAGAAACAAGTAACTATTGGGACAGAATTAAGAGTAAAAACATAAGACTCAGTATGAAAATCATAATCATCTCTGTTCCCCATGGCGATGTGACTTATCCTGGTGATGCCTGCTTCTCCACAGGAAGCACTCTGGGCTTGCCCTCCTTGAGGACCACATCTGGATAGAAGGCACGCTGGGCCTGCCCACCATGAAGGCCACATCTGGATAGAGATGACTGTGACAGCATCTTTTACTGGTCTACTGGGCCCCAAGGTTTATAGTGAATTTCTATGTTTCTGAGCCCGTCTTTATGAGGTGCCCACCAGGATCAACTGCATTTCCTTCCAATCCCTGGGCACCAAGCCCCACTCCCTGTTTTGATATTGCCCCAGCTCAGATGCTTGTCCTGAATGAGTCCTCCAAAAAGAGAGTATCAGCATGTTCCTTGACTGGACTCTTCTAGTATTTTTCCATACTAACATTAGTTTGATAAAATGTAATTTATCAATCTACATACATGCTACAATGAGCTGGAAATTCCTGGGTGGTCTCATTATACTATCGTAAGATACAGTCTGATATATGTACTTCCGTGCAGCCTCTCACAACTGTACAGCACCCCTCTCCCTCCCCATCAGCCTCCACCAGCACAATCACTTTGCCTCCCATAACGTGGTATGTAATAAATCCTGTTGATAAATTTCTAGATATTAAAATATCTTTTCAATCCTAGAAAAAAAGTCTAAGTCACAAATATGGTGCTTTGTTATATTCATGGAAAAGCTAAACTTTTACTTATGATTTACTTATGATTCTGTGCATGAGATCAAAGGTCAGCAGTGGTGTGCTCTTGGCCGCTTTCCTTTCTTTCATTATCAGGCTTTTACCCAGAGGTTTTAAATCCCAGTGCAGTCTCAATTAACTTAATAATGACCCCGAATGATCTGATCTTTAGAGCTTCATCAGAGTTCAATGAAAATATTTCTATATGTGATGATACTTTATTTAATAACAGATACTAAAGCTACTTCTAATAGCTTTTGTGATAATACTTCTAAGATGCTGTGATAGCATTTATATCTTCAAGAAAATTCATCTTCTGCTCAAGATTTAACCCATTCACACAAGCTACCCCTTAGTTATAAATAATTTCTTATCCATAATGCATCCTTTATGTCCCGGGTATGACTTCCAGCTAGTTCTTCAGAATGTAAACGGTGCATTTAGTCCTTTGCTCAGCTGCAAACCCTGCCCAGCAGCAGCACAATGCCTTGCTGCACACACTGGTCAGGTGGTTCACTGCATGCACACTCCCTGGAGTAAACTCTCCAATCCTGGAGAGCAGAGCTCCTCACCGTATTATATAATGCCAAGGTCTAGTTCATGATAAGAACTCAATGAAAAATACCTATTAGCTTAAGGATCAAATACATTTATGTGTCTATCACTAGTTCTCTAGATGAATTAGATTCTCCTCCTTCACTCAAAAAGTATAATCTGGGGGTGTTACATTCATCTAAATGTGAGGAAGGAGAGTAGCCTAGAAAAGATGCTGTACTGAGAAACTGGAGGAGCTGTCAAAGAACTAGAGCAGGCTGGGAGGCGCGGCTCCCAGCAGGACTTAGAAAGCTGAGCAGGAGGGAGAACATTGACAAGAATTGACAACACAGAGGCTGAGGAGATGGCTCCCTAGGAAAAGCACTGGCCATGCACAGGTAAGAACCCAAGTTCAAATTCCCAGACTACACATAAGCCAGGCAACAAGAGTGTGTGGCTGTGATCCCAGTGCTACTACAGTGATATGGAGGATAGGGACAGCACTGACCCCAGAAATAAGCTACCCCTCACAGTGAGAAAAAATGATACTGCCTCAAAGAGGGAAACTGACAAGTGAAGTTCTCCTCTTACCTAACTTAACACACACACACACACACACACACACACACACACACACTTACAGCCCGCAGGAGGGACAGGGAAAGAATAGAGGGTAGACGGAAGGAGGGAGAAGGAAGGAAGAAGGAGAGAGAGAAAGAGAGGGGGGAGGGCAGAAAAGAGAAACAAATCAAAGCATATGTGAGGGACAGAGGGATATTAATCCATGCAAGATGGATCCAAGAAAATAACACATGCAACCGTATGAACACGGAGTCCCTCTGGCCCTAACTTGAGTCTCAGTTAAATCAGAGTGACTTTTAGCCAGAAAAGATGCACATCTGAAGTTGGACAACTGAACAACTGTAAATTTCAAAGCCACTCCTACGGTTCTTGGTTGTTTACTTTGTCTAATTCTTAAACTTGTTTCTGATGAAAGAGTCTGAGGAATGCATGAACTGACAAAAGCCTGCAGGACCCCTCCTTAGTTTCTCAGAGACAGAGACAGAGACAGGCCCAGTGAAAGCACAGGCAGGCAGGGTAAGAGTGGGCTCTGCCGGACCTTCCAACCCGGGTCTTACTTCCTCTGCCGTGAGGTAGGTTTCACTCCAGGCTTAGAAGCATTGTAAAAGCAAGAAGTGAAAGGGAGGATCCTTCTCCACTCCCCTCCTGACCTGAAAATGAAGCCACAGCACCCAGAGAGAGCAAGCATAAGAAATAGGCCTGGTCCCAGGACCATGTCTGCTGCTAAAAAGTTCTAGACTGTGCCCCATCCCTCCAAGGTCTGGGCCACATGCAAAGGAAGGAGACGGAATACACATGGTTTCAGGGATCCCATTCTCCACAGCGCTCTGTCATCTCTCCCTAGCAATCATACAGGAACAGCAAAGCCACAGATTAACAAGAAATACCAAGTGTCTACTGAGGGCTGACTGACTGTAGGAGACATGGTTGTCCGAATGACCACGGACTCCTGACAATGCTGCATGCCACTGTACTACCATGGCCTGCAGTTAAAAATCAAGAACAAGCCTGGGGTCAGGGAAGGACTCCAGGGGCAGGAAATTTGAATTGTATTTGCAAGGCCTTGAATTCAATACCTAGTACCCCTAAACCCTAACACAAACAAACTCCCACATATCACACACACACACACACACACACACACACACACACACAGTAAGGTTTTAAGGAGTTGCATAGACTAAGATAAACAGACAACAGATTGCAAACCTAAAAAACGTTTTAATGTGTTGTCTTTGCTGTCCTCTATCTTTCTGGAACGAATGGCTTGGGTTCTTGGCACTTCCATACCTGCCTCTTGGATTATAGTGGTTATAAAACATCCTTTCCCTCATACTCAACAATCACAGGCTGATGAAGGCAATATTCAACACATCCAAACCATAGAGAAGGCACGGTATTGAAAAGAGCAAATTGATGATCAACCCCTTCCCCGTGCAGGAAGGAGAAAGGAGGGCCCCGTACAGTCAGGAAGCCTCTGCTTGGGTATGTGAGTGCCAACTCACTGGCATTTGGGAGCAGAAAGAGCTGATATTCGATCGGAGTTTTCTTTTTCTTTCTCCAAATTAATATGCAATTCTATAAGCATTTCTAAGATGACTAAAGAACAACCACCTGTCATATGGTATTATGCAACATCTGGTGCTATAAGCGTCAAACTGTGCTTTCTAAAACGCCCTCCAAGCTATGCTTGTGTGGGATCTTCCTGATTATTTACCTTTGTACTGGTGGGGCTTCAAGGGTTCTAGTATGTGGCAAGCTAGCACTGGACCACTGAGATATACGCCTAGCTCCTTTATGTAGGTATTCTGACTCCAGGGATGAGAGTAAGTGGTATAAAGCATTCTTATTAATCTCTGATTTGCATAGCTCCCCAGTAACTACTCTGACAGTGTGGGCTGAACACACTGATGAGATTAAGGGAGAGAACAGAAATTAATACTCACTAATTTAATGGTGTAGGAACTGATGGGCTGTCACTGAGACATCAAACGTTGATGGCAGACTCAGTTTAGCATTCATGGGTATCACCAACAGATTCTTTATTTGAACAAGCATTTAATCCTTAAACAATACATTCCTGTTTAAACCATGAAGGGTTTTCCAAGGCTGACCTCTCCCTGAAAACGTCAGTGCCTTGCTCGAATTACCAAACTCCTGCTATAAGATTCTTGTTAGCATTGATTATCTAAACACTGGGTTTCACTATGATAATTTCATGTATTTTATAGATACTCTGAGCATAACCAGCTCTCCTGTTGCTCTCTCACCATGCCTCCTCCTGTCCCCCTTCCTCCCCCAAAGAGCTTTCTGCCTATTTTCAGGTTTCTTCTTTTATTCTACATACATGAAAACCATGGTATTAGTCCTGTGAATTTGGACTTTGTCCCTTAAGCACGTATGATCTGTAGTTGGACACAATTTACTACAAATAATCTCTGTTCTTTGGAGCTGAATGGAACCCCACCCCACCATGTGCATGTTACAGTTCTTTTCCCATCTTTCGACAGGGGGCATAGAGACTGGCTCTATAACTCAGCGGAAGTGTGAACTGCCCTGCGATGACTGTGAGCGTGAAGCAGTCTCTGCTGTGTACATAGCTAGAAGACGGCGTGTCTATACACAGCACCGTACACTTGATCATATGCAGGTTCTAGAGCTTTGGAAGAGAGTTTCATGAGCCGGTGGCACTTAGGTGAAACGGCTCCTCTCCACCTGTACCTTGAGCAGTGTTTGCTCTTCGTGTTTGGTGAGAGTCACTTTGACTTGAATAAGGGATTCTCAAGGCAATCCAAAGGGGCTTTCCATCCCTCCTTCCTTCTTCTTTCAACTGCCTGCCATGCCAGGATCTGAACATGGGGCACTGTGCTTGCTGGGCAGATATTCTTCTGGTCACTTGCTAATGCCAGAACAATTGTTACCTCTGTAGATGTAACGACGTGATTAGATGTCTGGAGTGCAGCTGCTCACCCTGTTCTACAGAGCAGGATTTGGCTGGAGATCGCTTGGCCTTCAGAGTTCAGAACCAGCTTCCAGCTCAGACAGGAGCCCAGGAGGCAACTTTTACTCTTTGGGAACTAATGTCTTTCTCTGAAGATGCCACAGTGGAATTAGGGGTGGGGGTGGGGATTCCATATATGAATCTGCTCACATGCTTTATGAATTCTGAACAGATCCTGTCAGGATAATTATTAAAAAAAAAAAAAAAACAGTAAAGTTAGGTCCTGAGATCACAAACCATCTATAATTTTCCTCTCAGCTCATCAGAGGAAGCACAACTCTCTTTTCTCCTTTTCCCTGCCACCTGTTCTCCTAATTCTCTGACCCTCCCCATTGTGGGAGGAAGTCTCGGATTAATCTCGGTGATCACCAAGGTATCAATCAAGACTGACTACGTGCAAGTAAATAAGCACATTAGGCGAACCTTTCCCCGGGATAGGTAAGTCCCTAGCAGAGTAATTACAGAGCAGATCTGCTGCAGCGTTCGATGGGAGCGTGGGAAGGCAGCACTGAGGAAGGAGGCGGGCTGACAATTACACACAATTGCTAGGGAAGCCGCGAACTCAATCATGTTCTGAAGCGTTAGGCTCTCCAGAGCAGGAAGGGCAAAGCAGGGCCTGCCATGGGCTGAAAATGTCATGCAGTCAACTTGACGTCTCTTGAGAGACAGCTTTGGAAGGACACTGGCTAAATGCCCCTCTCCCTCCAGGGACAGCTGGTATTGCTCAGAAGGAGTGAGGAGAGCAACTCCACAGAAACGCCAACCCTTTATACAGGTTCCCTCAAAGACACTGCAGATACTCAAGCAGCACTAGACTTCCACTCCACGGCCATCGCTTACTCAGTCACAAATTAGCCCTGACTTAGCCGTTACACAGCCTTCAACTTCAATACACCCCCTTATCTATAAACTAAAATTACTTTATTGCCAACAGTCTGTCCAGCTCTCATGTCCCAAGACTAAAGCTGAGTCATCTGAGGTTTCCTATAAAACTGTGTTCTAATTACTAGGAATTCCTAAGTACCCCCCCTACCACCACACCCCAGATGAGGTACGGTGTAAGGAGAGGTAGAGTCAGAGTCAAGACAGACTCTCCACCTGCCTTGCATAAAGGTGCTCGCTCATACAGAAAACAATATAACAACGTGCTCACTTGTCCTGGCAAAAATGTGGGGAGCCAGAAAGAAATAAAACAAACTGCCTTTGAGAAGCCCAAAGGAACCAAGCAGCAAAAAAAAAAAAAAAAAAAGGAGAAGCACCAGGTCCCGGTGAGTCACTGTCATCAGAAGGGACACAGCATAGAGACAGGCCCTATAACACACAGCCTTGAGATTCACAGTATCACTGAAAAAAGGAACAGTCATGGAGACAGCACTGGGCTCCAAGGCTCCAGAGAAGGCTAGGACGGGGTGGACCAGCACTGGCTGCCCATCTGTTTTCCTAGTAGTCATGGAGAAAGGGAAGACGACCGACAGCAGACAAGATGAGCTAGAGAGACGGAAGAGGTCACCGAGAGTCCCTCCACAATCAGGAACCAATGTGTTTCTTCTCATTGGAACTTAACATGAAAACCCTACAGAAGAGGGGGAAGGAGAAGGGGAAGGGGACAGGGGACGGAGCTCACTGATTCAGCAGAGCAGTTAGGAGGCAGGGAGCAAATGCAAATGTTCTGCCAGCAAAGAAAACTCAAAGCAGTAAGTGTCACTAAGCTAGTCAACAACGGCATTGTTGCTTAGTGGATGATAACTAGGTAGACTGGATGAAAGACAACTGAAGCGGGCCTGAAAGTAAAGAGTCTTTCTTGCAAAAGATTCAATACCAACAACCTTGGGAAGGATCACAGGGAAAAACGAGGTCCCTGACACTCCACACTGAATCACAGCCAGCAGCAATAGCTCCACCTGATACAGAGCGCAAGAAAACAGCATCCCCGCTTCCCCGGCTCTAAAAGAACAAGACGAATGTTTTTGATTTTGAATCACTCCCATGGCATTTTATACTCTATGATAACATTGCTTGCCTATGCACTGCCCGATGCTTTAATAAAAATGTGGTCCCAAGGAGGCTTCCTCTAAGTCTCTGATGCAAACAAAAAACGTTTTGTGTGTATGTGTGTGTGTGTGTGTGTGTGTGTGTGTGTGTGTATACCTGAGTTTGCCTGCATTCGGGAAATCTACTTCTGAAAGTGGAAACCTGAATACACCTAAGATGTTGTGTGCCCAATTCACAAAGGTTTTTTCCTTCCAACAGGAAGAGAAAGTGATAATGAGAAGAGTCAACTATATAATCCCTAATAAAGCTCAGGAGTCTGCTTGGTGCTTATCTGCAATCTCTCCTTCTAAACAGACCAATAAGTGCTCAGGTCTCCAGACTAATAGCTGCTCCTTCGTCTGCGTTCCCCGGGCAGCGTGTTCAAACTTGTCTTAAAGGCATGCTGTACTTATCTGTTTACAAGTCTGCTGTGCCCATTACATAGGCCATGGAAGTTTACTAGCATGTGAGGTTTGTTTTAATTACTTTTAATTTTTTAATACTTTTGTCTGTATCCTAACGAAAAATAAGCATGAGACAACAGAGTCCATCTAACTAATAACTTGAAAGAACAAAAAATATTTTTTTATTAAGACAATGTTATTGATGGACAAACACCTCGGGTTTCTCTGTAAAACTGGGTTCATCCAGATGTACTGAAACATCACATTGCTCACCAAAGCCATCAATGGGCCGCTAATTCCCACCACGCTGTACAAACTATCTTAAGTTTTGAAGTTTAGACACTCAAATTTACTAGAGTTTAATATAACTAAATTTCTATGTTAGGATAAACTCTTGTGATTTCAAGTTTGTTTTAACAATGAAATACAAACATAAGTATCTATGTTAACTTTTTAAATGCACAGGCTACAAGAAACTAAGCCGTGGGCTAAGTAAGGGCCATGGAAATTTTCAATAGAACCTTAGGAGAGAATTTTGGAAACGAAGAATTAACCCTGTGCATATAGCTATGCTTTCGAATAAAAGTTGTGATCCATGACAATTCTAAATAGACTGTCCCTCGGTATATGAAATGACATGAAGGTCAAGCAGACCTTTGATGTGAATGTATCACCAATCCAAGCTAAGTAAGAAAGGCCACGTTTGCAATTATACACTCCCCAGTGAAACTACTGGGCCATGTTCAACAGCAGACTTTTTCCTGAATGTGGGAAATTATTTTACTTTTATTTCAAGATTTTGAAATAAGGCAAAATCCGGTGAGTCACTGACCAGTGGCAGCTTAGCCTGGCTATTCGAGCTCACTGTCAGAATCACAGCAATGGAATTAGTCCCTTTAAGTCTCTTTCTGCGAGATTATGGGTCTTCTGCCTATTGAATTAATTTTTAAATCACTATATAAAATCCATATTCCATTGGCTAAATATTCCAAGGCAATTTATAAAACAAACACACACACATTCACTCATACATGCTGCACACACACATACATACCCACTATCATACATGCACACACATACACCTGTGCACACATATACAACATGTACATACATGAGCGCACACACACTTTCAGAAAGTTTAAAGAAGAACAAATAACATTCAGCACCCAGATATAGATTATCAATAAGACACAGAATCATTAAACTATGTCTATGGTAGAACTCAAACACATTCACATGAACCTGCAACATAGAGCTCCTTACACCCAAGGCAGCAGCTTTCATAACTCGGCCCTTATAACTGCTATAAACTCATGATAGCTAAAATGTGTGCTACCATGAGGACCATTGATCCAGCTCTCCTTTTCACCCTGTAACCACAAACTCTCTAATGCATGATACTGCGTCAATTACATAATTTAATTCACTCCCTGTTCAATGAATATATTTCTTTCAAGTTCAGAATGGTTCTTTAATATTTTTTTAAAACCAATATTTCAGCTTCAGAACAAATAGCTGGACTGTAAATTTCACACAGTGGAATGAAGTGTTCTTACACACACACACACAAAAGTACTTTTTACGGACTGAAAAAGAAATCATAAACTAGACAAATTGGTAAAAAGAAAAAAAACACTTACAGGAACACTTAAATCTTGGTACAATTGTCAAATGCAGTCAACCTTATTTATAAACATAAAAGGCATTCTCCCTGATTCGCCAGTATGCTATAAACTAAGTTGGAAACCAACTAATCTGCATTAGCTGTAGCAGTGTCTGCGTGTGAATGGCCAACACTGTCATCTTCCCTAGATTATCTTTCAAGTGTCTCTCACAGGGTCTATTCCATGATCATCCTAAACCAGTGAAGACAAGTACTACTACTGTTCTACTACTACTACACTATTAGTACTACTATTACTAGTAGAAATAATATTTCTACTATCATTATTACCATTATAATATTATTACTACTACACTATTATTATAACTATTACTACATTATACTACTACTACTATTACTACTGCTTCTCCTGCTGCTGCTACTACTACTACTACTACACACACACAAACACATACACACACAAATAAAACAAAGGTTGCAGGGTGCTAAGAGTTAAGTTCTAAGTTTGAATCACTGGAGATCACATGCCAGGCTATGATCACTATTCCCCATGGTTCCTCATAACTAGAGTGACTGTAAATTCAATTTATGCCTGCAATTTTGGTTGGTGTGTACATTAACACGAACCTCTTCAAGGTATCTCCAATGGGATAATAAGCAATCCAGGCAAGGCACTGTGACAATGTCTGCTTCACTTGATACAAGTGAATCTGAAATATATTCATCTACTGATGCAAGGGTTCCAGAGAGGTAAGAACCTCTAGTGTTTGGAATTTTGATTACAGTTGTTCCATGCAATTAGCAGAAGGAGACAGAAATTAGAAATTCCTACTACAGAGCACGTGTCTCCCATTAAGAAGGAAAGACAGGAATTGAGAGATGGCTCATCAGTTAAGAGCGCTGGCGGCGCTTCTATTGGGCTCCGTTCCCCGCACCTACCTGGCAGGACACGAGCCTCTCTAACTCTACTCCCTGAAGAGCCAACCAACTCGTCTAGCTTGTGTGAACACTGTATTCACGCGGTGAGCAGACATCATTCAAGCAAAAATAAACACAAACTATGACCAAATAAAATCTCAAAAACTAATTTAAAAATGTAAAGACTGGACAAGGACGTTCCAAGCATGTAAAAGCAAGCAAGCAGGTAAACTAACCCAGTGCCCGAGCCTTCACCTAAAGTGACAAAGGTCACATGCTATGAAGATGAGCTGAAACACTCCAAGCACATGTGTGTCATCCATCTTCCCCATGCCCTTTATTATAAAATTCCATTTGATATGAGTATTGCCAGAAGTTTGCCTGGGTCTTAATTTGGTGTGTGTGTATGTATATATATATATATATATATATATATATATATATATATATACATATATGTGTGTGTATGTATATACATACATATATATGTCTGTATGTATACACATACACACACACACACACACACACACACACATATAACAAAGAGCATCTACCATGTGCTTCAAGCAATGCACTCGCACCATGGGAGGAGGGGGCAGGATTGCCAACAATGTTCACATTTCTAAGTCACTGTTACAGTGTTATAAAGGAAACTAGAATCATTTCTTACAGGCCAACAGGCCATATCTCTATTTAATATATGCTCAAAAAAAAACCCTTTTCTTTGATTTCTACTGCAAATTCTAAGCATGCATTTAAGGCTATGTAAGGAACAATGTGCAGCTGAAACCACAGACCGGGTATTTGGCAACCACGCCTTAAGACAGAACTCACCCTGACACGGTGGTGACCATGATTGTAATACTCTGTGTCTCCCTCTAGTACTTTCCAAAATGCTGAAACTGAAAGAGTTTAGAATACTCTCCCGGGTCATGGTCTTTCCTTCTTAAGGTCTTGGTTTCATAAACAGGAATTCCCAAAAGGGCTTCCCTAAAGTGAACTGTTGTTATATAATAAATGACGCTGACAAGCCGAGACTTAAGAACTCCCTGTTTGAGTGTTGACTACATATTAAAGTCATACAAAATTTGTAAAAATCCCTACAAACTAAGTCTCCTGAATGCTGAGCTGGCATTTCTGCATGCCCCATAACACAGTGACTACAGCATTGGAAGGGATGGCTTATAAGGAATTCTGCGAAAATATACACAGTGTTGGGAGTTGGACAGTTGGGGTGAGGCAGAGGCCGTGTCTTGTAGTTCTGCCCGTTTCCTATCGGAGCCTGGTGGGAGGGTATGGGGATCTTCTGCACTGACATGCTCAGAGACATTCTTCAGCATGGGTGCGTACCAAGCAGTAGCTGGGACAGAGGGAACCTGCATCTCATGTCTCAGAAGCCAGGAACCCCTTTCTGAAGACACTGGTACGTTCTTGAACTCAAAAGTTAAGAGAAAACCAGATGGCTATTCTCTTTCATAGCTATAAAAAAAATGGGATTAACTATATTTCCAGGGTTCAATTCTAGATACCACTCTAGCAAAAACTCCTAATGGTCTTTCCAATTGTTTCTGAACTAAACCTCTCTAATGAATATCTTCTATGAAACACCTACAGCAGATGGCTTCATATAGCAAACCTGATTTTAAATGGGGGAAAAAAAAACCTTCAAGGTTCTAAAAGTCTGATTCATGAATGGGCAACAAAAATACTTTAAGAAGAAGAGATGTGTCCAGGTCACTGACGATGCCTGCGTTGAGCGGTAGAGCCATCCCAGGGACCAGGAGCCACAGCGAGCATCCAGGCATTCTCACAACTTCTGAGGATTTCTGGGAAGATTCAGGCCCAACACACAGAGCACTCTGTGCTGAAGATGAAACCAATAGGTGTCAAAAATATCTACTCTCAGCAGTCTGCCCTGGGCTCCACCACTAACTGGCTGTTGCTGTAACTAACGACAAGACACAGGGAAGTCGATTGTCACCAAACTCTGTCTTTCTACTTATGAGGGAATTTACTTGGATTCCAGTTGTAACAAGACTTAACCTTTCAAGTCTCTCAAAGATGGATGTGAAGAAACAAAGGCCATGAAATAAGAAACAGACTTGACACCCCTTAAGGAACAAAGGAACAGAGTTTTCAGATGTGATCCCAAATATTCCGACTGGGACAACCTACAGTTACAACACCTAAGAGACAAAAATCCAAGGCGATGGGTATAATAAGAATGCCAGACAGGAGCTCAGGCCCTCGCCAACACCTTAAGTGAAAGGGGATACTTGCACAGCCTGGATTCTCTTGAGGGACAGAGACCAACGGAAATCAGGGGAGAAACAGGAGCTCAATGCACAAACTCTTAGGGCTCAAGAGAAATCACTAAGTCACTCATGCCCCAAAGAAAAATGCCAGAAACTCCTAACATAGAAGGAGTTTGGGAAACAAGATAAAAAATGGCAAGAAGAACCAGGATGCATCAGCACCAGGACGCTGGTGGTTGCATCAGCTCCACGGTCCAGCAGTGAACTCAAGGCACAGCTCTCACAGTGTCAGTGTACTCTGCTCAAAGTGAAAACAATATTCTGTACCTGGATCAACAAAATCAAGTGAAATAATGACTGTGTGTGTGTGTGTGTGTGTGTGTGTGTGTGTGTAAAATACATACAAAAAGGAAAATTTTTAACAAAGGCATTTCAAAGAAAGGTTATAAATGAATATTCCCAAGCCAGGGTAAGAAAAGAAAATTAAGTATAGCAGTAATCTTACAATCTGATAGATGGGGAGAGATGGTATTCAGAATTGTTACAAACAATGATGTCTAAACGAGAAGAGAAACCAGCTGAGACTGTCACAATCCTCTCAGTTCCTGTAGCACACACAATAATGGAAAGATTGCAGGGAGGGGCGGTGTAAACATTTCAACTTTGACACACCAAGAATGTGGGACACAACCCTGAGAAAATTACACTTGTACATAGTAACAATCATCTTAGCACGGGCGCTCTCAGGAGTATCTAAGGCTTGGGAAACGTTCAGTAAGCAATGGGCTTGTCTTGCTAAGACGAGGACTAACACTGGGTCCCTGGAACCCAGAGGAAAGAGCCAAGCATGGTGGTATGGATTTGTGACGTCAGTGCCAAGAAGGTGGAGGGAAAAAGAGACTAGCCATTCAGTGAATTCCAAACTAAGTGAGAACCCCTGACTCAAAACACAAGGTGGACAGCCCCAGAGGAATGACACCCAAAGGTGACATTTGGCCTCCTCAGGCAGAAGCTCACAGGTGCCAGCATTTTCAAGTACACACATTCACCCAACACGCCTGGTCAAACACAGACACAAACCGAGGTTGGAGAAATGGCCTGATGGACAGGAATGTGAACTGCAGCTGGAAAGCAGGGAGTTTGGGTCACAGCTCCCAAGTCAGCTGGCTCCCAGCAACCTCTAATATCCCTCCAAGGAATGCATTAGCTCTTCAGGACTTTAGAGATACCTGAACACACATGAAAATAAGCATGTGCAGACAAGTAAGCAAGTTTAAAAAAAAAAAAAAAAACGTGATTGTTTCAAAGAAGGCCTGCAGGTATATGATTTCACACTGACCACTTTGTATTGGTTAACCAGTTAGGGGGCTCCTCCCTGGCACAGGCTATTCCTCTCCATCTCAGATGTCTCATTTGTCTGTAGTTACGCATCTAGGGGAGGGACCAATGAGATTTCCCCTTTCTGTATCAACACGTTTCCTGGTAGCACTGCTCAGATCTTCTTTAGCCACATTCAATGGATGCAGCAGGTTATATGCATGTATTTATGTATTTTACATAGGTATGTAAAATAATAACAAAAAGAATCAATCAATTGGACAGGGACATGAGAGGGACTAGAAGGAAGACATGGAAGACAGAAAGGTATAATTATATTTCAATTCAGCAGTTTTTAATGGAAAGCCTTTCAACAAAGGAATTTCTAAGTAGCTCATATAAGTGACTTTATCCTTTCAGTTCTACATAAGAGAAAAGGGAGACAACTGGAATTAGGGTGAAATAGGATCTTGGCAGTTCCCGGAAGCACACAGCCCATAGGTGCACTTGCCAAGGTCAGCGACTCTCATCATGTGTGCAATGACAAACCTTTAATAAACCGCTATCTCAAAAATATTTATATTATGATTCATAGCAGTAACAAAGCTACAGCTATAAAGAAGCAACGAAGGTAACTTTACGGTCAGGGTTCACCACAGTAAGAGGAACTGCATTAAAGGGTCTCAGCATTAGGAAGACTGAGAGAACCACTAGCCTAGATGGAAAGAAATATAAAAGCAGATGCTATCCACAGATAGATGACTTTAGCATTCAACAGGCAGAAGCAGGTTCAGAAATCATCCAGGGGAAGGGCAGTTCAAATACTTTCAAGTAGGACAGAAGGTAAGTTACTGTTGGCAGGATAGCCACATTGATCCTAATAATCCAGGAACATGGAAGGTCTTTCCATGTTTCAGTATCTTGTTCAGGGACTTAGAGTTCCTACTGCAGAGGTTTTGAGTTTCTTAGTTAGGTTTATTCACAGATGCTGGTTTTTTTCCAAGCTATTGTTTCCGTGATCTCTTTCTCTGTAAGTCTGTCATTGGTATGCAGAAAGGTTTGTAAGTTGAATTTGTATCCTGTCTCTTTGCTGAAGGTGTTGATGATTTCTCGATGTTTTCTGGTAGAATTTTTGGGATGTCTGATGCATAATATCATATCATCTGGAATAAGGATGACTTGATTTCTCCTTTTCCTATTTGTAGCCCTTTAATTTTCTTCTTTTGTCTTCTTGCTCTAACTAGTGCTTCAAGCAGCATGTTGAAAAGAAATAGGAGTTAGTATACAGTTGTCTCATTCCTTGTTTTATTTTTCTTCAATTAGGATAATACTGGCTATTGGTTTGTCATATGTCCAAGTTTTATTATGATGGAATATGTTCCTTCCAGTGTTCCCTCTCTAGAACTTTTATCATGAAATCATATTATTTTGTCAGAGGCATTTTCTCCATCTATTCAGATGGTCATGAGATTTATTTAAGTTCATATATATATATATATATATAAACTTATAATATTTATTGACTTATGTATGTTTAAACATCCCTCTGCTACTGGCTTCATTGAAGGAATGAAAAGATTGGTAGAATTCTGCTGTGAATCCATCTGGGCCCAAGAAAAGTAAAATAATGATATTTGCAAGTAAATGGCCGAAGTTAAAGAATATTATACTGCCTGAGGTAACCCAGACCAAGAAAGACAAAACACCACATATTCTTTCCCATTGGTGGATCCTAGCTCCAAGTCCTTACATGTGGGTATGCAACCTGGAGGACCCGCAGAAGGCATGAAGGTAAAAGAACCGTGGTTGGTGGAAGAGTCCATGGGGCAGGGGAAGAGAGCACTAGGTAGGACACAGTTGCTATAAAGGGGAAAAGTGGAAAAGGGGTAACTTTAACTGGGGAGCGCTAAGGAGGGGAGTATACCTAGAGAATGGTTGTTTGAAAACCATAGAGAAATATTAGATTTCCTTAAAATTACATTATATAGAATATATAAAGTTTATACATAATAATTATATTATATAATAATTATATGTTATACTTGTATACAGAGAGGGGGTGAATTAAATGGAGTTAACTACTTGGGATGATAATGCCCGCAGGACCGAAAGAATACCTAACAAAACTCCCTGTAACAAACATGAGAAACCCCCTTCAAGTTGTCAGTCAAGAGACTCCTCCAAAATAGAGGTGAATGCCATTACCCTTGCTTGCTTCTCAGGATTTAAAAATAAGATCCTGTTTCTGAAGACACGAGCACATTAAACTCAGAACTTGAAGTAATCAACCAGGAAACAATTTGGAAGAATCCTCCCTGCAGAGTATGCAGAAGGAACATGCAAACTGCCAAGAGAGAAAACCCTCAACAGGTATACCAAGCCTTACTGTCCAGGAACACAATGACCTGCCCAGCAAGATATTCCCAAGGCTACAATAGTGGCATTGATACCTTGTGAACCATCAGCATCCATTGAGTTCAACTTGAAGCCATCTCAATGGAAGAGAACTCAACTCTACCTGGTACTATAAAGTCAGTCAACTACCTGTAGCTTGTGAACTCATGATGCCTAGAAGAGAACCCATTACTGCCACTTCCCTAAGCTGATATACTTTCTAACTGTGTTCTAAATAGTTATCTCAATGCCGATAAACAAAGGTAGCCTACATTTCGAGTCCCAGAAGCTTCGTTTTTCCACACAGGAAAATAATTATAGAAACCCACAGCTCATTATAAGACCAAGTACAATGGGCCATGAAATGCCTAGCCTCAAATATATATCTACAAGGCAACCCCAAGACCTTTGGCTCAGGGGACATTGCAGACAATGGGACAGAAAGATCAAAAGAATCAGAAGACTATACCATTGGCTTCACGATGGCCTTCTGTATTTATTAAACTGCATCCATAGAGTCTCGATAATATGGCTGCCTAAGTAATACCAGAAGAGTGACAATAGTTGGTGTAGCAACAAGGCTGAAGGAAACCTGACCAGGCCCAACTCCTGGATGAAGAGCTATAGGCAATCAATGACAAAGGAGATGGAGAACCCATCTTTCCCAGGGATGAACTCCTAATTGATTATTCAGTTGCAAGAATTCACACCTAAACATACCCATACAAATAACACCAATTACTCAGAGGAAAAAATAAATAAGTGTGTGTGTGCGTGAGTTGTGTGTATTGAGGACTAATCACACATGCATAGGTATTTAGATCAGCAATAATAATTGAAGATTAAGAGGTCATGGATTTAAGCAGAAGAGTGGAGATTAGGAAGAAGTTGGTGGGGAGAGGGATGGGTGAAATGATGTAAATATAATATATGAAAGTCTCAAAACATTAAAAACTTAAGCTAAAAAAAAAAGAACTTCAAGAATACTTGGATTGAAAATTGCTGAGACTACAGGAACTGGAGGCAAAAGGCCACTCAGCAAACTACATTTTTATGTTAAAATAAGGCACATTCCTCAATTCACTCCAAGAGCAAATTATAAGACCTCCTTTGTAAAGAAACTCATGATGCTTATTAGAATGTTTACTTTTTTCTTTTGCTATGAATGGAATACTAACCTTATAAACTAGTCCATTGCAAATGGGGTATGAGATTAGGCTAAATATGGAGACATATTTAACCTTACATAAATGGAAAACTCTAATACAAAAAAATAGATATTTCCTGTGAGAATAACTGAGAATATATTGAGACTTACACATTTCTATAAAAGTCACAGAAAAATCACAAAGAAAAAAATCAATAGATATTAATAAAATATACGTTAGCTTCTGACTATTCACCTCTCAACCACCAGGCTTTACGTTTGAGATTTTTAAGGAATCTGTATGCATGCACAGAGGCAATCACAGCAAAATTGATATGATATAAAACACTGGTGGAAAAGTAAAGATGAGGTTTAGCTCTGGGTGTTTACCTTAGAACCTAATGTCATTTCTGCATTATATCACTTAATGTATTTCAGTATATATTACATATTTTGTATTATTAATTAACATGATATAGTATATAATATAAAATATGAAATTAACATGATATATTAATTCTATTAAGTCTATAATATAATTAAATATATAAAACATAAGGTACCAATTCTTATGTGCATACTTGAACAACATGGTATAAATTCAAGAAAGACATGGTGGCTTATCTCGTAAACTGCTGTGAATTAAAGGCCACCCTACATTATATAATGAGCTACAGGATGGCCTAGGCTATCATGAAACAGCCTGTCTTTAAATAAAAGGAAAAAAACTGTGCAATTTTAGTGTTACTAGGAAGTGTGAAAAAAAGTTAACTAACAGAAAAGGCACAATCCAGGGCTCTGGATTTAAGGGATATTAGGGTTTATTTTTTTCCTACATAGCATTCTGTTTCCTTGTCTCTCTACAGGTAAATGAATGCTGGCAAGTGCAATGTTTTCATATACTGTACATATGTAATTGAAAATTGCAGTGCTCAGCTACATATCAATGACAGCAATTGATCCTAAAGTTCCAGAAAATGCTACAATGAGCCAGAGTGTGGTGGATTAAACTGCCCTTCAAACATGGCTGTTCAACAAAGCATCAAAGAAGGCATTTTCTATAAAAGCTTGCCTGTTATATTCTAAGAAATAACCCTTTTCTAAAATTTTAGCACTAACTAAAACACTCTCAGCAAGTAAAGATGAGGTTGGGCTCTGGGTGTTTACTTAAGAACCTGAAGTCAATTTCTGCAATATTATCAACTCTGGGGAGAGATTTTACAAGAAATTCAAACGCTAATGAGAGCTATTTCCTTGACTTCTCTTCACTGAATTTCTGACAACAAACTTAGAAGAGTTTCTATACCTGTCTGTGCAATGGATGCCTATAATTAGTGCCTAATACTTTACGGGAGCTAAAGATAACATTGGAGTCCACAAGTATTCTGATGTTCTGTACATTTTGAACAGCTGTAATTAGGTCCCAGTGGATGTAATATTTAGGAAGGTACAAGGAAAAGAAATCATCAGATAAGAGACAGTAAGAAATGGTAGGTGAGGCAGGGGGATACATCCATGGGTTTGTTTGTGTGCATGCACATGCTATGTAATCTACTGAGTGCAGGAGAGTGAGCCACCCTCTCCAGCCATTGGTGAGGCCAAGTCATGGTGTCTAAAACCGTCCTAATTCCTATTGTTTCTTGAATGTTGAAATTCATAAGAGACCTCTCATACCTTTTTGTGAGTTTTGTTGTTATTGTTCACTGCTTTAAAAAAGGAATTACTCATATTCCTTTACAATATTCTTCAAATCATGATAAAAATAATAACAAACAGGTGACTGGAAGTCAAAATTACAAACACAAAAGCATCATCTCTGCAAGCAGATAGAATATTAGATTAGATACACCACAGGAGAGGAGGCACATTCTATGCCAGCAAGAAATTCATCACCAAATACCATCTCTTGCCCTCCTCAAACCCTAAGCTAAATAAACTGCTTTTATCTATAAAGGTGGACAGTTTCAGATCCTTCATTATAGTAAAACAAAGACGACTAGTACAACTTCCATTATTTTAACCTTCAAAAGCCATCACATGGGTCTGAAGATGTAGCTCAGCAGTTAAGAACATAAGCTGCTCTCAAAAAGATGCAAGTTTGGTTCCCAGCCCCAAGATGATGACTCATAACTCTCTGTAGCTCCAGTTTCTCCAGGCAAGCATGTGATGCATAGACATACATGCATGATATATATATATATATATATATATATATATATATATATATACACACAGACACATGCACATGCACACACAAGAGACAGATATAACCCCCCAAAAAACAACAAATTTTATTGACAAAAGCTATCTCATGATGCTACAATATAGATGAGCCTTAAAAATATACTAAGTGATAGGGGTGGAGCCATCAATGATTCAGTAGTCAAGGGCACTTGCTGCTACTCCAGAATCCTAGGACTCCATTCCCAGCACCCACAGGGAAGCTTCCAGCAGTCTGTAATTCCAATTTTAAGAGATTTCTAACAGTCTATTCTGGACTCTGCAGATTGCAGGCATGTATGTGGGACACAGACATGCATTCAAGCAAAATATCCTTACATATAAGATTAAAAATAAGCATACTATGTTAAAGAAGCGAATCTCAAAAGGCTACAACTGTCAGGTTGCATCAGACACAAGGTACAGAAGAGGCGATGTCACAAAGCAGAGTGTAGACTAGGGGACAGGTGTTTAGGGAGCGATGAAGGGGGGCTGGGGGAAAATAAGCCACAGTCTGTGAGTACAGCAGCTAACTCAGGGTGGCCATGTTTGAAAGTGTTACTAGTGATGATTATACAATTCTAGAAAGACGCAAAAGTCCAGTGAGATAACTGACTACTTTCAGTTCTTCAACTTATGTATTAGTGAAGCTTCTTAGGAAAATATTCTTCTCTAGGCTCTTCACATGTTGCTGAATGTGACTCTCCCCAGTCTATTCGCATCTCTTACAAAGAGTATGTATACTTCTAGCTGGCATACGCCATCCTAGCCCGCCGTATAATTATGTATGGTTATTTCCGAGACTGGCTCCAGGAATAGCCTATGTGCGCTTTCAGAGAAAACAAACAAGCTACATATTTCCATACCCAGCCTCTGATAGGGTTTAAGTGCTTATGTGAAAAACAGGGGAAAAAACTGGACCTCACCATACATAACAAGTGAAGATGATGGCCTTTGGCCAACTTGTAAGACATAACTTAAAACAGCTGTGAGCAGTGCCCCTGGCTATGCCGACCCTCTTCCCTATTCCAACAATCCCAAAACCATACACATGGGACACAAGAAAGGAAATCAATATCTTTCTGTGTCTCTCTGTCTTTGTGTGCCTTCTATGTGTGTCTCTGTCTCTAGTTCACAAGACACACACAAAATCTTTTAAAAGCTGATCATTTTCTTGCTATATAAGAATCTCACTCAGAGGGGAAGGAGAGGGAAGATGGGGGAAGAATTGTGGGAAGGGGACCCAGAGGGGGATCATGAGCAGGATATAAAGTGGACAAGTAAGAAATAAAATTGTGTGTGTGTGTGTGTGTGTGTGTGTGTGTGTGTGTGAAAAGAGTATCATGGAAACTTTTTACTAATTTGATTCAAACAATTGTGTACCCATGAAAGGTGCTGAATATTTTAAATCTATCTGTTTAATAAAAACCAAAGACAATTTTCTTGCCTCATTACAGTAACTACCAAAGTCATATGCTGCTACACTGACTACTGATGTAGTAGCTAAGACAGGAAGAGAATACACTGAAAAGAATCTTTGTCCTCAAGTGTGTGTGTGTGTGTTTGTGTGTGTGTGTGTGTGTGTGTGTGTGTGTGTGTGTGAAAAATTGCAGTCTCTCTGTACTGATACAGGAAAAATAAAATTCTGTGTTTATATATTTCCATGGTACACTTATGAATTCAAACAGTTCATCTTCTCTAGCCCTCAGAAACACCTGGGAGGACCACTCCCAACCTTCCTGGAGAAGAAAGGTGCTCCTCCCTCAGATTAATTTAGAACAACTTGTAAATATCCACAAACAGCAGGTAAGGCCCTTCCAGCACAGCTCTTATGAGTGCCACAAGGTCTGCAGGACCGTGGGTGATATGCACAGTTATTAAATGATCTGCACAATTCTGGATGCAACAGCTTTGTCCCCTACGACAAAGTTTGCAAGAAGAGGACTTTTATCTGTTGTCTGTGACTGTGAGTTCCACTTCAGAGCATGAGGTCTCTGAGTGCAGGCAGGGGAACTAATCCATGTTAGCATTCTCTAAGGTAGGCTCAGTGTCCAGCACAGATATCAAAAACAAAAAACTTACCTAGATAATTGATCAATCCAATACAAGTCATCTAATTGGATTTAAAGGTTATTTCCAAGGAAATATTATATTGGGCGAAAGAAAGACACTGAATGTGTTAACAATAAGAAAGGGTGCTAAGAGACTTCAAATATACACTCCCCACCACACCCCCCAAACTGATAATATTTATGTCAGCTTCCTGGTCATCCAAAAGTAAACTCTCTCCTGTTGTAGATTGGTATGACTCTCTGTCAGATGCAATTTTCTACAAAAATACTGCCTCGTGTCTGATCAGTGCCGAAGAAAACCAGATCCTCATGGAAACAATAAACCAAGGCAGAAGCACCCAGAAGCCACTTGGTTGAATTATACTGAGAAGAACCAGCGTCTGTGTACATGCCATGTGCAAAACAAGCGGGCCACGACTTGAAACTGTGTCCCCGGGGAGAGACTGGTTTAGATTCAAGCCAGAGCAGCCTCCTCAAATGCCCTTCCCCGCCCTGCATGGGGCAATGTGAAACCAGCTTTGCCAAGCCCAGTTGCTGTAGATGCCAGAAGAGGTCTCCCTGAGGGGTTCAAAGAATCAAAAGGACAGGCAAAAAAAACCACATTGTGTTCATCCATCAGGACATGAACCCTTGAGCAGCCCTGGGAGTACATATTCCAGAGGTGAAAACATGCAGTCAAGACGCAGGAGGGCTGAGGAGATGGCTCAGGGCTTAAGAGCATTGTCTGCTCTTCTAGAGGGCCTATGTTCAATTCCCAGCATGCACATTGCAGCTTGCTACTGTCTGTAACTCCAGTTCTGTAAATCTAACACCCTCACACAGCCATATGTGCAAACAAAATACAAATGAACATAAAATAAATCTTCCAAAAAAAAGAGAGAGAGAGAGGCTGGAAGGGTAACTATAGAGTCAAAGGACAGGGCCAACTGAAAAACAAGAGATGGCTGATAATCACGCTGTTGATTAGATGTAGACAGACTCTAATGACATCACAAGTCCACATGAGAAACAAGTCATACATCCCTAACCCTAACCCCAACCCTAACCCTAACCCTAGCCCTAATCCTAATCCTAACCATAACCCTAACCCTAACCCTAACCCTAATCCTAATCCTAACCCTAACCCTAACCATAGCCCTAGCCCTAGCCCTAACCCTAACCCTAACCCTAACCCTAACCCTAGCCCTAGCCCTAGCCCTAGCCCTAGCCCTAGCCCTAACCCTAACCCTAACCCTAACCCTAACCCTAACCCTAACCCTAACCCTAACCCTAACCCTAACCCAAGCCCTAGCCCTAGCCCTAGCCCTAGCCCTAGCCCTAGCCCTAGCCCTAGCCCTAGCCCTAGCCCTAGCCCTAGCCCTAGCCCTAGCCCTAGCCCAACTCTAACCCTATCAAAAGCCAGGTCAGAATGTTGGTGGCACTGCTTATTAGCTATGCAGTCTTAGAGAGCTGACTAGAACATTCTGGGCATCCGAAACTCCTTATCTGTGAAATGAAGATTATCAGGGCACACATTAAATGTGAATTCGGATTAATAACTAGTGACTGAGCTTATAAGGCCTTCCTCCCTCCACCCCCCCCAAAAAAAAACATTTCAAATAATCATAAGCGTCAGAAGAAAAGGAGCCTTAGTATGGTCAACATGAACCAAGTGTTTCATCTACAAAGGCCAGGGAAGAGAAGGGCTGGGAAAAGAAAGGCTGTACCTAAAACCATGCAGTCGTCAGTCTAGAGGCCTGTATGAGCCAAAGGCCTCTATTTCACAATGCTTGGGAGCCACTCCACTGACAAGCGCTGCTGTCAAAATCACGTGCAGTCAAAAAAGCCAAGTGCTTCAGACAGAACTGTGTTACCAGGCAGCAGAGTGCTTGCTATTTCCATTAAGAATGTGCCTCACATACAGGGCAGTTTCCATGTCCACTACCTCATTCAATCCCTAAAACTACCCCCGAGAGGCAAAGAAGATGAGGAGTACAACTGTTGGAGCCAAAACAAAAACACGTCCAAGCACTGCTGAGCATTGCTTTACATGCTTTATCAAGGCTCTCTATTTCCAGAGACAAGCAGCCTAGAACTATCACCCATTCCTAAAGTGATGCCCTTCCACTCACAGTATACTACATCAGATTCCAAACCAATGTGTCGAATGAAACAACAACAGACCTTATCCATAATCCCTAACTCATCAAACCCTTCTACCGCCATCAGGAAACCCAGGTATATGCTAATTATATTTCAGTTTTGCTCTGACTTGATTAAACTTAACAAAACAAAAATCTTCCCTAGAGCTTACCTTCTTCGACTGTCTATGGAGAGTTGGGGCACAGCTTTCAACCAAGACAATGGAGCTAGCTTATCACCATAAGACACACAAGTTAGCAATGGCCACCACAACATCACTTAGTTAAGTATCAGATTCTTATGGCACAAGTTAAGAATGACACATGATAAAGGATCAGCATTTGCCTAAGGTATGACAGACAGACAGACAGACGAACACAGGGTGTGGCCCGCTGTTTTACTCATTGCTTTTAAAATGGATCAGTTTCCCAATCGAACAGGATCAAAACACAGGTCAGCACAAACCTTTTAAAATGGGAACAGCTCAAGTCCTGTGGAAACTCTCCTCCAGGCTAAGGGACTTTCCAAGCATAGACTATTATCTACCTACCTCCTATTTATGTATCTACAATCTAACTGACAAAATGGTTAACACAGCTTTGTTTCTTTAGGTTGTGTCTTATTTTAAGGGGCAAAAAAGGTAAAAGGCAGGGAAGAAAAATGTGTCAATTTCATACTGGTCTTGTCACTAACAAGGACAGAGCCTAGAGGAAGCTGTCCACTAGCCTCAGTTTCTTCGTCTATAGGTGAGGGAGTCCGTGAGATCTAGAATTCCAAACAAGTAAAGAGAAAATGCCAAGAGGGAAAGCAACTATTTCCAAATAGTTAAATAAAATGCTAATTCTTCACAAGCACTGATACAAAACAAGCCAGTCTACAATCTCCAAAATCTGTGTGTTCGTTTTTGTTTTCTCTGAGAGTGTTTTTGATAGGGAAAAGGCTAGCACCAACAAGTAACAAGAGTCTTGCTGAAAATCAAGCTGTTTTGAGAAAACCATATGGGTTAAAGGTCAACATCGAATGTTGGTCTGGCCAGGACACTGCTGACATTTTCCTGCTGTTAACCAGACTCTTAAATGGTTTCCTCCTAACAATATTTTACCTCCTATGGGGAGGGGGGGGGAGGCAGGGCCAGGTAGACATCTACAGTTTAGCCGAAATGACTTCATAATTTCATGCAGGGAGAACCTTAAAGATTCAAACATTGAATTCAGGGTGGCCAAAAACTGTCTAGAATATGGGATATTATGGACGAAACTATTCCAATACAATATTAATTTGACAAAATCCAAACGGAACACAACACAAAGGACAGTGAGGTTGTTTCTCTGAATGTTCCTACAGTTAAATTTGCTACACATGCAAGGACATTCCTCAAAGGACTGGACTAAGGGGCAGAGATTCCTGAAGTGAAGCAGCCATTTGTGGAGTGGACAATTCAGGAAACATTGGTCAAACATGCAAGGTGTCGGTATCAAGGAGCCGGCTTTCCACTGAGAGCTTCCTTAGCCAAAAAGTTAAGCTGAACAATACAATGAAGAATGCTCATTTTAACTATTTACTAACGTTATATTTATATATCAACTTACATTTATGCTATTGTCATCTCTAGCAAATTGGTCATATAATCCATGGACAACATCTAGGGAAAAACTTCATCAGCCAAAAGGACTTCTGTTTATTGAGCTATAAAAGCGATTTCAATCTAGAAGGACTGGTTCTCCTCTACTAATGATGTACTCTATGGTATTAGGTAATGTCAATGGAGATCTCTTTCTGCCTCCTCTTCCTCCGCTTCTTTCTTGTGCCTCTCCCTCCTCCTTATTCCCTTCAGTTAACTAAAAATACACCAATTCTCCTTGTGGCAGAAAGACAAAATGACAATATCAAGCACAGAGCTAGCAAGGGAACAAAACTAATCTAGCCCAATCTAAGAGAAGGATCCTCTCGTACATGCCAGTATTTGCCTTGGGGGCCTCAGTGTTCTCAGATACATGGGGTATATTCTCACATAGCACTTCTATGAGACTTTGAAGAATGGCGCACTGCTATCACAGAAGAAGGTTCAAATGTAGAGCATCATCAGGAAGAAACCACAAGAAGTGAGCAGTCTTGGCCCCTCCCAGAAAGACAATCTGAGGAGGCATCCGGATGCACAAATATTTATACAATATTTATAGAATATCCAAGTGAAAGGTCACAGTGTACAGATGGAGCACAACAATAAGAAAAGATGCATAGAAGAAGGCGGGAGAACATTTCCATCACCTGTCACTGTCACCCTTCCCCACTGCCTGCGAGAACGGGGCCAGATGTGGCTACCAGGTGAGCACAAAAGAACCAAATGAATATTGGCTAGACCTCAGCACCACACCCGTTTTGGTATGAGAAAGAAGCCTTCAAAGCCACGCCTGTAGTAATCACAATGGACACAGTGTTAACCCAGTGTCCACTGAAACATTTTGAAATACAGGATGGCGGCTAGATACAGAGCTAGAGTTGAAGACAGATACAGCTGCACACAAGATTAAAACAGTCCAGTCTTTAAGGAAATAGAAAGCAGTCATGGCTGATCTCATCTAAAAATAAATAAAATAAATTTTTAAAAGTTACTTTCGGCAACTTCAGACAATTGCAGAAACCGTGTCCACTAAAATAATGTGAGAACAGGAAGAAAAGACCATTAACACATGATGTGAATTACATGTGTGTGTAGAAATAATTATCCAAGGAAGCAGAAGGGATGCTGGGTACTGGGACTAAGGAGAAAGGGGAGAAGCTCTGGGGACAGCATACCACAACTCAGTGCCTCAAGGTGACAAGTCGCAGAGCCCAGTGTTCAGCATGCAGTGCACACAGCATGACCTTTGCTAAGGAATATCTTAAAGGCTGTCACCCTCGCATTAAAAAAACCTAATGAGTGGGATGATTGGTCTCTTCACTACCTTGTCATCACATTTCCCAGTGTACGATACATTAAAATATACTGCCCAACTTAAAGATATAAACGTCATATTCCAATCATACAAGAAGGAGGATAGAAATGGTTTTAAATAAAAATAAACACAAGAACAAAAATAAAGAGAGAATTGAAGGGAAGGCAACGACCCAGGAGCCGGTCTCCCCTGCTTCTGCACTCCGTCCACATAGACACTGCTGCCTGATTACCTCCAATACTTGCTGGGACATGCTCTGGGGTGTCGGTCACAACTAAAGCCTTGTGATTTCACAGCTATGGCACATAATGTTTGGCCAGCCACGAGCACATTACGGTGCCTCATCTGGGCTCTTGCTCAAAGAGCCAGCACATTTAAACCTGCCATTACAAGCACAGAGGGTAGGCACACACATCAACAACGGGTCAAAGCACACTGGCCACCCAGGGCAGGGCGGCTGGAGGTCTCCGAGGAGCGCACAGGAGCGGTGCGCTCACATCCAGATCTACTGCCCAGCAGCAGAAAGGCATTAAGGGAAATACTGCTCACCTTGTCTCCAGCCAATTCACTTTTTAATGGTTAAAAAAAAAAAAAAAGCAGAGCAATTTAATGTTGGTGCCCAAAAAATTAAAGATAAAAGAAATGAAATTGGGTGTTTTTAATTTACCATTTAATTTAAATGGTAAATCACACATTTACATTATGCTTTAAGCTCAGGAAAAACAAAGTAAATAAATTAATAAGACAGAACTCTTATCCCTTTATTAGTTGATTTAATAATCTAAAGTCTCTCTCTCTCTCTCTCTCTCTCTCTCTCTCTCTCTCTCTCTCTCTCTCTTCCCCCCCCCCAATACTTCATACTTTTGCCATTTTTAGCTGTTGTCTCTTCCATTAAACTCCATCTGTCATAGAAAAAAAAAGCCAGCCCTTTTTAAGAGACATTCACTGGAATGCACCAGCAGCTCCTTCCTGGCTCACTGTATCCATAGAACAGGGAGAAAGTAGTCCAGTCCAGCTCATGTGTTGGATACCCCGATCCTCAGACAGGAGAGCAGTTTCGGAGAAAGGAACCTTTGGGATATGAGGCTAGCTGGCATGCACAGGCTACTGTGGGCAGAAGACCTCTGACGGTGCTAAGTCCCTGCTCTAGCTCTCTACTGTCTGCAGTGTGACAGCTCTCTCCTGCTCCCACTGTCATGACCTGCACTGTCCTGCGGCCACACAGTCACTCTGATGCTCTGAGACTACAAGACAAAGCATCCCCCTGCCTCACTGCTTCTGTCAGATGCTCCATCCCAGTGATGTTCACTCACATTCCCCTGATACCAGAGACTTGGTGCCAGCAACCACCAACAGCAAGACCTCTCCTCTGATCTGACTATGGAAAGAAAGAAGAAATAAGAACTAAACAACAACACAAAACAGAGATAACTCACATCCTTCAAAGCCTGGAAAGCTCCCAGACCCCCGACCCCTGTCTCCTTTGTGAACCGTCAACTTCTGTCAGCAAGCTAGTGATACGTCAGACCGCTTCTCCTTCTAGAAGGGTCCATTGGTAGGCACTCGTCTCAGATGGTAACAAAAATTATTGTGCCTGTCCTGTGATGACCGCAAACCCCTTAACTATGTATCTAACTGCTTTCCATGCCTATCTCCAAGATAATTTATTTGCATTGCCAACAAGCCCATTTTCCCTAAATGATAGACCTTTAAGGGAAGAAGTTATATATGACTAAGTTAGCAAGCGTGAAGATGAAATTGGAGCTGGTAAGACAGTTCAGTGGGTAGCAGTATCTCCCAAGTAACCTACTGCCCATCAGTCCCCAAGGACCACAAGTGGTCCCGTGACCTTCCCATGCATCCGGCTGTATGTGTGAACATATGCATGCCCATACAGAGGCTCACATACAACTAAAAGCAATGTAATAAAAGTGTGTCTTCAGCCGGGTGTGGTGGCGCAAGCCTTTAATCCCAGCACTTGGGAGGCAGAGGCAGGCGGATTTCTGAGTTCGAGGCCAGCCTGGTCTACAGAGTGAGTTCCAGGACAGCCTGGGCTACACAGAGAAACCCTGTCTCAAAAAAACAAAAACAAAACAAAACAAAAAAAAAAGTGTGTTTTCAGATAAGGAAACTGTCTGAAGAATCATGCAAATGAGTATTATACAGGATCGACTCTATTACAGGCAATAAGACAAAGAGCGCGCTGGAGGCCTGGGCTGGGAGCTGAGCAATGCAGCAATGCACTGTGCAATACTGGGGAAATAAGGTCAAATACAGAACAGTAAGTTTCATATAGGAATAGCTGAAGGTGGAACTCAGAACGGGGCTCAGTGGGAGAGAGCATATGAGAGCATATGTAAATCCCTGGGTTTGATTGCCCAACACACAAAAAGGCAGACCAAGGAGGGGAAGGAAAGGGGGGGGGAAGGGGAAGAAAGGGAGGGGAAGGGGAAGCCAGCATTAACTGAGAGTAAACCATGAATCTGTGTCAAACTTTTGAAGGTTTTCCAGTAGTAACACTGTCACTTAGTAACATAGTAACCCGTAAGAGTCACTGTTTTTTTACCAAAATTAGATAAGAAGGTAACGAGGCTTGAGATGCATGAAATTCATGCACTTGGAGAGCAAAATATAATGCACTTTAACCTTAGGGTAAGACATTGAAGCTGGCATGTTTGGCTTCCCTGGAAGGCTGTCAACACTCTACTCAATGGAAGGATGGAGGACTTTCTAAAAGCAGACTGAAAGAGGACATGGGCAAACGACCCTATAGGTAAAGGGTCTATGAAGTGCAGGAGGCCGTCAAGATAAACAGGACCGCTCAGAGCATCAGAGTGCCTCCCTGGAGAAACAAATGCCCTGGTACTTGAGGTGGGGTCCAGGAGTCCCTGGGCTGCAATCTTTTGCTAATGTTTCTCATCTTCAAACTGGAGCATACATATCCATCACTGAGGCCAAGCTGCTATCTGTGTTACTTGGTATGCTCACTGCCCATGGCTGCCACCTAGACGATGGCAATTATTGCTGGGTCTACTCCCTTCATGAAGACACCACAAGCAAGTCCCTGCCAAGGAGGGCTAAAGGCCTCTTAGCAAAGAACTGGGTGTGGAAATCAAACTTGAATGGTGAGAGGGAACATCTTGTGGCCAATCTTAATGACACTTAATTCTCCGATGAGAAATTCTGTAGTAAACAACCTCTTGATTCTCTGCAAAACATTTTTAATTTCATGGCCTGCTAATCACACAGCTGTTAAATTTCTCTTCCCATCAGTTGTAAAAAAATAAATAGATAATAATTATAATAATAATTTAAGAAACAGTTGGGCCTCAAACAATATTTGAGCCCTAATGAATTTTCCCATCTGGATTAATAATGTAGTAGATAGTGAAATTGCCTTGATCCAGTTGATATAATGAATCATATATTATTATAAGGATCAAAACATAAAGTTCTAAAAGCCAAAGGCTTGATGGTAGGGCCACAAAACGCAGCCTCTACAGCAATCTCTGAGAAGCCAGTCACTATAGGTACCCCTCTGACAGAGTCTGACAACATAATTCCTTCCTGTGTCTTTGTTTCCTCCCATCCACATCAGGAACAACACACACACACCACTGACTACAAATAATGTTGTGAACAACGTGACCCGGACACCAGAGAGAGGAAAACCAATGTGTTCAAAGCACAAACATGTCAGTCGAACTAATGGGAGGAAACAAAACAGCATCTACTGTTAATGCTGCAAATCAAGACAAGATGAGCAGAAAGAGATGGAGGGTAATTAAAAAAATATATCTGGATTAAAAAGGCCAAAGAAACATGGCAGCATTGATTAGGACCCCCCCCCCACACACACACACACACACGGCACAGATGAACGAGCACGGACAAAAACTATGAATGGAAAGCAGCCAAAGAAATAGTCTGCAAAGAAGTAAGCAAGGGCACAAAGACAAAAGTAATAGTGATAAGCACAGTCAGAGGACGCAGAGTACCAACAGAGGATCGTCAAGGGAGACACCCCACACTCATTTCCCCATCGCCTTGTCTAGAAAAAACAAAGAGGTGTTCAGAGAACCAGCACACTGTTTCTCTAGCATATTCCTAGTGTCAAGTTCATCTGCTGAAATCCGTCAGCACTGCATGTGAATTCAAATGCCATCAATTCTTGTAACCCCTCACCCAAGCCCACTTGATTTCCAACAGCCTTCCGTCCTTACCTCACCTTTACCCTGGAAGTGAACTATACTTTATACAAGAGCTTGCCAGTCTCCTTTAAACTGGGATCTCCCACAGGAAAGTGCTTGCTCTGAGCCAAAATTTACTCCCCAATGCCATGCCTTTATTTTGCAGAGTGGCTATCTGTGGTTGCTCCTATTGCCGACTTGACAGGGTCTAGCACCACTGAGAAGAGGAGACACTGGCTTGAGGGACTTGGCTGTGAGGGACTGTCAGGGTTAGGCTAACGAGGACAGGAAGACAAACTTTCACTAGGAACAGCAACATTATATGAGCTGAAGACAAAAAAGAAACACGAGAATACCACCATTTTCCACTCAGGTTCTTCCTGGCTGTAGATGCATGTGACAATGTCCCTCAAGCCCCACACACCGTGATCACCCTACCATGACGGGCTGCATTCTGTAAAGAGAAGCCCAAACAGCCCTTGCTTCCTAAAGATGATTCTATCGTGATATTTTTCCCTCTGAAATAAGAAAAGTAACTAATACAGTTCTTAAGGCAAGGGTGTGCTTTCTAACAAAAATCTAGGGGACACTTCCTCATCATGTATTCTGACTGCAATGTATTTTAGGGATTCACAAATTTATTCACAACTATTAACTGACAAGCCTATGTCTGACAACCACCCATGAGATGCCACTGCTTGCATGTTGATATAAAGAGTTCACGATGTAAATACAAGCAGTACTTAGCACAGTGAGTCCACAAGCTGTCCCAGCCCTTCTAGGAGCCTGAGAGAAGTGCAAACTACCCTACTCTACTTGTGGACCTCTAAACTAAGTTAGCAGAGGGCTGTTCCATAGTTCTAATGGATGTGTGTGCAAGGTATAGAGGTTCAAGGATTGGCTACAATGGAAGTAAATGCAAAGAAGAAGGCATATGCCAGGAAGAAGGGAGATGATTACAAAATTTAAGACGCCAAGTCAAAAAAGTCCTGATCGATCAGGTATATCTCCACGGTGGCAGGGGACTTTGCAAATAACACTTGAAAGCTGGCCCTCAGCTGCTGTTTCAGGCTTACAGTTTTAAGACACACACTATTATGAGAGTGTGACACTGCGGAAAGGGGTATAGCATTCATTCAAAACAAGAACTTGGTCGTTCTCTCCCGGGTGAACCTCAGCCATTAAAATAGCTGTGCCAAATTAATTCCACGATTTTATAATTTAGGAAATTCAGTAACAAGCCTTCAGTATTTAGGGAACAGCCATTCATCTGTTTCCCTGAATTCATGATATATCATTTGACCCTTGAGAAATTTCTTTTCTTCAATTCGGTTTTATTGATCCTTACAGGCTTTTGACAGTTCTTACAAATTCATGCCTATGATTTCCTGTTGTTCTGACAGTCTCCCAGCTGATGTATACTTCACAGTTTCCAATTAGGCTATTCTGCCCTATCTGAGTCTATGCGCAGGAACACAGCATGCAAAGAGAGAGGCTCATGGCGGTGATGAGTGTGTACGGGGAAAGCCCAGAACGGAGAGCCAAAACGAACAAAGGGAACTGGCCAAGGAAAGACCAGAACAAAACTTTGGAGTTTGGAGTACCCTTCCTTCTCCCCAAACAGATAGTCACTCATTAAAAATAAAATCCAAGATAGCCTCTACAGCAGACGAGACCCCGGGCAAAGCCCCTACACTCCCGGTTACAGGGAGCGTACACTGATGAACAGTAACAGTTCATACAATGACACAGCTGAACGGTGGAGAGCGTAACTACCACGTGCAAGGGCCTAGATTCTGTCATCAGCAACATAAAACGAAAGGGAAGAGCAAAGACAGGCAAGGTCTAAAGTCAGGCCCAGATGCTGAGTTCCGAAATCCACAGTTCTGGTCTCAGTGCAGAGAACTCCGCTTACTGAACAGACCTGCACAGGTACCAGACAAAGCAAGAGCACTGCCCACTCGCGACCTGCAAGGAATAAGCCACAGAGGTAAATGACAACACTGCCTTCAGACTACAGGGGACGGCAGGCACTCACGGAGTGCAGTGCCTAGCTCAGGGCAACCGCACAGGATAGACAGCACTGACAGACACAGCAGTGCCCCAGGTTTACTCAACCCAGAGACCCCACTGTCCTCCCTCTGAAAGGTTTACTTCTCTAACCTTAGCACCCTTAGAGGATACGTTTAGAAAACTAACCAATATAATCAAATTTCTTCCTCAGTGACTCTTCAGAAGAAACTGAGGTACGGACAGTAAGGTGGGCCACAGGCACAGAGCCAGTAAATAGCACAGGTGTCGGTTTGCCTAAGAGAAACCAGGCTGCCTTGTCCGAATTCAACCCCCATACAAGGATGAGCCAGTTGATATAAGCAAGGCTTGAGGCAAAAAATTCACTACTGTATCCGTGGTCAGGACCAGCCACAAACAGTTACTGAAACCTTGGGGAAGCAGCTCGGACACATGCTAAAGCACCCACTGGACATGCTCAAGTTCCATGGAAGGTTCTGCAATGAAAGCAGAAAAAATAAAAGTAAAAAAAAAAAAAAATTAGCAACTTCTCATAAATATGTCAGGCATGAAATCAAACTCCTGACATGATGTGAAACCCATTCATTTCCAACTACAGAGAAACACAGCCGCCTTTGTGTGCGGTGCAGGAGACACACAACCAAGTGTGCTCCGTGGCTCGGTGAGCTGAACCAGGAATTCACCAAAAGCGAATGCGGAGCCCACAAGACGCTGTTGAGCAAAAAACCCTGTGAGACACATTTGATGTAATAGTCCTATGATTAGCAAACTGTCACATCAAACTTTTCTGCAACGTGGGAACACTTTGACACTTCGTATTTTTAAAACTGACATTTTGATTCATTACTGTAAATAGCACTTTGGGTTAAATATTGTGACAGGGAACAGATCATATATATGTACATATATATTCACTCTATATATTACACATGTATATTTGTCTAGCTCCGAAACAGTTTATATTATATGAAACCTTTTCCCCCACTGGCATTTTGGACTGGGATGTGGATCAGCTATTCTACTCCTGAAAGATGCGGTTCTTTAGCAAGAAGCCTATGGGGTGGGAAGATAGGGTAACTGACAGGGTGACTGATGAAGACACTCTGAATAAGCCTTCTGTGTTCCCACAAAGACTTCACAAAGGTTCTATTAATTTCCTGATCCCAAGTTCATAAAAGCCATTGTCACAAACACGTGTAGGACACCTCTGTCTTCAAGGTGCTGAAGATCTCCTGGGGAAAACAGACATGAGGAGAAAGCAGGAGAGAGGGAGATGTGGCAACAGCAAGTGCGAAAAGCAATGCTTTGGGGGGTTTGGATTTTTACTTTTGCTTTTGGTGGTTTTGGCATAGGGGAAGTGTATATCTTTATTTTTTCCTTTCCGTGTATTTCGCTTTATTTATTAGAGACGGCAACTGTTCCTGATCACAAGCAATTTTAATACAGCTAAGCAAAGCGTGCCTATCAGCAGCACTTAAAAAAGAGAGTATACAGAGATCTTGAGCTATATGACTGTCTTTGCAACAGGAGTGTAATATTTCCTTTCCATCCAATATTAAAAGCCCACCAGCTTTTCCCTCTGCCTGCAATTCTTTTCTCCCTTGTTTTTAATTGAAAATAGATTCTCATACAATTCATCCCTCTTTCTTCCCTCCCTCCACTCTTCTAACACCCCCAACCTCTCTCTCCCCACATCTCCTTCCCCTTTGCTTCCCTTCCGAAATCAGAGGGCCTCCAAGAGACAATGCCCAAATAGGACAAAACAAGACACAGTAAGACAGGGCAAAAGGCCTCAGCCACGGACAGAGAAGACAACCCAACGTGAGAAGCATCCCAAGAGCAAGAAAGAGTCAAGGACACACCCACACCCACCTTCAGGAATCCCATAAAAACACCAAACTAACAACCATGACATACTTACAGGGGTCCTGGTGCAGACCCTTGTGGGCTCCATGCTTGAGTCTCAGTCTCTCTGAGCCCATGTGAACCTGTTTAGTTCATTCAGGGGGCAGGACTGTCCTTATGTCCCCCAGCCCCTCCGACTCCTAGAGTATTTCCTCCACCTCTTTGATGGAGTACCCAGGGAAAGAACCCAATGGAGACTCCTAATTTAGACTCTGGACATTATGTCTGGCTCAGGGTTTCTGCACCACTCCCACCTGCTGCCCAAGGAAGCTTCTCTGATGACTGGACAAGACACTGGCCTATGAGTCCAGCACACTATTATGAGGAATCACTTTATTTCAGTGTTGTTGTTGTTGTTGTTGTTGTTGTTGTTGTTTATTTGGTGGTTGGCTTTTTAGGGAGAGAAGAAATGGGCAGTTGGGTTAGGGTCTACCCTGTGTCTCTGGACTGTCTTACTCTCCATCCAAGCAGTGTCAGCCTGGGCTCCCTCCTGCAGTGTGGACCTCCAGTTAAAGCAGATAGTAATTGGCTATTCCTACAAGTTCTGAGCCACCACTGCCCCAGCACATTTTGGTGCCAGGACAGATCTAAGCTGAATGTTTTGTGGCTAAGTTAGTAGTCAGTTTAGTGCATGCATTAAAAAAATTGAAAATTAATTTAAAAAAATGGAGAGATCTCATACTAGCAACTTAACAGTGTAGCAAAAAGCTCTAAAACAAAAGGAAATAAATATACCCAAGAGGAGTAGATAGCAAGAAACAATCAAACTGAGGTCTGAAATCAATTAAAAAGAAACAGACAACAATACAAAGAGAATCAGTGAAGCTAAGAGTTGGTTCTTTGAGGAAATCAACAAGATAGACAAACCTTTATCCAAAGTAATGAAAAGAGGAACAAACAAAAGGGAACAAGATCTGTAAGTGTAGAGGTAGAACGGAAGGGATGGCACATCAATATGTGCACATAAACTCAAGCTGCGAATCAATTCACACACACACTTATTTTTATATGTATCTTTAACTTTTTATTTAATGTGAGTGGAAGTTTCATCTCCTTGTCTGTGGACCACATGTAAGGTAGCCACAGAAGCTAGAAAGTGACAGCCAGACCCCGAGAACTGGAGATAGAGACAGTTGTGAGGCACCATCAAGTGTTAAGCATCAAACGTAGGTCTAGAGCAGCACCAAGTGCCATTAACTGCTGAGCCATCTCTCCGGCCACAAGCATTTATTTGAAGTGAATTTCACTTTCATGTTTTCATTGCAAAATGAGCATGATAAAAGTATACTGGTTTATGAATATTAAATAGCATACCAGAAGTCTTAATAAAGTCTAAATTGGGCAAAACACTTTTCCTCCAAATCTACATTTGCCAATTATCAGCAGCAATTAATAAAATTATTGAGACCTGATGTGAATCTCACATACTGTAAATGCTTGACCTGTTGGTTTCAGTCTCTATTTTATGCCATGACTGAAAGACTAGGGAGGAAAGGAAGAAGAAAAAGTCATCTGAAGTCACAATGTTGGCTCTTAAAAACTTGAACTCATTTCAGCCATGGCAGTGAGCCTGTAGGAGATGAGAATTTATACAATAAAGTACCCAAAAACCCTAGTACTGCAAGGAACGGCTTCTGTGCAGCTTAACGATGTTGGACATGGCAACAGGAAAAGGCTCGTACAAGAGAACAAGCCATTCATTTTCTAACTAGAGACGTGGGGTATGGTAGGAAAGCCCTGCCCTATAAGGAGCACTGGGTACAGCTCAGTATCTCCGGGACCCACTTAGTCCACCTGTGATGAGCTAACTGAATAGCTCATGCCATGCTATGGAAGAACGGAGGTTTATCTCACTGAACCTTTGAAAGTCTGAGACCACTGTAGCAGCATCTGGTGAAGGACTTCAGGCTACACCATCCCATGAAAGAAGGCAGAAGGGCAAGAGAAGACTACAGCAGGTGAGCTCTTGTTATGATAACCTCATTTTGAGATAACAGTCCTGCTCCCATGGTAACTGCACTCATGGTGACAGAACTTTTATATTCCAATGACCTGTTATAAGGCTCCACCTGCTACCATGTCGCATTGGAATTACGCTTCAAACTCATCAATCTGGAGGCACACATTTAAGCTATAACACGCTGCTGTATTTCCTCCTCTGCACTGAGCTATCATCCCTTTTTGGTGCCTTCTCTGACCACTTCCAGGATCAGGGATGTCCCAACCCTGCTCTACTCAAATCTTCTGAGTTGAAAGAGAAATCAAGGTGGGGTTCCATTTGACAAGGCGAAATCTCACCTGACTTTCATGATGTCTACAGAGCAGTTTAAGAAGATATTTTATAGCTCCTCTTACTCCTAAACTTTTAATGCCTGTGTCCTACAGTTTCCAAGGGACAACTGGGGGCTCAGAAGTCAAACTGATCCCGAAGAGGCTCTGACATGACCACATCGACAGTTTCTACTGTGGGGAAGGTCAGGGACTCCTTCAGAAAATAGCTGATCTAAACAGAGCCCAAGGAGTGTCATGGTAACACTGCTCGCAAGCTGCCAGTGGTAGGGAGGAAACACAGCCAATATGCCTGTGCAGCTGCCACATCTCAGAGCAGCACTCAAACCTCGTTAATATCATTTTACTTAATACTGAGTCCCATAGATCATAAGCTATTTTTACTATGGGCTTAACAGATTTGTGTGCAGTCTCTCTGCCAACATGTCCACAGTCCGATACAGAAGGCAGTGCTCTCTGAGAGCCTTCGGGACCTTGGGCTACTTGGGTGGAAGAAGCAAAAGAAACAGAAGGGAAGTGGATACTAAAGGGGAAAGATTCTCACTAAGACCAATAGCAAGGAAAGGAGAGTACGCCGTAAGAGCATGTGAAAGTGCGCAGCGGACTTCGCAGGAAACGATCATGCTGTCCCTCTCCAAAACCTCAACAATACATGTGGGCAAGAAGCAGGGAGAGGTCGGTCCTCCGCCTGCGCAGCACGGGCCCTCCTGCCTGTCTCAGTTCTGATCATAAGCTCTGCCAGTTCTCACCCATCTCCATAATCCCCATCTCTTCTGACAGACATGCATAGCCCTGCAAGCCCTGCACCTGCTCTGTAAACGGGAAACACCTAGACACCATATATTACAGCTTAATGCCTACAAGTGAGAGCTTTTGTGAAATGCCCTATTGCTAAGCAACAGGCTCCCTCACTTGTAAGGGAATAGGAACTAGAGCTTTTGGTAAAAGCAGCCTGCATAGAGCCCGGCACACATAGCAGATCCCCCGTGACTGCTGTCTTGTGTCCCTCTATAAGAATCAGCATAGATGCCACCTGAACCACATTATTCCTAATGGACTCTCAAAGAAACAAAGGAAACAGCCAAGGACTGCTGAGTGCTATACAGTGACTCCAAAACCAACCATCTCTGTAAGGCTTGGCCAGATGGGGCAGCGACTTCAGGCCTGCCAATAACTAGACAGGTAAAGCAGGAGGAGCCTACACTACACAGAATATTTGAAGCCTTTTGGGGGTTCTGAAACCCAATAAGCATGGAGCCTCATACTCAGTTCAGATACCTGCAACGAATACTCACTATTATTCACTATTGAAGAATATAATTCTATATACTGCTTCGTTGAAACTCTAGTGAACTATGCCAGGAAATTCAGGGAGAGGAGACAATAAAGACATGACAACACAAACTAAAATGTACTTATAAAAGAAAGTTGGACCAGGTGTAATGATATATGTTTTTAATCTCAGTTACTGAGGAGCCTGGGGCAGGAAGGTCATTTGAGCCTAGGGCTTCAAGACATCTCTGCAAAGGAAAAAAAAAAAAAAAACTAAAAACATTACATTTGAAGACTGATTCTAAAGGTACCTGACATGCAGGACTTCTCTAGACAAAAAAAATAGGTTCTGGTCCTTTGGACAGGAAAGAAAGAACCACGCCGAAAAATGAGTCAGGGCTTGGAGGTTGGAGCAGGAATGGTCATAAAAGCTGGTCCCCTATAGCAGAAAGGCTATCCATCTCAGAGTCTGTTGGACATAGTGGCTTCATGTCGTAGGTTCCTTTCCATTCCATGTTTCCTGCAGGGAGGGCTAGAGAAGTGACGACCCGCCCACCAATCACTGAAGAGTTTTACAGAATGAGAAATAGTGATGAATGGTCCCTGTGGGCTGTGGCCTCTCTCCAATGCCATGTCACATTGCAGGGTTAACTAGGTGGCTTAGCTGGCTAAACAAATGAGAAATCGTGCAGAATTCCAGCAGGAGTTCAAGGCTTCTGGAAAATTATCTTGTCCAAGTCCCAAGTGATGAAGAGACTTAAAATTCACACACACACACACACACACACACACACACACACACACACACACACACGGAGGGAGGGAGGGAGGGAGGGAGGGAGGGAGGGAGGGAGGGAGGGAGAGAGAGAGAGAGAGAGAGAGAGAGAGAGAGAGAGAAGCATTTTCCTCGAGAATACATTTCTGTGATCTCTGTCCAGTTCTTTGGCATTCCCCATATTTATCTGCCTCAAGCAAACCTTTTCTTGCATGTCAGAGACTAACGCTTCAGCTCCTTTTATTGCTATATCAAAATCCAATTAATTATCTTCAAAGCCAACTCCAGTCCCTGGGCATATAATGCTCTAAGAAAAGAACATTCTCCAAATTCCCTCAGCCCACAGGGTATCACTGGCTCACAGAGCACTCACAGGCATCTATGGGCTCTCACCCTTCTCTGAATCGCACCTGGCCCTAGGTCAGACGCAGCTCCACACGCCTTTTGGCTCCATCCCTGGACGCCAATTCAAGCTGTTTTATACGGGTGATAAACAAATGCTCAGAAACTTCGCTTGCGTTCAAATTGTGTTTCTCTGACGCTCAGCCAGGTACCATCCCAAGGATACCATGTTGCCTTCAAATCTGCATTACACAAAGGACTTACAATCTACCAAGCATTTTAACAGGTGACGTTTACAGCAAAAGAAAAGACTTGTTGGTACGGACTACAGCTTGGCTCTGCAGCCATGGCCAAGAACAATGGAACACCACTGCTACCAGGCCTCTTTGGAAGCAAGTAAGACACTGTGCAAAGATGGGACTCTGCCCATGGGATTCACATGGGGTCACTTGTGGAGCAAGGAGGTCCCAGGTCTGCTATCTCAAAAAGATACTGCTTATAGTATCTTTTGATTGACAAACTCTCAATGTCTATTCCGTAGCCGGGCGAGCTCACTCCATGTACAGTGCAGGATTGGACTCCTCAGCTAGGGAGGCAGCCCATAGCAGTCCTAGAGGCTTTGTGCTGCATTCACACTCAACCAAGAATGTCTGATTGCAAGCAAGCGTGGAATTAGGACATAGAACTCTGCCTCCCAAAGCAACCCAAGGCACGAATCAGATGGGAGGTTTTAGAATCCCTTCCGCAGACAAGGACTCAGATGCCAGCACACGTAGTGTAGACATGGCCCCAGCCAGACAGCTAAGGCATATTGGCACCACGGTAATTTGTCCATCCACCAATATGCTCCAGAAAAAAACACCCATATGCTTTCTTTTAGCTTCCATATGCTTTTTTAACAAGGAAACTAAAATATTTCATTAGTTTTGAGTAATTAATAATTACTTATTTCACAATAGTCACCCTCATTAAAGAGTGAAAATAGCTGATTAAACTGCAGGATCCTGGCTTTCAGTGCGAGCATTTTTTTTTTAATTCTTCCTGTAGGAATTGAGTAAGAGAGTAGAAGAGCCAGTGTGAAAACAGTCACATTACAGGGAACGAATCGTTATCATACACGTAGCCCTGCATTCCTTTTGACTGAAACATTATGATTTAATAAAAAGAACATGGGTTTGGGGATCAGAAAGACTTTGGAACCCACTCCAGTTTGGCTTCTGTGAGCAGCTCTTCTGAGGAAATGAAGAGTGTTGAAAAGATAAAGCCCGCTGGATCCCTTCAAGCTGGTCCTCCCCTATTCCCAAGGAGGACTTCAAGGCCTTCCCTCACTCTATCTGTGGGCCTGGGTAGCACATGCCCCAGGAATGCTGGCGGTGAGCCAGAGGTTGTAAGCAGGGTGTGGCCTGTAGGAATGTTTCTCAAAGGCTAATGACCATGGGAACTACCGAGGGACCTTGTAACAAGGCAGACTGATTCTAGATATTTAGGGTAGATCTGGGATCTGCCTCACTGGAAGACTCTCAGGTAGCACAGAAACTGCTGGTCTTCTGAGGAGGCTCCAATGAGTAAGGACCTAAAACAGAACAAGTAACAACAAAGTAATTTTGTCTGTCTCATCCTGCCAGGGCAAGGCTTACGAACGATTTAGATCAGTGGTTCTCAACCTGTGTGTCGGGCACCCTCCACCTACCCTTTCACAGGGGTCACATATCAGATATCCAGCATATCGGCTATTTACATTATGATTCATAACAAAATTACTGTTATGAAGTAACAATGAAAATAATTTTATGGTGGGGGTCACCACAACGTGAGAGCCTGTATTAAAGGGTCACAGCATTAGGAAGGTTCGGGACCACTGATTTAGAAGATAGGATGTATTCAACTGCTTGGTAATTAGGTATTCATTCCATTTTAGAGACAACAAAACTGAGATCCAAAGAAACCAGGTACCCTTGAGAGGGCCATGGAGCTAACAGAGAGGATACCTGGGTCTCTCAGGGTGAGGCTGTGCCAGCAGAAGACAGGAAATACAGCACGCACTCCTGCACCTGGCACTGAGGTCTGTTTACTCTCCAGGCTTCCTGAGGAGCTATTCACCTTCTGCCTGAACTAAGTTGCATCCTCCTCGCTACCAGCCCAGCTGTAAGGTGGGGGTATGGCCCCTGGCAACCCCTGGTGCCCACCTCTTCTGGTTCTGGCCCAGGCTTCCAGGTTCTGGTTCCCACATAAGCTGACAGTGGGTCACTAGCACCAAGTATAAAGGCCACACATGTGACAGTCATTACAATTGGGCAGAAACCAAATTCTAGCTGTCCACATCTGGAACGTGAAGCTCTGTGTGGACTGAAATCTGTCTCTGTAAAAAGCCCCGTGTTCATTACAGTGGAGAAGAAACAGCAAACGTCACCCACAGCTCCTGAGTCCCACGTCAGCCAATAACGCCCTCACCTTTGGTGATCCTAACTGCTGGGCTTTCCCTCAGCTCAAAAAGACAACTACTCCACAAGTTTCAAAACCAAGAAAAAAAAGTTATGAGTTAAAGATTTAACTCTCTGACGATCCTTTTTCTGCCCAAAGGTAGAGATAAGAATTTAGTTAATGAGTTATCACATTAAATTATTTACAAGGTGTGATCCTGTTCCTTACCCCTCCCCCAAAAAAGCAAACAAACAAACAAATAAAAAACAGAATGCAACTACTGTGTTCCTAGGAGCCCATTCACCATTTTCTACCAGGATTCCCACTTATGACCAATCCTACCTCTGGAACTACTTGTATTTAGGAGTTGGTTGGATTTAAATCCAAATTTGGCTGGGAACACTGCTTTGGACAGATTTTTCCACCTTTCTAAGCTTGTGTTCTTTACTGGGGGAGGGGGGAGGTAAGCTTGAGTGACTCTGTGTGTGTGTGTGTGTGTGTGTGTGTGTGTGTGTAGTATTTTTTGAAAGTAAACAATCTACTGTATTAAAAATGTAAGTACTCAAAAGTACTGAATTAAAAGTAGATTTAATGAAAGAATAGCTAGTAAATGAAGAAAGTAGAGTAAGAATTTCCACATTAAGAAATCACTTTACAGGTATGGTAGTATATGCCAATTCCCAGAATCATGCTAAGGGAAACTAAAGAGTTTCCTTTCAGAAGAGCTAAAAGGAAAATCCAAGAGGGACAAGAATCATGAAACAGCCAACGGGAAGATGTGGCTTCTCACACGGAGAACTATCTTCTGTCTGCCTTAGAACTCATGTATGCACAGCCTTCAGACTCTGCAAAACCCTGAAGCTGTAGCTGGTGTTCTTGGAGAATGTGTAGTTTCCAAATAGTTCATAGATGTGTGTGTTTCCCTCCCCTCCCCTCCCCCACTCAAGCTCCAATGGTGCTCATATTAAACGTCAGAGATGCTCTGGGTTTTGCACATTAGCATAGCTGCAAACTTGCTAAGAGAGTTGAGGCAAGCTGGAAACTCAACGAAATCTGACTAGAGGCACCTTTCACAGAAGCTCTCCCAACTCTCACGTCAAGGAAGGAGAATCGGAGGCTCAGAGAAGGAAGCTTGCTCGTCCTAAAGCAATGATGAGAGTGAGCAGCTGACCCACAGACAGCACAATAGCCTCCAATCTCTAAATCTAAGTACTGCGGTCAAGAGGTCAGTGTTGGGTAACTTTCCCCCTGTCACTTACTTTTGGGACAGTGTCTCTCACTGAAGCTGGTGCTCACTGATTGGCTGGACTGGCTTAGCACTTAGGAAGTTGGTAGGTCCAGGGACCTCTATATTTTCTTCTATCTGGTGGATAGTTACTACCTCTTCCTCTAAAGCACGAAGGCCCATGGAAAGGTCAGTTGTTTCTCAGCCCCAGGCTAGTGTCAGGACAACAAATCCCAAGATGGGTCTGAGAAAGTGAAAGTCTCTGCTATCAATGTAGGATGCTCCAGCAGCTTGGGAGAGCAGACACGCAACCAGACCCATCGTGGCGGCTCGTCCTCGCCTGCCGCTAGCTTCTCCGCCCTTGCACACCTTCTCTTAATTAGTGTTCCCAAGTGTTCAGGACACAGCCATCTAGAACCGTCCTCAGCGTCACACAGTTCAAGTGGGTCAGAGAAAAGTAGGTGGTGGGATATAGGGGCAAGGCCATTACCAGATGCCCTTGGAGAGGAAGAACTTCAAGAAATGAACATTCTCCTAAGAAATACAACGTGCTGTACCTCCGTGTACGAAAGAAAGGCACTGATGTTGACTTTGTATGAAACAGAAAACTGTATTAGGGAACTAAAAGGTCATGAAATGAAGGCATTTCTCAAGAATCTCAAGTAAAGCAAAGATAGAACTGTGGCGGCTGTGGAGACGGCTGAATGAGTGGAGTACTTGCGTGCATGATGAAGGAGTTGAGTTTGGATCCAAGCACCACTTACAATCCTGGGTGCGGCAGCATGCACCTAAACTGCACCATTTGCAGGGACAGAGGCAGATCCCGGGAGCTCTCTACCCAATCTACCCCATCACTGAACACAAGGGTCGGTGAATGACAGTCTCAAACTTAAGGTGGGGAGTGACAGAAGGCAAAAGATACCCAACACTGACCTTAGTTTCCACAGGCACATGCATAAGTGTGAATACATACAAAACGTGCACGCACAAACACACACACACACACACACACACACAATAAATAAATAAATAAATAAATAAATAAATAAATAAGCAAGCACACAAGCAAACAAGTATAAAATAAAAAGACATTTTGGTTTAACATTGCCACTAATAACTTAGAGCAATTAGATTTCTTCCATAATCCCAAAATTTCCCAACTCTCAAGTCATAAAATTCCCTCTGGTTTTAAAAGACACTTGACTTGTACCAAGACTGACGATTCACACTGGATAAATAAAATAACAGAAGAGAAGTTTGCCTTTGCTTAATGGTATTAATAGTTTATCAGATGCTCTAAAATGAGACACAAAACCACAGTATCACATAGAAGAGCATCTCTCAACCTGTGGGTCGCACCCTGTTTGGCAACCATCTAACTCTAAAAATATTTACATTGAGATTCCTAACAGAAGCAAAATTACAGTTATGAAGAAGCAACAAAAATAATTTTATAGAGCATGAGGAGCTATATTAAAAGGCCGCAGCATTAGGAAGGGTGAGAACCACTGCCCCCGAGGAGCACGGGCACCCTTCCCGTCCAACCTGGAATTGCATGTTGCTAAAGTGAGAAAGAGCCATGAGTCTAATTCACAGTAACAGGCTACACATACTCTAAAACCCAATCAGCAACTGTACTCTGCTAGGTCAAAGGGTCAAGAGCTAAACAGAATACCAATGTTCCCCTCTGTGATGAAGTCACAGGATTTTGGAAACACGGCAGAGGAGGAAGATAATATTCTAGTTACTAGACCACTCAGCAGATGACAAACCATGATCAACTGGAACACCTTTGTCTATTAGAAGTGCTAAAATGAACTCGGAAAGAGAGAATGCCTTGCCCAAGGTGATCTGTGACCTGACATCAGGACTAAGGATGCAAAGGACTTCACTCTGCAAAGCCATGAGAACTTATATCTATCCAAGTAACAAAAAAGAAATCCACATAAGATTACAGCTTCTATCTTAACAACAACAACAACAAAAAAAGAACAAAAAGTGTGGCTGATTAATCTTCTTCACGGCAGTTTCCCAAAAATGAAAATTAACATTTTATAGGGCAATATAAATATGTCCATGAGAATTAATTTTGTATTATCCCTCTAATGAGTCACCACGTAGAAAATGGAGACAGCCAATGATCTGCAGGAGACCAGAAGTCAGCTCCTGTTGTAGTACAGAGACCAGCTATTTGGAAATGATACCTCATGCTCTTTAAGGGTAAACAGGGTGTATGATTTCAAATCCTGTGAAGTGCAGCTTTAAATAGATTTGGTTTGGAAATGGGACAAGGAACACACCACAGTGATGGATCAAGATCAAAAGCAGAGAGAAAACAATGATTACACTCATTGATATCGGCTGACATGTATACTGTCAAGTCTAATTACCGACTGAAACTGTTGTTCTGTATTATTCCCACTAATTCCCATTTTTACCACAAAGACTGTTTTACATGTGTATGTCATTCTCCCAGAATATTTAGTTCTCCATCTTTCAAAGGTTGAATCCATTCTATCCTTTAGCTCGCACCAATTTATAAATCCAAAAGATAGAGATTACATTGTTGAATAGATGACTGACAAACTGATACATAGACAGACATACAGACAGACAGACAGGATAAGCAGATGTCAGTAGATAGGTGGAGAGATAAGCAGATAGGTAAATAAGTAGGAAGGAAGAGAAACAAAGAAAGATTCTAAGTTTCCCATTTTAAAGAACAGCCTTTGTAACTTTTCAAGGTTTAATTAAAATATCTCTTGAAGGTGAATGCAGCTAACTAAACAATCTTCAAAGCTTATTGTATCAGCATTTAATAAATTGGAACTAAGGAAATAGGTATGTGATACATGAAATCCCTGGAGGACTCAGAGGGCAGATTACAGTCTTAGATCTTTCCGAGTCTATTGACCATAAAGTACTGCTGTGTCTCTTCCGTGGGGAATCAAGCCCAAGCACTGTAGGTTCAGATGTCTGTCAGCCTTATAGGATTATGAAGACTCCAGTTTTCTCTTACCTCCAGCAGCTTTTCGCTTTTGGAATGGATAATGGTCACAGGCTCAGCCAGACGATATGCTAGGCTCTGTAAATTAAACAGGCAGAAATTACTTGTGGGCACTGGGCACCGAGTCCATTTCTATCCATCAGTTTGCAAAACATTTCTATATCCATGAACCTAATAAAGAAATGGGAAGAGATGATTTCACTCGTATCCAAAAGATAGAGATTACATTGTTGAATAGATGACTGACAAACTGATACATAGACAGACATACAGATGGACAGACAGGATAGGCAGATGTCAGTAGATAGGTAGAGAGATAAGAAGATAGGTAAATAAGTAGGAAGAAAGAAAAACAAAGAGAGATTGAAGAGGAAGGTAGAACTTCAAAGAAGGACAGAAAATGATGAGAACTAGGAACTCTTGTGAAGAATCTCACAAACTTGGCATGAAAAGTTATTATTGTTCAGAAATGATGGCTTGCCCAAGAATATATAGTATGATGTAATATGTGGCAGAACAGGAATTCAGAGGCATTGCCACTGGCCTAGTGACCTGCATTTTCTGCCTCAGTTTCTCCAAAGCCATGAGGATAAGGAACACAGCTCACTCACCTGATCTATTGGTCTCGATAGAGGAGGATATTAAAGTCAAGCCAGCACTCTGCCTGCCTGAAGAACAGGCACGTGGCATATAGAGCCAGTTCACCTTTCTTCCTCTTACCAATGGCCTTGGGCAAATTATTAAAGTTCCCCATCAACTTCCTCATATGAGGATGAAGATTATGTATATTACCTAGTCAAAAACTGTCCCCAGCTAACCCTTTGTTGGGGCAGGGAGATTGTCCTCTATGTCCACAGTGATCATATACAAAATGCTAACATTTCTTTTCATGAACCAAACACACACTAGTAGAACATATTCTGATATGGATACGTCTATGACTGGTGGCCCTAGTTTTAAAATATCATGAGATTATCGATCATTCTTAAGTGGTCTCAACACACACACACACACACAGACACACACACAGACAGAGAGACACACAGACACAGACACAGACACAGACACACACACACACACACACACACACACAGAGAGAGAGAGAGAGAGAGAGAGAGAGAGAGAGAGAGAGAGAGAGAGAGAGAGAGAGAAACACAAATAAAATAACATTTGAGAATCAATTGTCCTCCCAAAGTCCCAAAACAAAAGGAAGAGTTTTCGCTCCCAGCTAACCGAATTTTCAAGTCTCTGCCAAGGGCACTGCCTTAGGCTCAGGGAGACAGAGCTCCTGACAGAACGGCTGGACCACAGGAACTTGTTTGATATTTTACACAGATGGACAGAAAAGTACTAGCTAAAGTGTCCAGTTTTCATAACTCATTCAAAATGCATTAGAAAAACTTGATTGACAAGATGCCCTGCAAAAAAACTCCTCATCTCTTCCCCCAAAATCAAAGCCTCAACCACCCTTTAACATCAAAATTTATTTTGTAGTCTAGAGAATACCACACTCATTACATCCTAATCATCTCCACTAGGCGCTCAATGAGTCCTCATTGCTCCAGATTTACAAAACTAGCCACCAAACTCCAAAGGTCACAGAGCCAACACAGAGCAGATAAAAACTTAACCTTAAACTTTCATACCAAGCATTTGCCTCTTCTATGAGGTGAGAAGCCGCCTGATTAGACACGTAACTTCAGGGGCTGGAAAGCAAGTCTGTAAATCAGAGATTGCAACTGCAATTAAGCAAAGAATGCAAAACTCGGAAGAATAAATGTCTCCTATTTTCTCTCCTATGCAGAATGAAGAATAATGATTTTGGGGAGGGAAGGAGGCAGTAAAGGGGAAAACAGGAGAAGACCGGGGAGGGAGGGGGACATAAAGGTTGAGAGGAGTCCACTTGAGAGGAGCAGAGGACTGGTAGGAGAGCAAAAGAGGCCAGGAGAGGATGAAGACAAATGAATAGGACTAAGGTACACTGTATGCACCATGCAAAGTCCATGATGAAAGCCTGTCTTGTGTACAAATAATACATACTAATTGTAAAAATACATAATATATAATAATTTAAAAAGTAACCAGAACACACACTCTAGTTTAGGATTATGATGCCTCACCACAGGTGAAAGGAAAGCGGTAAGAACTTGGCATCTGTGGGCTCAGCACAAGTTGACACATGACCAAGAGGGCCAGTGTTAGTGCTAGGTTCCCACGAACAGTGACGTTTTACAGATGCAGCATCCGTGCACAAACTGTTGGGACAGGAGCCACTACGCAAGGACCTGCAGCGGCAGGGACTTCCAGACACGCTTCCACCAAAGCGCTCCTCACAGGTCGGGGAAAAGCTGGAGCCTTCCAACCACTGCAGCAGCGTGTGCTGGTGCCCCAGCGTGTGGCCCGCCCGAGACTTACAAGGTCTCTACAGTTCCCAGGTGCCCCAGAAGGCAGTGAAACTCCTGATACCCATGAGGAGATAGGATAACTGGCAAATCCGGTGACAGCCATGGGCAATGAAGGCAAATATCCTTCACTACTTCTGTGGATTTTAGGACCGCTAACTCTAAACCTAGAGATTTATCATTTCTAAAACTATCTTCTCTCTCCCAAGAAGAATGTTCTCACCTCCTGATGCAATTTTAGCCAAAAAAACAATCTATATATTCAAGCTCAGACTTGTAAATTCTAAACCCATTAATTGGATTTTATGTAAAGCAGGACTCAGGAACTAACTGAAACTAAAACAGCATGTTTAAATTTTTTGTTTTATCCTAATCAAACCAAGCAGATATATAAAACCTACAGTGAGAATAAGTTTCTTTTTTACTAAAAGAGATTTCTTCACCTACAGTGAAAAGAGAAACAGGTAGAATGCTTGACAATATGGAGAGTTTGGTAGGGGCACACAGACCATGGTGTGGTAGGGACACACAGACCATGGTGTGGTAGGAACACACAGCCCATGGTGTGGTGTGGGCACACAGACCATGGTGTGGTAGGGACACACAGACCATGGTGTGGTAGGGACACACAGCCCATGGTGTGGTAGGAACACACAGCCCATGGTGTGGTGTGGGCACACAGACCATGGTGTGGTAGGGGCACACAGACCATGGTGTGGTAGGGACACACAGCCCATGGTGTGGTGTGGGCACACAGCCCATGGTGTGGTAGGGACACACAGACCATGGTGTGGTAGGGGCACACAGACCATGGTGTGGTGTGGGCACACAGCCCATGGTGTGGTAGGGACACACAGCCCATGGTGTGGTAGAGGCACACAGACCATGGTGTGGTGTGGGAACATGGGCTGTGGCGTGGTAGGGGAACACAAACCATGCTGTGGCAGGGGCACATAGGCTGTGGTGTGGTGTGGGCACACAGACCATGGTGTGGTGGGGGCACACATGGTGCACAACAGACTGCTTCAATGGGCTTTTCACAAACAATGCTTTGAATCCATCACTTCAAGCAAGAAAAAAGTGATGATGCAAAAACGTATCAACAAAAAGTCTAACAACTGGGCAATAAGACAAAGTTTTGTAGGAAAAACAATTCTGCTGACATGAATGTAGCCTTCATCCCAGACATTCTGAACAAGGAACATTGCCAAACCAAGAACCATAAAAGTAGAGAACTGAGATCTGGCCTCCTTTGCAATTCATCCCCAGCCTAATAGCTAGACCTTATGAGGAAAGATACATTTTTTTTTTTAATTTCTCTCTTCAGAAGCCTGGACTATGACTGCCTATCAACCACTTAGAGAACACCAAAAATTATTTCATGCACATTTTTTGTACTTTCATTAATTTCAAATGGCCTAAAGATTACTTATAATGAGATTTATTTAGAGTAAATGATGTTGAATGTGGAATTCTGCTCCCAGAGGTAACGGAGATGTTAGATCAGGAAAAGGCAATGGAGGACAGCCATGGGCAGCCCCCAAGTCTGACCATCAAGACTCAAGTGATGCCTGCCTGCACGGTCTCTACCATTCTAAGACCATTATCGAGGATACAGCATATCCCGTGGCTTATAAATGATCTGGTTGTCTCATTAAAGTAATGTTTGTCGGTTTTTAATTGCTTCCCTCCCTGATTTTAATTTCCTCACCTGTCAGCATCGATCAGAAGCAGTGAAGTCATCTGACATACTGGCTGATTATGTTTAAATTAATCAAGAATTTTTTTTAAAGTAAAATTGCTTTGGCCTACAGGTAATCCACAATTTTATAATATGTTATTTAAAAGGGGCCTATGATGGACAAATCTACAAAGTAAATGGGAGACATTAGGAATCCTGAGGAGAAATGTAAGTTACTTTCACACATATAGACCTGGACATTAAAAGGCCAAGACTAAGCCGGGTGTGGTGGCGCACGCCTGTAATCCCAGCACTTGGGAGGCAGAGGCAGGCGGATTTCTGAGTTCGAGGCCAGCCTGGTCTACAGAGTGAGTTCCAGGACAGCCAGGACTACAAAGAGAAACCCTGCCTCGAAAAACCAAAAAAAAAAAAAAAAAAAAAAAAAAAAAAAGGCCAAGACTATTTTGAAAAAGAAGTTTCATCAACTAGTATTCTCAGAACAACAGTGAACCGTACCTACCTAGAGGCACGAAAAGGTGTAGCTATCTCAGAATATTTGAGAGACAGATTAGGAAGAAATAAATAAAAATGAGCTTCCCTTAAATAATATAACTTAATGTAATATAATGTGTCATGAACAAATAATAATCTGGCTACTTGGAGGTTGTATTTCATATTGATAATGGTTAACAGTTAGATATATGATTTCCATGCAGATTAATCAGAGCAACTAAGGGAGGTGTGACTGGTGTCATTAGTAATAGTATCAAGCTTTGCATGTGAGAGGCAAGGCTGAGACACAGGACAACAAGGGAATTTCTATTTTTTCCTTATTGCTCTTTAATGTGCACAGGTGTTTTGGCTGCACATATGCCTGTACACCATATGTGATGTGTGTGACTAACGCCCAGAAGTGAGAAGAGGGCACCAGACCCTTTGGAGCTGGAGTTACTGAGAGCTGTGAGATGCCATATGGGTGTAGGGAATCTAACCCAAGGCCCCTTAGAAAGGCGGAAAACACTGAGCCATCCCTCCAGGCCCAGCAAAGTAAGTAGATATCTAGTGATGAACAGGTCTGGTCTCTGAGCTATGTGAGCTAAGCAATGCACCACAATTACTCCAAAGAGAGGGGAAAATATAGTGTAAACCCTGAAGACATAATTATTCAGTGCTAATATCTATCAGAAACAGTGTTTCAAACACACTTAGGGAACCTTCAAGCACTAAACTCTTTTACAGGAAGTAAACGAAATGACAGGAAAATGCTCTGTAAGGAGTTCTGGCAGGAGATGATGTGAATGCACTGACATTATTCCTACCCAGAAATAGACACACACATTGATGTCATAATGATCGGGACCCAACGTGAGCACATAATAGCGGCACACACGAATGATACTTGCCCTTCTGCAGGCTCCTGAACTGAAGAAAGGAAGCCACGGGATGCAGGCAACGGGAGGAAAGAAAGGGAGCTGGACATAACAAACATAGGGGTTAGATGTTAAAAGGGGGGTCATAGCTTTAGAATCAAACGTCACCAACCCTTAGTATGTAATGTGCCAGGTGCTAGTAGATTCAAGACCTACTCAACATCAAGGGTCCCCTTAATGTAACGTTATTCAGATACTCTGATGAAGTCTGATAAGTCAGGTCTTCATAATTTATCATTACTATTTAATTAACATTCACAGCATGTCTCATTACAGAGTCTTCAAACAAAGCACATCTTAGTTAATGCTCCCATGCCCTCTCCCTCGTGCCCTGACTCCCCTTATCCTCAGCTTTCCACTCGTATGCCCTGGCATCCTGTCCACAACACCGTCTTACCCCTTAATACTCTTCTTTATAGTCTGGTAAACACATAAAAACTATAGGCTAGGGTCTGCATGTCTTCAGATATTTAAACTAAAGAAAAAGACTTGTATTTTTTTTATCTTTGAGTCTTTGGATTACCTAATTAATATCATTAATATCCCATTTTTGAACAAATTTACTTAATTTTTCTTCTGAAGCAAAGTCTCTTGCTTTTTTTCTTGAGGCTTAAAACCCAGGCTAGCCTGAAACTGGTGACCTTGCTACCTCTGCTCTCAAGAACTGGCATTACAAAATGATGCCACAATGCCAGCTCATCAGATAGACGACAGTTTCACTGTAGACCAATAACACTGTATTGGTCAGTCACTTCTGACTGATCACATGCCTTTAAGAGAGTTAACAAACTAAGTTTCTTGAATCCCAATTCAAGACTTTATTTAGAAAGAAAGAAAGAAAGAAAGAAAGAAAGGAGAGAGAGAGAAAGAGAGAAAGAGAAAGAAAGGAAGGAAGGAAGAAAAAAGAAAGAAAGAAAGAAAGAAAGAAAGAAAGAAAGAAGGAGAGAGAGAGAAAGAAAGAAAGAAAACAGAGAGAGGGGACTGGAATAACAGATTTTACTGGAAAAAAACAAATGAATAATTACACCTAATTCAATACAGTGTATGGAGAAAATGTGTGAAGTAAAATTAGCTGGACTTGATAGTCGAGCATTCAGGAAGCAGAGGCAGGCGGATATGAGTTTGGGGCCAGCCTGGTCTACATAACAAGCACCTCTAGACCAGCTGAGGCTTCATAGTGAGACCCTATCTCCAAAAAATAATGATAAAAATAATTAAATGTTTAACTTGTAAAACTAGTGATGTAAAAGTAATTCTAAAATTTGAGTATTGGGCTAGGGATCCATTAGTAAGAAAGGCACTTGCAATGAGGCAGACTGTCAGCAGTGAAACTCTAGTAAGGAATGGACATATTTTTTTATGAAGACCATGAAGGTAATTATTAAACATGTGAGTTGTTGAGAAATTTCATGACTGGGTAAATAGTATTTGTGGGATTATTAAGCTCTAGGTGCAAAATATGAAAGGAAGTAATTCTAGTGAAGCTGGGAGCGCCTGCGAGCTTTTCATGGCTGTGTAGTAAAATTCTCTACAGAAGGGAATGCAGGAGACAGAAGGAGAAGAACTGGTGAAATAATAAACTCTGAAAATCAAATGTAAGTATGTTTTAAAAAAGAGCAAAACAGCTGGGCAGTGGTGGCACATGCCTTTAATCCCAGCACTTGGGAGGCAAAGACAGGCTGATTTCTGAGTTGGAGGCCAGCCTGGTCTACAGAGTGAGTTCCAGGACAGCCAGGGCTACACAGAGAAACCCTGTCTCGAAAAATCAAAAAAAAAAAAAAAAAAAGAGCAAAACATCTGCATAGGTCGAAGGCAAAACAATTAATCTAGCAAAAGGATAATGTGTATAATACATAAAATAGTTAGCAGGGTTGGAGTCCTAGTGACTAGGGTGGGAAATGGGGGTGCATATCTCAAAAATGCAATGCAACAAATATGCAGGATGAACAAGTCAATGACATAAAGCATAAGGACCCCTCATAGGAAAAGAACTAGTGACAGTTCTCTGCTAACAGACTACAGTTGCCTTTGTCACCCACGAATGAGACATGACAGATACACTGATGTGTGTGACTGACTCTGACAGTCTTTTACTATATGTATACCTGATGTTATAGATATACCGAACAGTTTTAAAAATGAAAAAACAATTGCACTAGAAATTTTCAAAGTAAGTTAAATTTGATGAAGTAACATTTAATAAAAGTTCCAAAACAGGGCTAGGTATTTTAAATACATTCCTTCTTCAAAATATTCTTGGAAGCCACTGTTGCTTTTGTTGCTCTTGCAAAAGACCTGGTTCCCAGGATAAATACTGAGGTTCACAATCAGATAACTCTGTACCTCCATTTCCAGGGGATCCAACTCCCTCTTCTGATACTCTCAGGGCCTTAAACATGCATATGGTGTACATAGGGTACATTAGGTATGCTCATGGTGCGCACACAGGCCAACAATGATACAAGTATCCAGAGTCAAACTTTAGATGGAGCTCTGGTCATCTTATAGAAGAGATGGGGGAGGACTGAGGGACCTGGAAGGGCTAGGAACTCTACAAGAAGACCAACTGGGTCACCCAACCCAGACTCTTGGGAGCTCCCAGAGACTGCACCACCAAGCAAAGAGCATACACAGGCTGGCACTACACCCCACCATAAACGGAGCAGATGGTGCAGGGCTTCAACAACTGGAACAAGGACTCTCTCTGACTCTGTTGCCCACCTATGGCTCCTGTGCCTTGTCTGGTCTCAGTGGGAGAGGATGTGCCTTGATTTGATGTGCCAGGGTGGGTTGGTATGCAGGTGGTCCTGCCACTGGTTAGAGGAGAAGGGGCATGGGGAAGAGAGGAGGGGCTATGTGAGGGGAAGATTGGGCGAGGAGCTGAAATTGATATGAAAAGTGAATAAAACAACAACCAAAAACAGAAAAAATATACCTTTAAAGCTAAAGATGAAGTAACCTAAATGAGTTCCTAAGCCTTGGAAGTGTGTGTGGTGCCGTGTGTGATGAGAACAAAGAGAGGAGGGCTGAGTGAGGGCTGGGAGTCGGACAGCACAAAGAAATGCAGAAGGAATCACAGAAAAGGGAAAGCAGTGTTTATCCACCTGACAGTGAAATGCTGGTGACAGGGATATCTCCCAGGAAATGGCCAGGGGGAACCGAAGCTAGCCCCGGGGATGTGCCCTGTGTAGTAAGTGGGTGTCTCCACATGCCCATAAGAACGCTAAAACTGAAATAACGGGAAACTCAGCTTCAGGAAATGCAGCGGACATCAACAAATGTAAGGCTGTCCATGGGAGACAAGAACTGTTGTCTCTAGAGCTAACATTTGTCATGCAGGGATCAAACAGCGATCTGTAAGGGACTTCACGTGTGCCATCATCATGGCCGCGGCAGGGAGTCTGCAGTGAGGGATGGGCATTGATGGTCTGTGGTGCAGACAGTCAGCAGCTCAAGCATCAGAGGAAAACAGGAGCACAGATAAATCCCAGGATAAAACTTTGAAGGATGGCTTCTAAAGAACATTTTCTGGATAAAAACCATCCAACAAAGCCACAGACACCTGTGATCTGTCAAGAAGTAAAGCACTCTATTGTCCTTCCTTATTTTTCAAATGAACAGTGCAGGATCCTACCCAATAACAGGGAGGCAGAAAGGAATCGGCTGCCGCCAGGCAATGGAAAGGAGTCAGTCACCAAAGGCACAGACCTGCGCCAGCTCTAACTCACATGCAAAGGTAACCGAAAATCCAATCAGATCACACTTCAGGCTGCCCAAGAAACACATGGAAGAATCAAAAAAGGTTCATAACATTTAACTCTGAGAGTTAACAAGAGGAAGAGGGTGTGAAAATGCTGGATGGCAGGAGCACCTAAGAGACAGCATTCAGGTCCTTTGAAGTTAAGACCTTCATTTAAGAAGCGGCAAGCCCCCTTATACCACACACGATTTATCCATGTACATCCCAGACAGCAGCACAAGCAAGGACCGGTCCTCTCCAAAGCTACCCGAAGGCAGAAGTGAAATACAGGGATACATACTGCAGTAGCCCAGTCTAGTTCTACCATATTCCTGCATTCTAGTCTCAGAGTCAAGGTTTCACTAAACAAGGAGACAAAGAGATCACAAAAAATAATAACCATAGCTAGAAGAGAGAGAGAGAGAAAAAGAAAACTTTATTAAGCAACTACACCCCCCCCCACCCTCAAAAAATGAGGAAATAAATGTGGGGTAGAGTGACAATTCTAGAATTTGGGTTTCTTTTAAAAAATCAGAAAAATTATAAAAATGTGTTTTTGTTTTCATCTCAAGTGTGGGGCTAAGGGGCTGCTTCAGATGACTTCAGCAGCTGACTATGATTTGCCTGGTGCTCTGGCAGAGGCGTGGTTTTGCAAGCTGCAGATAGTTTCTGTGATTTGGAATTCTGAGAACTTTTCAGAGAGTATACAAATGCTAGCATGCCAGTAGGCAGGGCTGGTGGTTCGTCATTGTTCAGGTGGGTTGGCTGTGGCTTGGTAGAAGTAGTGCTCAAAGAAGAAACAAAAGGAAAGCAATTAGATTCAAAGACTGATCTCTCTCTCCTCTCTCTCTCTCTCTCTCCTCTCCTCTCTCTCTCTCTCCCCCTCCCTCTCCACAGCCACACCACCCCTCCATCCTTCTTTCTCTCCTTTTTAGTGATGGGAGTGGAATGGGGGTGTAAAGGGAGGTAAAAAGAAGAGCCCACAAAGCAGCTGAGACTGACCACTGGGCAGGTTCATGAAGGAGAGGATGAGAAGAGGGGGGCAGAGAAAGGAGATTAGAAAACTATAAATGTTATACCCCGAGAAAAGTGGAGTTTTTGAGGTAAAAGAAATACAACTGCCCTCACTCCATCATATTATACACATGTCAAAACATGACACCCTATCCCATAACTCTGCAAAATCATTATATGTACATTATAAACAAAATGTTCTAGAACATACTCAGGGGCAAAGCACTTGCCTAGCATGTACAAGCTGCTTGATTTTTGTCTTTAATATTGGTGAAGTAAGCAAGCAAAGGAGGGGCCCATGACTGTGTAGGCAACCCTAAGAACTTAGCAGGAGACTCCAAGTTCAAAGCTGTTTTTAGAATAGCACTAAAGTACAATTAACCTTTCTCACTACGTTAACTGGCATTTGTACCAACTATATATAATTGGTAATAGGTGAACGTGCCCATAAGTACCAGATTTTATGATGAACCACAGCAGTAAATGCAAATGGTACTATATAGTCACTGTACTTAATACTTTTTGTTGAGCACAGAAGCAATTGCACTTAAGACTCTATCACTGATATATAATACCAATTGATATATAATATACTATCTCCAAATCCTAGTTAATAGTCTGTGGAAATGTCAAGTATCAACAAAGCATCTATGCTAAAAATCAAAACTAATACTGAGTTCTAGATTTTGCAAGCATCTCTCGGCAGCACTGGTGGACAAGGTGTATGTTCTCAGTCTGGTGCCCAGGGCTCACTAGAATTCTGACTACATCTCAGCCTTGTCTAGATGTTGCTGACTCCTTACTACCTCATGCATGGTGCAGCACCCCCAGGCTCCTGTGGAGCAGGGTCACAGACACATGGGCTGAGATGTGGTCACAGATCCTGCCCTTGTGTCTTGCACACACAACATGGAAGACTTTGTTATTTGGGTGGACTCATCCAAGATCAAGAAGCACATGCTGGAGCACAGCGAGGGGTGTAACAACTCTGACATGGAAGCCCAGCAAGTCTGCTCTCAGGTGCTCTCAAGTACAGGTCACAGTCTGGGATGGGGAGAATCACCACTGCATTCTGGGAAACTCTTAGAATCTAGACTGCATATTGGGAGAGAGTGAGGAGCAGCTCTATACTGCTCTGGGGACTGATAGATTCTTGTGCCTTAAACTTTGTGGTGTTGAAGTTAGGTGCCCCTTCTCTCCTTTGCTTTATCATCTTCAGACAGAACTCTACGGAGGGAGAATTTGAGTTCAGTTTGTTTGGTTTCATTTTTATAAAATGGTGAGGAAGTATTTACTTCCTCATTTAAAGAAATCCTTTCCCTAATGCTGATAAATGTCCTAACCACCTTCTCAAATACAAGCATAAATATATACATGAAACATTGTGTTATATAAATTATATGTAATATTATATATAAAATATATTAATATGGTTATACACACACATAATTCTGTTATACATAATTATGTGATTTGTAACCCTGTCCCAGTGTGATGGCCTTGAGATGCAAACAGACCACTCCACAGAACCTGAAACAAAGATGAACAAACTAAGGCTCTTTAAAGTCCACGTTTTGATAGATGCTTTCTAAAGGATAAACCACGACAGCCTATCATTTCAAGGAAAACAATCAGTAACATTTGTTTTTAATAATGATTCAAGTAATAAAGTAAAGAAAATCAGAATTCTGGACATCTGAAGTATTCTAGTGTGTACCTGATTCTTTGTATTTTTTTTTCAATGAAATTCACAAAGACCACTTTTGTTACAGAGAATGAAACACAGACAGGCTTGGTAGACCCGCACTACCCACTGAAGCTTCAGCTCCAAGGTGATGGAAACGTGATGTCACAGAATCCCTAGAGACCCAAAGTGATAGGCCAGTGGATATCAACACATGCAGTGTAGATGTCCTATGATGATCTCTGATTCCATGTCAGGACTGACTCTTAAGAAATTACCGAAGTTCACTGATTATCAAGATAAATTTTTAGTAGAGGATCAAAGATTAAAAAAACATAATTTCATTTTGTTTTTGTTCTGAATTTTCTTTTTTCCTTCTCCTTCCTCTTCCAACTGCTTAGTTGCTTTGGATCTGGATTTTCTCTGTCATCTTGAACTGAGAAAAAGAGAAGCATCCCAACAATGAAATTCAGAATGCAGACGCTGCTTTTCCCAGTCCTGCTTCAGCCTGCTTTGTTTGGAAGATGTTCTTCTTTGGGCTGGCAAGACGCAGCAGCAGTTACAATCAATGCCTGCTTCAGCAAGAGGTCTCAAGTTTATTCCTAGATCCCATGTAAAATGCTGGATATGTGTAGCCACAACCTGTAATTCTTGCCTTAGGAGACAGGAGACCAACGATCCCAGGAATGAGCTAACTAGACTTGCCTTCAGGGTTTGCTCTGGATATGACTGAGAGACCATGCCTCAAAAAATAAAATGGACGAGTAATTGAAGACAATTCCCAAAATCAACCTCAGCTCTGCCTAAGCATGTGCACACGCAGGCATGAGCATTCGCACATGCACACATGTGAACAAATACACATGTACACACACCACACACACAGGAAAAAGGGAGATGAAATGTACCTCTTGTGCTTCTTTTGACATGTACCTTTTTATATGAACACTTTCATTAATTTTTTTCTCATTTTATATTTCTAACATGAGAGAAAATGTTAGCTATAACAGTTGAATAGAAGTTCGTTTCTTACAAGTTTAAAGGAATTCAGGACAAAATCACTGGTGTAGGTGGGATTTAAGCTCTCTCCTTGATGAATACATCTCTTTAGATTCAAAAGCAGGAGGAGAGAAATACTTGCTACCTGTTCATCCTTAAGGAACTGCTATTTCACAGACCCTCTAAAACAACAACTCAATATAAACTCCCCATGCAGTAGACCGTTGCTTAGTAAAACTAACTACCCTACACTGTTTATCTTCCTAGAATCACTGGTTACAAGTCCACCCTGACCAGACTATAGTTGCCACTATTAACTTAGCTACTATCCTTGTGTTCGAGATTTGGAGCCTGCTTTCTTAATGTAAAGAAAGAATGTCAAAGACGCCTTGTAAGATACAATGCAAGGGCCAAAGAATGACAAGAAACCAATGTGGTCACCATTTACGAGACAGGAAACACTAGCCGTATCATACCCGCTGCTATTTTATCTAAGATTTTTTTTTACCAAGAAAGCTTATCTGCAATGTTCTAAAAACAGATCAAGACTGTCTAGCTATATATAATCAGAGGTTCAAAATTTGCTCCAATTGTGGACACACTGAGTTAGATATAGAAGAGAAACCTATGACTTGATGGAATGAAAATATTCTGAGAGAGTCAGGATGGTCTAGGAGCAGTGATTTCTCAGCTCAAGAGCAGAAGATTTAAAACTTTAGCCAGGAATACAAGCCAGATTGCGACGGTGACCCAGCAACTAAGTATGTGCCACAGCCGATGTGGTCTAGTGAACAAGGAGCTCAAAACCGTGCTCGTGCACTGACAAGAGAAAGGAAAAAACGGGTGAGGATCCAACCAAGTTCATAGGAAAGGCAGAACTTTCCTCGCTTTTCCTTTAACTGAAAACGTCTTCTGAAACAGCACCCCTATACTTCTCTTTAAATCCAAGAAGAAAAAGATGAAGGAACGTAAGGATGCTTCTGTATCAAGGTCAGAGCCAAAGACAAACAGATGTTCTCATTTTTCTAAGAATAGATGACAAGCAGAACAGTGAGGACGAGAACCCCGGATAAACTCCCTAGATTGGAAACGTAACGCTGGTGAACGGACTCGACAAAAGTCACACAGAATTCATAGATAAATACAAAAGGAGGCAATCATTAAAGGAATTATATTACTCAGGTATCATTTCACTTGTAAAGAAAAAAGCACAGTGACCCCTTTATTTGACTTTTCCTCATTAACTGAAAGTAAAATCACTTCAGCTAGCATGATGGAGCCTCAAGGGCTGATTTAACAGGATGATACATTAGACTTGTAGACTAATGTATGGAAACGATCATCCCCCTTAACAGCACTTGGATCTTCAATCAGGAAATTCAATTTTAGCTGCAAAACTATGTTTTGGCAAAAGTGCAATTGAACTCAGTGTACTTGTCACATTTCTAAATATACTCCGGTCACCATGACAACAGGGGAGACTGATGGATTGCTTAAAAGAGTACGGTATATTTAATTGTCAGCATTTTAAACTGACTCAGAAAAAAATGCTGTGTGATGGGTCTACTCACCATGGTTACTGCTGGCTAAGTCCATAATAATAAAAGGTTCTTATACGCACATCGCCAATGTGCGCAAAATAAACGTAAAAGTCAGAAGGTCTGATATTTCTAGCCACCCCAAACATCCAGCCGGAAGAATAGACAGTGTTTGTTCCCAGCCAAGTACCACTCAAACACCTCCCACCAAGATCAGCTAGGTAAATCCAGGATCTTCATCTCTAACCAGAGGCACAAAAGCAAGTCCTAAACAGACCTCAGCACCAGCTCCCCTATTAGACTAAAGGGAAGAAAAACGTTGATGTTTTCTCCAGGATATACCTTGAATCAGTGATGAGAGAGACTCATTTCATATAGACCTGTTTTCAAGTGGCATTCTCTTGGATCCAACCACTTCCTAATCCGATACTTCCTAAGCGAAGGTAACTACAGTAGGGGATTTTCTACAAGCTAGGGCATAGATGTAATAAGTAGACAAGGGTCCTACCCTGAAGGATGTGACATCCTAAGACAAGAGGGAGATAAAAATATAGATTAGCAATCTAGTAATGAAAATGAAACAATCAAGTTCATTGATCATCTGTTTAAGGCAGAGTAGCATATAGGATAGAAAGTCCTCCTTGTTATAAAATTTGCAAAGTGAAGAAAGCAAACAAAACCATACCAATACTAATTTTGCATTCAGAGAACCATATGCAAGTCACAGATTATGAAAATAAAATGATAGAAAAAAATCAAAGAAACTCACACTACTTTAACTCAAGTTTTGGGTAGTCTCTGTAAGGATACAGCATGGGGTCCTTACAGCATAACTCTATGTCTTTTTTTTTTTCAAAAAAGAAGAAGAAGAAGAAGAAGAAGAAGAAGAAGAAGAAGAAGAAGAAGAAGAAGAAGAAGAAGAAGAAGAAGAAGAAGAAGAGAATATGGTGGAAACAACCTTGATTTGTACATTGAGTCATGGTCAAATGTGTGTGTGTAGAGCACACTGAGTAAAAATCTGAGACTCGAGAGTAAATGTATCTCCTAGGGTCATACAGCCCATAAAAACATCCCTGAAATATTTCCAGACACAAGAAAATCCAAAGAAATTTCCAAGAGAAAGTTAATAGGATACACTCACTAATTTTAGGAGATCTGTCCGTGAGGTAGAGAAAATGACCACAGCAGATCTACTATCACAGCTAAAATAATGGTTTGGGTACATTGAAAAGGTTGGGAAGATCATATCACTATCTGGAAATACTCTGGGAAGAGGGCAAGCATATGGTAGAAAAAGCCAGGGAAAGGCCCTGCAGCATCTGAGGAATCATGACCCAAGAGCCAACCATCAGGTCGGGGTGAGGACTAATGAATTGCCTTCTAGCATGGACTCAAGTTTTATTACTGCTCTGTGGACCATACTCAGAGAACTGCCTAAGAAAGTACAGAGGCTGACCACCATTAGAGTACTAAGGAACAAGAGTTTAGATTACAGTAGTCATAAGCAGAGTATAAAAAAAAAAGAAGAGGAGAAAAATCAAGATATAGTAACAATTCAAAGCTAAAGGGAAAATGCTGTGACAGGGCATTATTAAACTGTAGATATATTGGTTCTGCACTTTAAAGACACTTTGTTCCTATACAAGTATATAGGTTCTATCCAGGGCAGAACACTTTCACAATGAATATTTCATCTAGATAAAAGTCTGGAGCCATGGGAAATGGTTATGGTTATAGATAATAACAAAAACAACAGTCATTTGTTGAGTGCTTATTTTCTGCCAGTTCTTTGTGCTGTCTTCTAATATGACAAGAACTCCACTTTTATTTAACAAATGGCAAGCTGATGTTCACAGACATTACATAACATTTGGAATGACATCTGTATCAGTCAGACTCCTGCATGCGGCAAAGACTAAAGTTATGAGCCTATCTTGCACTCTGCCTAAGACACTGAATTTAGGGGCCAATGACATGCTCCCTTGGGACACTACGCTTCAGAGGGGCTTCCTCTTCGCTCTACCTGAGACTTTTCAAGGCCGCACCTGGTGAATGCTTATGCACAGACTCTCGCAGCAGTAGAGGGATGCACAGGGAGCCAGGGTTCATTTCATGCCTAGCACACGGCTTGAGTATTGAACAGACTGTTCTCTATACTCATCAAGGCTGCTGACATCTCCATCCTACTGGCACAGGGCTCTCCATGACCCATGCTTAACTTCAAATTTCATAACATTTTCTGCCAAGAAATAATTGTGTCTCGACATAGTGGTGTGTTTGCTGCAAGGATATGGGAAAGGGACCCTCACTTTTGAAGACACATGGTGAAAGACAAGGGATAATGACGAGATCAGCATGCTAGAAGGATGAGCTGAAACACGTCTTTCACCCCAACATACGAAGTAGGTGAGATATGAGCCACAAGGTCTACCCTCTGGTCCCCACACTGTGCTTTCCAAGGACATTTCCAAGGTATGGCTGGCTCTATAGGTCTGACAAAGGAGGCATCTGAAGAAGATGAAAGGATGTTTTTATGTCTGTTCTCTCTCCCATTCTCTCTCTCTCTCTCTCTCTCTCTCTCTCTCTCTCTCTCTCTCTCTCTCTTTTATTTGTTCCTTCTCAAGTAATAACTATTAATTGTGCTATGCAGGCAGTACTGAGATGAGTCTACCGGGAAGCCAGCACAGATCCATCAAGTGCTTTTAGTGTAAGCTTTTTAGAAGCAATTGCTTACCACATTTTCACTGTTCTTTTTCTCACAGCTAGAATTAAAGTGGATTTTACCACACAACCACTCCAATGCCCTTCCCTCCCTCCTCCAAAATGAGGACAGAAGAGGGTTATTGGCCTATGACCAGCAAAGTCAGAAAAAAAACACATTAATTTAGTGTTTATAGATTCTATGTATCGGCCTGAGACAGGTATCCTATGTAACTTAAGGAATGGCAACACTTTTGGGAGGAAGAAGATACTGGCCATCTCAGACAGATGAAGAAATGAATGCTCGGAGACAGATAGCAGTTTGCCGACAGGGACAGCACAACTAGCAAATACCAAATCCTAGAAGCCAGCAAGAGTCTTGAGCATTGCAGCTCACAGGAATGCCAACATCTTCCATCCGGTTCCACAGGACAATGAAGGCTTCAAATACTACTGAAAGTGAGGCTGTGCATGAGAAGGATTAAAAAGCAGTTAGGGTTAAGGTAGATTCTGGAAAGACAGCCTCTGAGCAAGACCACACTGTGTCTGGTTTCAGAGTACTCTTACCTGAATCACAACTGCTCTTGAATTCACTGACAGAAATAATATTACAGAAAACTTGGTCCCTCATCAAGTACTAGGCTGCATACCACATGAGAAAGAGTCAAGTAAAGGTACATAATGAAAGATTGAGGACCTCTAGCTCAGAGAACACTTGCTCATTGTAAAGGCTAATAAAAATAAAATAACAAGAGGAAACATAGATTTAGTCTGAGATTAATCTGGGTCTTTACTATTATGCCACATCCTCCAACAGATAGGCATATGAAAGGATGAAAGAACAGGAGAACAGAAAATAATCTAGACTGGAGGCTTTAGATAGAACATCTGAGCAGAGGTGAGAGCTTATGTGTGCAAGCAGCACCCTTTTCTGTCTCCTTCACCCAGCAGGGCTGTGAGGCTATGTATTTTGAAAGATTCTTTATCAGGAACTGAGCTGACAGGGACACCTGATGAGAACAGTAATTGAATCAAGAAGTAATGAAACACTTTCACCTATTTTTTTTATTTTTGTAGCAATCTTTTTAAAAATGAGTGACCTACTCTAATGGTAGGCATTTCTCTTTCCCAGTAAATATGGGGTAGCTTCACAAAATATTCTCCTTTTAAAATTATTTTAGTTTATCAACAAGCCAGCTGGTTACATTGAATGTGCGTGTGTGGACCTCTGGACAGTGTGGAGGATACTAGCAAGAGAATAGTCCCAGTCCCTTCTCTCAAAAAGCCAAAATCTGATCCCCGTGGCCAAGCACAAAATGTTGTGATTTTTTTTTAAGTCAGCAAGTTATGTTCTCAATTATGAAAATACCAAATGCCAGATTCTTCTCCAGTCCAAGCAATAATGTAAAAGCAGCCAATTCTCCTAAATCAGAATATTTTTAATGAAAATTATGACTGTTGAAGCTTTCCCTTCCAATGCCAATATTATTAGAACTCAGAATAAGAACACAGGTCACGTTCCTGTGCTCTGTATTCTCCCCGGGTTCCGACCGAGCACTGTTCAACAGACATAGATGACAAGCAATGCCCATGATTTTGAAATCTCTAGTAACTTTTAAGAATGTTAAAATTTTAATTCACAAATACATCCAAACTATCATCCTTTAAGCGTGTAGCACTAGCCAAATTCCAAGTACTCAGGAAGAGCACGTGGCAACGCTGGCTGTTACACTGGACAGCCCGTCTCCAGCTCTCTGCTGCCTTCCCCCTCCCAGCCTACAAGCACAGCACAGCATCTGTTGAAGACGAAGAGATACATTTTATAATTGTTCTCACGATGCAGACATAGTTTCTCTCACTGTACACCTGAGGACCAAAAGCCCACAAGGCATTGTGATGGCAAATCGTCATGGTTACAAGACCGTTCCATGCCACATGTAAACATGAGGAAAGCAAACACGACCAAGGGGTGCAGATGAAGAGGCAGCAAGCCCACAGATGCAGATAGCATCATGTTTGAGACTTGGGTTTTTACCCTGAGGCCGTTTGTGGCTTGAAACCGTGTTACTGATTTAGCTCTGGTTGCCAAGCTTTCTTCTTGCCAAGCCTCTGTGCATCCTTGGGAAAAAAAAGCACAAAGTAGGAAAAGTTCAACAAAAGTATGAAGGCTCGATGCATAAAGATACTCAAAGTATTGTGAAAACCTCTTTTACCCATTTTATCTGGGGCCCCTGGAAAAAAGAAATTCCTGTACCCTTGTCAAAACAGCACTCCTTGCACCACCCAACGGCACATCTTCCTGTCCTGTGGGATGAGTGGTGGGCAGCCATTAAACCATTAATGCCAAGGAAATGATGGCTGCAGAAGGCAGTGTGAAAGAGAAACTGTGCAGTCCTTCTAATATCCCTACTTTATGCCTTTCCACTGGAGACTGTTACCAGACTGGAATCCCTGTGTTATTTACTAAGTAGGTGCATACAGACTCAAGACTACAATTCATCTCATGCATCAAGTGGGCTCAGGATTGAGGCCAAAAACACAAAGCTTCAACATGGGTTTTAGATATGAATCATATATTCTATTAAGGTTGGGAAGTCGTGTGCTTTTGAGATTGGGAAGCCATGCGCTTTTGAGTCTGAGCTCTCCATTAGGAGTCAGTATGAACACTTGCCCATAATTTGCAAAGGTGTCAAAATATTAACAGTACAAGATAACAGTCTTCCACTCTACCATAAAAAAAAATGGTCACCCCTAAGGATAATACCAGTTATAAGTCACATTGAACCCATAGACTCACTACATGAAACAGTAAAAAAGCATCTTTGACCCAAAAATATACAACTTATCTAATCATGAGAAAGCATTAAGGAAGGAAGGAAGGAAGGAAGGAAGGAAGGAAGGAAGGAAGGAAGGAAGGAAAGAAGGAAGGAAGGGAAGGAAGGAAGGAAAAGAAAAGAAAAAAGAAAGGCAGAAAGAAAAAAGAAAGATGGAAATATAGAAAGATAGAAAGAAAGAAAGAAAGGAAGGAAGGAAGGAAGGAAGGAAGGAAGGAAGGAAGGAAGGAAAAAGTAAAGGAAGAAAGAAAAAGAAAGAAAGAAAGAAAAGGAAAGAACTGAAAGTCTACTATATTCTGCATGTCAGTAGAGAAGAAGAATAAAAGCTAATACCAACCTAGCTGAGTTTACTATAAATTGGAAAGTGTTCCAATAAATAAAAGTTTAGACAACAGTCTATTGTTTTAGATCCCACTGAACTATAAGCAAAATATCTACCTATGCACTAAATGGGCTTTTTAATCCTAGCATTAGAAAAATCTTTTCTCTTACAGAGAGTGCCATAGAAATATCATGGCGCCCAAAACATTCCAGAGGAGAAAACCATAATTCCTCTTTGCTAGCTCTTCGCCATTAGAAGCCCTGGTTAGAAATTCCTTGAGTACTCGGACTTTGAATGCAAAGGTAGGCCCCCAAATATATTCAGATATAGGAAGCCAAGCACTATGCAAATCCCCAGCAGAAAGAAGAGTCAATGAGAAGGCTCTCCCTGCAGATCCTGGAACCAACTCCTGCCCTGCCTGGAGAGCATTCATTCTTGGAGCAGGATCTTTCCTGAGGATGCTGTTTTCCCCACAGCCACCCTGTGTGTGTCTGCCTGTCCTCCCACACTCCAGATACACAGGTCCCAAGGCAGTGCTGTCGTTTCTTCTAATTGCCTAATTGCTTGGTTGCCTCCAGACCTTCATCCCACTGACACACATCCAAACTCCAGCCACCTGCTCTGCTCCCTCCCCCTCCCCTCGTCACAGAGACTCTTCTTCCTGAGTTCTGCTTTTCTCCCCAAGTACCAGCTCCTCTGGCATTATTTGTTTTTTTCTGAGTTCAACATGGCAGTTCAACAACAAGCCCCTTAACACAGTACTGTGCCTATTTCTTTGGTTCGACCCTGCCCCTCCTCAGGATCGGCTTCATATAGCAACTGGCCTCCCGGTTCTCACACCTACACGCCTTGATTGTACTCCACTAAATATAACCTTAATTGGCTAAGCTGGCAATAATGCAAAAATAGTTTTAATAACCATCCTCTTCATTAATGGTGTAGACTTAATGACGCATTCCTTACTTAGGACCTCATTTGAATCTTACACTCCTAATACATTGAATACAAAAGTACTGGAAGGCCATTTAGGACAAGAGGAGGCACAGTTGTATGGACTGGAAGGAGCCTGTACCAAAATCTCGCCAGGCATACTTGGCACTACCGGAGCCTGATGCCAAATATTTTTTTTCGTGGTACAGCATACTCTCATCATGCCACATGTTGAGAGATGTACAATCACCGACATGAACAAAGACACGCTGATCATGGCAATCAGCAACCTTTAATCTACACCAGAATTACACCAATGTTTTGGGTGGACCTAGAAAAGGGAGAGAAAAAAAAAAATCAAAGTAGAAGGAAAAAGAAAATTTCCTCCAACTGATTATGGTAGAGACGATTAGTAGAAAATAACTTGGAAAAAAAAAAACCGTGGGTGTCCTGGAAGACTCATCATTGTCGTCATTATAATTTCTAATCATGCTGTGTGGGCAGGTGTCCCTGAAGAAGAACCACCATTGGCACCCAGATTAGCAGCTTCATCAGGAGACTAGAATGGAAGTCTGCAATTCTTAGACCTCGGAACCTACATCACAGATTCCCTGTGCAATCAGCAAGCAGGCAGCCTGTGCCTTAGCGAAGACCGTTGGCTGTGCCAAAAGAGGTAATGAATGCCAAGTGACTGTGAAAGTACACAGTAGGGCAAGGTGTAGAAGACTCCTCAGGAAACAGGAAGCAGATCACCAGCACCAGGGTCTCTCCAACAGTTCTAATTCACACAGTGCCATGCAATCAGTTGTTTTCTTTGCAATTTTCTTCTCACCGTCATATGAAACTTCAGTTTTGTACTAAAGCTGGTTATGGAAGAAATCGTGGGTAAAGATCAGGAAGAAAACTGGCCAGCAGCTGAAGCTTTATTCTCTCTTAGCTCTCTACAATTCCTCTCTTAGCACAAGTCAGCTCCACCATTTCCTGCTCTGGACTTGGGGACGCTGAGAGCTTTGAATCAGGTGTCCAGATATAACGTGACCAAGGTCCCAAGAATCACCCCAATCTGTGATCTTTGTCAACCTCCCAGTCCCAGAATCCTGACTCTATTGAAGTATTTTTCCCTCATGGGTTAATCTTTCAGAATGATTATCCAGGTTTATTTGACATGGGAGAAATTATATTAGTAGAATTTAAAAATAAATCCATTAATACGCTCTGAAGGAGTGATGCGGAGCACAGCTCACATTACTTCCGCCCCCACATCAGCAGTACCTAGAGAGAGTATCTGCGAGCGGAAGGACGCAGACATGCAATACGAGGGAATCAGCCCCAATTCTAGCTATGCCTCGAGTCTTTACCTATTTACATGGAAACCATTCCCTTCTCCTTGTTTGTCTTTGCATTAGTAGCTTTACTGGGAAAGCTATCCCAAAGGACACAGGAGAAGAGCTGCATAGGGGAAGGTCTGGGGAAGGGGCATGATGACTTCTAGTCACTCGCAATGACCAAGGATCCGGAAACGTCAGATATAAAGTTGTACGTTTTCTCGTTGCCTTTGTGTGTGCTACAGGTGTGTGCTTGCACCATGTCATGCACATGGAGTTCATAGGCCAACTTGGTGGCATCGGCTCTGTCCTCTCTCTTTCTGTGCGTTCTGGGAATCAAACTCAGGTTACAAGGATTTTCCAGCAAGAATCTTTACCCACTGAGCCATCTACCTAGCCTAAAGAAATCCAAAACTGTTTAGCACGTCCATAAATGAAGGTATCTAAAGAACATGAGAAACAGTCAAACAGAGAAGGTCCCTGCACTGTGTGCCCTGAACTCTGTATACCACTGAACTCTGCACAGCCAAGTAATCAAACAGAAAACACAAACTAATAAATAATATCTAGTGCATTTAAGCCCTCTAAAGAAGACCTCAGAGGAAATTTTACACTATAATTAATATTAATTTAAAACCATAGATAGGGCTGGAGAAATTATTTCATTGGTAAAGTGTCAAGCATGAGGACCTAAGGTCAGGTCCCCAGAATCTGAGTAGGACACAGGGTTCTATAACCCCAGCACTAGCCGGGGCATTCCTGAAGGTCACCCACCAGCCAGCCCCACCTAATGAGTGGATCCAGACTCACTAAGAGAGCTTGTCTCAAAAGTAAGGTGGTATAAAACCAAGTAAAGATACCCTACATTCAGCTCTGCTCTCCAGCTTCTCAGGCACGCGTGCGTACACACAAACACACACACACACACACACACACACACACACACACAAACAAGTACACACACTAACCATACACAGCACAACATGCACAGAGTACCAAGAATCAGATATAAAATATATGAATTGAAAATCAAGCACAGAAAATTAAAAAAAATGTACAAAATGAAACCAGGCAAAACAGGACTTACTAAAATTTAAAAAGGAACATATGTATCTAAGCCAATAAAAACAAGGGAAAAAACAAAGGAAAGACAAAATTTGATTTTTTGTTTGTTTGGGTTTTTTTTGTTGTTGTTGTTGTTTTTTTTTTTTTTTTTTTTCGAGACAGGGTTTCTCTGTGTAGCTCCAGCTGTCCTGGAACTCACTCGGTAGACCAGGCTGGTCTCGAACTCAGAAATCTGCCTGCCTCTGCCTCCCAAGTGCTAGGATTAAAGGCGTGCGCCACCACTGCCCGGCTGATTTTTTTTAAAACAAATAATTAACTTAGGCTACATGAATCAAAAGGGGAAGCAGATAAATAAACCAAAAAGCTATAAACTCTAACATGATAAGATGAGAATAAGCGGCTACAGAGGGCATAAAACAACCTCAAGTAACAAAGCCCACATAATCAACTTGAAATAGGTGGGTTTCCTAAAATCTAACAAGAGGGCCACAGTCTATTTATCATAAACGAGATGTTAAACTTTTAAAGAGAATAAAGCTACACACACACACACACACACACACACACACACACACAAGTTGAGATAGCTTCAGAGGGAATTCTACATTTTTAAAGAATAAGTTATAAGTATGAATATATTAAAATTAGTTTTAAAAACAGGTAAAAAAGCCTTCATTAACTTATACTATTTTAAGCACTACACTGATGTTAAACCTGGAAAATGTTAATAAACGCATACTATTCACAGAAGTTCCAAGCAATCTGATATAAAAATTAATACAAAAATCACTTAAAATTGACTAACTCCCAGAGTCTAGATGTCTAGATACACACACACACACACGCACGCACGCACGCACGCACGCACGCACGCACGCACGCACCCATGCACTTGTTCACATGCACAAAATTTCTGACTAAATATGAATGTGTTGTATTTGAAATTTATTTCACAGCAAATGTACAGAATAAAAAAATAGTCATTTTCTTTAAATGTATGATTTCCATTTTTAAATGAAAAAATCTAAACAGGATTTAGATAGGCATTTCAAATCAGCTTTGGTTTTAAAATAAAATCTCTCAAAATAAGTGTGCATGTTTTTTTTAACATGATATATATGCCAGAAGCCACCTTCACAATTAATAACATTTCCAATGAAGTCAAGTGCAACAGGATGTTTACTCTTACTATTAAGGCAAGCATCAAGAATACTCTTCTAGAGAGAGCAGCATGATTAGAGCAAACCTAAAGGTAACCAGAGGAAAAGGTAAATTAAGAGTTTGGGGCAAGAGCCGGGTGTGGTGGCGCACGCCTGTAATCCCAGCACTTGGGAGGCAGAGGCAGGCGGATTTCTGAGTTCGAGGCCAGCTTGGTCTACAGAGTGAGTTCCAGGACAGCCAGGGCAAGACAGAGAAACCCTGTCTCGAAAAACCAAAAAAAAAAAAAAAAAAAAAAAAAAAGAGTTTGGGGCAGGTGATGCGATAACTCTAACATAAAGAGATCTACCTAAAAATGTTCAAGAAAAGTAAAAATTTGATAAAATGGCCTAGAAGAAACTCAGTATACAGAATTCAAGACTTTACACATACGAACATAAACATACATATACATACATACATACATGCATACAATTAAATAGTAGAATGCATCATTTTAATTATAACAGGCAGAAATACCTAGGAAGGTAAACATGTAAGAAACATTCAAGGTCTATGTGAGGAAATATGTATATGCTGCTGCGAACATGCCAGATTTCACGGGGACAGTGCTCAGCTGTAAAGCACTTGCCGAGCAATCGTGTGGCACTGGGCACAATCCCTAGCGTCACAAAAGGATTTTAACAACAGAAAAACAACTAGCATATTATTATAATGCACCGTTTACATGGTTTCTGAGTAAATGGAAAGCAATTCCCATAAAAATATCAGCAGAGAATTATTTTTAGAACTGGACAAGTTTATTCTAAAGTTCATGGAAAAATAAGCAAGGACTAAAAGCGAATTTTCCTGGAAAAATAATGAAAGAGAGTAAGGTGACCCCATGAGATATTAAAGTATAGTATCCATCTGTAAAAAGGGAAAGTGTGCCACAGAGGTGACAGGTGGCTGAGACAAAAGACTGAAACTGCCACACCTACTTCCAAGCATTAAGAGTGAATACTTGGATCTAGAGTGATGGCTCAGTAGTTCAGAGCACTGGCTTCAACCCCAGAGGACTGGATCAAGTCTTAGCACTCACATAGTGGCGCAAGTCTGTAACTCCAGGCCCAGGAGATCAGACACCCTCTTCTGGCCTGTCAAAATAAGTATGCATATTTAAAGATAATATATATGATACATGGTGCATAGACATACGTTCGACCAGAACACTCACATACAATACAAATTAATTACAAATTTAAAAAATAAAAAATTATAAATATGTATGCATTGAATAAATATGAAGAAAATATGGCTTTTGTAAAGAACATTTTGAGATTATTTATGAGCATGTCTATGTGCCGGTATTGGCTCAGGTGGTCTTGAAGCCAGAAGAGGACACTGAACCCCCTGGAGCTGGAGTGACAGGTGGTTGTAAGCCACCTAGCCAGGGTGCTGGGAATGAAACCCGGAGGCTTCTACAAGAGCAGTAAGTGCTCTAAACAACTGAGTCTTCTCTCCGACCCCGAGATGGCTCTTCCATCAATGGAGAGAAGGTGGAGTCATGGACTCCTTGACAAGCATTGCTTGGAAATGTAGCTATAAAAAAATATCAAGAGGGCTGTCTATCTTATATCTTTACTAAAATACAATTTCAGTGGTCAGACAGGGAGAAGGAGGAAAAGGAGAAAATAGATAGAAGACCAAATAAAAAGGAAGAAATGCTGGGGGAATGTTTAATGATAACAAAGGACAATGATATTTCTAAGTGGTCTCCAATCATCTGTTTTTTTGTTTTTTGTCTTTTTTTTAAATCTGCAAGTAAAATTGCAAACATTTTTGAGTGGCGTGTTACACCTACCCCACAGAAAAAGGAGTTATGCTTTGTTAGCTAGTTGGTAGACTTTGACACGGCATCTTACAGCGCCTGGCTCTAACCCACTGCTTCTGGTATGCTAAGCCAGCAGTGTTCTGCTGCTGGGACACCACCACAGCCCCGCAAACTTTCATTATAATAAATCAAAAGCAGCCTCTCAATGACCCAATGAAGAGTGAATCAAAGGGCAACTGCCACAACGAAAAGACGTGCAGGTACAGCCTATGCAAAATTACGTTCCAATTCACTTATAAACAGAAAGTCAAGTTAAAACAAGGCGCCACATATTAGCAACTGACAGGCAAGTGGCATGTTCAGAGTGCGCACGACGACACAAGACGGCAGCATGAAAGGCGGCTTGTTTGCCACATTCCTTTGTAGAGACTTCAAATATGGTGCAGGATGCACTGTTACATGGACATCAGCAGTGGATCGTGTGTGTGTGTGCGTGCATGCGTGCGTGTGTGCGTGCGTGCGTGCGTGCGTGCGTGTTTGTGTGTGTGTGTGTGCGCGCGCACAGAAAATCCTATTCACCCCTGGATGTGTACTTTGGAAGTAACAAGGATTTGTCTTTTCTGATAAAAACACACAAAGAAAAGAAATTTTCCTACAGGTTTGTTTTTAGTTTATTCTATATTCTGTGGTGCTTCGTAAATCAACTTTTTGTTTTCTTTTATGAAAGACTGGTCAATGAGATACCCATGAGCGCAGCAAAAACGGAGCAGAGCGAGCTGCCACACAGACGACAGCGTCCAGCTCTCTGCAACGCATCTGGTACCAGGACGAGCAGGAGCGAGCTATCAGCTGAGGGCCGCTGTAGCGGCTGAACCGTCTTGCCAGTTGGGAAGTTCTTTATTCTCGTGGCACTCAGGTGCTACAGGTGTGAACAGCAAGCTAAAGTTACACAGCTGCAAGCTACTGCGAAAATTAAGTAAAATACCACACCTAACCCTAGGTTCGGCAAGAAATCTATGCTGAGTAGCTAATTTCCGGTCCTGTCTACACTTGGGTTGGTTAGGGGAGGGGGCTGGTCTGCTCAGCCATACATAGCTAACAGACCACTCGGCTCAGTTTCTCTCCCCACTGGCATTACATCCCAAAACCCCAGCAAGCACAGGTCAATAAGTAATTACAAATTCTAACTACCTGTCTGAGAATAGCTAGCAAACATCTAGAGAGGGGAGCCCCCTAAGTTTAAGTCACGAGGTAGAAGGATAGAAACCCACATCTATTGATCACCCCATCCCCACTGGGCCAACTTCTCACAATACTTTATCAGAGACAAGCAAACGATTACCCTTCCATCACAGAGAAGTAGTCACTCATTTTTGAGCTCCATACCTTTTACATATCTGCCACCAAGGGTCCCTGGCTTGCGTCTCATTAATACAGACAATAAAGAAACAAAGGCCACCTGCTCATTGTCTCAAACGTCATGGGATAACACAGCCCTTCTTGGAACAATATAATGTCATCTTCCAGCGTGAGGGCTAGGGAGGGCGTTAAGGAGCCTTTGGACAAAACTCTCTCTCTTGCTAGACACATGGTCTTTGCCTAGACTCTCATGACTGAACAACAGATAAAAGCCATGCTTCTCTGAATACTACATTTGGTAGTGATAAAGTGTGTGTGTGTGTGTGTGTGTGTGTGTGTGTGTGTGTTATTTTGTTTATTTTCCTCTCCTGTATTTGTTCTTGAAAAAAAATTCTGTTATGGTTGCTCTCAATTCTCATTTAAAGAACTAAGGACAATGATATTAATAATGAAACAAAAGTGCTCCATTTTACTCTCTGTGGTCGGCACGAAGTTTCGCATTTCACTCAACTCAGAACTCCACGTTTTACTGATGTGAAAGTATGTGGTTTCATGATAGCCAAGTTCTTCTAATATTTAATTTTCTGTTGTTTCTTACTTGCAATTTACAGTAAACGAATCCCAACTTTTCCCCTTTGTCAACCAGCCCATTTGCAAAACAACCAGCTACCTCACCCGTGCCACGAGCCATGGGAATGAATCAGATACAAAGTATCAGCCCAGTCACTGGGTTGTCCGCTCAGCTGTGACTGAGACTGATACAACTCTTATCTCGGAAACATAGAGAGGAGACAGTTTCTGGAGAATGAGAAAGCAAGCCAAACACAACCTTGGACACCTCCTGTTTCCTCCAATGGCCTTGCAGCTTTGGGGCTAAATTTAAATAGAAAACTCCTAGCCCGTCATCAGTCTGTCCACAAGGGAAAGCACACGCGCACACTGCCTTCATCATCATCTTCTGTGACTAAAGCTGTCATTTGTCAACTGGGTTCCCAGGTGCTCAATCAGCCTAGGAAAGCTATGAAGTAAACGAGGCAAAACTCACTGTCTCCTGACATCTCTGAAGCGAAAGAAGTGCAGAAAGAACAAGGGATTTACTGAAAAACCGACAGCCACAGGGGGAACGGTCAGGCCCTCAATCCGATTATTCAATCACGAGTATGAGCTCTTTCCACTCTCTCCTCTGCCCAGGAAAGGCAACCTACATGCCCATGTATGTGTTTCCGACCATAATTTGCACACCACTGCCTCTTACCTGCTTCACCATGATCCACCTTGATCCACAAGCAACAGCAAGACCACCAAGACTGTCCGATGGCACCAATACTGGTTCACTGCCTGGGCCGTCTCCGCACTGATCATCTACCCTACCCCCAATGTCCATCAACATCCAGGTATTTCACAAGCAACTTGTTACAGGTCACTGCTAAAGCCCTAGAGTTCCAGATCATTTGTTTTTCTTAGAAAATGGTGTTCTCCCTAAGGCATCCCTATGCCAGGGTCACTCTACTAAGTTAGCAAGCATGAAGCTTAGTTCCAGGTTCGTCTATAGTTATTCCTTGCTTCAGCTTGCCAACTTTCTATCCTAACCCACGGCGTTTAATATAAATGTTAGCCATCCTGAGTGTAGCGAGTGAGTAAAGGTAGAAAACTACGCCTGGACATGGTGAGCTCAGAGTAAACCGAAAACCTTTTCCAGATAAATAAGAAAAAACCTGAGTTCCATGTACACTGGAGAAATGCCTACCCTTGGTACTGAAGCTGTTACATGGACTGATACTCGGTTAACAAAACTTAGACCGCTCTGCTTATGATCTCTACTTGTCTCGCTGAAAAACTGTATCCAAACAGGTAATATGAGCATGACCCCTACTGCCCAAACCAACAAATCTATTGATCAATCTCTCTCTCTCTTCCTCCCTCCCTCCCTTTTTAAGACGGACATATACATGGAAAGATGAGTAAAATTAGCATACAGCACACTCAATGTCCAAGACGACTTAGAGGTAAATAACATTTTATATATTATTGAGACAATTCTGACCATTACTGTTACTTTCTTATAGGAGCACGCATGCATTGTCTCCCCTACAGGACTGCAAGCTCCCTGGAGTAAAGGTACAGTCTCTCCAGATGAGTACTCAGTAAGCACCGCCAGTGTGCAAGCCACTGCTTTGCCAACTAAGGATCTGGAGTGCACGGCCTAAGGAGAGAAGTTAGGACGACCCCTCCTTACTCTAGCCAGAGGTACAGAATGTCAGAGCTGGGTCTTTGCCTAGATACTCTGCTCATGACTCTGAGAGTGGGCTTGGACAGCAGCAATTTTAGGGACACTCTGGTGATCCTAACAACCCACAGGGATGGAAAACCATTGGTACACATGACTTTGAAGGACTCACCGTGAACTCTCATCGTACAACATCTGTGTGGCCTCAGAAAGGATGCTCGATCACTCTGAGCTCACATGTGCTTTATCCATGAAATGAGATACCGCTTTGGTTACTGTGAGAATTATATGACATATGTAACCATGGGAAGCTCCTAGTACAGGATAAGGGTGCAGTGTTTGCTATCATTTACTACAAGCAAGAGGATGATGAAAGTATATTTTTTCATAGTACCACTCAACATTAAACTAGCAAGTACAGCTAAAAATATACTCAGAAGATGCAACAGGAGAAGCACAGGCCAATCCTGAACCTCACATGGGTTCTTCCTGGGAACACACAGGGGGAAATTTGAACAAACTCTGCTGCTGCTTGGAGGATCGTTTGATTTGCTGAGGGACATCAACGGATTGCATTTTTTCAAGTGTCCTGTGGTGTTTTCAAAGCATCTAAATAATTTGACAACCTTCAGTTTTTAAACAAATGACTTTACATAGAAGCTCTGAAGGTGGAACCTGCCTGCTTCCCTCACACCTTGAAGCTGTTTCACCACACACAAGCAGAGGATATAGTGAGGAGTCAGTCCTGCACCGTCTAAACACAAAGTACTGTATGTTTCAAGCCTTGCCTGCCTCTGCAGGCATCTGACCTCACCTCCTGACACCAAGAGAAACCCTGCAGTCATGCCTGCTTTGAACCCACAACTCTGTGAGGCATTTCTCATTGTCACCATTTCCAAGGGTAGGGACACCTTGAAGAGTCTTGAAGAGGATAATGAACAACCCTCCATCGCATAATAAGCACCAGAGTCAGATTCAGTGGGCCTGAAAGCCAAAACTCCAACTGTCAAGAGAACTCTGAGATGGACTTACACCATGGGGAACAGCAGCTGGACAAGCAAATCCTTAGAAGAGAAGAACACCCATAGCTAAGATACTCTTGCCAGTGTCACTACTGCTACTGCTGTCTGTCCTGTTCAGTTCATGCTGCTGTCCTGCAGTCAGCAACCATCAAATGACATCAGGAAACATGTACCTCTCTTGTCTTGTCACACACAAAAATTACCCTACTATGAAGTCTTCAGGGGAACTCACTACAAAACCAAAAAAAAAAAAATCACTATACCTGTGTATATGTATAACTGCTTATTTACAGACAATCAAGACCTATACTAAGTAGACTAAAATACAGTAAGACTCATTCCAAATGCTCTTTGCTGAAGACTCTCTTGACTCCCATTGGCAAAATCAATAGTCTCCACATTCTGGCATAGAGTATTTGTACTTAGTTCAAATTTCTGTAACATATTGCATTTGCTAGTAATTCCACCATACTGTAGCACCCTCCAACAATTCCACCATACCTATCTTTGTTTGGATCAGCTGGTCTGAAATAGAGTCTAGATATATAACCCAGGATGGCCTTGAACTCGGTCCTCCAAGTTTTGCCTCCAGAGGAACCAGGTTTGCAAGCATGCAATCACCACACCATAGCTCTGTTTTATTCACTTGTAAATCCTGACACCAGATGACATTCATTCACAACACCATGACACAAAGTCAGATGCCCAATAAATTGTTGCTGGGCTGAGGGCTGCAAAATAAAGATAGGTCCAGCATAGAGCCGGCCATTTCTAAGCATATTCCCTCCAGTAAATATATTTTCCAAGGCCAGCAAAGTCAGACTTTTTGGGGGGATGCAGAGATAAAATGTTTAAATGTTTCCACTTTAAAGAACTCACCACATATTAGAAGGAACAAAGACCCAATAAATAACCATAGTTTAAGAGAAACAAAACCTTTATCTCCTAAGGTTCGTATGATGGTTAATCTTAGTTGTCAAACTTACACATTTGGGAAACGAGAACCTGAACAGAACAGCCTCCAACAAACTGGCAGTTGGGATATCAGCGGAGCATTTTCGTGCCTGCTAGTTAATGCAGGAGAGCCTAGCCCACGGCGGGTGCTGGGCTACACGTCTGGGAGGTACGGGAACAGTACAGTGGAGGGATAGCCCCCACCCTGAGCCTGAGAGAAGGCCGCGGACCAGCACTGGGCAGACTCTGCTGCAAGCTCCTCCCCTGGCATCACTCTATGATGGACAATAACCTCTATTTCTAAAAAATCCCTCACCAAGTTGCTTCTGGTCATGGTATCATATCAACGTATCAACAGAAACTGAAACAGAACAGTATAGAAACAACAACAACAATTTTTTTTTTTATTAAAAGGGAGAAATTTCTTGGTATTTTACTATAAATTTAAGGTCAATTAAAATATTTCCACCTAAATAAATGTGCAGTTTCTTCCTGTGATAATTTAGTGACATTTCTTTTAGAAGTTGCTGACATTTAACTATCAGAAGAGCTGTTAAGAAAGGTCTCAGCCAAAATTGGGAACTCAACTACTTCCTAAAGGAAGTTTTAGAGACAGCACCTTTGTATATCTGTGCTTCTGGAATACTTTGACTTTTCTGACAACAGAACTACAAAAACAAAGTATGCTCAGGATGTCTCAAGTTCTGTTGGTAAGTAAGTAACAGAATCCACACAACTGAGAGCCTATGTCATAGGCCTGAATTCCCTCCCAACTGGCAACTTCAAGTCCATATAGTCCATATAGCCCCTCCAGAGATCACAACAAACAAACGTGGGCATTAAACTAACCTCCTCATTGAAGGTAAGGTATGAAGATACAACTTCTATTGTCATTCTAACTAACTCTCCACTTCATTTGTCTTCCAACCAGGAACCCAAAAGCAGTGGATCTAGCAGCTACATCAAACTTGACACCATCGCTCAAATCTATGCAAGTCTACCTTACTAGCTCAATATGCCACTTCGTAAAATGTCTGCAAGAGTTCTCAACATCTCAAGGAACATCTGAAGGCAGACAGGTAAGAGTAGATTTCTACCAAGGCACTCAATCACTCTGTGGCACAGAAAGGATGGAGTTAGCTATGAGTCTAGACACCATTTTTCAATACTGATCCTGTTTCTTGGAAAAGTTATGTTATTTCCAATGGGAAACCGTTCCAACATATCTTCTCAAAATCATGCTCTTTTACAAGTATTAATGTTGTCTTACAAAACCCAAATCTGTAAGGAGTGCAAGGAAAATCCAGTTTTAATAGCAACTGACTGTGAAGATCAGAGAAGCCAGAAATCTCACATTAGAGCACTTCTGATCTACTCTGTATTCAGGGGACTGTCACCTCTTTTGCCTCTTAAGTGCTATCCCACCTCCAATGCACTTCTTCTGTCTCTGCCTGGTGATCTTCCAGATGCATTTCATGGACCATCCAACTCCCACAACTCACACACAGCCCTCTTTCTGCCTCCATGGTCCTTTGTGGTTTCTGATAGTGTACAAATCACATATGTATGTATGCTTCCTACACCTTCCATGTGCCTAGGAGCTCTTACAGACCAAAGAAGGGCTTGCAATGCATTCAGTCATGCCATTAATACAGACACTCAACAAACACACATCAGGCACCTATCACATACCAAAGAATGTAAAAGCCAGACAAAATCCGAACTCTGGGTTGGTTTCTGTTGCTGGGACAACCCCACCACCACCACCACCACCACCATCACCACCATCCCACTGAGCAAAAGCAACTTAAGGGGCGAAAGGATTTATTTGACTTAAATTTCCAAGGCATAAGCCATGTCAAGTTAGGAGTCTGAAGGCAGCGTCCATAAAGGATCCATGGGAAAACACTGCTTGCTGTCTCATCCTCCGACTCCATCTCCTGTTCATGGTCATGTCCTTGCTGCCTTCTTACAAAGTCCAGAACCACCTGTCCACCAATTAACATGTTGATCCCCACACACATGCCCACAGGTCAACCTGTTAGAAGCAGTTACTCAATTAAGACACTTTTCAGGTGACGATAGGCAGTGTTAAATTGACAGCTCATGCCAAGCCACTACACCACACGCTCGTCAGGGACTAGAAGGCAAGAGCCATCCACAAGCAGACGCCAATTCACGGCAGGTTTTCTTTTAATAAATTTTATTGGAATATATGACTACATCATTGCTTATGGACTGTCTCTTGAAAACTCAAGGATTTTACACACTGTCCAAGAGTAGATTTAGGAGCTCAATACAGACAGACAATATGGACCACAAAGGTGAAAGTCATCTCTTGCAGTCGGTTTGCTGACTGACCTCTCTTCTGGTATGTCCTTGCCAGATAGCACAGTGGAAGGTACGCGGTAGGCAGTTAAATGTTTAAGGAATGAAATAAGAACTAAACATAGCAGAGAGTCTTTGTTGCTTCCTTCTTTGTTCTTAATTATGCCAAAATGAATTCCTACCCAGAATACTGTTGCTAGCAATGTTACAGTTTAGAATGATTAAAAAGAAAAAAATCAAAAAGGGAGTAGCTTATGGGAAAATTAAGAACTAAACGAATGTGCTGGGATTTCAGAAGCCATTCCTATTTCAGGCTCACTTGAGGGTATAACAGCTGCCCTGGCAGAAGATATCACAATAACTATTTTTCGGCTTTCTAGAACACACTGAATTTTGAGGAAATTTTCTTCATTCCTATGCCTGTCCACCTTCCTGGAATGTACCTGGTGGAAAACACCAGTATGTCTTTGGGGTCAGGCAGTATAAGGAATTAGACTATGGTCAGGTTAAAGAGGAAACGACCAAACCTAACCATGCACGGGGATGTGATGTTTATACATTTGAATGTCTATCCAGATGCCACAAGCTGTCATTATCATGTTTGTATAAAAACCATCTCCCCGCCCAAGAAAGGGGTTGAAACCTGTGCTATCTGCAGGGTCTTTTGCAAGGCTGAATTGTTCTAAGGGTTGAAGCAGAGAGCTGACAGACACGCGCAGATCAGGATTTTGAAGCATTTTGTATTGTTGACTGCAGAAAATAACGCCCTGAGAGTCAAGCTAGTCTCTGGTCTACACAGAAGACATGTAAACTTAGACAAATCATACAGATTCTCAGAGCGTCTCTAACTAATGCTATCTTAACTAAAACAGCACAGGCTACCATGGTTTATAGTGACGTTTCTCTATGTTATCACTTCTACATGTATGAACTCTATCCTCTTCGTCTTCTTCTTCTTCTTCTTCTTCTTCTTCTTCTTCTTCTTCTTCTTCTTCTTCTTCTTCTTCTTCTTCTTCTTCTTCTGTTCTTTATCAAAAACACTGCTAAAGTCCAGCCTACAGCATGAGGTGCTATAAAATACTTCAAATTCCTCTCCAGTAAGAATACGGTCACGTGTCTCAACCTGATCTTAAGGCACATCCATTCTTTTTTTTTTTAATTTCATTTTTATTTTCTATATTCTATGTTTACATTCCAAAGGCTTTCCCCTTTCCCAGTTCCCCCCAGGCACATCCATTCTTGGTAAGGAGCTATGACTTATAACGGAAGTGATATCCTGATGCATCACAATGCATGCAATACATAATGCAACATCCCAGCAATTAAGACACATTTTGAAGAACATCAAATGACATAGAAGATTAAAAACATCATGTATAGGAAACTGAGCAAAACCAAATGTACATAAACATGTAGCATTTCCTTTTCAATGTGACACACATTACCTGTGTGTCAGTTTTCTGAAAGAGGTCGAGGCAACATAATTGCAAAGATGTGCTTGTCTCACTTTGCCAAAAATCAAGGTTGCTTCAAACAACAAAGAAGAAAGCATGCTTGCAGAGAACATTCATGTGGACTGAGTCTCCTGACCCACTCAGCTCGGAGAGGTGCTGCAGCTGATTGCCATCTATGATGGAGCAGTGTCCAGCGCAGTGGGACAGAGACAGGCCTGACTCTGTTTCCTGGTTCACTTTGGTCAGAAATGGACGGGGTATTTTGTTTTTTTGTTTGTTCGTTCGTTTGTTTCTTTCTAATAGGACACCAAAGCTGTTTTTCCCCTTCTTACCTCAAAGTTCTAACAATCCTGCTTCAAAACAGAAGCCTGCACTTTATCACCCTCTTGGGCCCCTTAAACCCCGTCCCTACTGAAGCCATTCGGGAGTTCTGACTGTGGTTTACTCTGTGTCGTCGTCGTCGTCGTCTTCGTCTTCTTCTTCTTCGTCTTCTTCTTCTTCTTCTTCTTCTTCTTCTTCTTCTTCTTCTTCTTCTTCTTCTTCTTCTTCTTCTTCTCCCTCTCCCCCTCCCCCTCCCCCTGCCCCTCCCCCCTCCTCCCCTCCCCCTCCTCCTCCTCCTCCTCCTTTTGTTTATCGTCACAAGATTCCTATGTCCCCCAGTAAGGATATCCAGCACAGGCACAGATTCTATGATCTAGAAAGGATGTCACTGACAGAGATTCCAAAGCCCTTAAAGACCAAGGTGGCATCGAGGGAGAGCCAGTCAGCTCCTCAGCATGGAGGACCAAGATAGCAGCAGTCTGGCCGCTCTCAGTGTGAGCCACCAAGCCTGCCTGTGCCGCCTTCCTGCCCCTTTACCAGACAGGATTTTTCATTAGAATTTACTGAGGCTGTGATCCCCACTAAGATAGAAAGAGAAATTCTACAGTTCTCAAATAAGAAAGATAGTACTGCAAATTGCAGTTAAGACTTCCACGTGGTGTTCACAAAGAGACCCAAGAGGGTCCTGTGCCGGGGGAGGGGCTTCCTCAGGTAGTAAACTCAATATCTGTCTTGTCTGCACTTTTTGATAAAGAAGTAACCTATTCTGACAAAAATCTAAGGTGCCCCTGCAGATGTAAGGCCTAGTTCATGCACATTCTGCTGAGGACTTGAGCTCAGAAGAAACGGTGGGATCCTAAAGGAAATACTGAAGCCAACTGAAGAGAGCCTCGGGGCCCGCTCTGAAGGTCAAGTCTGCTTACACCCACAGTCTCCTGCCAGGTATGGAGCCGACAGTGCACACGTGGAAGCACAGGAAAGGGCCACTGTGCAGAATAAACACTGGCTGTGGGGCCCAGGCCAGGGCGGGAGAGCAGCAGGGGGTCGGGACACGGGGCCTCCTTCCCCTGCTTCTCTTCCAGCTTCCTCTCCAGCTGGGACCACACCCTCCTCATGACCTTTGCAGCCTTCTCCTCCTTCCCATGATCTCAGAGAATCTTTCTCATTCAGACACATTAAGCACAGCATAACTCAGTGCGAATTCAGAATCGGGACATTTTCAGAATTACCTAAAAAGAATTTCGAAATGCAAATGTTGTAGTCTACTCCCAAAAGATGTAGAAACAGAGAATGGATCAACTACTGGCTAACAGTTTGAACATCTGATAGGCACTCCTGGGTTGTCTATAAGCAAAGTACGATTCCCCTTGTAAACCATCCTTCTATTCAGTTTCCGATGGGAGAACCCCCTCTGCTTCCCTCAAACTTCCAAACACGGACACTCTTAAACACTCTCACCCACGGTACCAAGGAATGAGTGCCTCCTCTCCTTGGATTTCTTACCCCACGACAGACTCTAAGAAGATGCTTGGGAGGGAGATGCAGATCTGATACTGAAGACTTATGCCCCACGTTTGGCATAGAGAAGTGTTTGTTTCTGCTTGGGGCTTGATGCTTGCGCCACAGACCTTGGCAGTATTACATAACATTTGTTTGCTCAAGTCTCAGCAATCTAAGCATGTCCTTCACTTGAGGTTGCATCGATAGATTTGCCAGCCTAATTTACAGACCAAATGACAGCAGTTTCTGCTCAGACAACCATCCCAGGCTCCTCGCTTCTAAGCTGGCCCTGTCCTCCTGTCCCGTGCACCAGGATTTTTTCTCCTAAGGAACTGTATTGACATTGGAGAGAGTGGAGGGCAAGAAGCCAAGCTGTATCGGAACATCTCCTACCCTTCTGCCTTTCCCTTTCTATTGGGATCCCTCTGTTCTTGTCAGGAAGGGAGGTGTGAATTACTGGATTGTGTAGAACAGCAAATGCGAGGCAGTCCCTTACTCCAAACCTTGAGACTTTATCTGGCTACTTAGAGTGCATACTCCCTGATCTTCAAGGCTGCGGGATGTACAGATGTAGCCCCTTACTGTGGAGGAACGGCCTGAGAGAAAGTCAAATGGTTGCCATGTTGGCATGCTCTGTGAGCTGAAAGACTTAAAGGCCTTTCTCTTACAGCACCCCCTGCCTGGCATCTGAGTCACCTTTAACTGGTTTACGATAAGTATGAAAGATCAGATAAAGAACAGCAAATGGAACTTGAATGAGGGTTGGCGGCCAGTGGTCGCAGAGATGTGGCACTCTCGGTATGTCTCCTGCTCTGACACACACTGCATGTTCACTGCCTTGCTCCTTCACGCCTCCTCTGCTGCTCATGCTCCTGGAGAGCCTTCCCACGCACCTTCCCGTCCCCAGCCCAACCCCTCACCTTCTCACATGCAGCCGGTTTCTGGAATTTGTTCTTTAAACCCTCACTGCACATTACCTCTTCCAAGTTTCTTTTCTCTGTCACTCTGAGGTTACATAGACGTTCTCAATCTAATGTCCAATGTCTACAGGACTAAGAACTCCTGAATTACCGATGAATGAGCCCAATCATTTCCAAGTCTCCCTTTTTCAGTCCTCTTCCACTCAGCCAAATCAACAAACATTTACCAAGATCTTATGTGCCAGGTCTCAAACTAAAAGCGTTATATTTTGTGCTGGCTACGTTTATACCAACTTGACACACAAATGAATGATCTGAAAAAGGGGAATTTCAATGGAGGAGATGCCTCCATAAGATCCAGCAATAAGACATCTCTTAATTAGTGACTGACTGGGAGGACCCAGCCCATTGTGGATAGTTCTATCCCTAGGCTGGCAGTCCTGGGTTCTATAAGAAAGTGTGCTGTGTAAGCATGGTAAGCAATCCAGTAAGTGGCACCATTCTATGGCCTCTTCATCCCCTCCTGCCTCCAGGTCCCTACCCTGTTTGAGTTTCTGTCCTGACTTCCTCCAGTGATGAACAGAGATATGGAAGTGTAAATCGAATAAATCCTTTCCTTTCCCAATTTGCTTTTTGGTCATGATCTTTGACAGCAGCAGCAGAAACCCTAAGACACATTTACTATCATCTTTCCCAGGAAGAAGATATAATCCTCAGTCTCTAGCCAGAACAGGGCTCTACTCACAAAGGTACACCATTCCAAGATCATCATACTGTTTGGGGTGTGGCCATGGGAACTCATCGCCTGAGGCAGAGCAGCAGATGCAGATGGGAAGTGAGCCACTAGGATGCTAATTAAAACCATGTGCCTTTGGGTTTGGAGGAGAAAAAGAATTGTCACTGAAGGACTGGGAACAATCACGGGAAGAAGGCAAAAAATTCAAAGTCCTAACAGGCACTGCTCCACAGAAAACCTAACTGGTCGATGCGAACAAGACTCCCATCCCCAAACTTGCTTTGAAAACAGAGGCCTGGATAACTGTGGTTTTGTCACTAGATGAATAACAAGCCCTGGGGGTTGCTAGAATTACAAGACCCAGACCAGATCCACTCAAATATAGCTGGAAGCTTTCTAGTAACTCTAACCGTGCATGGGCAATGAGCAGCAGAGAAGTGAGTCACTTACTGGAATCTGCGCGGCCTGCATTACTCAGCTGATATTAATACACCCACTTGTTCATTAAAGTTTAATTGGAGTTCATGTGAATTGGTTTCACTGGATACTTAATCAAAGAGGACTGTTAGTGTACAAAGGGTGTACTTGCAAAGGCGCAGAGGCAAGTCCTCTCTTGCCTCCAAGCCCCGCCACTAGGATGAGACCGTGACCTATAAGGAAGAGGAGGAGCAGCTGTCTAGACTCACCCCGAAACAAGAAAGAGTAAATGAAACATTCTTTGAAAAGTACCAGGAGCAGTCTCCAACTCCAATGTATAACCAGAATCCACCCAGGATGCAAATGCTAACACTGAAAGTGGAATTTGCTCCCTCTAAACCCTTTCTGGAATGCAGTAACAGGGCTGTGGATCTCCTGTTCACCTCTGGGGTACCTGTCTTCCAGCTGTATGTCTTGATGTTTAAAATGGGTGGATAAGAAAATTAACCATCATTCAACATAATCACACACTTCTCTTGTGCTGACAAGCACACCATGAACACAATCCCAAACGACTATTTATACAATCAGGGCTGTCAGTGCCCTGTTATTTCTTATCGGATATCTCACTAATCAACATTTTAGGACGTATTAATTTTTTTAAGGCTCAAAAAAAAAAGAAGAAATATATTTTGGGTTTGGTGGATCTGATTATATCATCAGCCTTTCTTATTTCTGTTCATCATTGTTAATGTGCAAGACAACTTTGCCCCAAACAAATCAAGGTGAGTTTAAAAACTTGGCAATACATACTACTTTGATTCCCTAAAGGAATTTGGAAAGCTTTTGACTGAAGATCAGACTAAATTTCTCCATAATTATATTGAGATGTAATTCATATACAAAATAAAGTCACAGACTTGTACTAACATCACTGCAATCTAACTGAAGGGTATTCTCAAGGTTTATAAAAGAAACGCGTATCGTTCAAACCTGAAGAAATAGAAGGATGCAAGAGGAAACTCCTTCACGGTCCTCTATGCTAGCCTTGCCACGAAAGCTTCATTTCCAAACTTGTGTGAAGTGGAGGAAGGAGTGTAGGATACACAGAGTCCCGTGAAAGTAAGAATCCACAACTCTGTGATCTGAAAATGTACACGCTGGTCTGTATCTGATGCAGAAAGCACACTGAAAAATATCACTAGACTCTGTAGACCTCAACCAAGACCATCATCAAACCCAGAGGATCAAGAGACTCATCCACACAAACAGAAGCCTAGTCCTTTTGCTTCTGCTGCGGTCCTTCAAGAAGAGAACAGTACACTCAGAAGTTGCCACAGAAGAAACTCCACCGTATGAAGGAAGGAAGGAAATCATTTTCCAAAACACACATTCTCTGCTCTAGACTTCCTGGGTGCCTCAGATTCTGAGGGACTCCAAAGCATTTGCCAAAGAGAATATAATTCTTTCCACTTCCAAGCAAGCCTGAATACAGGGTCCAGGTCAGCAAGAAGTTAGGAGCATTTCTGTCCCTCCTTCCTGTCAGCTGAGGGCATGCCACCTCTCCAATGAAAACAGCCTGCGATCAGAGCTGGAGGCACTTTGGTTGGTCTGTTTTGTAGTTGCTGTTGTTTGGCTTGGGGTTTTGTTTTGTTTTGTTTTGTTTTTTATGTATAGAGACATAATCTCTCATAGCCAACAGTTTCATCTTCCTGCAAAACCAAAGTCATTAATATGCCGAAGGGGAACGTCTTCCGCTTAACATTTCTGCCAGCGTGAAACTCTGCAAGGTGCCCATCCAGGTTCTGTATCAGCATGAGAGCGCCTCTTTAAATTCAGACAGCAGGCTTGCACATCCTGTTTCCTAATCACCATGCAAAAAAAAAAAAGGAGTTTTCCCTTCACCTCTCCTGTTCATTAAAGCAAGTTTCAGGAAATACTTTGACATTTGATTTTTTTTTTATTTTTTTATTGAGAAACACATGCTGGTTTCACTGAAAGTCCTAGAGATTTAATTATATTTATACTTAATTCATAGCACATTATAGATGGTTTTAACCAACCTACTTGAAGAAGAAAGTTAAAATGGGTATTATTAGGACAAATTCCTACTTTGTAATAATCTGGTAGCACTTGGTAACTCTGACCTCACTGAACTCAAAGCAACGTGGCAAAACACAGCACACCCCAGAGTCAAATGCTCTGGGTGTGCCTCAATCATGGCTTTAAGGAAACTCTCTACACCTCTGTGAACCTCAGTTACATACAGATGGGCACTCCAAAGAAGCCCTGCCTTGTCTGCCTCTTAGTGACACTACAAAGTACACAGAAAAAGAAAAAAAAAATGTGTTCAAGTGCTTTAGAAACCACAAAGCCCCACACTCAGCATAAGGCTTCATCTTAATGTCCTTTCCTATAATGGTTCTGTTTTAGTCTATTGATATGAGCAAGTGTTTCTAGTTTGAGTAGGTAAAAGAATGCCCCCAAAACTATACTATCAATTCCAGGAAAACACACACACACACACACACACACACACACACACACACACACATTGTACACAGCTGCTGTTTGGAACAACGAGGCAACTAAAGCACAGGGTCCTAAAGACGCCTCCGTCGCAGAGTTCACTGCCACAGGACACGTGTAAAACTGCCTACAGTAGACTCACTCTGCAAAGGTGGGTGATGGCCCTAAATTAGAGTGGATTACTACTGAAGACTTTTCTACCCCGCCCTCACCTGGTACTTTCAAAGTTTGTCAATGCTTTCTAGAGAACAGAAATGTCAGACAGCTCTAGGACAGGATTCAGGCATGTATAGTCCAAGGAAAGAGAACCTGCCAAGAAGAGCCAGAAAAATACCACTCTCCGCCCACTTTTGGCCAGCAAACTGGCCTGTGGTGGGCAGGAGGCAACATTCCACCACAGTTTATCAGGCACAACGTAAGTTCCATTCCACTCCTCTGCTCTCACTTAGGGTTCCTGCTCCTTCCACTATCTGCAGATACCAGAGGTCAAAGACAGAGAAACCTAAAGCTCTCCCAAGGACATCCGTGGCTATGCAATTGCCACGTCTACCTCCAAAGCTAAACTTTTTCACTGTCCTTGATGTCCATGGGCATGAATCTATAGGGTCCTTTCTCCACTGAAGCCCAAGAGAGCAGAAAGAGCTGTTATGTCCTGAGTACTATTCTGAATACATTATTTTCACTCATTTAATCCTCACAATTATCATATGGAACTTATTTAACTGATGGGGAAACTGGAGCACAAACAAGTTCTTTTCCAAGGTCACATTTTATGAGGTATACTAAACTTAGACAGACAGCTTTGGTGGCTGTCTCTTACCAGGACGCAAACCTGCTTCCTCTAGAGCTGCTTGCTGGACGCCCACCACTAGCCCTGCGCTTCTGATAGCTCTCCCGCACCATTTTGTGTTTGTTTGCTTTTCAGAGTTATTTCCACAATGGGTACTGGGGGGAGAATTAACTCCACAGTGGTACTAAGATTCAGTCAAAGCAGACGCTGAAATCCCAAGAAGCCATTTAACTGAAGTTTTAAAACATTAAAAAGTATCCAGTCCAGTTGCAAATTCTTTATTCTTGGAATGTCTAGATTAATATCTTATTGTACTCTGGGTCATCTTTCTCCATATTCAGTCTTTTTTCCTTATTTATTTACTTCTTTTGCTAAGAGGTCCAATCACAAGTGTGTTAGGAGGCCCTGGGCAGCTTTGATATTTGTCAGGTATCAAGGTCAAATCACTTAGGCTCTACACTCTACACTTCCTCATCTACACACTGAGAAGATAACCAGCAACCAAGGCTTAAGGTTGTTACAACACTTAAATGAGACGCTGCAGGCAATGCACCAAAGTGATTGCTATACACTAAGTGCACCATAGGTGCTCACTCAATGCATAACTGGATGCAACAGGAAAACTAAAGGACCAAAGGAAGCAGCCTAGCTGAGCTCATATGGTATGTCCTCAAAGAGAAGAACATTATCAAGTTATTATTGCTATCCTGATGGCAGAACGTCTTCTGTCTAGTGCCTAGTGCCCCATCTGAATCGGTCTATAAACCCCGAGTGGACTACACAAAGCCTTTCACATTAGAGACATTCCGGTTGGTGATGATTCAGTCTTTCCTGGAACTTTCTGAGCAAACAAAAGATGTAAGATGCTAAAATAACTTATCTCAAAGTTTACGAGCTTCAATTGTCCATTTTCACCAAAAACTTTATCTTCAATTTGAAAATTATCACTGTAATTTCAGGCTAAACCACAGTAAAAAGCCTCAATTTAATGTTCTTATTTATTTCTGATACCTTTCTCAAGAAATAAAGATGAAAAATGACTTCTAAATCTCCACCTTTAAAATCCTGTCTGTCTGCCTTTCGGAGTCTGAACCGTTACTTATAAAACCATTTCTCCTGTGCCAGGTCCTTCACAGGTGGCAATCATGAGTACTTTTCTGAGTCAGTCGGAAAATGAGAGAGAGGGATAATACACAGACAGAGAGTGAGAGACAGACTTTAAAGGCAGAGATTGGAAGACACTGGAGTCAAGAGAAACTCACGGGGCAGAACGGTGCCAACCAATATACCTTAGGAAACGCAAGTGAGCGAAGGTTAAACTTCAGAGGGGCAAAGGGAAGGCTCAGTGAAGAAACGTGTGTGTAGGGCAAGCAAGTGGACGGGAGTTTAGTCTCTCCAGCACCCAAACAATCACCAAGCGTGCTGGGGCTTTGTCTGGAATACCAAAACGTGCAATGTACAAACAAATCCCAGAGAGTCATGGATCAACCAGTCTACCCAAATGAGAGAGCTTGTCTCCAAAAGCAAGTGGAAGAAGGGCAGATGCACTGACAGGAACCTCTGGCCTGCGTGTGTACCCACAGGAACGAGGGTACCTACACACATAGGCACACGTGCACATAACACACAAACCAAACTAAATTAAAAATACATGGAGGAAAGACATATGTGCATGGATGTGTTTGTGCATAAATATGTCTGTGTGTATATACACAAGTCTGTGTGAAAAAAAACATGACTATGTGTGTGGCCTGTCATTTGATCTATCTATGTATGTATGTACGATAAACAACACCCAGGGGAACTGGGTACAGAGCCCCAAGGAGTTACCACAGAGAGGTATGACTAGAGGCTGGATGAAGATCTCCTGAGAGACCATGCCACTCAGAACCTCAACAGGGACAAAGTCATTCCAACTCCATTTCTATTTCTAAGAATGGAGGCTCTCACAAAACTAGTGTGAAATTCAAACAACAAACATACACTGGAAAGTGTTTTGGAAATGTCTGTACAAACAGAAAGGGACAATCCCACTCATTTGTCCCAGTGCCTGGGAGAGCAACTTCCTGTCTGAGCCAACAGGCCTCAAGTGAAGTCAATTCCCAGCACGGCCTGCACTCAGCAAAGCAAGATGGGATGTGGACAATTTTCTAAAGAGGCGATGTTTTCTAATTCCTCTATTATTTCTAAAACAAAAAAAGGAAAACTCTTTTTCCCTCTTTTTGTTTTTCCAAATAAAAATAAATTATAACCCTTACTTGCTAATAACTGCAGGCTGGAGCTGTCCTTAAGTAAAAGCTTTTGATAACAAATTGCCTGCACTAACTGCTATTTTACTGCTGAATTTTTTTATTGTTGCTTAAGCATGGCAATTATGCTAATAAGCCTGGGAGGATGGTGCGTAGCGTATTGAATCTGACAGATAAAATACTCAATAAAATGCTAATCTCACCTGAAAATTGGAATCAGCCAGTCTTATTAGTATTTATGGATATAGCATCCTAAACATGATTTTTTTAAAGATAGATATATATGAAATCAATGTCTCCAAACACAGCCTGCCATTTCTAGTCCTCTGTGTGCTGGAATGCAAGGTGACGACCACTCTATCTTTCCCTTTGCCTTGCCTCTTGCCACAGAAACAAGAGCCTATTGGACACCTTTGTGGCACACAGCATCCGGGGGATTGTTCTTCTTCCCCTCGGTCCTCCCCTTCCCATCATCACACACCCCCTCCCCACAGAGGGAAGGTAAGAACTGTCTGTCAGAGCAGAAAGAGAGGCAGATTTGACAGCAGCAAGAGCCATTTGTCAAACCATCTGGTTCTCTCCCCACCTGACAGGAGGGAGAATGATGTGTGAGAAAGAGCAGAGAGCCGAGTATTAAAGAGTTGCCTTCTAGTCTTGACTTTGCTGTTTCCCCAACGTGTGACCTTGCTAGACCTCCACTTGTCAAAGAAGAACCTCCTGCCACCCAGTGACTATGTCTCTATGGGAAACACATCTCCATGTGTTGCATTAAAAATGGGGTCAAGGGCCAAAGAGGTGGCTCAGCTGGCAAAGGCACTTGCCACCAAGGCTGACCACCTGTGTTCAATCCCCAAGACCCGCACAGCAGAAGAGAGGCTCTCTCAAGCTACCCTCCAACATCCACATGTGTGCCTCAGTGTGTGTGTGTGTGTGTGTGTGTGTGTGTGTGTGTAAGAGAGTGAGAGAGACAGAGACAGAGACAGAGAGAGACAGAGAGAGACAGAGACAGAGACAGAGAGAGAGGGAGAGAGAGATTGTCTTTAAAATGGAGCTCTCAGGAAATCAATGGCAATGAAAAAATAGGAACCATAGTAGATTAAAGATGGCAGAAAGCTGAATAGCTTCAGGTCTAACTTTCCTGGTTCCCTTTCAACCAAATATCCCCATTATGGTACCAGCCTAAAATCAGGGACCACAGACACTAAGTACAAACAGAGAGGCCCATTTTCCAATTGCCCTCAAGTTTAAACTGATTTTCCTTTTTAGAATCAGCACATTTATTTATTCAAGGAGGAACCAAGGATATAAATTGCCTTTTTTTTTTTTTTTTTTTGGTCTTCTTCCTATTTCGGTGTGAAGGAGCAAGACATGTATGCCATAGTGCCTAAGTCTTAGAAGTCAACTTCTGAGAGCTGGTTCTCTCCTTCCACCATGTGGATTCCACAGCTCACACTCAAGTCACTACTCTTGATCCTCCATCTTTAACCACTGAGTCATCTTAATGGTCCCTAGCTACAGATTGTAAATGGCCTGAGATCGAAAGGGTCCGGTATTACTTTTAAACAAATTTTTTTCTTCTTGATATCCACATCAACCCCATAAGGCAGTAAAAGAAAGAACACTCTAGAAGTGACCAGAGCCTCTCCCCCATGCACTGGGAGTGGGCAGCATGGCCAGGACAGGCAGCCTTGCCTTCTGACTGATTTTTGTATGCTGCCAAGCATACCACAGGGTCACAGTGTATTGAGTCATCCAAACCTGAATAGCCAAGACACAAGTCGCAACCACACATGGGGAAAGGAAGAAAGTATCACATCTGAAGCAGCACCAGGCATAGATTTCTCCCCACAGTCTCAAAGACTTGGGAACTAAATAGCCCTGAAACCTCTGACTTACTCTGTGAAAGATCTAAGCTCAGGAAAAACAGGTCCATAGAAAGTGGCTATGTCCTTTCCCTCCAGATGCTCTCTCCCTCCCTCTTCTGACCAGTGAGTCCTCTCAAATCAAAGGGGGTCCTAGGCCACAAGCAGCAAGCATAGGAGAGGTTCCACCAATAAAAAGAGCTCAATATAGCTCATGGGTCTCTCCAGCTGACTCCCTCAGGCAGGCACAGCTAAGATTATTAAATGATAATAATAGGAAGAAGGAGGAGGAGGAGGAGGAGGAGAAGGAGGAGGAGGAGGAGGAGGAGGAGGAGGAGGAGGAGGAGGAGGAGGAGGAGGAGAAGAAAATGTTGGTGGCAGGCCTTGGCAAAGGGCAGAGGAGAGCCAGCAGGGTAGATACCCCCAGTGAGTAGCTTCAATCACCACACTCTAAAACAACTTCCATGTATGTGCAGGCATGTATGCATGCATGCTGGAGCTCATATACACGCAGATCTTGGACAAGGGGGGGCAGCTATGAGGACCCTGCCACGTTTTATAGATACGCACAACTTCCAAGTGCTGGTCAGTTCTTTCCTTCTACAATTCACATATGGGAGAAGAGAATTCAAGACCTCCTTCACTTCTTTATTCCATGATCCAAATTAAGTTTGTGAAACGCTGTCAGAACAATCTTATCCCCCAGAAACCATTCTCTTCTGACTTACAGGAGACACACGGAGGCGGTAAGAAGCAGAGTCACTTGTCCAGTTCCCACGGGTCCTCAGACCCACACCCAGGCGCCCCGGCTCCACAGCACTGGGGTTTTGCTTCCTTTAGTGTGTTCTGTTTTGTTTAGTTTAGTTTTTTTCCATTTGTTTATGCTCCCTCTAAATGACCAGTTGTTGCCATGTTGTAGTAAACAACCAGAGGAGAAAAGTCAGCTCTGAAGTGAAACGCCTCCCCACAGAGGAACAACTCAATTCATACTTCGAGGAATAGTTTCTGGGAAAGCAGAGGAGGTGATGCTATCAAATACTGAAACTTCGAACTCCTACTCACTCGCCGCCTGGGGTGCAGGAAATGGGGCAGAGGCCTTCTCCCTCCCTGTTCCTGTTGCCCGTCTCTGTCAGTCACAGTCATTACCAGACTGAACTCTTTAGTCAAATGAAAGCTTTTTCCTAGCTTTCTGGCCTTGGGTAAGTCCCTGAAGCCACTGGCCCTGCTACCCATATACAGTCGTGCACAGCTATGCAAACACACACGTGGGGCTGACTAGAAAGTAGCGCTGCGGCCCTGCCCTGCACAGCACTGCATGTCTACAGTGGCTCAGCTCTCCCACAGACTCAGGCTTCAGACTTCAACCTCTCCGTGGGCCTCTCTCTTCGGCCCACCCTTGTCTGCTGTAATTCCAGACCAGGCCTACTCACCCACCTCTGCGGACAATGGAAAAGAACTCACCTCTCTGTCACCATCCTCAGTCTTCTCCTACACTCCACTGGGTCAGATTCCGCCAGGTATTCAATAGCCCTGCACTGACAAGTTCTAAAAGACCCTCCACTAAGTGACTGCCCTTCACTGTACATGTTGTGGTTTACACCCTCCTAAGATTGACGACTCCAGAACCAGGTTGGTGCCAAGGTCTGAATTAGAAACAGAAGACAGGACCGAGCAAGGCAGTATGGCCGCCGAGGAGTTCTGCAGCGAGCACCTGTGAGGGCACCACATAAGAAAGCAGGCCACCATCCAGAGGCTGGCCCTTTGGGCAGGTCATGTCCTAGACACTCTTCCTGAGCCCTTGAGGACACCCTCTAATATATACAACTGAGCATACAAGGCATATCTATCCCTCATTAAAGTCACATAACTTGAGGCTTAAATAGGCTCGGCTATTTATTCATTCCCACTGAAGGTGTCTGTGCACACCATTCAAACATAAGCAGCCTTCGAGTTCACACTTGCAAGTCGATCCAACTTTGCTGGGACACTATTAGGTTTTGTTCTGTTTAGTTTTAATGTTATAAATTATGCTTGTTTTAAATTATGTTGTTTGCTCCTTGAAATTCGGAGACAAGAAACCAACATTCCCAGAGTTGTCTACATTTTCAAAATTATGATTTTAAGAATACTTCTAACAATCATCAATATACACAAATAAAACAGTAAGTATTATTTGGATACTTACTATCTATGTCTAAAGAATAAAATATTCTACAGTTAGTACTTACAAAGAACTTAAATATTCCATTAAAGTCAAAACATTATGTAAAGTTGTATCTCCTAGTCAGGTAGCAGCCTAAGATCAGCATTTCTGTAACTGGCTTGGTACAGAAGAAGGTGGAACAGTCATAGATAAGGACTTGTGGGCACTGCCCATTTAAGAACTTATTGTGTTGAATGTGCCCACATGATAAGAGGTGCTCTCTCTATCCAAGCCCAGGATACTCACAAATGAGCCCTTCCTGACTGCTGGGCCCACTTCACAGATTTTACCACACACATAATCTAGTGGGCACAGGCTGGGACTGGTGTCCTAGGCTTGATATTTCTGTGTGGTTCCTGCCTCATGTAGCTTTGTTCGACTTACATTCTGAGTGAGAAGCAGTTTAAACATAAAGGATTATTACCAATGAGTTGCTCGTGCTGCATTTAATTCCAAGCGAGGAGACGATGTTTCATGAGCAACAATCTAGTTAAGATCCTAACAGTGCTGGTGGGAAGTGGATTTATTGAGGACATCAAGGGAGCAGTCTGACCCTGGACTCTTCCCAAAGGCCAGAGTCATAAAACAAAGCTGTAATTTCCCCAGTTTCACAAACACAGCACCTTAACTGTGCCTGCTCTCCCGGTAATAGGGCGAATGACTGCATGGCCTTCTTACGGGAGATAAATGAGCAGAGGCTGGGCATGCACCTCTGCAGCAGAGGTGGGCTCTGAGTTCATCCATGGTGACAAATGATCAAAGCAGGGGGGGTAGAATTCAAAGTCAGAAATTTGGAGGTCACTATGTGAACCACTGCCTCGTTCTAAAAGGCAAACGTTTCTGATAGAAGGGTGACTCTCTTAGGAACCTGAGTGCTGGAAGACAGACAATATCCCAGCCTAACTGCAGTGGCCGAGCGTCGGAAGCAGGCAGGCCTTTCCCACTGCGCTAGAGAAGAGACGTTAGATAGAACTGAGCAGCAGCGGCTGGGAGCTGCTCTTTAGAGCTCTGTTCCTAAGACAGGCTTCCTCTGGATCCAGCATAAGGCAGGACACCTTCAAGGCCAGCCCGTGAACCATGACCCAAAGGTGAGAACACAGGCTGTGCAGAAAGGGATCCTGGAAGCTCACGCGTGGAGGGCGGGGGCAGATGAAAGTGTCTTTCCACATGGAAGGCTCCTGCTTAGGAGAAGTGGAAACTGGGATGAACAGGAAGGAGTTCCGGGCAGAGAGAGCCATCTTCTGAGATAATGCATGGGAAGATGCTGTGTGCAAAGAAAAGCCCAGAGGGAGAGAAAGAAGAAGGTGGAGGCAGGGATATCGCAGAGGGAAGACACCTGAGGTTGCCGCAGGCGTCATACAGCCCAGGGCTCCCGGCCGAGGTGCGGCGCTCACTGAGGTTCGGCGCTCACTGTTCGTGCTTCAGTGAATCTGAGCCTGTCCTGCCAGGAGCCAGAGGAGAGACGTGTACACAGACCACCCTCCTAGCAGTCATATAGAGGACAAGAAATTACACAGCTCCCGAATTCATCACAGCCCACCAAGGCTTCCTAAGACTGCAGAGTGCTAACTCACATGACTACAAAACAGGCTTGTGGTTGCAGCCCGGACAACCAAGCTCCACTGAGTTATAGACAATGAAAGCCAGGAAGTCATGACTCAAAGACGGGACAAGATGGCCACAGCCTGCTTCCCCATGAATTCATCACATCATATAAATGCCTTGCCAGTGAGCTTCAGGTTAAGCCAGCAAGAGCTTTAACTTGATAAGAAGGAGAGGAAGGAAAAGGTAGGTAACCAAGGAGAGATAGAAGAGAACAGAGGAGAGGGAGGGGAAGGGAACAGACAACTTGGGCTGGGAACAGACAATATGAAATGGGCCAGAGAAAGAGAAAAGCGTCTCCCAAGGCCTTGGTGATAGAGGTTTAAACAGGTTCCCTGTGTTTGTGGACCCAGAAGGACAATACACAGGTCAAGCAGAGTAATGCTATTCTAGGTGACTGTTCCAGGTTCAGTCGTGACAGGGTATGCAAGAACAAAGGATACAACTTTAGGCAATTAATTTCTTAAAGTCCTTAAGCAAAATGTATAAGCTATATAAAGGTTCCGGGAAGTAGAAACATACCAATCACTCCTGATGATTATTCTCATGAGAGAAAAACATATAGGGGGAGAATATGGGTTTAGTAATTCACAAAAACGGTCATTAGCTCTCCCCTTCCCATCTTCCCTGCATATTCTTGCAACATGATAGTGGGGCTTTTCTCACCAAGGCACACACTCTTCCTCTCCCATATTACTACTGGAAAGCACACATGGCCCCACACACACTGTCACTGCCTATTTGACAACCCAGCTGCCTTGTCCCTACCTTATCCATAACTATGCAAAAGATTGTTAAGTGTGTTCGGGCACTCAAATGTCTTCTGGACAATAACAACCATAGCAACATTGATTAAATGCTCCATGTATGCAAGTCACCGAGCTTTCCTCATGCATCACATCACAAAAGCTTTGTCAGTCCCCGTAGCCCTTTGACAGAGGAAAATGCCGAGTCACAGAAACTTGGCCAAGGTCATGGGGTGACGAAGCAGAGGCTCCTGGATTTAAACCCCAACAATCTATCTCCACAGCCTGTACTCCCTCCGCTGTGTCAGGGTGTTCCAACACTGCAGCTAGAAAAAGGTTGGGTGACCCTGTTCCGACTCCCGGTAAAATGGCTTCCCTTCACAGACTCCTGTGTCATCTGGGAAATAGTGGCTCTAGAACTGTACCAGGAATCAGGGTGAAGTGGGCAGACTGAGACGCCGGACACCTGGATCTCTGATGGCTGCTCTCCATTTCATCTTCTTCTCACTTCTGCCTTTATGCTGGTTTCCAGGATTCATCAAAATGACTGGCAGCAGACCCTTGCCAGAAGGTCTCTTTCTTCTCTGTCCCGAGATGTGTGGGAGTTGTGGCCCACACGGCCTGCAATCATCTAAGCAAAGAGGCAGACTCTCTTCCCTCTTCCTTATCTGCCAAGGGCCTCAATTTCTGATTAACTGCTAATTCTCTATTTTGTAGACCACCTCCCTCCCCTTGACAGAGAGAATAGACAGGGGGCAACTGCCCCTTTCTCTCTGTGTTCTGGGTCATAACATCACCCTCCCCAAGTTAAAAAACTGCTAGGCATCTCCACAAAATAACTCCCCCTCCTGGAGCTCACTGGAATCCCACCCAGGACTGAGGTAACTGAAAAACGAAGGGCTATGATTGGCTGCCAATTACATCACTGCTCCGCAGGCCTGACTAAAGTCTTAATTATTTGAATGCCACTTTCTTTCTACACCTAACTCCACAGACAAATAGGCACAGAGGGAACAGCATAGGGTGACGGCGGTGATAAACCACAGTTCCTGGCTCAGGTAGGACAGAGGAACCATGTGCTGGAGACATCTGTCATTAAGAACAATCCAGTCACCAGGTGGGGACATACAGCTCTCTATATTAAATTAGAGGAACGATTCAAAGGGGACCAGTTTCAGCTGACAAGAGCAAAAAGAAAATCAATTTCAGGTTGCCAGGACAACTAGACTTTTCCTGCAAGAATAAATCTGATCCAGCCCTAAAATCTGACAACTAAATGTTCCCTCGCATTACATCACATCCCTAAAGCGTATGTCGAAGCAGTGAGATAATCAAGACTGCTAATGACTTTCTACAACAGCCACAAGATAAAGAATTGATAGCTCTGGCTGGTTCCTCACCAGCAGTGCCACTCTCTCGGTTTTACCGTGACCAGGGCAGTGTGCTTCTTAAAATAAAGCTAACGTACCTCACTGTCAGACCTTGGATCTGGAAAAGCAAGGCTAGCATCTTTGTAATACAGGAGTCTGGTGGCTTAGACCTGTACCTGTCCCCCCCCACACACACACACACACCCCTCTATCATCCATGGACTGACTGACGACACAAGAGCCACAGACAAAGAATTCAAAGGTGCTCAATGGCACCCAACACAGTCCTGGCCCTGAAGTGCTTGTGGAGAAAGCCGTTGTTTTAGCAGTAAGTGAATGTGAGACATGGGTCGGCCAAGCAACTGTTCATACTCAATGAGCCAGGAACCAGCAGAGGCAGGCTTTTTATCCGCTCCTGCTAACAGCTCCCGTACCATTTCCTCAAATAGCTCTCAAGTCATTCCATCTCTGCCTCGGAGACTGGGAGCCAAAGTTAAGTCCATTTGATCTCCTACTAATCCACAGAAGACAGTGACCCCAAATGGCCTTATCCCAGGAGGTCAGGGTCCTGGACCCAGAGCCAATCCTATCTGAGGAGATGCGCCTCCTCTACGCATTTACATTCTCGGAAGGCTGAATATCAACTTATCTCTGGGGGCTATTAAAAACAAGAACGGCTAATAAATCACTGGAAAGCACTTTACAAATATAAAGTAATACAAAAAATGCTAAGCACCAATACCATAAGTGCCTGAGGCTGCGGCTGTTCCCTGGAGAGTGGGGATTTCACGTAGGCCGGGCAGGCTGTACTACACAGCCTCCCAAGCAACCAGCAGCAGAAGCACCCCCCCCCCCAAAGCTGCATACTTCATGCACAGGCTGCTCCCAAATGCTCAAAATCATCTCTACACGCTACTGTAGCCTAATGTATTATAAAGGACACGTAAAAAGAAAACACCAAGCGGAGCCTCTACATTGTCCCTGATCATAGACAGGAAAGCAAATATCAGGCTGTCCCCCGGCCTATGATAAACCAAGTAGACCATGAAAAATAATGAACTCATTAGAAGGGGTTCTGCAGCAAATTCACTTGACAGCCAATGCAGGGTCTGAAGAGGCAGAGTCTGAATAATGCACACACGGCAGGTCTCCAGCTACAGGAGCCATGGGAGGACTCCTTCCAGACAGTCACACAGGTCTCGGGGAGAACTTTCTCCAGGTGGGGGGAGCATAAGAAGAAAGCAAGGGGAGCAGAGAGTAAGCAAACCAAAAGTGTGTGCCAGGGAGGGTGCATTCTAAACCCGACTCGATCGTGACAGCTACCATCACCTTGAAGCTTCCTAAACCATGCCTATCTGACCATAACTTACCACTCAATACAAATAACCTACCTCCAGTCCAGACTAGTTCTGACCAGCATAAGAAGTTGAGCTGTAAGAAGCAACCTCACTGTCTGGTACACACTCTGCATGTGCAATCAGCGAGAGGTAGCATGCTAACACAAATGATCTCAGCACGTCCGGGGCGAGTGTACCACACATGGAAACAAAGCAAGAGAAACCACATCAAGTCAAAGATCTATATGCCAAGAGGATGGAAGAGGAAAATATCAGTTCTCTGAAGCTCAGCCTTATTTCTCCTGGAGAATGATCACTACCCTTACTCCCCAACTTTTACTTCAGGATGGTAGGCCAGGGACAGTCAGGCATTCTCAAACCTCAGGCTTTGGTGGAAATTAGAGAAGAACATTGCCTAACTTCCTGGTCAATATAGAGCTCATCTCTCTGAATTCTGCCACTAAAATATTGGCTTCAGTGTCAAATGTGCCTCCCAGAGTCTCATCCCAAAACAAGGAACTAGTCTCTGGAGGAGGAAAATGTCTTGCCACCTGTCTTTACATTTGACACATGTGGACACAGCTCCTAGGGAAGTTACAAAACAGAGACAATAAGCATGAAACTAAAGGGTAAGTTCTCTTTCAGAACTCAGAGGCAGAACAGGTAGATCTTAGAGTTCAAAACCAGCCTGGTCTATAGAACAAGTTCCAAGGTAGCTGAAGCCACACGGGGAAACCATGTCTGGAAAAAAAGAGTAAAAAGTCAACCAAAAAAACTATGAAAAGGTTATCTTACATCTTACTAGTGGGCTCTTACCTCTATTACTAATTATTAATTATTATTAAACAATTTCTATGAAACGGAGCCCCTTTCAGTTACTATTATGCTGTGGCATTTAGGCAACCAGGCTTTGGGAATGCCACCATTTTTTGAAAGGAATCTTCCAATGCAGTAAAATACTAGATGGCCCTGGGGTCCCATGGTCACTTGTCCTCCCCTCAAGGTCCTCTAACTCTCAATACATACTCCATCCTGTGCCTAGAGCAAGGTAGGCAGCTAGAGAAAGCTGAATTTCACCCACAATCTATGTCTTCTCTGTGTAAGAGGTTTAAGAACCCAAGAGGTCAAAGAAGAGAGAAGGCAGGAAGCTTCTACGTGGGTCAGGCTGGAGAGGAGATAACGCTAACGTTGATTTCCCAGGAGAAACACAAATGGACAAGGGACGGGTCCAAAGAACAGCCAAAATGAAAGAAAAACTATTTAGTTTGCTCTATGTTTAAGTGTACTTCTATTATATCAACTTTTACAATCATACTGTTGCTTGTGCTTCTGAAGTTTGCTATAAAGCTTATTCATATAAAGTTTCCTGGAACATAGTAGGTAATGAATAAATCTTTGAAGCACAGTTTGATGAGATCTCCCCTGCTAAGGAGGAAAGGGCTTTCAGGATCAACAAGTACAAGATTCAATGGGCATTTCTGCTTCCTCGCTCTCCTCGTATGGGGAAACATGGCCGACACTGTGTTTCACGCCTCCTGTACATGAAACTTGACTCAGAATGGCCCCATGTCAGAGCAAACAAAAGGCACACAATTCCCTAGACAAAATCCCCAGAAAAAGAAAGAGCCTGTCTAGGGAAGCAGGCAGGGAGTGTGGGGAAATGTACCCCACCAACTGATATTACTCGGATATTACTTCTGGCCCAAAGCCAGAAGTGACATGGCTGGACCACTGGCTACTTGGGGAAGTTGTGCCAACATCTACCTCTTAAGACTTCCATGAAGCTGAGCCTGTTCTTATAGGCCTATAATCCCAACTACTCAGGAAGAAGGAAAAACTGGTATCAAGTTCAAGGTCTGTCTAGACTATAGAATAAGTTCAAAGCTATCCAGATCAACTTGGAGGAATTCTGTCTCAACCATTCCATGCTAAGAACTGAAAGGACAAAGAGAGATGTCTTATTGGAGAAGGGGATAGAGACAAGACATGGAAAGGGCCAGATTCCCTCCTGACTTAAAAGTTTGCCTGCTACTGCATCCTCTGTTAGACTGCAACCATAACTAGGGCATCATTCCTAGAGAGTTCATAAGATAAACCCTGCCCACACTGGGGCGTGTGCTACCACTTGGGGGTAAAAGTAGTAACTACAGAATGTTGACAGGAGTTGGCCCCAACCAACCACCCGTCTACCTTAAGGTCTGCAGCCTGCAAGGCTGGCATTTTTATCTAGGGCTTAGCCTAATCTTGAGAATCCATTATTATTTATTACATATGAAGCACTTTCTATCTGCAGAGTGCTTCGGAATTAGTTTTTATCAGTTACTCAGCATTCTTAAATCTAAACAAAGCCCAGGCCCTGGTGGAAGATGGCAAACCCTAAGATTCACTGACTCATCACCCTGCAGAGGTCCACTCCCAACCTCCTGTGACTGGAGCAAAGAGAAGAGTCAGAACAGGAGCACAATGCGACCCAACACTGAATCCATGAGAAAGCCTGGCACTGGGTTCAATGTCTGGAGTTACAGCAGCTCTGGACCTCAGAATTTATTCTTTAGAGCTATTTTAGAAGGCCATCGTGGTCCCCTCCGCGGTTCTAAGAAAGTATAATTAGGTTTCAAATATCATGTGAAGGAATGTAGGGCATGTTCCTGCACAACTCAAAACCTGAGCCACTGTATGGATATAATTCCACTACCAAAAATGGTATCAAAGGGGAAAATACACTACAGGCTTTCTTCTCCAGTCCTCAATTTCCAGATTAAGAAGAAATCTCAAAACACAGAAGAGAAAGTCTCTCAGAAAAACGAGAGTTGAGAACTAGAGAGACAGAAACAGGCAGACAAACAGACACACAGAGAGACACAGAGAGAGAATGAATGATTCTAAGAAACACTTTAAGAAGAAAATGTGAGTTTAAGAGAAAGGCCTGGTTTTCTTAATACTCTCTGTGTCTTTTTGAGTTCACGTTGATGGAAATTAGGAAGAACTCAATGCAGAGCTCTAAATACTGAAGGATACAGCTATTCTTCACTACGGATAGCTCACAGAGCAGTCAAGTTTTATCCATCACTAGACATGAACACTGGGAAAGAGCCTAAAGGACAAGAGGGTACCTGGGCTCCCTGGCACATGCACACAACGTGGTGCTGCTCACTCAGGAGGCTAGAGCGGGAGGCTGACGAGTGTGAACCCTCTTCAGATTGTGTAAGGAGCTCTCGTCTTCACAAACCCACACAGAAGCAGAGCTGGGGGCATCAGTGCTATCTGTCTCTAACCCCAGCATTGGGAGCCAGGGGCTAGAAGGACGACCACAAATTCAGGACCAGCCTGGACTACAGGATGAGTTCCAGGCCAGCCAGAGCCACAGGTTTACATTACATAAATTATCAGGTCCTCTCCGGGCCTTGATCTGTGGTTCGCTTCAGAATATCAGCACAGAGCCTAAAGCTTGGCACAAAAAAAAATTAAATAAGTTAGAGAATGATTAGTTCCTCGTTGCCCTAAATAAGTGGAGGCATGCATGCATGAATGAGCTGTCAGCAACCAGAACTCCTCGCTGCTACTGTCCATCAGGGGACCTGGTGTAATTCAGCTGAGAATGGAAACAGACTGACACACGGCCCTGCTAATCACAGAACTAGTCACCCAAACATCACAGGATTCAAGACTAATTAAATAGCATCCCCTACCTTCCTCTGGCCTGTATACAGCTGAGTATGAGCAAAGGAGAGTGTGTGTCCTCATCCTGCTTTATAAGGAAAGCTAAACCTTAAACAAAAGTAAAGGTACCAGCCTAGAAACACAAATCCTCCATGTCCTGCCACCTTCTCACCGCATGATGCCCAACAGCCTCTCTTTGAGCCTCACTGTGGTTATTGGTAAAATGACCACTCCTAAGCCTGCCACCCTTATGGACAAGTTATAGAGATCTGGTGAATTATTGAATGTGGAAGGGGTTAGTACACTGTAAAGCGCTTATAAGCCTACGTCATATATCATATTCCCCAAAGGATTAGTCATGGTCAATAAATTATTACTGTTTATATGACTGGTCTTTCCTGTGGTTTCCTCATAATAGCACCAAGCATTTGTAACCATTAAAATTTATGCTTTTACTGAAGCAGAAGATGCACTGGTCTCGGTGTCCCTACGTCTCCCTCTGAGCTATTTGTAGAGCCTGCCAGAGAATCCCAGAAACCGTACGTACGTGCTCTTTACTCTTCGGTTCCGGCCCTGACCAGAAGCACCATGCACTGTGTTCAGCTTCCTCATTCTTTTATACTCTACAGCGCAAAGTGCTCACACTCAGGTCAGCTTAAAGATGGTGCCACCCAGGCGAGCAAATGGTTGCCCTCACCTAGCACCATGGGTTGGAACTACGTGAAGAAGGGGAATCAGATGCTATGCTGAAGAATCTGATCTTGTGTGCAGTGAGCACACAAGGCGAAGGCACGGCTTTGTTTGGCCTCTGTTGGGTGTTCGAGAACATAATGGCAACTTGGTGCAAACCGATCCACTCGGCACTGCTGAGCCAAGACACCACTACATGAAACACAAAGAAACTGATCAGTAGGCACTGGGGCTAGAAGAGACTTCCAAGGACCAATCACATTTGTACTTGGCAGGTAGAGAAATGAGGATCTTAAGAACAAGGCATGACTCAGCCTGAGCTCTGACACAGCTTCCCCAGAACACAGACCTCTTGTCTCCCAATCTCTCCAGAGACATCCCTCTGCTTGCATAGCCTCATGCCCGTCCTTCCCTTCCTCCTGGGACCAGGTGGCTGTTCTAGAGTCAGCCTAAACTGTAATAGAGAAATATAGGTCCTGCAGAGTCCTCAACAAGGAAACAGGGGCTCCTAAGCCCCTCTGGCTTTCTCAGAGCAGTAACTCTCTACAGTTGCTCAGGATAGACCAGCTGCCATTGAGATGAAATAACTACAGGCTGGAAATCTGTCAAGAATTCCCTTTATCTTCTGCCATAGAAAGTTCCTTTATCTCATGTTAGAAAGACACTTTGGGAATGGGGAGCGGTCAACGTTGACTATAACCATCTACCCAAAGAGTAGGTCACAGATGCTTGTAACAAGACAACAGCACTTGGGGACAACAGATTGCAGAACCCATAAAGACAGAACGCATTCAAAGCCTTCCATTGTCTCACAAGCAGATGACCCCAGACAATGTCCGCGCAAGGGCTCTGCAAGTCTATTCTTTTCAATCTTCTTTAATATCTGTGACAGCCCAGTGACTCATCTGGTTCCTGCCTGGGAAACTCTCTCATGCTCAGTTCCATCTTGTAGAGGGTAGGGAAGCAGTAGGACCTGCCTCCTGCTGGCCCCCCTTCTCCCATAAAGCAGGCTGAAAGAACAGCAGCCACGATGACGGAGCAAGGCCATGGAACGGCTGCATTGAATTAGTGTAAACCTGAGACACGCACTAGACGCCTCCCTACACACACTGCTTGTCCAGAGATAAGAGAATGGGGGAAGAAGGCAGCCCCAGGTCGAAAAATGCATGATGTGCCTAGGAGCAAGAAAAGGCCTGCTGAGCAAAGGCAATGGTATACCCAGACACGCTTAAGGAAATCACAATGGAAAAGGCAAGACCAGTATTTATTTTTGTCTGTTTCGTTCAAGTCACAGAAAGTATCTGGAAGAGTTAGAATATGCTTTGTTTGGGGAATTCCACGGGAAATGAAATTATCTCAGGCAAAATTAGAACGAAAGCAAACAGATACATTAGATGTCTTGGTGATCACAGCATCCAGCCCTGCCGCTTTAGACTGACAAAAGGCATGCCAGGAAGAAAGTGTGTTTCACAGTTGAATGGCAGTCGAACTGGGCAGAAAACCTATGTCTGCTGGCTGTAAGAATGATTTCTTAGTTCTCATCCCGTGCTAGCACTGACTTGAACACTAACTGAGTTAAGCCAACTCATGTCTGAAAAGCAAATGGTAAAATAAACTGTTCCCTGTGGCAGATGCCTGGAACACTGGCTTCTTTCTCAGAACCTCGCAGCTCATGTTCTACATAACGTGGAAATCAAGGAGGGCCCTGTTTCCCCAGTAGTGCACGTACATTTCTTAGCAATGTGCTGCCTGTCTGGCATCCTCCTCAGCTCCCTCTCCTGCTCCTCTTATTACCATATTAGGCACTGAGTTCCAACGTCTGGGCCACAGAACTCAGGCTGTGGGTATGAGTACAATCTGCTCTCTGAGCTGTTTGTCTTTACTGGAAGCCCACTGAGTACATCTAGGAAACATTCACAGAAATGCGGAGGGCAGGGAGAGGTGATTCACACCCCAAACTTAGAAAGGAAAGAAATGCTGCGTGTTTTTTTTTATTTTTATTTTGATTTGTTTTCTTATGCTCACCTAAAGGGATGAGAACCAGATTCGAAAGAGAAGGTGACAAGGTTAGCAGATGTCAGAGGCTTCTGGTCTCCCTGTGGAAACACAGGCCATGAAGGAAGCTGTGTGAGAAGAGATTCCTGAGGCCTTGTGAGAAAACTCCACGAACGTGAACGTCTTGTGAACTCAGTTTCTTCACAACACAGAATGTGTTCTTGTGTTCCACCCAGGTGAGGGGATAGGAATGAATTTACTTCAGCTGTTGTTATTCATATGCCTCTATGGAAAAAATTTTTTGTCATGTCCTTTTCATGGTACATCTAACTCAGGCGACTCTTCTTAACCCTCAGCGTATAAACTGTCCGATGCTCTGAATAAAGTTGGCTCTTACATGAGACTTCAGTTGGCTTCATTTTTGGTTCCCACTCTCCCAGGTTCACGCTGGCAACTGGAATGATGAAACCTTCCCAGCTGTATGTATCTGTCTACGGCTGTGTGCACAAGCGCACAGTTGTGCTTGTGTGTTTGGTAGTGGAGAGTGGTTGTAAGCATAAATGCTCGAGGGGAAAAAGTTCATTCCAAAAAAAAGCATGGGACAACTGAAAAGACAGTGAGAACCTGTGTTGAGCATTTGTCTTCCTGCATGACACAGATGCTTCTTCGAATAGTATCAGCTTTCAATTTGTGGAAACTGCATTTCAGAAGTAAAAAGGTTATTTGAAATATCCCTGAAAGTGTTATTCCATGTTAAACATTTTAGGAATCTATACATCCCAAAATCATATAAAACTTACAGTGGTTTTAGTAGGAAGAATAATTATTCTAGTAAAAAAAGGAAGACAGGTTTTAGAAGTAGAAATATCTTACCCACTAGTATACAATTAAAAAGGGTGGAAGCTTAGTAATATTAATGTGAAATGTAAAAATCTTAATTTTTTAAAAAGAAACCAATGAGATGAAGAGAAAGAGGGGGAAAAAAAGCTCCTTTCAAACTCTGAGCACTATGTAAGATTCATACAGAATGTGGTCACCCACAAGACACCTTTCCTGGTTTTGGTATTCTATTCTTTATCTTTCTAGTGAGGGCTGAGGACAGGCAAGGGTCACATTCTATACGGGAAAATCCCCCAGAGATGATTCTAATTAGAGTATGAGAACCTTCAGTTCTGTGAAGCTGAACAGTGAACAGGGTACTATCTACCATATGATTAGTTATTCTGCAAAACGGACATAATCATTCCCATCTGATAGAGCAGTTGAGAAGATTAAGTGGGCTTTTAATGAAGTACCTAACAATGCTTGACATACAACTAAGCACTTAGTACCCTGGGCCTGTCAATAGCTTTACAATTCCCGCTGAATGGCAGTGACTGACGCAGTGCAAAGGCATGAGCCTGCAAGCCTAGGTTCAAATTCCCACAATTCTCTGTCACAAGGGAACTTGGGCAAGCATGCATAATCTTGTTCAGTTCAGTCTCCATAGCCTCAGAGTCACCATAACACTCAAATGAGTCCCAGCTAGAAAAGTCCTCCGGAAATGTCTTTGCAGCGTAAGAATATGAAGTATGATAATAAGGGCAAAAGACCAAAGTGTCACATGATCACAGCTGAAGCTGAAGCACAGTGTCACATGATCACACCTGGAGCACAGTGTCACATGGACACAGCTGGAGAAGCATCAGCTGGTCACTAAGGAGATAAAATCCATGTCTACTTTCCACTGCCTGGACAAATTCAGCCTGAAGTTTTCCTAAAAGCAGCTTAGATACTGCACTATTCTTCTCACAGGTGCTCCCATGACAGAGGCTGTTGTCCCCTGCACTGGAGTAAAGGTTTCTTGAGAGTGTCCCTGTCCGGTCACTGTAGTGTTATAAACAGCTATGAAGGACTGGCCAGCAGCCCAGTAGTTGCCAAGAGAGGCGAGTCCAGACTTAGATATGAAGGCCTGAGGAATGCTGGGTACCAAACCTACTGAGAGAACAGTCCAGCTCATGCTTAGCCCATGTGGACCCACTGCACAGATGTCAAGTTCTCAGGCTTGGGAGATGGACAGAGGCAAAAGGCAGAAGGCAAGGCACAGTCACCAAGTTTCCACATGAGGCACTTAACACAGTGGTTTCTACAGTGGGTTCTGTGGAGACACACCAGTGAGGACAGCGGACTTGGCCCAGGGTAGACGCCAATGAGATTTTTGTTAAAGAGTTTTTAAAAATGGATCCCAGTGACAGAAACATAGAAAACACTGAGCCTATAGGATTTATTAGCCCATCCCAGCCAGGCGAAACATTCAGAATATGCAGTGCTGTCCGGTAAAGGCCTTCTGCCTCTCGGCTGGACCCTAAAGGAAAGGGCCGGGCTGTGTGAGGAGACGTGTCTGACCCCTCAGATGCTTTGTGGAGTACCAGGGGGAAATCTCTCATGGGTAACAATCGTGTGCACAGGCTCGTCATCCCTTTCTCTATGTGCCAAAGTGGACAATATCAGCTCTAAAGCAGTGTGACCAAAGGTCACCCAGGACCCTTTAACCTGCCCAGCGACAGCAACAGGAGGTGCTAAATAAGTGAGCCAGAAAATATTTCGGGACGCACGACTTAGCTGGGATACACGGAGAGCCACCCTCACCGCGGCCACTGGAGCTGTCCTGACGTTCAGGACACGCAGAAGCCCGGGTCTTAAAAAGGACCAGGGAGCCAGATAAATAAATAAACAGAGATCTCCCAGTGACTCATGGAAGCTATTAGTGAGAAAGTTATGCTGGCAATAAAAACTTGATATTCTCCTTCCCCCAGCCTTCCACCTCCCTGCCCAGAAGACGCAAGCAGAAGAGGAAAAGGGGGTTCCAGGGACAGGTGGCTGCTGCCTGCCCTGTGGGAGCAGGTGTTCTCTCTGTCTGTCACTGGGGAGGACTTTGATGGGGAGTCATTGTTCCAGTTCTCTTGAGTCTTTAACAAACAAAGAAGAGAGATCGCCCTCTTGTCCAGCCCTGGTTTCAGCTCCGGTCCCAGACACATTAGGTAGTGAGCAGTTTACACATCCAAGGGAGGCCAGCATCGCAGGCCCAGGCCCTGCAGAGCCATCTCGGCAGGAAGCCCAGCTGGGAGAAAGCAAGTCCTGCGCGCTCAGCTAGAAAGCACCTTCTTGTGCTCGCTCTCAACATAATTCTGTATTAAACTTCGGGGATATGTGACTAACGTGCTTGGAACCCTTTTTGAGCGACTGGTTTATTTATTTAAGGGAGTGGAGGGTTGTGGCTACAGCTGCTGGGGGTGGCTGGTGACAGAGAGAAAGGAGGAGGGAGAGGAAGGGAGGGGAGGGCCACCACGAGGCCTTGTGCTGGGTCAGCTCTGATGGCTCACTGCAGCGCCAGGGGCCTTCCTGCCACACTTCATTATAGGAGCACGAGGAGGAGCTGAGCCAGTCAAGAACGGGGAGGAAAGGTCTATGAAGCCAGGCAGGCACATTGCCCAGAGGTACAGTTGCCTAACAGTTCCTAAAAAGACTGAAATACAAAAAAAAAAAAAAAAAAAGTAAAAGCAAAACACCCCTCCCCGCCACACACACACACACACACACACACACACACACAAACACACACACAAACACACACACACACACACACACACACACACACACACACCACACTCAGAATAATCTTGCAACAGCCCTTCTCCAAATTCACTGTAATAGCTCCCCACAAGTTCTAGAAGAAAAGCCCCTAACACTGCAGGAAGGCCCTGGAGAGGTTGTTGATGGGGGGGGGGGGGGGAAGCAAATGCCTCACCTCCCTGGGCATTCCAGCCAGGCAGACCCACATTCCTCTACAACCCTCATACCTCTTCTATACCCTTTGGCTTAGAAATGTCTCTTTCCAGGGCTGGAGAGATGGCTCAGTGGTTAAGAGCACTGACTGCTCTTCCGAAAGTCCTGAGTTCAATTCCCAGCAACCACATGGTGGCTCGCAACCATCCGTAATGAGATCTGATGCCCTCTTCTGGTGTGTCTAAAGACAGCTACAACCTACTTACATATAATAATAAATAAATCTTAAAAAAAAAAAAAAAAGAAAGAAATGTCTCTTTCCTTTACAGAGGAAATTCCTCTTCCTCTGCAGAGCCCTCCCACTCGTACAGAGCACTGGGCTCTACCACAGCACTGCAGACCCTGCAGCAGGCCCCAGACACGCTCTGCTGTACAATGAGCACACCTTCCCCAGGCCACTCCCAAGCGTCTTCCCCAGAAGCCAGTCTCCAGGGGGCACGCACAGCATGAGGTCCTTACTGTGGGCATCCCCAAAAGTTCCCTCAAGGCCTGCAGAGTTTCCATATGTAATCAGCAAATACAGGCCCACAGGTGAAATTCCTTTTTCTGTGCTCCTGGGCAAATCTTAAGCAGTAAATGTAAGACACACACACATACACACACACACACACACACACACACACACACACACACACACAGGCTGAAGCACAGTGCACACTGAAAGGCTACAAACCTAACACCTGCCAAATCTCTCTTCAGAACAGTCCTGCTCTCTTGCCCTGAACAGTGGTGTCAGGCAGTGTTCCTCTGCTGCGTCAGTTGGGACAGGGGAAAGGACTGGTGCATTAAAGGGGAGAGGGGACTGCAGGCAATAGAAAACAGAGGAGCAGAACAAGTATGTGAACTTAACACGACCTTTTTTAACCCAATAATTGTGGATTTATATCACCTGCTTAATCTGTGTGTGTGTCTGTCTGTCTGTCTGTCTGTTGTCTGTGCATGTCTGACTGTCTGTCTGAGTCTCACCAACCACTAACTGAAATGGAGTTGGAGGGGAGGAAGAAGGCAGGCAGGCCTGGGGAAGTGATCAGGACACAGGAGCTGTTGCTCCTGTTAGAGACCCGCTGCCTCAGCTCTGGCTTGCCAACCTTCTTCATTGAAGTATCCGTGCAGAACTGTTGGCAAGGGAAGTTTCCAGAAAATCATTTTCACTTTCTCTCCACAAATTCCACCTCCCTGCTCCACCTCAGACCCACTTCAGGTCACATTTTATGGCACTTGAGGGAAAAGGTTTCTTGAGGCAACTGCTTTATGGTCCAGAGGATGCCCTAGTCTCCGTCATTCCCTTTCTCAAATTCCACAGCTCTCCTCCCTCAGCCCGGCCTTGCTCTGTCGTGACAGTGGTTCTCTTCCCCAGACCCACCCTCATCCTTACTGTCTTAGTCAGGGTTTCTATCCTGCACAAACATCATGACCAAGAAGCAAGTTGGGGAGGAAAAGGTTTATTGAGCTTACACTTCCACACAGCTGTTCATCACCAAAGGAAGTCAGGACTGGAACTCAAGCAGGTCAGAAGCAGGAGCTGATGCAGAGGCCATGGAGGGATGTTTCTTACTGGCTTGCTTCCCCTGGCTTGCTCAGCCTGCTCTCTTATAGAACCCAAGAATACCAGCCCAGAGATGGTACCACCCACAAGGGGCTCTCCCCCACTTGATCACTAATTGAGAAAATGCCCCACAGCTGAATCTCATGGAGGCACTTCCCCAACTGAAGCTCCTTTTCCTATGATAACTCCAGCCTGTGTCAAGTTGACACACAAAACCAGCCAGTACACTTACTCCACAGCACCTTACCCCCCCCCCTCTTCTCATCTCACGGCTCTTGTGAACCAATGTTGTCTCCTGTCATCATGCCTTCCTCAAAGGTGGTCAACACCTAGAAATGTTAGCTCCTTTTATTCATTCACTACTTGTCCAAGGACCCCACCACTGAGGCCCATTCCCCATAGCCCTACCACTGAGCCCCATTCCCCAGGGCCCTACCACAGCCCCACTCTCCAGAACCCCACCACTGAGCCCTGCTCCCCAGGACCCTACCACTGAGCCCCACTCCCCAGGACCCTACCACTGAGCCCCACTCCCCAGGACCCTACCACTGAGCCCCACTCCCCAGGACCCTACCACTGAGCCCCACTCCCCAGAACCCCACCACTGAGCCCTGCTCCCCAGGACCCTACCACTGAGCCCCACTCCCCAGGACCCTACCACTAAGCCCCATTCCCCAGGACCCTACCACAGCCCCACTCCCCAGGACCCTGCCACTGAGCCCCACTCCCCAGCCCCTCTTGACACTTTTTTGAGACAGGTTCTCACCAAATTATTCAGAATAATTTGCTCTACAGTCCAGGCAGCCCTGAAGTTGCCATCCTCCGCCTCTGCCTTCCAAGAGCTGGGATTACAGGCTCGCACTCGCTACTTATTTTTTAAATGAAGGATAATAAGTGCCTACTAATGTGCACCTTACCTTCTAGGGCCCGTATATCCTAGGAGGAGAGAGTGAACAAGCCCATCAGAAACTCTGCAGTAATGTCCACAGTGACCCGCGCAGACACGACATGCAGGCTTCAACTAGCTCAGAAAGCTATGAAAGGCTGGCACACAGTAGACACCACTCACACACAGAGAGGCCTGTTAAAGGAATGAACAAATGTATAAAGGAAGATTAAATGCATGAAAATTCATTAAAGCATGAGGGCCGCAGCTGCAGAGGCAGGAGAATCAGAGGGACCGGAAGCCTGGCACAGGGAAAAGTGCCCTCAGCCACAGACTGGGAGAGCAAGCTCAGAGCAGCTTCTATGCAGCCGACTGGGAGCCACGTCAGGCCTGTGTACACATCGGCTCCTCTATGCCTTCTTAAGATTTGATCTCCGTCTCACAACTAGGAAAACGGAATCCAGGCGGTGCAGTGGCATCAGCAGGTGAGATGTGTGCTGGCTCTGGAGAAGCCTAGTACACAAGCTGGCTCTTATGACCCTTCTGTAGCCGTCCTTAGTCAATCAGGACGCAAGAGCAGAGGCGATACTATCCCGTGAGCATCAGGAAGCTAAAGTGCTGGAGCAGGACAGGATGAGCTTCTAGGAGAATTAATGATTCAGGGTTTATGTTTAAAACTGCCTAGTGAGCGGGCTGCAGCTTAACTGGTAGGCAGCCCCCAGCACCACCCCCTCACCTCCCACAGGCAGAAAACACTCGTGCACCGTTACCATTTAGTCCGACAGCACATGGGCTCGTTTTTTTCTGTGTACACTCAGACTCTGAAATTGGATTTTTTTTTTTTTTGAATAGTTTGTTCCCATCTGGTTTCCGGGCCAAGGATTCCATGGAATCTGCCATGGGGGAACAGCAAGGCTTCAGCCAGGAGTGAATGCGCTCTCAGTCTGGCCAGAACACTCCGAGAGGCAGCATTGTGCATGTACTGAATAGTCACAAAAATAGCTCAGCTAAAGGACACAGAGAAATAGCCCGCACTCTGAGAACCCCCTCTGCCACCGCTTCTATGACCTAGTAAGGAGGTGTCACTGGAGAATGAGGAGTGCTGGAAGGACTTGGTGGATCTGGAACTGAGGCCAGCTGTCACATCTGTTTTTAGTGTCGCCTTTGATATAAGTTCTAGAACTTAATCTTATTTGTAAAATGTGACTGACTCTCACCTAGCATAATTTTCCCTGCTTGTGTAGACCATGAGAATATATGTGAGAATATGTGTGTGAGTGTGTGACTGTAGAAGAATGTGCATATGTCTATCTGAGTGTGTGTGAGTGGATGCATGTCTAAGTGTGAGTGAGTGTGTGAGCGTACAGGACTGTATGTGTGTGAGTACATGTATGTCTGAGTTCATGAGCATGTGTGTGTGAGCAGATGTGCTTCTAAGTGTGTGAGGATGTGTTTGAGTATGTATATAAGTGTATGTGAGTGAGTTGTGAGCATATATGTGTGTTTGTATATGTGAGTCTAACTGTGTGAGACCTTGTGTGTAAGTTTGTAAGTATGAGTGTGTGACCTTGTGTGTGAGTTTGTAAGTATGAGTGTGTGTGTGAGCATATTTGTCTGAGTGTGTGAGAATGTACGTTTGAGTGTGTCTGACTGTATGTGTGTGAGTATATGTGTATGTGTGAGCATGTATATATGTGTGTGGATGTGTAAGTGTGAGAGTGTGTTTGAGTGTGTTATATGTATGTGTGTAAGTGTATGAGTGTGAGTGTATGTATCTGAGTGTGTGTGAGCATATGCATTTGAATGTGTGAACCTATTGTATATGTATGTGTGAGTATATGTATGTGTGTGAGAGAGTATGTGTGTGTGGATGTGTAAGCATATGGCCATGTGGACATGTGTATGTGAGTGTGGGGGCATATGTGTATGTGTGTGTGAGCATATGTGTATCTGAGTGTGTTGGTGTGTTTAAGTGTATGTGCATGTGTATATGTGAATACACATGTGTATGAGTGTGCGTCTATATGTGTATGTGAGTGCATGTGTATTAAGTATGTAAGGGGTTGTGTGTCTTTAATTTTGGATCCTTTAACAATGTCACATAAAGTAGACCTGAGAAGTTGGTCGAAGAGGATGAGTGAAGACGTAACCACTTGGGTCATAGGGCCAAGTGAATTTCCACAAATGAAGTATAGAAAGTCACAGACAAATCCCCTGTCCTCCCATGTTGGTTTCCAAGCTCTGACCTCACGCAGGAGCAGGCACACACCACACTCCAGTACATGAAGGACAGAGAGGACGCTACTGCCGTCAACTCCCGCTGCTCCCCGACTCTGCAAAGCGCAAGCCACTCTCTTAACATGTTTCCTACAAGTGTCATTCTGAAGTGTGGGGTCCTCTGTGAGCAGGGGGGTTCTCTCCGTCTACCTTAGCAGGAATCTAACCCTGATCCTCAGACTTGCACTGTGAGACAGAATAAGCCTTCGCCCACTGTCTAGCCACCATGCTAGTACATGGGCCACTTTTCCGTTTAGTGTATGTGCGTCCCTCGCTTAGGAGCCTCCAGAGGGCAGGACAAACAGACGGCACATTTTCAGCCTCTGCGCACGGTGCAGTACCTGCCAGCTTCTAATACTATTGACGTTTCATAAACTAAGAGGAATAATTTCAATAGCAACTCTAGATAATGTTCAACTGCAACTAAACTATTTGGTTTGATCTTGAAGTTATAAAGGATTTTAAATATTACCAGACCTTAAGAAAATAATATTCCAAGTCTGGGGTAAAAAAGTAGCCATTAAAAAGATTAAATAAGGCAGACAGACAATAAACACATACATACACAAATAACATACATATACGTATGTACATACATACATACATACATATGAACAGGGAGGGAGAGAAACACTATTTTTTCTAAGTGCCAGGCATGGTAGCAGGTAAAAGCCACAGGAATGATGACAGGACAAGACCCTGTCTAATGGGGGAGGGGCTTGTAAGGGGAAGGAGGGAGGGCATCAGGCTGGCAGGGGTGCGAAGGAGATGGGAGAACAGAGGGTAAGAGTGACCCAAACTCATTATATATGTGCAAGAAATTTTCAAAAAGATGTTTCGATTTAAAAAAAAAAAAAGAAATTTGCAAAAAGAACATTCATGAAGTATCTATGATCTTCTATGAGTGTCCATTGGGGCTGCTCCTGGAATCAAGTTCTGAGGCTGGCACCCTCATTCTAGCCTCCTCAACAGCTGATTGATTATTCATACTCCTAAGTCCTTCTGCCAGGCTCATCACTAATTCTTAGAATCATTTCTTCAGCAGTGACCCTGTCTCACCATAGACATCACCAAGTCTTCCGTCTCTCATGCCCTGCTTGACTGTACTTTAGGACCTCTCTCTCCACACTGCCAAGAAGGACCTCGGCTGGCTGGCACCATCTCACCAGTCACCGCCTCTACCTTGCCCCTGCAAGAGCACCTTCTCTTCCTTATGACAATTTCACATCCCAATCTCTCTACACTTGAACGTGCAATGTTACATGTAAATATGTAGCGGCCACTGTTTGGGTTGGGATTTTTCTAAGGGTTTCTAGAAGCTGCACACATGGGTCAATAGTTAAAAACACTGGCTGGTCTTCTCAAGAGCCTGAGTTTGATTCCCAGCACCCACCTGGCAGCCCACAACTATCTATAACTGCAAATTCCAGGGAACCGAATGCCCTCTTCTGGTTTCTGTGGGCACTAAGTACACAGTGGCACACAGACATACTTGGAGGCAAAACATTCAGACACATTTCTTTTGTTGTTTTTAAAGGAAAATAATGTGCAAGACATATCATTAGTGAAAAAGCAAATGGCACTGAAAACTGTGGTTATTTATGCAAACTGTAAACACATGTGAACACGGGTACACATGCACTGTAAGCACAAGTACACGTGCACTGTAAGCACAGTCATACATGTGAGCACAAGTACGCGTGCACATTTATACACGCTAGGGAAGAGAGGGAGTAGGAAGGGATGGGGAGAGAGGGGTCTAAAAAAACTTTTTTCCAAAAATGAAACAAGGATCATTAAAGTAGAATGTATTTGGGGTAAATTTTATTTTCTACTTTGTATTTTTCCTGCCCTGCTTCAAATTCACTATAGTGCTTGCAAATCATTTAAGTGGGAAAAAAACTGGCTAAGAATAAAAGAGAAGAAAATAAAATGAGAAATAGAAGAAAACAAAAGACTCCAGAGGAAAAGCACACATTAGCCCTCTGGGTATGACTGAACAGCTATGTTCCAAGTCGCAGTGTCCATCTCAGACCCCGCTAGGCTACACATGGCACACGGGACAGCGCTGTCCTTCCTTTCTCTTCTTCTCTGGTGCTTGGAACTGATTCCAAGGTCTACAGAGTCTCTGCCACTGAGCCACAGCCCCACCACACAATGCTCTTTGAAATCTCTCCTGCCATTTGTAGCCTGGCTTAGCTGAGACCCATTACTATAATGAAGATGATACAGGGCAGCTGTAGTCTTCCCTCAGAGCAACAAAACCCCTTGGAATCTCTTAGGATTCCAACCAGAGAGGGTGGAGCATGCCTTCCCGCTACCCACCCGTCGGCCACACCCTGCCCTTTACAAGGTTACGCACCACGTGCTACAGAAACCAGCGTGCTCAACTCCGGCCGGCTGATTTCACCGTTCCATAGCTTTCTTCACATAGCTGCTGCTGGAGCACAGCCCAGGCACAAAAAGGAACCCAAGCCCTTTGAAATACTAGGTATTTAATCACTATGCCACCATGAAGTCCACTTTGGCACCAGAGCAATGGGGACAGTGTGTGTTGTGACTCAGTTTTAGTGCTGAGAATGAAAACGGTCTACCTATAGAACACAGTGGCCTTCTCTGCCAGTTATTACTGACACACACCAGCATAGGGGTACCACAGTGTTACATAGATTAAACCAGGGCAGGCTTCATAGCCGTAGCTGAAAGAGCTCACGGTGAGTTTTCTTTTTCTTTTCAACTTCTAGTCAGCGATGACTGGATTTTCTACATGATAAATCATTGTTATCATACTTAAAAGAAGGTGGTGGCCCCATAGGAAGATATGCCAACAGCCCGCACCTTGAAGGGAAAGCATCTCTCTTCACGCTGAGGCTGGAGCTGTCTCAGAGGCACAAGTGCAGGGAACAGGCTGTAACTAGGTCACTGGATTTTGCTTCCTCACAGTAGACCTTTTGCACATGCTCGCCGGAGCTTCCAAGAGCTCAGGAGGCTCTAACTCTGTACAACTGCTGAGATGAACTAAAAGTAATTCAGTTACTCATGAAATCCGTGCTGGAATGGTTCCCATGCCCGTGGCACCGCCGAAGGTGCCAGAAGTAAGCCGAGGCTACCCCACCCTCCAGAAGCGGGCAGTGGCAGACGCTCGAGGTACAATGGGATGAGTCCTAAATGTTCCCACTCTGAGCAGTGTGTGGCTCTGGCGTAGGGAAGATTATTTCTAGCTGCGAGAATGACAGGTGGCTTCAGGACAGTGAGTGTTCCACCACCAGGAGGTACCGGAACACATCGGGATGGGACAGATCCATGGCCAGGGTACAGCTCAGCTGGCTGGCACCCAGGGGCAGTAAAGAATGACCTTAATTTTGGAGAGAACACACAGTGCCAGGCGACGGACTTTGGGTATTTCCATAGCAGCAAGGCAGACTGTCACTGTGTGCACAGTATGTGCCCCAGGGAGCGTGACAATTGAAGTGGATCTTTTTGTGTGCACTAGTAACTTCAAGTTGGTACAGGGAGACACTACAAACAAATGCCCCAGTCACTGTAAACAAGCCACGATACGCTCTAGAGGACAACTGCAGGGAATGACACTGTCTTATGGCCGGAAATTACACCCTTCCAGGGTTGCGAACCGGGTGAGGAGGTAAGTAGAGAAGAAGGGAAGGTGACAAGGGCCACTGCTGTCTTCAGGTGACCTCACCGATACAGTCCCGTGTATCCTTGCTCTCCTTCTTGAAGGCTCACTCAATTCAACACCCACTCAAGCCGTTCCTGTAACAGCCTCTCCGCAGCCTTGGACGCCCACAAGCGCGCTCAGTACATAAACTCTTGGTACATAACATTGTAATATTGACTGGTTGCTGGTTTCAAAACAGAAAGCCCACCACACCAAAAGAAGGATGAAAACAAGAAGCAGGTGTCCTCCCTGGGCAGGCAGGCAGAAGCAAGCTAGGACCCAAGGTCCCAACCCGGCCCATTTCTGTACTCTATAAAGGGAACCCTAACTGTAGCTATGGATCCAAAGCTCCCAGGAGATGCTACCATCCAGCCATGGCAGAGTGACGGCTAGGCGGAACGACTGAACACTGAGCATGAGAATCACGGGAACATTCCAGAAAAGCCAACTCTGTTGCAATGACTGTTTCCCTGGCTTTCCCTCAAGAGTGAGCTTCTTGTAATGACAAGATCAGGTCGGGCTGGGCTTCTCAGCAGTTGCAGAAGGATCTCTTCTTGCAAACGGGGCCGAGGGCTAATCTTGTCATGGTCTACTCCAGACAGGGGGGGGGGGGGAGAGGGAGACGTGAGCAGGGTCAGTCCCCAGCCCTTGGTGTCCGAGCACTGCAGTGAGTGATTAACACACTGGTTTTGCAATGAGCTAAACAGGCAACAAATAAACACACCCTCCTATTCCAAGGGTCCTCTCAACCTCTCCAAGCCTCAGTTTCCACATCTGCAAAGTAGAAATGACAATGTATGTCTTGCATGTTGTTTGTCCAGTATGTCCAAGATTAGACACGATGTTAACATCACAGTGATTATCCAGCAAATAAACTAACATGAAGATATAGAATGTTCTACAAATTCCATTCCATGACAAGATTATCTGCTGAAAACAAAGATGAGAAGTACACACAGGAGAAAAACAATGTATGGCTCATATACGAACATATGTGTGTGCACACACCCATCCAAAACAGGCAAGAGGATGAGTAGGTGGTGAATTTGGAAAGCTTTTACAGGCAAACCGGTTGAAGGTCACTGAGGATCTTCCCCAGTGGCGCTTGCACCTCCCTATACAAATAAAAATCTATTGCCACAAGAACTGATCCATTACCAAACGGCTAAATGTTAAAATCCGTATTCAGCCAAAGTCAAGGCTAAAGTCCATCACCGACTATCCTTATCTGAACTCCTCTAAGAATAACAGAACGTTTCGAGACCAGAGTTCCGAGGGAGAGAGCAACTCCATCACTGCAATTACTCCATGTGAAATTCTTAAGTAGACTTTTTCTTAAAAGATTTATGACCCGAGGTAAAATTAAATAATTAAAATTTAAAATATTTCTTAATGGTCATTCTGTTTAATGTTACACATAAATTCATCAAGCACTCCTATAACCACTATAATTATGATACGATCTAAGCTCATAAAAATATTGCCATTGCAATTCATATTTCATAATCACTTTATGGCTTCAAAAGGATATAATGTTCTTCCCAGAAATTGAGTAAATGTACTCTATTAACTGAAATTTAGTTACTCTAAATATATATGAGCCACCAATTTTTTTAATTGTTTAACTATTTTGAAATTGTTAATGAGGTGCTTTATCAATAAAATACTTGCACAACCAACATTGTAACATTTACTCATAATATTTATTTAATATTTCAATTGATTAATTAAAGAGTATGCAACACTTTAAAATGATTTCTCACTCCCTGCTCACCTACATTGGAATGTACACATCTGGATATCAATAGCAAGTCTGAAATACTTATCTGCTCTGCTCACATTGCTGCTGTTTTTATGTTCCTATAACAGTCACGATGGTGTTACCATCTCTGATCATACAATCACATGATGATTTCAACACACAAACTCAACTGACCATAATGCTAACAAGGTGAACATGGTAGCTTTCCCCTCCAAACAGTGAAATCAAACAGCTAACACAAAGGGCAGGTTTTGTTTAAATATTAAAGCAGAAGCCAAATCAGGATGCTCTTGATTTGGGTTCTCTAACTCTAAGATTTATGGAAAAGTAGCAAATATGGCGTGGAAGAGACAGTGGGATTTTCAATGCATAGGTATCAAGCACCTGCACCCAACTAGACACTGAAGCCAGACATCTAACACGAGAGACCAATGTACACACGGCTAACCCTTACCATATGTACGCAGAAAGGTCTGTATATGGGGTGCGTAGTAGGGAGGATGGGAGAAGTCATCTTCACAAGACTTTCAGACTCTAGATAGAGCTCGCTTGCCCAGACCCATGAAGAACTTAGATAATGCATAATCATCGGACATGATGTGGTAGGCAGCAAGTATATGGGAATGCACACACTCCGAGGCTATCCCCACGTGAACGAGCCTCAGCTCTGGGACTGCTAACTTGCTGTGATCTGGAGAACAGCAGTAGGTCTCTATGCCTCTATCTATAATGGGGGGTGGGGGTGGGGCATAGGAATACAAAGTGCCAGGTAGAGTGTGCAAGCATCTAGCAGGCACAGCCAGCATACTCTCTGGCAAAATGCAATAATTAGTTTCTTCTCAAGTACTTTCCCAAGATGAACTCACACAGTAGTTGAGCCCAGACAACTCACACAGTAGGTGAGCTCAGACATCTACAGGTCTCCTACCTTTGACTTGAGTCATAACCTTGTACTGAACCGACCAAGAAGCTTCCACGCAGTGAGACACTGTAGCAAGAGCTTCCAAACTCACTCTAGCTTCTCACAGCATCCAGACATGGGACAGGGCAAGGTGGCCAGAAGTTTCCGCTTCGTTTTGGAAGCATCACGAGTGAGTCGGGGTATAATGATTTATCTGAGATAGCCATGATGGCACAGAGGAGGGAAAGCCCACCGTGAGAAACAACAGAGCATGTGTAACATCCCCAGAGGTCCGAATACCCAGGTATTCCTATATGAATGATTCAGAGATCACCATGCAGGAAGACACCCATGCTTTGGGAGCTGTGGTAGACAGGCCATATCTTTCCGCTAAGACCTAAGGAGAGGCACGAGAAGGACTTCTATAGCTTGTGCCTGATGGACACGAGATGCCGGTGCCTCCAATTCTGCCTCAGTCACCCTTCACTACACAATGACCCCGACAACTAACTCAACTTGGACAGTATCTGACACACAGCGACAAGACCAGCGATGACGCTAGCAAGCCAGTGAATGAAACCATTGCCCCCAGAGGCTTCTGAACAGTGCATTGAGCTAATCACAGGCTGCCTTGGGCATCGGATGAATGCAAGTCAGTTCCCACCTCTGAAATCCTGGTTTGCTGCTGTAAAGGGGTTACCCAGAGCTAAAATGATAACCAACAAATGTAAACAGCATGGAGCATGGGGTACAGGGGGCCCTGTCTCAGAACCATCAGTTCGTTCCAAGACACCACTGACAACACTGACCACACTGTGAACTACACTTCTCCATGTCCATGTAAGGGCAGCCTTCCTTGTTCTGGCTCTCACCTTTCCTTTGTAGCTCTGGAACGCATCACGTGCCAATTTTAATTTCTTAAGAAAAGGTGGGCAGATCTTCTTTTTCTACTTTAATGCGTACTCACTCGTATCTGTCAGCTACTTAGGGAGAAGCTATTATGTATACAGATAGCTTTGGAGCATGACCCTGGAAAGGCAAAGGTGAATTAAGCTGCAGTCACTCACTGGTAGAGCTCGCTGCACTTAGTGCAGTGTAGAAACTGACTGAAGATTAACTGTCAAGTGTCGTAATACTGAGAAATTGTAAATATTCTTTCCATGAAAGTATGCGGGAAGTACATAAAAACAGAACTGGCTTAAAAGGCAAGCACCAGAACAGCAGTCCACAGTGTGAGCACACATGCAAACGCACAGGCTTGCACACACGCCCACAGCTACCCACACACACACCCTCAGCGACATTATACACTATTGTATCATTTAAACTAACAAGATTATAGGTAATTCTTCCTCCCCTCTACCCTCTCTCTTTTCCTTCCCCTCCCATCTCCTTCTCTGTGTGTGCAGGAGCAGAGATATAACTGCCAAAGTTTCTATAAGAATTAGTTACACGGATGTCTTCAAAGAGCACCAACAAAAGTCGTTTTGAAATAAAAAGCAGTCCTATTTCAGAGATGGAAATAGAGAGTAAATGAAAAGAGAGTTGACATGGCCAGAATGATAAGTTCTTACATGCTACAGAAATGAGTGAGTTCGCTGGGTGTGTGAGCAGCGTGTGAGTGTGGGTGTGCATGGGGGCACACGTACCCATCCAAGCTCACTCATGGGATCCTGTTTGGATGTGAATATATTCAAGAAAGCAGGACAATTTCCGAGAGATAAACAATTACCTCCCAGAGCCTAAATAAGTAAGTCACAGGAGCAGACCTGCTAAGCAGGGATGCAGAGGTGGTTCGGGGCTTAAGAGCACTAGCTGCCCTACCCAGGAGTCCTCGCGACACATGGCAGCTCACAGCCTTCGGTAACCCCAGTTCCAGGGCCCTCCTTCCGGCTTCCCTGGGTACAAGGCGCCCCTGTGGCACCTACACGTACACGCAGGCAAACACTCCAAAACACAAAAGTAAGGAGAAAACGATGGCACCCCACCCTCTGCTCAACAGTCAAGAGAAATGGCACAGAGGAAAACAATAGTAGGATCCCACAGATGTCTGAAAGGCAGGTATCAGAGGACAGGTATGCTGCTTTAGCTAAAGGCTATCCTAGGCGGCAGGCAGCTAAGACGGGCCCACGTATAGATGCCCCGTCCTGTGTAGCAGGCAGCCAGGATTACACTGTGTATTCCTAGGTGCCTAGCTTGGGTGACTCTAGGCAGCAAGAAGCAAAGGTCAAACCGTGTCTATCTGTGCGGTGAGCAACAGTACCTACAGCATATTCAGTGGCTGAAGATTAAGCCTTACGACTTTAGCAAAGACAGGAAGTCACATACATAATTCTGAGTAAATATGTTTATACACCACACACACACACACACACACACACACACACACATGATAAAAGTAAGAATCTGTTGTTTAAAGCATCTACAGTTAGGAGTCGGAATCAAACCACAAACATTTCAACAAACTAAATGAGAGCTGGCAGCTTCACGCTCAAAAATACTCAATTACCACTGCTATATAGCAGGCATGTGGGGTTCAGGCACACATTAATGCATAAAACAGATAACCCGCTGGCAGAGAGCTTAACTTAGGAAGGACTTAAGGGAAGATCATAAATTAGGGGAAAGAGAAGTCCCCACACTAGCTAGCTATGGTACTGACACCCTAACAAGTTTGCTTTTACAGACTAAGGGACAAATGTTAAGAGAAGAGCAGTGACAGATTTTTGCCCCTAACCAATAAATTTGAGAAACTCAAGTAAACACAGCAATACACATTTGTAATCCCAACACACAGGAAGAAGAGACACCGAGGTCTACATTCTGTGTTTCCCAGGGTGACATAGTGGGTTGGTTCAAGGCCAACCTGACCAAAAAGGAAAACCCTGTCTCACCAAACCAAGAGACAAGGATGTAACTCATTGCTGAACCACTTAACCTAGCATTTGCCAGGTCTAATTTCCACCACCACCATCACCCATCCAACACACACACACACACACACACACACACACACACACACAGAGTCTAATTTTCACCACCACCATCACCCATCCAACACACACACACACACACACACACACACACACACGAAGAGGGAGAGGAGGCACACACACACACACACACACACACACACACACGAAGAGGGAGAGGAGGGAGGGAGGGAGGGACTAGAGAGGCAGACTTGCAAAAGGTCAAGTATGCTTAATTGACATAAATAGCTTCCAGCTTTAATCTCCGACTTCACGTAACCAGGAAGCAGTTTTCCTCTAATGCCCTGGTTGCTTTCATCTCTGCTCTCCCTCACAGCTTGTGTTAAAATGTAACAAGCATCAATCAGGGAGAGTACACACTTCCCTTCCTGGCTACCGGGAAGCTCAGGCAGAGGGACACTGAACTCAGATGTCTACACCAGCCTGAGCAACACAGCAGAGGCTGGCCTGGGCCTCCAAAAAGCAATTGAATAAAGTAAATAAAAAGGAACCACCAATTTCAGACAGTAAAGGCAGAGATGTTACCACACTACATCTTGTTGGAACCTGAGATATATCATTTGGGAGAAGAAGCTAAAATTAGATCATCTTGAAACTCTACACACTGCGCCACCACCACCACCACCACCACCACCACGACCCCACTAATCCAATCAAAAGGTAAAAACTGAAACTTCAGATAAGAGGGGACACTAACTTGGATGCAGGAAAGCTCACACTGTAACCTCAGCACCTGGAAGGCTTCAGCACTTAGACGGTAAAGGATGAGACTCGAACTTGACAATACAGCGGCAGTGGCAGCGGCAGCAGCAGCAGCAGTAGTAGTAGTGGTAAGAAGCAGTAGTAACAACAAGCAAGATATAAACAGTTTACAAAAGTGAAAAATCATAAAATAAATGATACTTAGACACAGAATAAAGACCTTCCAGTTTATTTATGACAGGCAACATTAAACTATCTCTCGCCCAACAGGCTGGTAACAAGTTAGAGTCTGAAAGACACCGGCTAAAGACATTGGTGGGATAGCCTCATGAAAGTAATTGTCAGCAAACCGCTAACCGTTCCGTGACTACACGGGCCTATATAATGTGCTGACGTGTGCATAGTTTCTTGGGTCGGACCCTTGCAAAGACCTATAAAGGAAGTTCCCAAGAGCATGGAGTACAGCACCACTCAGATACTGGTGTCCCACGACATTCTCCACTAACGGGACGGGACGGAGGATGCGGTGAGGATACGGAGACGAGACTCGGAGGGCAAAGGATGAAGCCTCGGAACAGGAAGAAGGCACGGAGCGGGCCATGGGAGGCGGCATTCTCACTGGCCAAATGTGGGACACACCGAGGAAGAGAATGAAAGGACGGCAGCAATTAATCATGAAAGATGGGAACCAAAGTCCTGCGAGTTGTGCCATCTGAGGCAGAGGAAGGTTGACAGGGGAGGAGAGGAGAGGGGTCGGCTTAGAGCAGACCCGGGAAGATAGCCACGAAGGAATGGGGAGGGTGGGAGGTCTGTAATTCTGCCACGATCATTACAGAGTGGATTCTGTGCAAATTTAGACGATAAGCTTCACAGAAGCAGGACAAAAGGACCTCCTCGTGGACTGCTGAGTAACTGCGAGGCACAGCCAGGCGACAGAGCCAGGAGGGTCAGGGGTTGAAGGTCAACCCAGCATATAGTGAGACTCCATCCCCAAAGAAACCAGACTAATAATTATAGAGGTTCTGTGACAGGGAAAAATTAAAAACCTTCCCGCCAACTCTCATGTCTCACTGAGCACCGTTCCTGCTCCAGTACCAGCACTGGCGGGCGCAACACTAGGTCCCTGTGGGCTCCCACTGGCTGCTCTCCCAGCAAGCACCGCGCCCCACCCGCCCCACCCCCACAGCGCCCCAGCTGTGTTCCCTGCTCTGGCTCCTTTGTCCCTGGAGCAGCTAGTTCCCTCTCCACCATAAACCCCTGTAAAACAGCGGACCCACATTCCAATAAACAAATAAAAGACTCTTAAAGCTTAATTAACCAGTCAGATTTAAGTATCAATAATATCACAATTGACAAGATGTCAATGCAGTAATTTTAGAGCCAATTGATAATGATAAAAGCTTTATCCCAACATTTCTGCTAATAATTATAATAAATGCAAACAACAGAATTGCAGGTTATATAGTGGACAAATCAAATGACATCTTACCGAAGTGCCACCAATACACATTCTGAGTCTCTCAGTATGACACTAGGGATACAACCTCTTCACAACGGTCTCCAGACCAGTGGTTCTCAACCTTCCTAATGCTGTGAGCCTTTAAAACCTACCTCATGTTGTGGTAACCCCCAACCATAAAATTATCTTTGTTTCTACTTCATAACCATTTTGTCATTATAAACCATAATCTGATATACACTTGGTCTTAGTCAACCTCTGTGATAAAGGGTCATTTGACCCCAAGAGGTCACGACCCACAGGGGAATGTACAATTGAATTTAAACTAAAAAAAAAAAAAAAATAGCTATTATGAAGGATGGATTTTCATCCAGCAATGGCAACACTGTGAAATATAAAGAGTGGAGAAATAAATGTTCCCCATCAAAGGAGACTGAAGAGACGGGACAACTAGATGACTATGAGTCTGGGCGGCTTGTGCCCTGCAGGAGGACAGTGCCCTGGAGAACGGACTGGGTCAGCTGAGGGAAGGGAGGTGCCAGCAGTAGCTTACACAACATGAGTCACCACACTACAATCCTCACCGCCCTTATTCACAGGGACACACGCCATATTCAAGGTAGAGCACCACGCACAATTTCTGCAACTCATTCCCACTTGATCTTACCCAAAATTTCAAGAAGCAGTGCATGCTTATTCTCAAATTCTCCATAAAAAAAAAAAAAAAAAAACATGTATATAAACTAGAGAAAAGGCAAAGACACAGGTGGGGACATGATAAGACTGAAGAGACAAAATATAAACAACAGACGACTCTGAATAAAAGATATGGGTATATGGCTACAGTTGCTCACAAGCTTTCTAAACTGGAATTGTTTACAACAAAAGGCTTCAGGAAAAAATAAACACTATGGGGGGAAATGTAGCAATTGCGAATTCACGTTATTTTCTAACAAATTTGAAAATAATTTATAAATTCAGTCCAAATTATTTCATTCCATTTACTATTTATATGTGTGCATACATATATACATACATATTTTTCTCAGACCTACCTAAAAATTTATGTCCGATTTCTTAGCCTAAGAAAACAAATCCCATTTCTTCTAAAACACCGGGGTGTGAGGATAGACCACAACCCATGTACATGAACACAATGCAAATGTAACTACATCTATCTTTACAAGATTTGTAGGTCAATAGAAGCCTCTGAAATTCCAGTGCCCTGTGTTTGTAACCTGAGTACTGTTCCCCTTCTAGAAAAACAAGTTCAGAGGTGGAAGATGAGCTATATCTAACAGCATCAATTTTTAAACACCTATTAGCTGTGGCCTTTGGGGTTAAAGACCGCCTTGCCGGATGGACTGAAGGGGTACAGAGAGCTCTCCTCTCCTAAATATGGGTTTGCTCACACCTGCTGCCTTCCCACACCTGTACCTCCAACAGTAAATAAGAAATGAATCAAGTCTCCTTGGGTAAATCTGTAGAAGAAAAGTCGAGAGATATGAATGCCAGATGTTGTGAGGTCAACACCATCAGCTAGGACTTGATGCTTAAGCAGAAACAAGTGAAATGTCAGGGAAGGTAGCAGACCCTCAGCCCCCAGATTCCAAAACAGGCTCTTCTGCCTGCAGAGACAAATAATTAAAAGTTATGCTGCAGCATAATACCAGGTGCTAGTCCCTTCCAAAAAGCACTAAAATATAAAGGTCAGCTAGCTGGAATGGTATTTTATTGCATACGTTAAAAAAACCTTGAACAATTAAAGCGATGAAATAGACCACTCGCTATCATTCTTAAACATTCCTAGAGACATCAAAAGGCAGCACACCCCAGAAGGCTAACTCCTGCTCTTCCCTACGTATCGACTTGAAGGCTGTGTGCCTGGTTCGGGCAAGCTCCTGCAACTCTTGGTTGGACATCACTTGAGTGTCAGAAGGTAATGCCCAGAACAGCAGCCTGTGTAGGAAGACATTAACTAAGATAATATCAAAGCAATGGCTGGAATTCTAGGTGAGGGAATGGCCCTCAAGCCTGGGAATGTGACGAAGACGATGCCACTCAGTGCATGCTATGGACACTCTGATAAAAATGTTTAGGGACAAGCCATGTGTTCAGAGTTCATATGGAGAACTTAATACGCAGCCACATTTGCATGGGTTTGTTGACCGCACTCGTGGGGGTGGGGGCTCTCACCCACCTCCAGAGACTAGTAAGACCTGAGTATCAAACATGTAGGAAGAAGAAAGAATATTGATGATCCAGAGCCCTATTTACACTATTAAATTAACAAGAGGGTTCAGAGTAAAATAAATGAAATACAAGTGGTATAAAATCTGAGAGGAAGGAATTCCCTATAATTAAGTTTCAATCAGTGAGTTTAGGATAGGAGAAAGGGCAGAGGATGCTAATCACAAACGAATCTGCGAATAAATTGCAGGGTGTCCGTTTCCTAAAGCCTTCTGAGAGATAGTGAGCATGGTGGGTCATCATTTCTATTTAAAGGGCAGAGAGATGGATTAGACACAAAGATATACCTGTCTGTTCCCAAAGCCCTCAACTACCACAGATTGAATGTTACTGAAAAAAAAAAATAAAGAAAATTATTTCATTCAATATCCTCATTTTATAGGTCAGTGAATAAATAGGAGTGAAAAAACGCCCACACTGATAAAACAATTAAGACACGAACACAATGTCTCAGCAATAGGCTAAGCCAGGTACTCGAAGGTACTCAGGGAACTGTTGAAAGAATTACAAGTTCAAGGGTAGCCTGAGCAACTTATCGATCCTCCAGCAAATATAGGACAACATACAAAACAAAAAGTCTTCTCATTTTTCTAATCAGTATTGTTCTAAAGAGGAGCTATAACAAAAGGCTTGGCAAAAACAACTTAAAGAAGGCTTTATTCTGGCTTAGTTAGAGGGTGCTGCCCATCCTGGGACAGAGGGCTGGGCAGCTGGCGTGTATGTAGGCGGTCACCCTGCAGTCCCAGTCAGAGAGCTACGGACTCAGCAGGCTGGGACCCAGCTCATGCGCTCTTCAGTCACTCTGGACCCCAGCCCGTGAGACGGTGTCACCTCCGTTCAGAGTGGCTCTTCCCTCCTCAGTTAAACAGCTCTAGAAATGCCCCACTCTCACAACTATGCCCCAGGAGAATGTCTCCTGGAGAAGAGCAGTCAGGTTGACAGGCAGTGAAAATGGACTATTGTGGATGTCATGGACGAAGAAGTATTTGACTTCTGCTAAAAAAAATAAATAAATAAAAATTTTTAAAAAAGGCATATTCAAATGCAAAGCAATTTTTATCAAAAAGCAAAATGAGAGAGTGGAGGGAAGAACTCCCCTTTTTAACATTTACTCATGTTGGGGGGAAGGGGGTGCTCCTGTGTAGAGGTTAAAAGATGACGTCAGATGTCAGCTCTCTCCTTCCATCCCACAGGACCCCGGGATCCAACTCAAGTCTTGAGAAACACATAGAAATGGGGACGGGATGGGGGCCTAGCGAGCAGAGGCTTGCTCTCACTGGCTTGCTCCGTGATGTGTGGAATCGTGGGAAGCATGAAAACGCGCGCCCTTCTGGAGAGCTGCTCAGAGCTACTCAAAGGGAGCGTCGGTGAGGCTATGTCAATTGTCACCGTGGCACTTCTAATTAGGAAGTCTCTTACTGTCATTTTTTTGTTATTTTAATTACAGTTTGATCAGTGAGGAGCTATTTTGAATCTATGGGACTTTCCTAAACCAGATTGTTTTGGCATCTTAAAGTCACTCAAATCCAAGGCCTACACAATATGGCAAGTATCTCTCTCCCCCTTCTCTTCTTTATACTCAAATTCTAAACAAAGGAGCCATCTGTTCCCTCTGAAAACATCAGCCCTTGTTGTCGTTTTCCCATTAATAATAGTGCCTCAAACTTATATAATATCTCTCCCCAACTTGCTTATTAAAGCATTTTGTAGACACAGCCTCATTCATCTTCAGCATTAGAGTCTATAAATGGGAGAAAGGGGAGATGCTGGCCAATTTTCAGCTTGGTAAATAATCGTTGGATAGTTGATGAATTTGAGTGAGTGATCTCGTGTTAGCATCAGAAGGGCCCTTGCTGATCATCTAGTCCAATGTTGGCCTCTGTGTGTGTAAAGAGAGACTGCCCAGGGGAAGCGATTGTGTGTCCTGTTTGTATACTTGGCTCTGCTCCTGGCTGCAGAGGCAGAGAGCGTGGAAAGCACATCGTACACACTCTCGTGTCTCCAGAAACCGCTGTCTAAAGTGCTCATGTTAATACTTGTCCAATGAGTGATCATGTCCCTGAATAGCTTGGACATAGTGGGTGTGGCAAAGTCGGGGTCAGAGCTCAGCTCTTCTGCCCTCCCACTCAGTGTGCTGGTGTCTGGTTACCATCCTAAATTCAAAAGGAAGAAAATAGAGAAGAGGTGAGACGAAGAAAAAGATAGCCTTAAGAGATTGAGCAAATGCAATGGTTTAGCCATTGGCCATGTTAAAACTTCACCCACGTTAAGGCAAACGTTGGGGCAGATCTCTCAAATGCACAGTCTCTGCATGGTCCCTATATTGGGGAATTTGAAGGAGCTATTCCTCAAACATCCTACTTGGGGGGAAAAAAGCTATCTGTCTAAATGCCAAAGGGCAGTCTCTAAAGCACACATCAGTCTAATAAGAACAGTCCTCTATCCTGTGATTTAACGTCATCAGTCCTTGTAACTCCAGAGGACTCTCAGTGTTAGGTCAGGAAAACTAGCAGTCCATAGTTTTCCGAGGAGCAGAGAGGTCACTGGAATAAAGATCTTTCTTTCCACGTGCCTGAAGTCAGCAGTTCATTTGACCTCTTTTTCTTATTTTCAGAACATCTTATCCCCTGCTGAGAATCCTTGTAACTGTACAGAAAATTAATGGTTCCTAGAAAAGCAACCCAAATCGGAGATTCTAACATCCAAACTGCTTAGCAGTTCCAAGACAGTCCATAATTCTCTAAAGATTCTTCCAAATAGTCTGTCCCTGTAGATGATAACACTGAGAAGTTCTAAAAATCGATGAGCTTTTCATGTTCATTGCTGGGACCCAGTTCAGTACCTCATGGATACTAGGAAAACACTATACTAAGCCGCACCATGAAGCCTATGATATCACTTTCCATAAAGGAAAGAGAGACAGAGGGAGACAGAGAAAGACAGAGGGAGACAGAGAGAGACAGAAGGAGACAGAGACAGAGACAGAGAAAGGAAGGGAGGGAGGGAGAGAGGGAGGGAGGGAGGGAGGGAGGGAGGGAGGGAGGGAGGGAGAGATGGAGGGAGAGGGTCAGATAACCAACTATGTTATAATATGATCTCACATACTGTAGAGAGCTAAAAATAAGCAGGAATTAATTTTTTTCAAAATATAAACAAATTAACACACATGAAATGTCAGTTGTAATCTCCGAACCTGACAAAGGAGAGCTACACAGAGACAAAATATACCATGGAAGACACTTGAATCCCTCAGACATGGGCCGTCCCTCTTACACAGAACCTGTCTAGAGTTCACATACACAGGAGACCGTCAACAGGGTCTGGACTGTCCTCCGGACCGGGAGAAGTATCTAGATGCTGTCAGGCAGTACTGCCAGCTAGAGCTCTGTAGACTATGTACTTGGGAGTTCACAGCAGCAGTGGCCTGCACAGATATGTCACAGCAGGCCCAACTCATGCTGGAGAGTCCTTTCCAGACCTAGGATTGACTTACTTTTGGCAGCGAAATTCCCAGGACCTTCAGTGTTCTGGCAGAAAGGTTAACCCCTTCTTATACTTCCCAGATAAAGCTGTCCTTTCGCTCATGTGAGCAACCTTGCCATAAAACCACATCCAAAACAAGAAATATCACTTCGGACTTTGCAGACAAGCCTCATCATCTAACATCCTGGAAGTTTATGTTTAAAGATGAAGGATCCCATATTTATCATATACAAAGCCTACTAAATGGAAATGACTTTCATCTCTAAGCCTCTTTCTGGGAGTTTTCTTGAACGCAGCTGCTGAAAAGGTCCAGGGTCCTAAGTGTTTATCTCGTCACTGATTGTGTGCCTGCCGTAGTCTGTAAAGAGCGGAGAGGCCTGCCTGACAGAAGGTTCACAGTCCATGCCAGGCTCCTTCTGCAAAAGATACTCAGAGAAGAAAGTCCCCCAAAGAGGACTGATGCTTCCTCTCCTATGCACACCCACTAGCTAACTAGGAACTATGATCCAGAGGTTAAAAATATACTTTTTTATTCCCAAATGAAAGTTCCTATCAAAAGGATGCTGCTGTTCTTAATATGGTAACTAATCTGTTAGCATTGCATGGTGCTAGGAAAGAGGCCCGACCACTGTGGGCATCAATCAGTGTCCCTTTTTCCAAAATAAACGGTCAAATTAAGTAAGCTGTGGACTTCATTCTGGCACAGACATTCAGGATAAAATGATGTTCCTAATTCTGAAGAGTCTGATATTGCCTGCACGGGAGATTGCCTCCACCCGCTCTCATGCTCCCCACAGCACACATGCATACACACACACACACACACACACACACACACACACACACACCTCTTACTCTTCTCCAGTAATCAGCCTTTGTATGGCAAGTGGCAAGGGACTGCCACCACCTTCCCTCTCTTTACTTCTTTTCTTAAAATTCAATACAAAATGGGTTGCTTTAAAAGAAATAAATAAATAAAGGGAAATGGGACACGTAGACGGCGTTGAACACAAGCCGTACCTTAAGATGATACCCTCTGCAGGGCTGACTGCTCTTCGTCATCCCAGGCCACAGAAGCAACTATGCGCTGTCTCCTCAAACCTGCCATTTTTCTCTCTCTGAGCCTGTGTCCCTAAGCATATAGTGACATACATGGAGCAAAATTAAGACCAAAGCATCTACTAACCGCTGTACCTGACCCTAGGGCTTTGAAATCCCTTAAGAAATACAAGCAAATGCAGATCACCACCAGTTCTTACCGCCCCTATGGCCAAGAGTAGCCTTTTTCATGCTGCTGTGTGAACAGGGATGCATCAATAGGAAGGAGTAAACACTCCTCATTTGTGTTGGTTTGTTTATTTCCAGGCTAAGAAGGTGTCTATACATCACCCACCACTGCCCTGCGGAGCACTATAATGCCTTTTTGGGATAACAGGCCCAAAGTTCACAACAAACTAAAATGATGAAAGTCAAAAACAAAAACAAAAAACAAACAACAAAAAAAAAACCACACAATAAAAATACAGAGCCTGAATGGCAAGAAAAGTGTTTGCGAAAATAAAGCAACAACTTACCCAACAGCATGATAAAACAACAGCTTACCCCTGCTTAAAACTCTTTAAAGGAATAAAAAAATGATTATAACTTTTAAAAGGTGACAGAAAACAAAAGTAAAATTGAGCCCAGAAAAGACTCATTTGCCTGAGATCCCTTTCAGCCATGTAATTGAAACTGACACCAAAGAAAATAATATCTACATTTCTATTTGTTACCCTGAACTGACATGGTTGGCCGTTTGTTTTGTTTTAAATAAAATGGGGAAGCAACAAATATATTAAATCTGTCTGCAAAAAAACCCAAATTTGCATGTGGAAAACAAATAAGTGGGTGATTAGGCATGCAATTGCCCATCGGCACGGGCCAAGCATCCGTGCAGGTGTGCAGCACAGGAGCGCACCATCTGAAGCCAGAGTCCCCAGCAAGCACGGAAACCGCAACTCTCTCTTGGCTCTAGATGTGTCCTGAACCAATACAGCTACAACCCCACCTCGGTAAATCTTTTTGTTACATCTCTGTGTGTTCTTTAAATGACTGAAGTAATCTCCCTTTGCACCAGAGTATCCTCCTGCTTGATGTCATCTGCTGTCACTATGGCTATTACACGGTGTGACTCCATCGCTCCAGCAGGGCCAGCGTGTTCCCTCATCCACCCAGGGTCCTTCAGTCTGGGGACCTCTGCACGTGCTTACACTCACACTGAAACACTATCCCCGGTCCCCATGCTGGTGTCTGTGGTTTGCTGGGTTGCTTCATCTATATCTGCGTTCACATGTGCTCCAGTCAGCTAGAACAGGGTCTAGCACATAGTAGGAACTTTTAAAGTTATTAAATTAATATGTCACCCATTATGAGGATGTGCTACAACTGGCACTGTAGGGTCTCTTATGAAATAAGGGAGAATTCAATGAGCTTCAACCCAGTGGAGAAGAAAGAAAGAAAGAGAGAGAGAGAGAGAGAGAGAGAGAGAGAGAGAGAGAGAGAGGAAGGAAGGAAGGAAGGAAGGAAGGAAGGAAGGAAGGAAGGAAGGAAGGAAGAGAGAGGGGGAGGGAGGGAGGGAGGGAGGGAGGGAAGAAGGAAGGAAGGAAGGAAGGAAGGAAGGAAGGAAGGAAGGAAGGGAAAAAAGAGAAGAGAAGAGAAGAGAAGAGAAGAGAAGAGAAGAGAAGAGAAGAGAAGAGAAGAGAAGAGAAGAGAAAAAGAAGGCACAAAAACAATAAAAAACACCATTCGGTTCAAAGTTCTAAGCTGTCTTGAGTTAGCCCCTCTTGTCTTCCTTATCAACAACACTATGTGTAACTGCCTGAGCTATAGCAGCATCTCCAGGTGCAGAGAGAAAATCACTCTTAAGGATTTCATCCAAAAAGGGAATTTAAATGCCCATAAAATTTATCTTCAGAAAAATTCTAGACCAAAACAGGAGACACCGTCAAAAATACTCAAGTTGGGTCTGGAGTGATGACTCGGAAGCTAAAAGCACCAGCTACTCTTCGAGAGGACTCAGGTTTGATTCCCAGCACCCACATGGCAGCTCAAAAAACATCTGAAACTCCATGTCTGTGTGCTCTGATGCCATCTTCTGGGTTACAAGTGTACTAGGCACCCGTGTGCCATGCAGACACGCATGTAGCCCAAACATTCGCGCAGATCAAATAAAAATAATTTTTAAAAGGCAACAAGGTTAAACATTGAAAGACAGTCTAATTTGCTCACTCCCCTAATTAAGCACTGGTGTCAGCCATTCCTTAAATGCCTGCAGTGATGGAGCACTCAGTACCCCCCACCCCCACCCCACCCCCACTCCCACCCCACCCCCACTCCCACCCCACCCCTGTCCATCCTTCCCCTCACACAGCTCTCCCACAGCTCCCTCCCAGGTCAGAGGGTGTTGGGGCTGGCCTTGGGCACTGTGTGTTCAGATGCTGATTTCTCCACCCAAACATCTGCCTGCCGTCTGGATGGTCAAGCATGACCCGCATGGCGAACCATCTCATGTCTCGATGTTATGTAAAGATTGTTTTCCACCATCTCTGACTGGCCAATAAAGAACTGGTTCAATCCGTGACTGGGCAGGGGGAATGGGAAGGCTGGACTTCCGATTCCAACAGGGGTGCCAGGGAGAGGGAAGTAAGAGAAGGACCAGGACAAGGGAGAAGAGGAGGAGGCGGCCACCTGAGAAGCTGTGAAGAGCGGGTTGCCAAGGAATTCGCCAAGAGACCAGACATGAGGACACACGTGGACCTGAGTGAGTCAGGGCAAGACTCAGAGCGAGCATAAAGGACCTGTGGCCTTGGAGAGTTAGAATAGCTCAAAACCAGTCCAGCCGCTTATTAATAAAAGTAATAGGCCTTTGTGTCAATTAATTGGGAGCTAACGGGAGCAGATAAGGTTTTCACGCATAATTACAGACTACAAGAGTGAGCTTTGTCGCTTCCATGTCAGAGTCCCACCAGCGGACACCATCACCTTGACTCTGTCCGTCCTGATCCTGATCCCTTCTAGATCTTTCTTTGCTCTCCACCCTCTCTCTTTGTCTGCACCCCGTCAGTGCACAAGGGCGGGCTCACTGACAGTGCGCTGGGAGGCTGGGAGCTGACCACCTGACCGGACTCTTCCAGCTCCATGCCTGCCTCTCCCACTATCCCATGCCGTGAGTTCAGAACTGACCTAGCACAGAGACAGTTGGGGACTTTGCCAAGAGCTAAGCATTATGCCAGAGAGGACATAGAGTACAGTCTAACGGGAGTGCACAGTCTAATGGAGTCAGGGAGCCAGGCCAATCCAAGAAAGGCTCTGACAGTGTCACTCTTGTGACCCAAGCCTTCAACCGCCATCTTCAGTATAACTAGAACATCGTGGGTGTTCTAACTCCCTGGGAGCGAAAAGGACAGAGAAAGCCATCGCCTGACCCACCTTCACTACAGAGACACAGCACTTAGGAAGTCTTGCAGCAAGCTCCAGCAAGGGGCGAGCCTTCCAATCCTTGGTGCAGCTTCTCAGCTCTTTCAAGCAGCACATACAGAGAGGCTGCACTGGAGTGTGTGGCTTTAACCCTGTCTACATCGGAGAACGGAGTTCCATGCTACAGTTTGCTATGTGATCTTGGGAAAGACACCTAAGGTCAACAAAACAAGGGATCACAGAAAGCAAGGCCAAAAGGCACCTTTATTTGTATTTTTGTATTTACTGTATGGGAGCAAGTGTGTAGAGGCTAGAAGACAACTTGGGGTGTACCTCTTCTGCAGGAAGCATCCATCTTCCTTTCTGAAACAGGGTCTCTCATTAGCCGGGCCAGGCCAGGCTCCCTAAGCTCCACAGCACAGGGATTACAAGTATATTCCACCACACCAGCTGGATTTTTTTTAACTTTAAACATGGGTTCTAGACGTCAAAATCAGGTCTTCGGGCTTGTACAGCAAGCACATTACTGACTGAGTCTCCCCGATTCCCCAAGAGAACCTTCAAATCGTCTTGTGCCAACAGCCACACAACTTCCGGTATGCCTCCAGTCTCTCCGTGCCTGAACCACCGCAGAGGGGCTGAATGGCCCTTCAGGAGTCCCTGCCAAAGCACCAGTTGACCAAGAAAAGTGGTCAAACGCCCATTCCTCAGACAAGATGAGGCCCACCGTCTGGCTAAATTTCAGTAGGAAGAGCCAATCTAGAACAAGAGAAAGTCCATTTCCTCCACTAAGTCGGACCCTCTGTGAATATTCTTTGCTACTGTGCTAAGTGATAAGAAGTCTCCATCAAAGGTTTCCAACAAAGGGCAAAAGATTCTGAAAAACGAGGAGGATCAAAAACACTACTACTGGCCAGAAAGTCCCTGCTCTCTGCTAGATGGTCTGCAGCCCCCACTGAGTGCATCCAAAGTCTTTTTTATCCATGATTTTATCTGTCTGGAAAGCACACAGTCGCATATAGACTCAGTTGTGTGGGTGAAAGCTACACAGTAAAGCTGGCCTGTAGTGGGCAGATGTCATGTGCAGAACCACCATCCAACAGTTCTGTCTAGCAGGGTGCAAAGCTAAGGAGGTATGCTACAGGAAGACAACAGGGGAGGGGGGACAGGGCCCTCTGAGGACAGCAGAAGGCAGGGAAGCAGGGGTGGGGGAGGCAAGGATAGAAGAAAGTGCAGGTGAACCAGATCCTGGTGAACTTAACTTAACCGCATCAAAACTGAAGCTAGGAAGCAAAGCTAAGGTAGGAACGCATGGGAACCCCAGAGCCTACCTCCTCTCTCAACATAAACAGTACAGCAGGGATGCTCTCCGTGTGTAAAGACTATTTTGTTTTCAGGTCATTCTTAGATTACATCATAGAGCGGCTAGAGTCGGCTCGTACCTTATTATAAATAAATCACTAGCTTAAATCAGAGAATGAGCCAGGCCCGCTGAATTAAAAGGAAAATATTAGCTCATTTTTAATAACCGATATAATTCAAGGCCATGCCATTGAGACGGTGAGGTAATCCTGTGCTAAACAGGCCCAAGGAGGAGCCAAGGAGAGTCAGTGCCGGGCAAGTCCGGATGACACTGTGCAGCCATGCTGAGGTGGCTACCAGCACTTGCATGAAGGTTGTCCTCTGGGGCAGGAGAACAACATCACCTTTACCAGGGATGCACCACAGCCTCCCTCACTGAAGCTGCCTGTAGGCATTGTTTTCCTCAGAGTCACTATTGCCCAATTTCAGAGACGATGAGCATCACGTGGTGTTTAAATTTATACCTACTCCTGAAGCCACTGGGTCAAATGAGCGACAATGAGGGCTTTAGCTACCCAGAAAAGCATAAAATCTGTGGTAACTGCCATGCGAGGGCTGAGGTGCCCTCCCGCTCACCAGGGTACTGAAAAATGAAAACACCAAGACAAAGGGGTACCAGAGAAAAGAAGGGCTATTTCAAGCAAAGACTTATACCTTCCCCGCCTCAAACAGAAAGAAAACAAAAAGAAAAGAAAGGAAAGGAAAGGAAAGGAAAGGAAAGGAAAGGAAAGGAAAGGAAAAGAAAAGAAAAGAAAAGAAAAGAAAAGAAAAGAAAAGAAAAGAAAAGAAAAGAAAAGAAAAGAAAAAAGAAAAAAAGAAAAGCTGCTGGAGAAATGGCCACAGTTAAAAGCACTAGCCGCTCTCACAGAGGACTCAGGTTCAGTTCCCAGCACCTACAATAGTTCACAACTGCGTTTAACTACCGTTCTAGGAAACCAGATGCCCTTCCTGGCTTCTGCAGGCACTGTACACATAAGGTGCACAAGCGTGCATGCAGAAAACACTTACATATAAACTTAAAATACATTAATCTTTAAAAAGGAAGAGACAAGGCCAATGCTACACCAAATAGATGTGGACTTCTCGTAGCTTAACACAGTGGCAAAGAATGTCTACACAAGATGGGACTTAGTGGAGAAAACGGACTTACAGTAAGCCTATTCCACGGGCAGCATGTGCACTGTGCTCACGGGAGCACAGCGGGCAGGGAAGTTGGCACTTTTTATCCCACAATCAGGAGCGAAAGCAGGTTTAAAACTAAGATGCCCAAGGAAGCTTAAGTCTGCATCTAGTACGCGGTTCTCCTTTTCTAAAACCCAGCTTTACTCTGTAGCCTTCACCCACAGAACTAAGTCTATGTGCGACTATGTGCTTTCCAGACAAAATCATGGATAAGAAAGACTTTGGATGCACTCAATGGGGGCTGGGGTTAAAAGAGACCATCTAGCAGAGAGCAGGGACTTTCTGGCCAGTAGTTGAGTTTTAATGACCACAACTATGCTTTCCTCTGTCTCTGGCTTCTGGGCTACTAATAACCTTGACCCTGATTTTAAATCTCTCATTTCCACTAACTTTGAGAGAAGTGATTAAGACGGACACCATGGGAGCCTGACCCCGGCTATAAGATGAGATGACCTGCTGAGCCTGTTTTTATGAGAAGACTATTTTGGTAGGGAAAAGAGACGGATGCCCTGGGAAGAAAGTCTCCGCCAGACAGAAGGTATTGGCTGAGGTTTCCTGTCTGATCCCGTCAGCCTCACAGCAATGTTGTGCATCAGCTCCCTGTTCCTAATGCAAATGTTATTCATAACTGCAGAGACACACTGTCTGAGCCAAGAAACACTGATTTATTCAACGTCTCAGGACATAGCATGACCCAACAGAAGCAGCACATCCCTGAAGTAGAACAGAAGGGACAGGGCGGAGGCTCTGGGAATCAAGTTTGACCTACTTTTACCTAATCTGTTTCTGGAATAGCAGAAAGGCTAGAAACAGAGAGGAAAGGAGGCATTACAAAGAGACAGGTGGTCAGGTCTCGGAAAAGGAAATGTTAAGAGGCATTTCATGAATTCTCCCGACGCTGCCCAGAGAGCCCCTGCCCAGCCCTTGGCATCACCTGCACGGCTGAGGCTTCACACAGGAATCCAATCATTTCCACCAAAGCAGCTCTGGCTGCTGACGGAAGCCAAGCTGTAGAGGTGGGGAGGAACAGCACTAGCTGACAGCCTGAGATTCTGCTCCCAAGACTCGGCCCAGTGTTGGATTCTATGCCGTTGTGTATCGATGTCTTCATGAAAGATTTCAAATGGAATTTTCCTCTAGAAAGTTTCCCAGGCAAACTGATCTACAGAGATGCTGGCTTTATTTCAGCAGCTCCCTTTAACCCCCAACTCTCGTCTTAACATATCATACGTAACCTGGAAGCCTGGAAGCAGCAGTCCCTAAGCGGGTCCCATAAAGCCCGCATCCTGGGAATCGCTCCACGAGATTCCCTGTCATTGCCCATTGGCTGCAGTGATACCATCGAACACAGAGAGAGCGAGAGAGCGAGCAGGCAAGCACGGCTTGCAATATGGAAACCCTTTGACACTCGGAGAAGCCAGCTAACTGCCTTGGGAGCTTGCTTCACAGACAGATCTGCACAGCCAAAGCGGAAGCTATCAGACCAGCAACCTGAGGAGAGTTAAGGACACTCTGCTATGATCATGTGACTGAGCTTTGTAGAGGATCCCACACACACACACGCCCAGTGGAGGCTTCAGAGGAGTCTACAGGGATAGAAAACCTCACTTGCAAACTCATGAGAAGTCCTGTGGGCCCTATCCAACCTGCCAAATCTCTGACCTGCAGAAACTATGACTCTAAAGATATTTCTTGATTAAGCTGATAATTTGGGGAAACTGTTACACAGGAAAGCGCGGATACTATTGCATCAGAGTTGGAAATGCTCAGATTCTGGAATACTTTAGTGGTCCTCCCTATTATTAATACTGTTTTTCATTAACCCTAAAAAGTAGGCCATCAAAGGTTCAGTATCAGGAATTCTTGAAAGAAACACTAGTGCTCAAGAACAGAGAAATGCTTTCTGGCTTTGAGAGCAGATCCAGGCACACCCTGGCTACGCACACATAACTGTAAATATAACACCAGTATATAAAATGTCTACTGCAGCTTCTAGTTAGAGATCAGCTAGAGAAAGAAGCACATATGAAATTTTGACCTGTTCAATCAAAATTTGATATTACCTATACCCACTCTCAGATACTGACCAGCCTCTGTTGCCCAAACTACAATCACAGGCCCATCCTACCATCCACCTGCACTTACATTAGAGATCAATCCTCCTTCCATGAGACAGTCCCTAAGAGTCCAATTCTCTCCACCCTTCACACCCTTTTGTTCAGGTCCTATGAGATCTGTAGCTGTAATTTACATACCATGATCTCCCAATCATAAAGCTCTCACAAGGCTTAAAATACACCCAATAATAAATGAAAACGCCAGGAGAGATCGTCTTCCCATTGTGTACAACTGTATTCTCTAGGTTCCTTCCCTTAAGGCATCTAGAGATCAGGGAGCATGCCTAACTCACCATCTATCTTAAGGAGCCTGGGGTTGATCTGCGCATGTAGCTCAGAGCCAGACAATTTGCTGATCATACCTAGAGACATGGGTTCCATCTCCAGGACTCTGCACTGTAGGGAGTAAAAGGGACTCCGAAGTTGCTAACTTTTTGACAAACACTAGAATCAGGGAAGAAAACAAGGGCATACGCTATAACCGGAAGTAGCTGTTTAACAGCAGTCTGCAAAAGATCTACCACCCATTCACACAGGCACCAGACACCTATCACAGAGTAATCCGATGACAAAGAACTCTCACAACTCCCTAGGACCATGCCAAGGAGGGAAAGAGGCACCCACCCCAACCGCACCAGAAGCCAAGGGAGAATACTGCGGAACTAGGGACAAGACTAAAAAATGGCGCCTCTGTCTTTTTTTTGAAGGACAGCAGCTCTTACAAGACCACCCTGCCACAAGAAGACCCACAGACTTGGGGAGAGTGTGTGGACCTAGGCTCACACTTACTAAGTCCCCTTATAATTTGTTAAACACGTAAATAAAAATGAAACCTGGCTTAGCAGATGGTGACAAGCTCTCAGAAGCCAGCTAGCCAAGTGACTGCAGGGAGCCAAGACATACACCTCTAACAGAAACGACCAACGCTTTGCTTCCGGCAGAGATTAATACCTGCTAGCTCTTAAGACCAAAACGGAAATATTAAAACCGAAAGTCCTTGGCTACAACAATTGTACGTTGATATCCAAAGAGGGAAATAATTTCCTTCCTGACTCCCACTGGGCCAGGCATGCTTGGAGCAGAAGGTGTGATTATCAGAACAAACAAAGCGAGGATAATGCCACAGGCTAGACTACAGCTCTGGGTCTCCAAGTAAGGAACCGGCTAAGTCTGCATCTACCTCCTCACATCTCCTATTGCTTCCGGGTCAAGTTCAATCACTAATAAATCCAAATCTACTGCCTTTCCAAGACTCAGAACCAGGTAGTCCTCATTTAGTCCCAGGAAGGACAGTGCATGAGTATAGAGAAGGAGGAATGCCAAGCATAAATAGGACATACTAGGCACAGTGCTGTGTGGCAGGATTTTCCCGGTACAATTACAATAAAATGTTAGTGCACCAGGAGACCTGTGATTGGACAGGGAAAAGGGAGGCGGAGACAGCACTAAGAGTTGCAGGGAGAGAGAACCTCTCAGGAGAGAAGAAGCCAAGATAGAAGCGACAGACAGGAGGGAAGATCCTGATCCCACATGGTTGTAAATAGCCACAGGTAGTTATGAATATCACATAGGGATAGAATAATTGGGATAACTTGTCTGATCTAGGTGGGCAGCTTGTATCATTATCAATAGGCTCTGAAATTATTGTATGGGTATCTTGTGAATTGAGAATTTACTGATACATAAATCTGACTTGTTAATTAGAAGCTCCTAGAGTTCTGTCTCTACCAGGTTGCTGGGCGCTGTGGCGGCTGACTGCGGGGTGGACAGTCGTCCTGTGGGGCTGCCTCCAGAGAGGTGGTGGGCAGAGAGTGGCTGGACGGAGCACAGGAACTTGGCAGTACTTCTTTAATATTCCCCCGCAACAGTGCCGTACTCTTAACCTTTACAGGATCCTACTTTTGGTTCAGTTTGAATCTCGAAGGAAGAAAACAATTACAATAACCTGTCATGGATGAATAGGCCGCACTTGATACATTACCACCAACAGACTTGCACAAAACGAACGTAAGGGGCAGGCAGGACAATCAATGTGCGCTAAAGTCCTTAAACTGGACACCGAGCGAGGCTAACACGGCCAGGCTTTGTGCTTGGTGTTCCCCATCCTGCCATCCTCTCCCTCACTCACAGTGACTGAGCCGCACTGCTCACAGAAGCCTCTGCCAGGGCTGTGGCTTGCTCAGCCCTCACAAAACATGCTGTCCAGCCTTAGCTGTGACCCACGCCCTGGAACGACTCAACAGAGTCAGCACCTCTGGGGAAAGGGACACTCTCAACCTTCCGGCTTATTCTTCTAGCCGTGAAAAGGTGTCGCATGCCCTTTATGCAGAATCCCACTGGACTAGGGGACACACAAATGCTGTCCTTCTGACTGGGTGCCATATCCTTGAAGGAGATAACAAAGATTCCCACTGATGCTGTAACCATAGGCTGGAGGCCGGGAGAAATATTCCTGCCCATGTTTGAGATTTTATCAAAGAGATATTACCAAGTCAAAGGCAAAAAGTGCCAGGTACCTATGCTGTGGAGACTAATCGTCCAATAAAGGGAGTGGGACAAAGATAAAGAAAACAGGGTCGAAACACTGGGATGAACTCCATTACACTTTCAAATCAAGTTGGGTTTTCCCAATCACAACAGCATTCACGGCACTCTTAAAAATTCCACAACAGGGCCGGGCATGGTGGCGCACGCCTGTAATCCCAGCACTTGGGAGGCAGAGGCAGGTGGATTTCTGAGTTCAAGGCCAGCCTGGTCTACGGAATGAGTTCCAGGACAGCCAGGACTACACATCTCGAAAAACAAAACAAAACAAAACAAAATTCCACAACAGGGCCGGGCGTGGTGGTGCACGCCTGTAATCCCAGCACTTGGGAGGCAGAGGCAGGCAGATTTCTGAGTTCGAGGCCAGCTTGGTCTACAGAGTGAGTTCCAGGACAGCCAGGGTTACACAGAGAAACCCTGTCTTGAAAAGACCAAAAAAAAAAAAAAAAAAAAAAAATCCACAACACTTAGAGTGAGGCTTATTATTTATGTAGTTTAATATAAGTCCTTGTAGTATGTCGGGACCATCCTCATCATGGAGACCATAGGACCAGAGTCGGTAAAAGTCTCAGCAAGAATTCCACAATTACTTTCCTTCAGCTCACCACCAGGACACCACCAGGTCACATCATACAGATAATTCTTTCTGCCATATCCATCCTATATCTGTGAAATATTGAGTCACTGCAGGACAAAGCATCTGGTGACCATTATCCTTCCCAGCACACAGCAACAACACTCACACTCATTTGCAGTGGAGAGCTAGCTGTCATTAAAACCTCTGCCAAGGCTGTTAGGCCTCTCCACCTCCAAAGGCTGATGGGAGAATAAAGTGAGGTTGTAAAAGAAAAAGGCACACGACACAGGACTAAACAAGAAACATATAATGACTTTGGTTTCTTCCCTCCCACATGCAATCAGCGTTCCCTGTGATCTCACGTCGGCCTTTCGATTTCAATAACACCTCGCTTCTTACCAAAGAAGATAGGAGGGAGTCAGACAAGTCCTGGGAGATGAAGTAACTGCTGCTGAGTTTCCCTCCAGTCTCTCTGCACGCCGCCTGACAGGAGGTGAACCACCTTTGCTTTGCCCGTGTTTACTGGCATTATGGCATCTAGCTTGTTGCCACAAAAACAATCCAAAATTATATTGATGGTGATGACAATAATGATAATAATAAACACTTCAGAGTGAGTTCTCTGGTTCTCAATTCTTGTTGCCAGCATCCATTGTTTCTAAAACTGATTAAAGCATGCATATTGTTATCAAAAAATCATATTTCCGGGCAGGACTTACCAACTGAGGGACAATGTGTCCTCTCCAGTGACGGGACAATGAAGAGTCGCAAACGCAGAAGCACCTGGCTGGCACTCTACCTCTGTCCTTGGGCCTGTGTTCCCAACTGTGGAAAAGAGAGAGAAAGGTGTGAGTCTGTGGGTCCGAGCACCTTCAGGACTTCCTAGGTTAGGCCATACTGCATGATGCCTGACTGCCTTCTAGACCGCCCAAAACACCAGTCAGTGCCAGGTACTTTTTTTTTCATAAGTCTGTCTCAAAAGACGGGGAAAGGGACTGTTCTTACCCTTCACATCTCAGCATCATGGAAATAGCCTCACCTAAATACCGTAAGCACAAGATAGGTCAAGCAGATGCAATTATGGAAGAAAAAGAAATATAACTTAGTGGCTCTCCAAATTTCAATTTCCTTAACTGTAAAATGTGAACTAGTAAGCCACAGAGAACTTCAAAATCTTATTACTCTTGGTAACTCCTCAACACAGACATACCACTGACATACCTCTTGTCTTGGGAATATGCAAAGTAAATTCCAGGGCAGTGGCCTATTGTAAAAGTTGTCGATGATGCATACAAATCAGAAAAAAATCCACCCTTGATCTCATACTATCTTCGAGCATTTTCTAACTAAACATATGATTGCTTCATGTCCATGGTATCATGGGAATTTGTGTATAAACTTAGAGTTAGGTAAAATAAATAAACTTAGAGTAGGTGAAAGAAAGAAAGAAAGAAAGAAAGAAAGAAAGAAAGAAAGGAAGGAAGGAAGGAAGGAGGAGGAAGGAAGGAAGAAAGAAAGAGGGAGGGAGGGAGGGAGGGAGGGAGGGAGGGAGGGAGGGAGGAAGGAAGGAAGGGAGGAATGGAAGGAAGGAAGAACCTTCTCTAATTCTTCATCAATAAGAAAGCCTGGGCACCAGGGTAGGGAAGTGGCCATCCAAGAAACCATCATTAATTTCAAGGGATTTAGGACTTGTTCTGCTGGATCCAGTTATGCACATCTTTAACAGGCTACACAGACTAAGACAGGGATTTGCATTGTGTTAGAAGATCAAGCATACCCCAGCAACAAAAAAGGAATTCTGTAACAAAAATGGAGTTTAATGAGAAGAGCCCACTGAAGCAGTTCATTTCCGTAAGTGAGTTTGTGGTCTTCGGTAGATGGGAAATCTCAAAAATCATTTTCACTGGAGGTACGATTTCAAGTGTGCAGAGAAGCTGATGGCTAAGAGGCCAACTTCAGAGCTGTGGAGAGTACACGCAAATACAAAAAGATCCACACCCAAAACACCATCAAATCCAAGTTCCCTTATGCAGAGCGGGGGGGCCAGGGCTAGGGGGAGAAACAGAAAACTTCTCAGATTTCTAAGCCTTGCTAAAAGTCCCAGCTCTCCACCCTGTCCCTGGGGGAGTGATATCCACCCTATAGCTTCCTTCCATGTGCCCATGTAAGGGGCCTCCCTTTCCCACAGTCAACTCCTCGTTTAATAATTTTCTTCTTCTTTGCCATAAAGAGAGCAAGCAACTTCGCTAAAGAACAGCTGGGAAATGATTGAAGCTCCCATGCAAACAAAGCATTAGCAGGGTTCAAATGCAATTTAAATTACCAGTTGTTAAAGTGCTCCTCAATTTCCCAGTAAGTTTCCAAGGAGAATTACATGCTATATACTATTTAATTGGTTGTTTTCTATTTTTTAACATCCTTTTATTCCCTCCACCCTTATATTTCAGAAGTGTCTATAAGAGCTTCTCTTTAAAAAATTATACATTGTTGAATCGATTAAATGTAAAGATTGAAAGGTATCAGAGAAACAGCTGCAGGAATATGCAGCTCGACAGAAATTGATGGCTGGGCAAACCTCGAGCCCTGTAGAATTTTAAAACCTTAGAAAGCACTAACAGTACCCAGACCCTTACAGAGAAGACACTAAAGCCCTCTGGGAGAGAGCAAAGGCTTGGACTGAAGCCCCTCCCTGAAACCCCTCCCAGCTCCCAGTGTGCAGCCTTTGCACATCTCTCTCAGGAGCCTTTTCTAGATTTCCAAAGACGGTGGGAAATCCTCAATGAGCCTGACTTGCCACTTATACTTTTTAAAAGAAAATATAGAGCCCTCTTCGCAGAGCCTCCTGGCTTCTAGTCCCCCCTAAAGGGAGGAAGAAAACAGGAAACTGGAGAATGGGTTCGAAGAAGCAGAGAGCACGTGCATGAAGCTCACAGAGAGCCACCAGACAGCCTTAGGGGCTTTGCGACTGCAGGTTCCCATTGCTTCATCCGGGCCCCAAACCAGCAGTGACCATGGAGAGAGAGGACCGAGGATAAAGAAGGCCAGGCAGGCCATGGCACGTGTGTAAATACAAGGGTTTCTAAAAGCCACCAGGAACCCAGTCCAAGGCTTGTGTAAATGATTTTAAACTCTCCAAGCTCGTTTCCTGTGAGTAACATAGGGCTGGCCAGTCCCATCTGCCCGTGACAGTGTAGACAAGCATTTCCTGGAATGCTGCAGACGCAGGACAGAGAGAGACCACACATGGTGCAAAGATGCACACTCACCTCTTCCCAAGGTTTCTATAATTCCCCAAGGACCATGGCTCTACAGATATAGCTTATTAAAAACTTAATATAAACCCTTTGTATTCTCTGAGATACGTGATGCTCCTTCAAACTAAATGCACTTATGTTATCCATTTCAAAAATAAAATACATGGACACTTTACATGTGTTTTATTTCTGATGTAAACTGAAAATACTATTTTAAAAAAATATTTTCAAACCTAGTTGTTAATTACACATTAATCAGTCTCACTTGCAAAATCTCATTTAAGCTCTCCGTCATCACTGAGAAAGAGTTCCTACTTAGACACAAGGGAGTCCGAGGACTGGACTGCACATCAACTGTTTGGGGACTAAGGGTACAGAACCAACATCTCCAAAACCCAAGTCCTATGACAAGGGCTTTATTAGTTATAGTCACAAGCAGAATATGGACATTTATTCTACTTCTCAGGGCAGAAATATACCTTTTTAAAAAGAAACTGCCATTTTCACACTTCAAATTGCTTTGGTATAAAAATAATGGCTGCATAAAAAAAAAAAAAGTTCACGTAAGAAACCTGCAAATCTGTTTTCTATTCTACATTGTGGCTAAGTTCCTAAGGAAAAGCTCAGAGGCCTGGCATTGACGGTACCTATAGGCGTCCAGAATATCATGACCTGAGGAAGGCTAGTCACTAAACACCATCAGACCAGTTCTGAAGTAGACTCTCAAGGGCTGTGCTCTTGAAATAATTCCTGAGGAAGCCTGGCCCTGACTTCTGAGAGCCCTGGCATAGCTGTTAGCTAACATGATGGCATATTCCCTGGTCATAAGATGCCGAGATGAGCAGACATGCCCCAGTGAACTCACAGTCTCCCTGTGGGAGTGCTGGAGTACACGAGATGGTGACAAACTGCCAAAGCAAGTCCATCGCATCTTCTGCTGAGGTCTGGGCATCCTCTGCAGAGGTAGTGACTTCCCAAGGAAGCCTGGAAACACAAGAGGATTTCCACATATGAAGGAAGAGACTGAGCATACGGTACCAGTGGGCACAGGGAACCAGTGGGCACAGGGAACCAGTAGATGCCAGCCTTAGGGTTGACCTCAGAGTGCTCTCAGAGACCCTACTGAGGCCAGAGGCACAGAGCTAATGGGATGTACAGGGATATAAAGCTGGAGGGGAATATTACAGAAACAACACGGAGAACTTGATACCCTGGCCTAAGATACTTACATTGTAAGACTAATTGGGGGGGGGGGGCAGCATTTGGAAAAATGGTACAAGAAAAAAAGTTAAATACCTCAGCCATCACTTTAATAAAGGATCCCCTTCCATAGTCAACCACCCAGAACAGCAAGATGGAGCCTCTAAGAGATGTTACCAGAGGAAAAGATGGATGTCATCTAGACCCAAACCCACAGCTTCACTGCCTCTTTCTTCTAATACTGCAACTCTTACAGGAAGTAAACCAGGTTTCCCGACCCAATCAAGACCTCCACTCTCTCATGAGAGACAGCCAGCACTGTCAGCTCCCGACGGGCTGAGACCAGCTCCGGACAGCAGAGCCCAGTCTGCTCATTTCTGTGTGTGCTGAGAAGCCCATGATACAGAGCTCCTTCCTGGCAAGCCAGCACTACAAAGCGGAGCCCTCAGTTACCCATGCCCTAGCCTGCTGTGATCATGTCAGATGTGTGAAATTGCTCTTTCCTTTAAAGAAGCCCTGGTAGCGATTCTGTGCGTCCACAGATGTAGGAAAATGAAATACTCCCTCTGCCCCTAAGGAGCTTCGTAAAAGGAGATACAATAAATACAGCAAAGGCCAAGAGCTGAGGGAGGGACAGACACGGAGGCACAAGTCCTAGAACACGCTATGACATGGGGTGATCACTTATTTACACCCATGTGAGAGAAAAGAAACTCAGTCGTGTACCTCAGCCGACAGCCAGGAAGTACCACAAACAGGAGCCGAACCTGGATCATGCGTCTAAGCATGAGCAAGTACACGCTGCTGCCCCCACCCCCACCCCAGCTAACTGGTGCAGGTTAGCGCACAGAACCGTTTTCTAGGGCAAAGGAGGCAGTGGTGGGGAGCAGATGGTGGCTGAGATTAACTCCTCTATAGGTCTACAGGAGTCTACAGATAGGAGTGAGGTCATCTCAGACCTCCCGCACATAAGCGGAAACACAGAGGTGAGGGAACACAGATCTGGGAAGAGGCAGAGACGGTGCTCAGTGAGCGGGGGTATCAAGGGAATCGACAGTGGACACATACTGGGGTCTGGTTATGAGCAGGACAGGAGTCTTGCTCACAGCTCTGACTACTAGAGCGATCATACATTCAAAGGGAACCACAGCGTGGTTTCAGCATTCCTTGGAATTTCCTTGGAATTTCGTGTTCCTAAACTGGGGCCAACCAAATAGCCTTTTGTGATCTGGGCCAGGAAACAGGATAAGCCCTCAGGTTTCTTTGTGCCACCATACAGAAGGAAGGATGCTGTACACAGCTTTGACACTAGGGGTGAGAACATCTTTTCCTGTTTTACACATCCTGACCTTGAAAAGAGCCCCTAGTAGATTTCAGACCCCAGCGGGAGCAGAAGCTCTCAGGCTTCCTGAACAGGGTGCACGCGGGCGCGCGAGGACTGGGGTGGGAATCGGCACCGGACACAGGCTCCTCCACTCCGCGGTCTTTCCAGTTCTTAACTGCAGAGCTTTCCCAAGTCACTTCCTTTTAACAGGGACCCAGGTTATACGATAGAGATGCCATTCCCGAAGCCAGGTTACCATGACAGCAACTAAGTCATGAGGCTGAAGACGAGGACATGCGCTTGTACATGTAAGCTGACATGTTCGGCCCAGGTGCCGCACCCCCCCCCCCAGAAGGCACCAACCACGCTGATAGCGCGGTATGAAAGCTACCCAGTCCTCCTGGACAAGCGGTCTAAATCCGGAGTTGTCAACAGTTTTTTCTCCTGCTGAAAATTGAGCTGTATTCCCCAGGCAAGCCATTACATCTTTTTGTGCCAAATTGTTTTCATCTTTTAAATGACCCAGTAATCCCACTTTGGGCAATATACATAAGGGAATAATCCAGAAGGAAAAAAGACGGCAATTTGTTCGGAGATGTTATTCATAGTGCTATTTCTAGTTCTTTATATATCCCTCTATTATAGCACTTATCTCACTGTGCTGTAATTATCCGCTCCCCTACCCTACGCCTCCAAATTATCTCTGAATCAATCCCCAGCACCTAACACAATGCCTGGCATACAGTAAGAACTCAATAAATGTTTGTTGACTGAATGGGTAATAGGAAAGAAATTTTCAAAGAAACGAGTGAGCGCAAACAGCCCAGTTTTTAAGAGATGGTGTTAAACTGATTTCTTTTTTCCCCCCCCCGTAGAAAACCTCGTAACTTTAGACTGCAAACTATTTAAAGAGGACTATTTAAAAAGCCTCAGGAATGATTGCCCGCTGATTTAGTTTAGGGTCTTTTTTTAAATGTCCATGCTCAGCCAATTGTGGTACAGGTGGCCAAAGAGTTCCCAGAGGCAGGAGACCCATGCAATGTCCTTTAGCCTGAGCACTAGAGGTGAGGGCTTAGTCAAGTAGCCTCTCACCAGGACTCTGAAGCTACTCTGCTGTGGGATTCTGACTAAATTCCCAACAAGTCAGAGACCTTTCTCTCCACAAAAAAAAAAAAATACGGGTATTTTCTGAAAAGCCCAGCTCGTGCAAAGGATGCCCAGAGAGGAGCAGGTGGTAGAAAGCTTAGCTCAAGTGAAGAAGACAGGCAAAAGGCCTTCTCACCACAGCCGCAAGCCACAGGGGCATTTAATGCAAAAGCCTCTCTGGGACCTCTGAGCATTGCAGGCCCACTTTACAAGATGGAAGGTGTTCTGCTAAAGGTGCAGGAACAAGAGACAGAAAACATGGTGAAAAAGGACCAGAGACTCAGCACCCTCAACTGTTTGACTAAAGCAATTGTTACAATTTCTCTACAAAATAACACTCGTGCGTTTATGAAGCTCTGGGTCCACTCAGCTTGACATTACTCTAAAGGAAATCACACCTGGCATCCTATTGAAAACTCTGAAACATGTCCTGAACTTCTCCCTCCCCCAAACCCATTGCCACAGGACTGCTTGGGTCAGCCCCGCCCATCCCGCCCACCCCGCCCCGCCCCCCTCTACCCCCCTCACCTGGAATGTACCAAAAGTCTCTTTAAGTTTTGAGCTTCGGATACTGCCCTCACATTACAAAGAACTCCTCTGCTGCGCGGCTGCCAGGAAGCCAACTGTAAACAGTAAGCAGCCCTAACTTGGGTCTAGCGGTGGGCTCACACCTTCAGCACGCCTAGCTCCTGGCCGCTGCTTTTGCATCTGCAGTCCTGACCTGCCAGCATAGCAGGCCCCTGGGGCTCACCACACAGTGCCTTCCCCCTTTGCACCAGCTCTCCATTGCCTGCCTTTCCCTTTCCTCCCAGATGGCTGGCCCCTGTCACCCAGATCCCGTTGGAACAGACCTTGCAGAGCCCCTCCCCCACATTTCGCCCCATGCCCTGGGCGACTCCTCATCAGGATTATTGACAGTTCCCCCTCACTTCCCTGTTTATTTCTTATCTCCTCCCCAACACACCCTAGCTGCTTTGTATATTTAATTATGCAGTCTGCACCCTGAGCAGGGATACTACCTACAACCGAACTATGCAAGAAGCAGAGACCTGGTAATGATCGATAAAACTAGGAGATCAGGAAGATAGCTTAGTACTGAGTTCAAGCCTAGGAACCCAGGTTTAAAAGACCAAGCATGATGTCACACGTGTGTAATTCCAGTAATAGAGAGGTAGAGACAGGCAGGCCTCTAGAATCATTGGTCAGATCAACCTTGCCTACCTGGTGAGTCCCAAGCAAGTGAAAGATCCTATTTAAAAGAGAAGAAAAAAATGACAGCATCTAAAGTTGTTCTCCACTAGCCTACACACACACACACACACACACACACACACACACAATTTAATAAAATTATAAAAAACACACGACACAGAAGAACCCTGGCAGATTGGGGCTCAGTAGCCCAGCCTTGGACTAACACCTGGCCTTAGCACTAAAACAAACCCAGTGACTAAGCCTATATGCAAGGACCAATACGGGACCTGGGCAGGTTCTCACAATTCCTTACGCTTTTGTAAGAAAAGCATTCCTTGCTTTTCTTACAGATAAACTAGGAAAGCATTTGCCTTATAACATGAGGAAATTACAGCAAAGCCACAGTGCTTACTGTAGAGCTCAGCGCAGAGGAAGCATCTGTGGTCAATAGCTACATTTTCTAGGCAAGATTCAGAAAACAGCGTGGTGCTTCCCAAGCAAGACACAGATCAACAGCAGAGTCAGTCAAGGGGCCCCCACGGTGAGCAGAGCCATTCATTATGAAAGCCACTTCTGCCTTGCTTGTAGAACAGTGTGAGTATACTGTCAGGGGAATGCACTGAGAGAAGTCTGGGTGTTCAAATCCTACCAAATGCAACAAGCAAGCCACACCCTCACATCCTCCAGCACCTTATGATACTGTGATGGACTGGACAATGGCTGGCTCTTGCAGCTCTGAAAACCCATCATGTCTACACAAAGTCACACGTGCAAAGTCTATCTTCTAGACTCTGTGGGCCACACCAATGCTGCACAGCAATGTGTCACACTTCAAGCCCAAGCACAACTCGACCCTGCAGGATAAGACCACTCCTCCCCAAGTTCCCACACGCATCCCTTTTGGTTTATGGCTTTACACCTAGCAATCAGACAACATCCCCAAATTATCTTTCTACCCAACTGAAGCTAAGCCTCAAGTGAGAGCAAATATCTGTATAGTTTGGGGGTTTCTGTTTTTAGGTACAAATAAAAGTTTTCCTCAGACTGAGCCCATTTCTAAATCTCTCTGTGAGAATTGCTCCCCTGGGAAACAGCTCTCCCCACTCAAACTTGCAGCACTGCAGCACTGAAGTAGTCAACGTTCCTTACAATATTTCCCACCACCCTAGGTAAGCCAGCATCCCAGGTCTGCTGGCACAAATGCCACTGGCAATAATGATGTACTCACGTGAGGAGGTCGCCACCACAGACAGCTGGCCTTCACTGCCCTTACTCCCTCTCACCAAGCCAGGCCCAGGGCAGAACACAGCAGGGATGTGGTCCAGAGCCTGAAGGGAACTGAGCTGAGGCACTCTCTCCTCAGCCTCCAGAACAAGGGGCAGAGGAATGGAGGGGGAAGGGCAGGGGGCGGGGGAGGGGGCTCTACTTTGTTTCTGGAAACAAGAATTCAAATCCTGCTTCTCCCAAACCCTGAGTCACCTCCTTCCCTTCCAATAGATGAGTGTGGTGGGTAAACATTTCCATATATGGAGAAGAAGGCTGGAGGATGTCAGAAAAATCTCCCTTCACTCTGGCACTTGAAGAGCATGCCCCGCACAAGGCAGACCTCCTTACCCTGAGTAAATCCTTAACCCTCACAGACGAGGATCTCTCAACTGCTAACACCACACACACCACAGACTTGGAATATTACTCCTAACACACATGCACACATACACAAACACATTCACGTGTGTGTGTGTGTGTGTGTGTGTGTGTGTGTGTGTGTGTGTTGTGCATTCCTGTTCCGGAAACAGCCTCCCAATCCAGCAAAGGAGGGGGACGGTTTGAAAGTTTAAAGACTCCCTTAAGACTGGGACTGTCCAATATGCCACAAGAGACTATTTGCAGAATAGAAGAAAATCTTTGATTGCTACTCATCTGAAAGAAGATTAATATCTAGAATGAACAAAGAACTCAACCAAGTAAGAACACAAAATTAAACAACCGGACTCATAAATGCACTGAAGAAATAGTTTTCAAAAGGTGAAATACATTGACCAATAAGCACCAGATGTTCAACACCTCCAAGCAGAAATGCAAATGAGGACTCCACTGCGGTCCTGCTCACTCCAGTCAGTATGTCTTCACTCAGTGTCAGTGACTGCTTGCAAGGATGTGGACAAAAACTTACCCTCAAACTGATGGGATGAAATCTGGTCCAGCCACTATGAAAGTCAAGATAGAAGACCCTCAAAAAGCTAAATTTATAACCACCATACGATCCAACTAGTCTGCTCCTAAGTACTTTACCAACCATGGGCTTCCGATCAACATGTCAGTGTGATACACACACACACACACACACACACACACACACATATATATATATATATATACATACATACATACATATATATGTACATATATACATACATATATATGATGGGGGTTTGCATTCATAAAAAAAGAAGAAAGTTATCTCATCTTCAGGAAAACAGATGCTCCTGGAGATGGTCATATTAATCGAATTATGCTAGTCTCAGGAAAATGTTGGAAATTTCTCTCATTTGTGGTTCCTAGGTTTTACATAGATACATAAAATCATGTATGTATATATGACATGAAAGTAGAAGAGGACACAGTAAAAGGGGACAGCACCTGATGACAGCTGGGGAAGGAAAGGGAAGGAAGGAAAGGGTGGGGTACGAAGAAAGCAGACAGCATAACTGTCAATGTCCAAATCCAGCACAGAGAGTACAATGTTACAGACACCATCCTAACACAGCACAGCAGAGTGTACAATGTTACAGATGCTATCCTAACACAGCACAGCACCGTGTACAATGTTTCAGATGCTGTCCTAACACAGCACTGTATACAATGCTCCAGTGTCCCAACAGAGCACTGTGTACAATGTTACAGACACTGTCCTAACACAGCACAGCACTGTGTACAATGTTATAGTGCCCTAACACAGCACAGCACTGTGTACAATGTTTCAAATGCTATCCTAACACGGCATTGTGTACAATGTTACAGACACTGTCCTAACACAGCACTGTATGCAATGTTACAGTGTCCTACCACAGCACAACACTGTGTACAATGTTACAGACAACAAACATTTTTAACTTAAATTGAGTAAAGAACCAGTCAATACCGTATACATGATGATACATGTAACAATACATATCATTTTCAGTGAAACACCTATGCCAGGAGCCAGGAGGCTCCCCCATGTTACATAGGCACTGAGACAACTCTCTACAGACTTTTGAGCTGGGGAGTTGCCTGCCACTTGGTTTAGCATGAATTCTTACAGTGAGACAGACATCAGGATCCACAATGCAGAGTCTGCCAGACTATTGTCAGAGCATGGCTGTTAGGCGAGGGAAAGGCAAATCAGATAGTACAGCTTGTAAAATTAATTCTAAGCTCGAGGTCCTGTGAAATCTTTGATGACTAAGTTGGAACTGTGAAGCTAATCAGAAATGAATCTGGTCAATGTGACTCAAGACAAATCAAGGGAGAGAGAATGAAAGGCAGACATGAGACTAGGTGGGCTCTCAGATGGGAGATTCCAGCTAGCGTCCCTCTGGTCTCTGGTGGCCCCATGTCTTGCTTGAACTTACTCTGCTGTCGCTAATAAAGCTATTCTGAGATGAGGTGAGTCCTTTTTCCAAATTATAACCAATTCTCAGGCTCTTCGGACCTCACTGTGAGGCTGCTTCTTCCAACATCAAGGAATTGTCAGTTACAAACAGCACTGGGCAAGGAGTAATGGTTCCCAAGCTCTAAGCCAGACCAGTCACTTCTGATTGTACAATGCTATGCAAATCAGTTCTACTCTGCTGGCTCCCATTCCCTTATCCAAAAGCCGGACAGCTAGCCTGAACTTATCCAGCTATGTGCTCAAAACCAGTTTCTAGTTCTTCAGTCCAAACGGTCCCTCCGAGCTTATTTTGATGCATTGTTTATATTTTAATAAGACATGAACACCAAGATAAGGGATGCACATAGGCATGCGGTTAAGGCCCCTGCCACCACCCAGCAGATGCCAGCTCAGAAACCAGGTCCCACACACTGCAGCCCTCCTGGCAGGAGGATGGAGAGGAAAGGAATGGTTCTGCTGGGAGCAGTTTCTGCTTGTGTGTGCGTGGACAGGAGCTTTTGAGCTGAGAAGTAAGATGTTGCCCTGAAAACACTACGCAGGAAAGAGCTAGGAACTTCCAAAGCCAAGGTCCAAGCAGTGAGGCATCAGGATACATATGAAAATCAGAAGAGAAGACTCACATTTACCCTCTGCTGGGCAAACATCTACAAGTTAATCTCCTTATCAGCAAAGGGACGTCTCAGTCCCTGTGTGTATGTGGTCTTTTTTCCTCCCAGCCACGGAGCACCTCTGACGCACCATGCCTGACTCTTCATGAATCCCCCTTAACATCTCCACGGTCTCCCATGAGACAGAGATCATATTTCAGACAGCTGTTAATTCCATCTTTGCACAAGAAAGTTCTTCCTTATATGGAACCAAAGTCTGACTCCCTAGCCTTCAACCTCCTGGCCCTGCTCGGCTCCTTAGGACCATATGTCAAGTAATGTTTATCTCACTGGGTTGGAATTCTTGTAGGTAACTGTATATATAGAAACAAAGCTACCCAAGACCTCAGTCCACATGCAGGCATGCCCTCTCCTGACCAAGTCACACTGCTGACTCTTCATGCAACTGTTACCAACGTGAAATCCAGATTCTGCGGATTTTCCAATGTGTTAATGCTAAGCAACATATTCAATATGTACACTGCTATCCTGTGAAATCGAAAGCACCTTACAAAACCCAGTCTCTCCTCTCCTTCTGCAACTCCTGTGTGTGTGTGTGTGTGTGTATGTCTGTGTGTGTGTCTGTGTGTGTGTGTGTGTGTGTGTGTGTGTGAGAGAGAGAGAGAGAGAGAGAGAGAGAGAGAGAGAGATCAGAAAAGCTAAGTTCTACCACTGAGCTGAATCCCCAGTCTTCTTTTCCACTTTTTACCTTTTTTATTGTAAATAGAGGGTTACTAAGTGGTTCAGGGTGAGTTTCTAGTCACTTCTATGCCCCAGGTAGGCCTTAAAATTGAACTCCTCATGCTGCAGCCTCCACTGCACCTGGGCATCCTGGTCTGGCTCCTAGGCACAGTGAGAATGGATCTCTTTACATCTGTGCAAAACTAAAGAAAGCAATCTTTAAGGCTAGCTCTCCTCACCCCTCTGCCGGCCTTTCTACATGCCCGTCCTTCATGGATGGAGTCTGCGGTACAGATCCTGTTCTTCAACACTAGAACGCAGTCCTGCCAGACCCAAAAACATGTGTGTGTGTGTGTGTGTGTGAGACACATTCACATAAACACCACACACACACACACACACAAACACACACACATGTCAAAATTCTTACCAAGAATATTAAAAATGAGTTCTGAACGAAAATGGGTAAGCACAACTGTTAGAACAACACAGGCAGCGAGATCAGCTTGCTCATCACAGGGTTGGAGCACCTCACAGAAGTCCTGTGGAGTGAGAGAAGGAAAGAGCCTGCCTCTTCATGTATACCTCAACTGCACTACTGGAATTCGAGGTTCATGGAGTCAAAATGACAGGGCTTCATGTCACCAGCGTGCTCCACCATAAGTGCCACCCCAGGCAGCCTCACTTAATCTCCACTCACAACTGCCTGTGGGGGGAAACATAATACCCAGTGGGCCAAAAAGAAGGCACCGCACACAGCCAGCACGCCTAAATTCGCAAGGCTACAGCAACAGAAAGTCCACAAAGGAACCCGAGGACCGGAGTCTCCAGGTGTGACTCTACTCACAGTGTGACCTCTGGCTTACTGTTTAACTCTTCTAAGCCTCGGTTTCTACACCTGAAAATCAGAGATTACAGCAGTAACTCAGGCCTCCCTCTTGGAGCAGTTACAAGGATCAGATGAGATAATGAGAATGAAAGCCCCCTGGAAAAGAGTAAGGCCTAATAAAAGCGTGAGGGATTACTGTGTGATTACTTGCAAATGACTATGCATTCCATTACAAATACACAAAGCAGTGAGGTCATTCACTAGACAAAGAGATGCTAGGCCCTGGGAATCACAGGAGGATGAGCTCCTGCTTTACAGGTTAGGTCTAGACGCAGCTCACAGCTCCGCAGCAGCTGTCAGGGTCTCAAATTCCAAGTCACATAAGTCTACAGGGCAGCTCAAGACAAAATCTCCCTTTTCAGCTAAAAGCAAACTCTGGGCAAGAAGTAGGTAATAGAGATGGATGTCTGGAAGACCCTGAGAGTCTCGGTTCCGGGAACGTGGCCGTCAGTGTTTTCCTTGGAGTAGTTGTTAGAAACCCGGGCTCCAGTCTCTCTGCAATAAGCCCGTGGGGAAATAAATGTGCATACAGTAAGGAACTTTTTACCCAGGAGCACTGAGGAAGTGTCCAAGCATGAATTAACCAAGGGCTCAAGATACTTCAAGTTGCAGATATGGAAAGAAGAGGGCACTCCAACCAGTTAACCCTTCCAGCCCCGCTCACAGAGGCGCCACATGGAGTCTGGCCCGAGAGGCAGCACGCACTCAGGAGCAGAGTGAACCGAGACATGGGGTGCCTTTACCAACCAGCCTTCTTGCCAGAGGCCACCCTCAAGAGCAGTCCCAGGCATCTCTGAGGGCCCCTTTTCAAGCCTCTTACAACACTCTAGCTGTCAGGTCCTGCAAAGAACCAGGTACTCACTGTCATTTATAGAGGGGCTCTAAAGTCCCAGAAATGCAGCCCCACACTGGTGAGAAAGCAGCTCATTGCTGATTTTCTGGTCGGCACTATGCAACCTGTTCCCCCCCCCCCCCCCCGCTAGAAAGAAGCCACAGTGGAAGGCGGGCTATGAGTCCCAGTGGCTGGGTTAGACTTGGGGCCAGGCATTAAAAGCAGTTACAGCAGACAACAGTCATGAAGGCAGGAAGGAAACGGTAGATAAAAGATTCCAGTGTAGACAGCGAGAAGATACTCTAGGGAACAGCAAGTCAACTACAGTCAATCTACAGGACATACAGGGCATTAGTGAGGGTGTCCAGAGAGCTGGATATAAATGAAGACATCTCAGAGCAGTGGGAAAAGCCAACCGTTCAGAGCTTAAAAGGGGAGGTTATACTTTGCTTGCTGTTTTCGTTATAAAGAAGCAAAGCTCTGATGACACCATTGATAAGATTTTAAAAATCACTGAAGAATACTAAGAGTAATAACTACAATGTAATGAAGACTTACTTCACATTAGCAACTGTACTGCAGTTTTACATATACGCAGATGTGGGGGGTGGGGGTGTTATCTAATAGCAGTGACAACCCTGTGAGCTAGTCGTTCTCTTCCCATATGATAGAGGAAATTAATGATAAAGACAAAATAACATAATTATATCCCAGAGATGGTGGATGCAAGGAGCCAAAACGGCTGTTCACAGTACAAATTCCGACACCTTGAAATTCCCAAACCATCCTAACTCCCTCCCCAACTGCCCACCCTCTAGCTACATCACTTCTATGAGATGAAATCTGTTCACTATAACTAACATGCATATGACCATATGTAGCATAACTGCCCCCAAAAGACCTGACAGTAAATAGTCCTGCCGCAGGGTGCCTTCCTCCCAGTGAGCACTCAGTAGCTGTGAGGGTTTGGACAGGCAAGGCTGGGTCAGGAAGGTAACAGAATATAAGTTGTAACAGTTCACTTTTTCCTAGACAGAAATTAAACCAGTCAAAGCAAGATTACCAGGATGAAAAGAAAAGGTGTAGCAAGAGGGACAGACACCGTTCAAGGTTGCTGTGCTCAGGGCAGTTGGAGGGCTCTGTAGCCGCTCAGGGCTGAATGACCCTGAGCCTGCAGCAGCTGTTCCCGAGGCCTCAAAGGGAGCCCAGGCAGATCAAATACTTCCTTGACAAAAGAAACAAGCGCATCCCACTAAGATAGGAATGTGAGTTCAGAAAGGCACTTTCCACTAAGTGTCAGGGAGTCAGGGACATGCAGAGCTGGGTGACTCCGCCCCGGGACCCTCACAGCTTGTAGCCGTGCTAAACCACTGTGGGTTTTGCCTTCATGGAGAGGCGTTGGGCTTCCATGGTGATTGTCAACCTTTCATCTCTCAGCACAATTTCTCCTGTAAGTGAACACTGTGAGATGTTCGGCTTTTCAAGGGCAGGCCATCAGAGCTGCCAGCCCACTTCAAGCCTCCCTCCCCCCCTACTTCTCAACTTGTTGACACCCCAACTCTAAGACCACACTGGAGGAGCTCCCAGAGCTTGAAAACCATCAGCCCTGAGTTCTTTAAGGATCCTCTAATTGTGCGACTTCACCGTACATCACTGAGATGTACGTCTTCTTAACAGTTCCGTGTTATTACCTGTGAGAGGTATGTAGTATTATACATGGGTATCACACAGCACAGGACAAAGAATTCTCAATTTAGAAAACCTGGGTGAGAATCCTGTGTCCACTGAGCATGGCGGCCCATGCCTTTCCCGGCAGAGGATGGCCTGGAGTTCCAGGACAGTCAGGGCTACACAGAGAAACCTTGTCTCAAAATTAACAACAAAAACAAAAGAATCCTATAATCCTATATTCTCCCAGCAGTTACAAGTTACCTATACTGTTTTTTTTTTTCTAGAGATGGGACCTGTGAGATACTCCAATAGACATTATTAACACGTCAATTTACATTGCTAGATTTGGAACCATATACACATCACCAACAAAAACAGATCCAGCACGTTGTGTATGTATGAGTGTGTATATGTACCTATGTATGTGTGTATGTACATATGTATATATATTAAATTCATATATTAATACACATACATGAATACGTGTATATATGCACATAGCCATACACACACACACACATATATATGAACATATGCAACAATAGTAAATAAAGCAAAAGAGACTATCATCTTGTGAAGGGGGACATTTGAGGGAGGGTAACAGAGGACTGGAGAAAGAAGGAGTGGGAAGTGTTATACTTCCATTGCAAATAAAAATACACTTAAAAAGAGTCCTGAAGTCCTTTACTTCTCTAAACTTCAGTTTTCTCGCCTGTCAATGGAAATCAACCACCTTAAATGGCCTGTATGACAATGAGTTAGCTTAATAAGTTAGTTCATGGGATGCCACGGTATAGGCTATACAATAGGATTATCGATTAGTTGCATCTTGGTCCATAAATGAAAAGCAGATAGCCTCATGCCGTTGTAAACTTGTGGACTGTTCAACCCAAACCCTGGCAATCGTAAAGAATGAGTAACAAAGTCAGGAAATGTAATACTGGAAGGCGTGGCTGCTTCCAAGGTTTCCAGTGCTGCAGTGTGTGGTCCCACCCACCTACCTGTCACTAATTGGATTGAGTGGATTATCACAGGGAAGTATTTGGGGGACAGAGGGAGATGGTGGATGTAAATGGGACCAGAGTGCCCATGAGCTTTCACCGCATACATCTATAAAATTCTCAGAGATACTTTGTTTTTGTTTGGGAATTTTTTGTTGTTGGTTGTTGGTTGTTTTACTTTGAGAAACACACTCTGAGTCCCAAATTCTCTGAGTAGCTTATCTTAAAGTTTGTCTTCAGAGTCTCTGAAACTCATCGCCTTAGACTGCTGATGACAACCAAGATAGTCAAGGACGTGAAAGGAAAGGTTTGAGAAGAACTACTGTTTCAGACCATGGGAAGAGGGAAAGAATTAGTATCTCCATATTCACACCAGCAAACAGCTAAGGGACCTGAGAAGTCCTGGCTGTCCTCTGACCTCCAGGCGCTTGGCGTGCACAGATGGGGTGACAACAAGCAGAAGCCCCTTTCATCTGCATGCTCTACAGAACAAAGGACACTAGAGCCTGAACTCCTCCTGGACCGTGCACGCGTGACCCCTTAGGGAAGTTCTGTGACTGAAATGTGTGGCCAGGAGAATTTCTACTAGCCCACCTCTTCACTGAAGACGGTCGCAGCGGTTACCTTAAACATCCATGTCACTTCAGCCACGCCTCTGTGATTCTTTGCAGTGACAAGAGTTCCTCCCCTGCCTCCCTTGTTTAATGTCTCCTGACAGATAAAAAGCATGGCGCCCATCTGACTGACATATCCTCTCACAAGCACTTGAGCCAGAAGTCACATGACACATTTTGACTCCACAGCATGTGCACTGAACTCCCTCCCCCACCGCAGGATGCAAGTGAAGTCCTGCATTAAGGGGGCATGTTGGGGGGGGAGGTGTCCAAAGCCAGCTCACCTGGGACCCTGGGAAAGTCACTGTCATTCTTTGAAACACAATTTCTTTATCCATCAAATCAACCCGTACATCTGCATGCCTTTTTCACATGACCCTGGAAGCCTGTCAGAAATGAAACCAAGCATCCTCGCAACACATACACACACACACACACACACACACACACACACACACACACACATTCAGTTCCATCCCTAAGATTACCTGCCCAACCTTCAAAATCATGGAAGACCTAACCAGAATGTTAGAAAGCTATGCAGAGCTTAAAACAACAACAAAAAGAAAGAAAGAAAGAAAGAAAGAAAGAAAGAAAGAAAGAAAGAAAGAAAGAAAGAAAGAAAAAAGGAAGGAAGGGAGGGAGGGAGGGAAAGAAAGAAAGAAAGAAAGAAAGAAAGAAAGAAAGAAAGAAAGAAAGAAAGAAACCCAACAGGGAAAACCAAGCATGCAATATGCACCTGGCATGCTTCATGACCTGGATGGTCCACAAGGGAGAAGAGGAGACAACACGCCTTCCTGGAGGACACCTGGAAGACCTGCTTCTCTGGTGAGCGTAGGTACCTACTGCTACCACCTGGCCGCCACGTGCTTGCTGAGCTATGGAGGCAATGAGGCTGTGGCAGGCCAGCACAGCCCCTGATTATCCTATAAAGAGCTAACACTGACTGCCTGGCTCTCCCAGAACTATAGGATCCCAGACCTGGCTAAAGCCAGATGTCACTTAAACCAAGTTCTGGAAATCAGTGGTCTGGGGCACTCACGAGAAAGCACTGCTGACGTCCCCGGAGTGCATGGTAAGTGAGGGGTGGGTCTGTGCTCTCAAGGGCTGCTCCGCTGTCTTATGAGATATGGTTCCGAAAGGCAACCAAGTCCCAGCCTCTCCAGAACCCATTCCCAACCTTCTCTTCCCATAGTACATAGGCCCTACTGCCATCCAACACACACTTTAAGGTGAGGGCTTGATTTCTGTTGGATCCTCCATCCCTACCCATATTCTATATACCCCTCAATGAACATTAGCAATTCTCAGCAGGACTGACATTGCCTTTTAGAGAAAGTATGTTACTCAGTCACTGCGTCTCCTGTATCAAAGGCCAGCTAGCACCCTTAGCCATGCCCTCTAACTACCAATGGTGACCCACCCTCTGAGGACTAAGACAACAGAACACTCCTAGGCTTTCTCATTTCCCCATAAGGAGACAACTGCATTGCTTCTGACTCTGACTCTCAGCTCTGTAGAACATCTTCATCCCTAGCTCTTCAGACTGAACCCCCTTCCCTGAATTTGCCGACCTCCTAGGTAGAACATCAATCATGATCTTCCTCGGACTACTCTTAACTACGCATTTGATTTATTCTCCTGCCCAGTACGGGCTCCCAAAGGAAGAATCCAGGCTTAATCTCTGCATATTGCCAAGTAAAGTTCATGGTCAGGTTATAGTAAGTGTTTATATGTAGGGGCACAACTGTGTGGAGATCAGAATGCACTGGAACATCACAAATAAACAACTCTAGTCAAAACTAGGGAAAATGCAATCAAGACGCTGAATGTCGGTAACCAGCCTGCTCTTCTGGGATATTAGGCATATTAAGTTATATAAATAAACTTAAACAGTAGACATTATACTTAATTATATTACTATGATATTAAGACGACTTATAAACATTAAGCATTTCAGGATAATAACTCCAGAGATTTCTACATGAATGAGTTAGGGGCACATATATTCGCTCAGCTGGCTGAGGGGTAATTTCTCCGCCCTGAGGTACCTTGCAGCGCTACAGAAGGACATCCTGCTGCACACAACCTTTCAGCCACACTCTCAAAACTTGGAAATAAGGCTCCATCACGGAGAGGCTCTAGTGTGGGATAGTGAAGGGGGAGTGAATTCAAGCCTCCCTGCCGATCTTTCCACCCCCAAATGGCAATGTGTAAGGGAGGGGTCAAACAGCCTTTGCACAGGCAACATCAAGGCCAGTCACTAGCTACAGGGACGGTGGGGCAGCCAAGTTTGAGGCACCTCAACAGTGGCCTCCTAATCGCACGTTCACTGTCCCGAGGTCGTGTCGATATATATAATCAGTTCAGAAACCCCACAGCTGCAGATACCACCTTCTGACTCCCACTGTTTGCATCTTTCCAACAATTTTGGTAGCACCTCTTGCTCTGAATTAATTCCCTCCACTTAAATTATACACGCTTCTCCAAGTGTCATTTCTTTCTTTTTTTTTTTTTTTTTTCCATTTTTTTTTCCGTTTTTTTCGAGACAGGGTTTCTCTGTGTAGTCCTGGCTGTCCTGGAGCTCACTCTCAAGACCAGGCTGGCCTCGAATTCAGAAATCCGCCTGCCTCTGCCTCCCAAGTGCTGGGATTAAAGGCGTGCACCACCACGCCCAGCCAACCAAGTGTCATTTCTAATAGGAAGAAAAAAAAAAAAAAAAGAAAGAGCTGGTTCCTTGATTGGACCATCCACCCCTCCTATCTCATGTGTCTTACACTAGGTCTTAAGACATTTCTTCTGCACAGGCAAAATTACCTCACTTTATTGCAATAAGCCAATAAATCTAGAACTCTCAAACTGATGTAGCAGGCAAAATAATCTAGTCACAGTTACACGAACATGCTTGTGGTCAGTGTAAACACCAAGTCACACAAAACAAAGCCCGCTTATGGTGTAAGTATTGGCCTCTTCCTTAAAGGTTCTGGCTTGGCCCGTTTTCCAGAGTCACGCCTCTCAGGCTTGCTTGCTGTACTCCTGGATCACCCAGCCTCACACAGCGCCATGCACAGGACTTGAGAAACATTTGCTCCTTTCTCTCGTCTTGGCTGAAAGGAGACGCCCATGCGGTGCTCTGAAGGGTGGCCCCAGCGGATGTCCAGCTCGTCCAGAGCCTGACAACTGCAGCAAGGTTTAAAGTCCCTTCCCCTGCCACGTGGGTGGGTTTGAGTTTGCGCTAACGGATGGAGAAGAAGAACACAGCTCCCGATTAACAACTCCTGGCTTGTCAGCAAGCTGGGCAGTGGTCACCCTCTCTCCTTCCTTCCCTCCCTTGGGCTCTCCCTCCCTTCTTCCCTCCCTCCTTCCCACATCTGGGTCCCTTTCCTCCTTCCTTCAACCTTCCTTTCAAGGCCATCGAAGTAAGCGTGTGCTGTGAAGAAATTCTAACCTGGTGAACATATCCAGTCATCCTGACCTGTGACTGTCGGGATTGCATGCCTAACCTTTACCTCCTCCAGTCAAGACCACAGGCCTTGTAAAAAAAAGGGGGGGGGGAGGGGGTCCAGCCATATAGGAAGATGTCATCCTTCTTCTTTGTCCTGCCTAAATTCTTGACCCAGAAAACCCATGAGCACACGTGATCGTTATATGCCCTAAGTTTGCAGCCCTGACTGTTCTTTTCGTGTTCTTTTAGAGCCGTCCCTGCTCTGACCACTCAGACCTTCCATCCTACAGCGATGGTGACCACCAATGATCTGGTAATGAACGCTGGCTCGGCTGCGTGATGGCAAACAAGGTATGGGTTCTCTCTGTTACTACCACTCTGGGGTGCAGCAGAGGTCATGGAGGAATCGAGGTTAAACAGACACAGACGAAGCAGCCTTGCTCAACTCTGCATCTGCCTAGTAAGCGCACTGAGGAATGTGGCCTCCGCGGGCCTCTGTTTTCTCATCTGTAAGATGGCTGAGCATGACTGGGAAGGCTAACTCCTGAAGGGCTTGTGAGGAGGAACTGAGAGATCCACCGAGGGCACACGTCCCCAGACCTGCAGCCATCTCTATGGCTGTTGGCTACCCAGCACCTCCCACTTGATAGTGTGATCACATCCCCTACACAGCTCCACTGTCTTCCTGCCCAGCCTGGAACTCAAGGCCTCAGACATGGCACACAGATCAAAACACTCAGTCCTGCCTAAAAAATAAGCCTAGCACTTCAAGACTGCAAGCTCCTGTGACCAGGAGTGTACACCCTGGAATCCCTGGCAGAGATTGAATTCTCAGCTCTGTCGGGACTTGCTGGGCACCTGAGCTCTTTGTACATATGTTTCTTTATATGCAGAACAGGGACAGAAATGATACCTTCCTCATGAAACCAATACAAATGAAGCAGCTACCACTTAGTAATGTCACCAAGTGCGTCAGTGCAGGAGCAGTCCGAGACTCGTTCAATCGTAAGCCCTGTCCAGAGCCTGTCCAGTGCCTGCTGGACAAGGTAAAGAGTGAGGATCCCAGCCACTCTCCCCAGCATTGTACCCAATCCGCAGCACTTCCCAGGCCTCCCCACAAGCACATTTAATGGGAAAAAAAATGTATCTAACTTGAACAGGGGCAAGCAGTCCAGACATACCAGGGCCGTACCTCTGGGCATAGCAAGATGATAAGGCCAATGTCAGAAAGCCTGCTTTTCCGCACAGTCAGCTCCTGTGGGTAAAATTAGCTCAGCTCTGCTCCAGTGCCAACCGGAGCCCCAAGGCAAAACTCACCCCAGGCAAAGCACGACCTCACCTGACCCTCACTCTCAGGAAGGGGTCCCTCATGCACATCATTAGGAACTGGGATGACTCACTTGGCTGTTTCCTGTCTCTGGCTGCTGAGGTCACCTCTCCGCTATCCAAAAGCGCAGCTCCACAGGAGAACTAAAGACAAATGCAAGCAGCCATTTCAGCTTTCTTTCCTCCAAGGCAGCTCACAGCAAGGACTGAGGAGGCTGCTTGCTACGCCAGCTGTGTACTGAGAAAGCTTCCTGGGTTGTATAACCCAGCTCACAGGCAAAGAGCCCGCACTTGCCCAGATAGACCCCTAAGGTGACTATCCTCAGCTTCCTACAAAGAGGAGAGTGTTGACTGAAAGACAGGCCTCTGCAGTACCTCTGTACCCTACAGAACATAGCACAGACTAGATGGCCACTAGCTTCTTCTCTCTTCCCTCTCGCCCCAGCCGAGCTCAAGGACCATCTCTTCTAGGACCCGCCCCACTGGCACTGCTACCCAACTAGACTTCCCATTAACTCCACAACCCTGCACCTGCACCCTTTATTCCCCAGGACTTACTCATTCAACAAATGACTAATGTACACATCTTTTGGACCTAAAGATACAGAAATGAAAAGAATGAACCTTTCCCACATTCAAAATGGAGGAAGTAGAGATAAGCAAGGTCAAAGGTTGTGGGGGATGGAGGAGCGAAGTCCTGAAAGGAATGCACAGGACCCTGGATTGAGCAGGGCGGAGGTGGGGGTGGGTGGGGGTGTGGGGGCAATGTTTCAGAGAAGAAAATGCAAGTGTCAAGTCATAGAAGGCGACAGAGAATCCAGGTACATTCCTGAAGACATGACTGCCTCCTGTTGTCTCTCCCCTTTAATAGATGCAAAACATTTGGAATTTTACCCTGGGTGAAGACTTTGAAAAATAGAGATAAGCAAGAACATGTTTCTGAGTTTATGATTCCACTCTAGAGGAATAAAGACCACAATCAAAGTGGGTATGAATGGGTAAGAAGGTCAGTTGAGAGCACTAAGAGAAAGGCTGGGCTCGGGAGGGGCCCTAAAGGACGACGGGAAGGGAGGGGTGTGGAGTAGCCACCACCATAGCTGACAAAACAACCTGAAGACAGGGAAGGGGACCCTGCGTCCTGCAGCCCACATCCACCCCCACCCCCACCCCCACCCTACGCCGTGTTCAGACTTGAGTGACTCAGCAGCTAGACAGAGACTTGCTTTCCAGAGTGACAACGACAGGCTGTTTCTTTATAAAGATTTCCAAGTGCCATGTCCAAGAGGCAGTGATGTCATAGGAGGGACTGCAGCTCAGGAGTCCTACTTGGGCCTACAGCTCACGAATTCTAAACCAGGAAACCTCAAGCATCAGGCAGGAACACAGATTCAAAGACACCCCAAGACAAAGTTCTAGAAGCCATATACCTGCGGCATGTGAGAAGAACAGAAGCCATCATGGAAACCTGGAAGAAAAGCTGAGGACATCAGACTGGGAAAATGATAACAAAGGCCAGGAAAAACTATGCTGGAGTGGACCACTTCTCTCCAGACTGAAACAGGTTAGAACAAAAAGAAAGAAGGATGAAGACACATGTGTGAAGATAAAGAAAGAGGAGAGATAGCCCAAGCTCAGAGACCAGAGTCCCACAAAGACTTCATGTCTCCTCCCAGACTTTTAGATTGGCCTTTTGCTTAGGACACAGTGTACACCACAGACATCTCATGTACTTCCTGGCCAGTCAGATTTTTGAAAAGTAACAGAAATTAATTTTATTAGCATATTTCATTTAATACAACATACCCAAATATCATTTCAAATTAACCAAAACAAAATTTATTTAAAAGATAATTTTTATCTTCTGTATACTAAGCTTTTGAGATCCGATGCAAATTTTGCATTGACAGCACATGTCAATTGGAGGTATCCACATTTTGACTTCTCCACTGCCATGTGTCATTCTGATCTAGCAAGGATGAGCGGGGTCTCAGCATGGTACCTGGCACACTGTACGTCTTTAAAAGCATGAAGAAGTGCATCCAGATGGGTGAGGAGAAGAACAAATGGATAAGCTACGTGGCCATTTCATTGAGAAATTCGGGGAATTTTCACCAGGTTTCTTCCCTCAATCAACTATACTTTAAGTATGAGTCTTAGGCTATATTAAGAATAAAGCATTGATATAGCTTAATGTTAACATTAGCAGCATAATTTCCATCCCTTCTTCTTTTGAAAGTTACAAATGTTGTCAATCTCTTTGGGGAAATAGAGGGGTGGTAAAACATCCTGTCACAGACTAGTCAGAGGAGCTCCTGTTCACACAGGCCTCAGACTTGGCTTCTCAATGACTCTCAACTGAGCATGTCGTATATTCTCACTACAAAGCTCATGTAAAGATACAGAAGTATTCCCCATGATGAAAAGACAGAAGTATTTCCCTAATGCAAATGCACACCATAGAGTGTGACAGAGGAGACTCAGTAGTCAGGAGGCTGCTGCTCTTGCAAAGGACCCTGTTTCGGTTCCCAGAACCCATGAGGCAGCTCACAGCTGCCTGTATCTCCAGTTCCAGGGGATGCAATGCCTTCATCTGGCATACATGGGCACATGCATGGTAGTGGGGCACATAACGTCACCTTTTTCTTTCATCTGTACTCTATGCATGACACACTGAAGCAGTGTGGGGGCAAGAAAAGGTCTGAAGCTGAAATGAGAATGTCTCAGAGGATGGGTCACATGACAGAGACCAAACTAAGAGGACTGGCATGCTAACTGTACTGACCAGTCACAGCAACAGTCTCGACCACAGAGGTTTCCTTCAGTACTGTACCACTATCACTCAAGCCTCAAGGCCTGATAACACAGGGTACTGGACACAGATGATCCAACACAGGTGTTAACACATACACACACACACACACACACACACACACACACACACCTGTCTTTGCAGTAGAGCCTGACCTAGGAACACATACACAGTATCCAGTACATGCCAAGCAGTTTCCTACACACTTCAGAAATACTAGTTGATTTCACCTTCCCCATAACCCTGTGAAGCAGCTTGCTTTATCACTATGCCCATTCTGCTGGTGAGGAAACGGAGGTAAAAGCAGACAGAGCACAAGACAGGGGCAGAGCTGAGGACCAAGACTCTGTGTTCACCATAGAGCGATGCTGCCTCTCAGCTGATCTTGTATCCTTGTTTTGATTATGACAGTGGGGGTGGAGTAGATCCCCCACCTACTGAGTGCAGCAAAAACCACTGAGGGTGCGTGGACAGCGCAGGATCTGCATTCTCTCCCTATAAGGAGGTTGTGGGGAAGGCTGTGTCCACACCAGGAAGCGCACTGCTGACGGATGCCAAGAGAGTCCTGTTACAAACTAGAATCGCTCACACCCACATATGTGATCAGCACATCCCTCTGCCGTCATCAGGACTGTCTCAGAATGAAAGCCGAGTCGGGAGCAGAGAGGACAGCCACGCTGAGCCATCCACACCCTCGAGAACAGCCCCGCAGAAAACCCGCCAAGCCCTGGAACTGAGGTCCCTTCTTCCCTAAGCATTGCCAGTGCCTGAGGCAAGAACATGTGACCCCATTTTGTAGAAAAGGGTAAGGACACCTCCGGTTCTTATTAGCACGGGTGCTTCTGTGCAAGGAAAAGACTTGTTTCTCGGGGATGGCACACACACGGACAGGAGAAGGAGGCAATGTGGTATTCGATATGGGACACCCAGGCTTCGCCATCAGACAAGCATGAACGCAAGCGCTGCGCCTGCCATTGTGTAAGTCACTCAAACGTGCTGAGTTCTGAGCTCCTACCACACGACGAACGAAGGAAGGAGGACTGGCCACAGCACGTACGAGCTTCCCGATATCTGACATACGACAGATAGTATTGAAAATACAGACGGAGGCCACCCCATCGTGCCTCCCTATCTGTTCCGCATCCTGTGAAAGGATGAATGGCTTCGGGGCTCTCATTTATGCCCTACCGGCGCATACTACCGCACCCGGAATTCCCTGAGCCCCACCTGCAGCCTCAGCTCCTCTCTTGTTCCTGGCCTGATCTCTCTTCCTCCTAAATTTACCAAACCCCTATCCATAGAGCGTCACCAACCCCCTTGAATCCTTCACAATCATCCCCTTTTCTGTGGCACATGGCTCCATCCATTATCATACTGATGACCCCATGAGACAGAAAGCACCCAAGGGTGAAGCCAGCCAGGACACAGACACACGGCAACACTTGCTACTAAAATATCAACATATTTCCTCACACATTGGCTACAAAAGGAAAAGCCTTCCACTTTGTCACTACCGGGCATGCCAACACCACCCTAACTGTGCCAGCCGCTTCCTTAGGACCTTCTTGAGTCTCCAGAGACACACCATCAAGGTGACCCTTGGCAGGACTGGTGATAACAGAGAGTAGGCTACGCAGGCAGCGCCATCGCTGTCTATGAGGACCGCACATCAACTAAAGTGAATACAAAGTAACCGGGAGCAGCGCTCCCTCCCTCGGGCACAGAGTGCACACCTCCCAGCATCCAGAGTACTCTGCAGATGCTGAGCTGATGCAGTGCCTCCTGTGCCTCCGTGCTCAGCCACAGCCTGGCATTCAAGCCTGCAAAAAGGCACACTCACCGCCTGCCCCGAGCATACCACTGTGACGTCACACCCAGCCTGACTCCAGGCTCTCCCAGCTACTCAGTTCACCTCCTGGACCCTCGAGCCTAGCCTCACCTCCTTTTAAAGCTACAACCAGAGAGCCAGCCCTCGGCTTAACACTTCCGAAGGTCCTTTGTCACCACTAATCAAATCTAGACTCCCTCAAAACCCGGCAACAAGGCTCCTCCTTCTTGACCAAGAATAAAGAAACAACCAAGGGACACAGTTGTTTCCACTAAGCACAAAGAAGGCGATAACTAAATAGAAAAAGCTCCCTCTGAAAAGTAACCAAAGCTGTTTTTAAAACATTGCTTTGCGTATGGACAACTGAGGGCTGCTTTTACGAGGAGCCATTCCGCCTCCACCTCACGGTGATGTGACTATGGCAGGGAGGTGACTTGCTCAGGTCACACGGTTGGCACACCTTATGGTTCAGGATAAACTGCAATCCAAACGTCTCTGCACTGAGCTCCCTGGCTTCCGAAGCACAGTGCATCTCCACGAGCTGCCTCAGAGCAGAAAGTGAAAGAAAGGCAGCACGGGGCTGTCACTACCTGGCTCCTCAACTGGCGCTCCCTCTGGCGCAGGAGGCTCACTCTAACTCAAGTAAATATTTCTTTACCTGGTTCCTATCTATCGCTACCCATAAACCTGAAGCACTATGACGCTCCCGGCTCTGGCTGCCCTCATTCTGCCCAGAACCTAGACTAGAGCAGGGCGCAATCCTATCAAGCCAACATCAACCTCTCCTCCACTACCAGTCAAGGAACCACAACCAACCAGGTCTCTGCTATCTCAGCCTCATTCTCTTTAACAGCCAGGCCCCAGTGCAAGCCCACAATCCACATGACAGCATTCCTAGGTATAGACCTCCCTCCCTCTCCCTTTCTACCAGCCCCCCTCCCCCCCCCGTCCCCCCCATCCCCAAAGGGCTCCTTCCAGCAGTCGCCACTCCCTTCCTGCAGCACCTAAAGCCACAAGTTTGCCCTTCTCTGCTTCCCGCTGACTTTCTGAGGCAGGTGTCTACCGAGGGCAGAGCTCACAGCTGGAGCTAACCACAGTCTCATGTCTGCCAAGCGCTGACCTACTTCCCAGCCAGACGAGGCAGGTGATGCTGCTCCTGACTCAGCGAGGTCTCTTTTGCTTACTTTTTACCTCCAGGTTACCTTGGACACGGGACATAATGCAGAGCCACAAGGCTGCAGGAGTCGCTAGCAGTCTACCCCATATCGCCCTCCGATTTCGCAGGCATCAAGTGTGTCATCCGGAAAGGACAGGTACCTTGGTCAAAGTAAACCTCAAGTTTCCCAAGATTTAAAAAAAAAAACCAATAGCAATTAAGAAAGAGTCCTGCCACTTCCTCTCATGTAGGAAACTACTCCTCCTGTCTCAGATTAAAGTCCTCCTGAGGCCTTCCCTCTCCATTAATGAAACATTTCCCTGCACACATATTAATGCTGGGAGAGGTGGTGTAGGAAGAGAATGGAAACAGACGCCTGAGGTCCAGGGCTGGCCCCGCTCCTCACGACTAACTCTACGTAAGTACCTCTCCCATCCTGGCCCTGCCTCTCATCTTGGGCCACATCGTCTACAAGCCATTAGACTTTAGCTTTGTTCATTTCATCACCTCCAATACAGCATTCTGCAAGACTGTGAATCACTAAGCTTAGTGTTTTTCCCACAATGCAACGGGGTATATGTCCTTTGGTGTGTGTTCAACGTTCTTTAAGGAGTTAACACAGTCTCGTCTTTCTATAGTGAAGTCATTCCGACATCTTTGGTAACCAAACTGTAAAAGTCGCCTGACGACGTTTCATATGTAACGGAACACTAAGCCTCCTTCATACAGGAAAACATAATGCTTCCTGGGCCTATAGCTTTCTTAACAGCCGTCTATTTTCTCTAATAGTCTGCCATTCCTTAAGTCCCTTCCTGCTATACCAAGCACAGAAGCAGTTCTAAACTGTGTAGAATGTTCTGAGAAAAATTTCTCTTTGCTTTTTTAAGAATATTGTGTTTCCGGAAGTCAGTGGGGAAGAATTCTAGTAATTACTGGTGGGGATCCAGTTAGAGGTGTTGGTGTTGTAATGCTACTGACCACAAAACTGAGGGTGAAAGAATATTCTGAGCCTAATTCCTGGTTCATGAATGTCTAGGCAACATCAAGAACAATGTATGATAATGTATCTTTTTGAGGCCACCAAGAAAAGCTTTCTCCAAGATCCTACTGCCCCTTTCAAAACCAGGATCCTTAAAGGAGGGATGCCACATCATGCACTAAACCCATCACAAGCACTGTTAGTTAGAGTGGTGCCCAGACATGATGGTAATGGCACCTTCATGAGATAAAGCAAAGACGGAGGCTCTCTGCATGAAGATGCCCACAACAGTGTGCCTGCTAATCAACAGCCCCTACCCAACAACGTGCAAGAAGCAGCATGCGCATCCACACAGTGTGGCAGGTGAGTGACCAGGACAAATTCCTAGAGAACTGTAAGTTAAGTAAGCAGAAGTGAGGAGCAGATGGAGCTGCTTAATAAAAACAGATTTAAGGGAAAAAAAGTTAGTGAACACTACTTTAGTATATCTTCCTTTTTGAAAAAAAAAAAAAAGATACAACTGAAGATGGCCAGAAGTCTACCTCAGTGGTAGTCTACACAATAAGACAATGGTGTTCAGATAAAAGGAGATGTGTGGAATGCGCAAGTTCCCTCACCTGGTACTGTAAGCCCGGTTGTTTTGGAGTTCCTTCCCCTATCAAAAAGGAGATGTTATACCGCTACTTTCTCCAAACTGAAGCATCCCCTACTGGAAGGAAGACAGAAGCCCTGAAAACTCGGGAAAACTACGGACCCACAAGACTCAGGGAAACTTACAAGGCTCTTTATCTCAGAAACTATTAGCAGATGCACGAGGCCACTGACAAGAGGCATGCAAACAGTACACAATCCCTGGAGACTGTGGTAGTGATGTGTGCAAGCTGGCAGGAAGGTCCAGGCAGGAGCCTTTGTGAGCTTTCCCATGGTGCAGTGGGAAGGAAGCAGGAACACTTAAGTCCCATCAGTAAACTCAGCACTTCACCCATCTAACTTTGGGTGAAATTATTGCTTTGCTCTGACGTCAGCACGATCTGAAGTGAACAGACATCTGTGCACATCTCCCCAAGAAAAGGCACCCAACAGGAGAAAATCAGAATCGCTGGGGGGTTGGGGGGAGAGGGGTGTTCTCCATCCTTAAGAGAGCATGGCACAAATGTGCTACAGGAAGAGAATGCCCAAGGGTAGCAAATAGGTGGGTGGAAACAGGAAGAAAGAACGAGAAAAAAAACAGAAAGGATGCAGTAGAAAGCACTTAGGTTTTCTTTCCTAAACAAAAGAAACAAACCTTTAATTGACAGGAAAAAAAATACATCATAGTAACCGAGAGGTTCACTGTAGAATTAAAAACCAAAGTCTGGGGTGATTTTGAAGAACTAGAGAAAGTTAGATTTTGATGTTACAAAAATTTTAGTTCCCTGTCAGTGGCTTAAAGGTCATGACCTCAGAACCCTAGAAAGGAGCCAGAGATGGGGCCACAGAACATGCAGGTTAGCCCCAGGACGCAGCCACGTCACCTAGATATACTGTCCTTTGTGCTGTTTTCAGCTCAGAACAAGCCACAGACAGCACAGAAGACGTAGATACTGTTGCAAACTATACACAGGTGCACTCACAATCCACTGCAGCCCTTTGAGGTCGCTAAGGTGAAATTGTTACTGAGAAGTTCAAAGGTAAACTAGAGGGTGAAAGTCACAGGCGATCGCAAAGCTCTGTGAAGACAGGATGAGGGTTGACTCAGCAATCTCCACTACACAGATGACATAAGCTTACAGGGAAAGAAACAGGTCAAACACAGCCTCCGCTAACAGCAGAGGACCAGGAAAGGGACTGGCTATAAATAAGCTATTCCTGATCGGTGACAGAACAAACTCAATAGGCATATTTTACACTAATCTTAGGAAATAAAGATAGGAACACATTTTTTTTCCCAGAAATGATGGTAAACACTAGAAAGTTAAAACTGGGCACCATTGGCTGATTATTGGGAATGAGATTGTGCTGGGAAGAAAGAACACACGAAGTCTTTATCTCACCATAAATACTTCTCGGTTATGTTTTTATTTTAAACAACAGGCATAAAGACAGAGACAACCTGGGCACTGGTGGTGCACACCTTTAATCCCAGCATGTGAGAGTCAGAAGCAGGGGGATCTCTGTGAGTTTGAGGTCAGCCTGATTTACATGGTGAGTTCTAGGTTAGCCAGGGCTATGTAGAAAGATCTAATCTCAAAAAAAAAACAAAAAAAAAAACAAAAAAAAACCCAAAAAAACAACAACAACAAAAACAAAACAAAACATAAAATGAAAAAGAAGAGATAGAGACAGAAACTAAAAGCATCTCAAGGTGAAAATCAATTGCTTGGGTTGGCAAGAAGGATCAAGGAGTAAAGGTATTGACGCAAAGCCGATGGCCTGTGTTGGAATCCCAAAAACACATCAAAGGAGAGAACTGACTCCCCAAAGTTGTCCTCTGACCTCCATATGCACAAAACACACACACACACACACACACACACACACACACACACACATACACTCTCTCTCTCTCTCTCTCTCTCTCTCTCTCTCAATAAATAAATAAATAAATAAATAAATAAATAATAAAGGCTTTAAAGTATTTGCTGTTTAGATATGTTTAATATTTATCTTAAATATATTTAATGATAATAATAATAATGTTTCAAAATACCATGGCTGTGAGTTCAGTTTAAAAAAAAGGAAAGAGAGACAGGAGGCTTTCTGGGAAAATGGTAACAAAACGTCACTGTCAGGTTTTGAGATCACTCGGTGACAATGGGTTCCATGTATAAGTCACTTGGCCTTTGTTTAAAACGCCCCCTTCCTCTCTGCTCCCCAAATTTGTCATCTTCCTGTAGTTTTAAACACTCTTTGCCCTTCAACTCTCTTGGCTGGCTTCAAAACACAAAGGAGCCCCCAGTGGAAAGTTTAAAATGTGAAGAATCCCTGAGGAAGGCGGGGAAGCGACATGCAGCACAGCCTGCAGAGCTGTGGCCCAGAAGCACACACGGCCCTGAGGTTGGAGCTATAGTTAGCAACATCGGGGCAGACAACAAGGACTCCGGTTCCCTGGAAAGGATGTAATTAAAGGAGGCAGATTTAGGCCTGAGGCGGTAAGTCTCAAGGATCTGCAGCTCCGGGCAGTCCCTGCCTGCGCCCTGAGTGAGGAAAATGGTACCCACAGGCCTGACATCCACTCCTGGACCATCTTTCCTTGTCCCAGGTTTCTGAAGCCACGGGAATGAACACCAGCCATCAGCTCGTCCTCTTGTTTCTGCAATCCTGTCAGCGCCGTTTGCGAGGGCCTGACTGTGCGCACAGTGTTCTGCTCGGTGCTACAGGGCGGGTGGCAATGAATCACTCCTGAACTCTGACCTCCAGCATCTCCCACGTGAGATGGCACCAAGCAAACAGTGGTCATCTGTGGTGGGATGGGAGACAACCATTGCCTGGTGCAGTGCCTGAGAGGCTTGGCCCGAGCCAAGAGAAATGAGTTAAACCTACAGGGAAAAAACCGACAAACTAGAAGTAGACTCTGAGTAAGACACAAAGGCAGCAACATGTGGGGTTCCAAGAAAACCAGGAGAACCGCCCACATGGGCAGACTGAAAGCAGGAGAGAAGATGCAGGTCTGTGTCCCTCATTCACACCTCAGTCTCCTAGTTCGGGTCTGACTGCATGAGCCACTGCTCTGCTCCACATGGATTCCTTACATGTATGTAGCGCCTGGTCATGTGTATGCAGATGTAGAATATACGTGTGTGTGTGTGTGTGTGTGTGTGAGTGCAGGACCACCTCAGGTGCCTTTTCTAACTGGCATCCATGTCTGAGACAAGGTTTCTCACTGGCCTGGGACTCACCAGGTAGGCCACACTGGCTGTGAAACGCCCAAGGGAGCCACATGTCCTTGCCTCGCTAATGCTGACCTTACCAGAGTGCGAGGCCACATGAGCTTTGGGTCTGTGAAAGCTCTGGGGACAGAAGCCACGTTGCCGTGCTTACGCAGTGAGCATCCAACGATGTGAGCTAGTTCAGAGGCCTCAACGGGATTTTTGATCCAATCCACGTTTTGCCCACCTCTGCAGCCCGTGTTCTAGAGGGTACGCTGCGCTGTATAGACACCATTTTATAGCTTGGAGAAGAGAATCATCTTTCTCAAGGTTAAGACTATGAGATCCTGACTAATTCCAAGGCAGTCCTCTCTGACTCAAGCATCCAAGTCTCTTTCCCCACTGCTATTAAGGCAGTGAAAAGGAAGGCATCATTCAACAACAGTAAGAAAACAAGGTGACGGCCCTGGGCAAGCCCTTCTCAAAGCTCAGGGCATCCTTCTTACAGACTTCCCTTGTAGCAATTCACAAAAGCTACACCATGTGTACCTGGGGACACCCCGCAGCTGAACAGCCACCATTCCATCTGAAAGCGAATCTGGACGTTTTTCACCTTACCTACATGGCCCCCTCCCAGACGGCCCTGCCCAAGCTCTCCTTCACGATAATTCTTACTCCTCCTCAGACGTCAGCCCTCACTGCTCTACCGCAGGAACCACATGGCAAATGCTTGAATTAGAAAGGGGTAAGCCTGTTTTTTCTTTCACCATAGGCCAGGACGGTTGACCAGAGCCACGTTAACTGAGAAGAAGATGAAAACTCACTCGGGAAGGCTCTTCCCATGGGCACACTAAGTATACTGATTCAGTGACATCCTCCAACAACCTCAACTAGTGCATACACACTAATACACATATATACACTCATGCACAAATACACACACATAATCACACACACACACATACACACACACACACACACACACACACACTTTTCTTAATACTCTCTGGCACGTTACTATCTGTCTGTCAGTTTATTATCTTTCATTGGGAGAATGTCCAGCATGCCTTCCTGAACAGGAAGTGTTCACGTGCCAAAGCTCTGATTTCTGGAACACTGAGAACCCATCACGACATCACGGGTACCCAGAAACCATTAACAGCACAGCTCTTAGGGTCATCTAAACAAAATACTTCCATGTTTCACCCATGTCCAGCCTATACATTTTTAGCTAATATTACTCCATGAACGGACCATCATATAAAAGAACACATGCCAAAACCCATGATCTACCTTAGTCCCCACCACGGTTAAGCTTGAGCTCCTCCAATGAACGGCATCTTTTACTACTTCACATGGCATACTGCATTTTCTGACATCTCTTATCACCTCATTATACTCTGAGTTCAATCTCTCTCCACAGGCTTTCTGGTGAAATCCCTAGGCGCGGCAGCTACGAAGCAGCCGGAGAAGCAGAGTAGCAGAGTACCATGACTCTGAGATCAAGCAGAACCGAGTTCACCTCCCAGCTGCCCACCGAGGAAGTGGAGCCACCCCAACCCCTCTCCCTCATGGCTATTACAGGATTAAGGGAAATGATGCAGGCAGACTGACTGCCTGGCAGTGAGCACTCAATAAATGGCAGCTATCATGGTAATTAGTTCTATTCCTGTTCCCCATTCCGGCCTGCCACGCAATCAAAGAGCTAATCACACCCTTGGCCTCTGTGAGTTCCGCAAGCCCTTCCATGGGATGTCTCATGGAAAGCCTCGGCCAACATCCCGTTTTCTTTGCTACTGACTAGACATGACAGACCAGAAAGAAAAGCTTGTCTGGGGTTCCCACTAAGATCTCGGACACAGAAGCAAGCAGAGCCACAGAGAAATAGCAGGGAGAATATGGCCTCCTTGCCCCTGTCATTCAGGGTGCTGTTCGCCACTACACAAAGGCCACAGAGGACTCGGGCACTACAGCAGGTATCTGGGTCAACACTGCTCAAGCCTCTACAGCCATGACTACCAGGTTCCCTGCAGCATTCCATACATCAGGCTTGGAATACTAAAGGCAAGTGTTCCTCTTCCTAACCAATGCGGCAGGTTGGCACGTAGTTCCTGCGTTCCGAACTGCACGGCAGCCAATGGCACATGATCTAGTTCTCGCTCTGCTGTTAAACTCCTTATGACCTTGGGATGCAATGGCCTCTTCAGGCCTCACTTTTCGTACTTGTACAACAGAACACTGACCGAGACTGACAGTCCTTTCGCCAGCTCAGCAGAAATGCTAAAGCACACTTCTGAATGGTCAGACATGTTTCTCAGAGATTCCGAATCAAGATCAGAGTTGGAACTGATTGGGATACTTAAGAACTGCAAGCCTTACAGATTCCCTACATCCCCTCAAATTAAGTGACAGCTTCCGGTACCATCACACCACAACCATCACCATGAATAAAACAGTAGTCATCACTTGTGAAACCAACTGTGCAGGGGGGTGGAGGGGGGGGGAGTTCCCAACGGATTCCTGGATTAGTGAAATTGAGAGAGCCACTCACAGGAGGTCCAGCCTTGAAAAGAATGGGGTAGGGATATTTGCAAATAAGTAAATGCCCAACCAGAAGGAGGGGAGCCCCAGAGCGCTCCTTTGCAAGTACATGCCTATGAGGCACCCAAGGCATGCTGAGACATGGTTAGGTTGCAGAGGCTGGAATGGGCCGGCATTTCTAACAGGTCCAAGACACCAGCCTTGAGCAGAGGTAAACCTGAAGCCTAAGACATCCTTCGTACACAGATTTGCTAGGCATCTACTAAGCTTCACTCAGGAAATGTGCCGGGCTGGAAAAACAGAGATAACAGAGAAGAGATAACTCGGTGAATGCAGTAAAAGGTGCTTGAAGGTCTGCTTCAGAGGCCACGACGCAGTGGCCAACCCAGGAGGGAGCCATTCATTTTATTTGGTCATCTGGAAACAAAACCACGAGGAGCCAGCCAGGACGACGTAGTTAAGTTACAAAAGAGAGCAATTACAAAACAGTAAGCCCTGAATGGTCCTGAGGCAAGAGAGAAAGACGAGGGTGGAGTCCATCCCCAGAAGTCTGTAGAAAAACCTCTAACCAGTTAAAAGTCAAGAACTCCAGCATAAGTAACAAAGCCTGCGGTGGTGGCCGTGGTCAGCGTAGAGGCGGCCTTCCTTCCTGAGGAAGCTAGCTCCAAGACACTAAATAGTCTGCGTAAGGCCTAAGCACGTGTGGCCAAGTTCGGCCTTTCTCGCCTCACAGCCTCTTTTCACTGTGTGTTTTCTAGGAGCCTAGTGTGACTATAAACTCCATTTTCAGTAAAAGACGGGCCTTAATCCCCTTGTGCAGCCATTGCAACCCTTTGGTTTCAGGTTGTAATCCTACCCAAGGCTCCTCAGGAAACACTGTGATCTCATTGACCCAGGATGGGGAAAAAGGGGGAAGAGAAAAAGATGAAGATAAAGGATAGGAAAGGGTCTCCTAGAAACCATCAATTATAGTACAGCTGTTCCCAAGATGCTTAAATGGCTGTCTTGAGAAGCCCACACCTTACACTTGAGCGTGTTAACGCCCATGCTTGAATGTACGCTTAAAATATCTTAATGAAATCCAACTTTGCCTCACGGTGACTCATCCTGAAATCCTTTTGTAGTGCACAGTCAAGCAAAAATCCTGACTCCACCTGAGTGGAGTTCTCTGTAAGGGAGAGGTGTCCCCAGCCCCCACGCACAGACAGCACTGCTAACAGCCTCATGTTTAAGAACAAGATCTACAAAGGGGATTTATGGATCTATCCCCCAAGAACAGTATATTTTTAAAAGAACTGAAAAGAAAGATGAAGAGGAGAGGCCAGGCATGATGGTGCAGCCATTCATAGACAAGATCTTAGGACTCCTTGGGTAAAAAGAGACGAGATACACAGATTCAATTGATATCAAGTTTCATATTAGTGACTGCAAGTAGCCACAGGTGGTTTTTATTTCCCTCCTGGACATTCCCAGATGTTTCTAACTTTGTCCAGTGACCACAGATTTCTCTTGAAATTAAGGGTCAGAACAGCTCTTGACCTTCATGTGATTAAGTGCACCTCCTAATAATCTCGCTTAGAAAATACACACCACTGATAAAAACTTAACACAGGGGTTTACCGCAGTGCTGTTTAGTAGTAGAAAACAAATCACCCTCTTCTCTTATGATGGCAAAAATCTGCAGTTATCACATATATGAAGGTTCCTTCATGTCATGAGACACACACTACTGAGACATAAAACCATACATTCAGTATGACTGAAATCAGTATAACACAGATGTGTAAAATAAAAACGACTCACAAAACAATGTTAAAAACACAAACAGGGCTGGTGAGATAGCTCAGTGGTTAAGAGCACTGACTGCTCTTCCAAAGGTCCTGAGTTCAAATCCCAGCATCCACATGGTGGCTTGCAACCATCTGTAATGAGATCTGACGCACAATTCTGGTGTGTCTGAAGTGTATTTACATACAATAATAAATCTTTAAAAAAAACACAAACAGTGCTTGTCTTTAAAATATGAATTTATGAGTGATTTTCATTTTCTTTATATGGTTTTGTTTTTTAATATTTCTAGTATGAGCATGTGGTACTACTTTTATTACGGAAAAGACACCGCATAACACAACTTTTTTGGGCTTGTGTTTGCCTTCACTCTTTCCTGGAGGAGTAAGATGACACTCAAGGAGGAGGACACATCTGTGTTGTACTTTGAGGGCTGAGCAGGCATTGACCAGACAGAAGGAAGGGGCAGTCCCGTGAGCCTGCAAGGCATCATGGGAATACACACAGGCGTGTAAGACAATGGGACAAGAGATACCTTGTCGGAAGGGGGTTGGGGAGCAAAGCAGGAGTACGAGTGCCAAGGGCAAGGGGAAATCTTGGGCACCGGGACAAGGTCAGAAAAGGGCGAAACTAAGGTACGAGGAGTGGAGTGTCTGAGTCAGAGCCAAGCCAGACAGAGAGGCAGAAGGGGGCGAGCCAGCCAGAAGCTAAAAAAGGACAGCTTCCTCGAGTGCCCTTAATCTCAACAGACCTGAGGTTCCCTGGGCAGGGCTCGTTTCCATTCACAAATGGTTCTCCTTAATTCTCTCCTGACAAGACCACACATATATTTGTGTGCGGATGTAAAAGTATTCTCGACCAGGTGTTTCTAGAAGACAACTCTGGCTTTCTCCCGAAGACAGATAGCAGTTGGTAAGTGGTGACTACTACGCACAGACACCAAACAGAGGAGCCACCAGCCTGAGGGTGTCATTGTCCAGCTGCAGAATCAAGGCAGATTCAGGCAAAGCAGAAGAGGGAAAGGCCCCCTCGCGGGAGCAGAGAAGAGATGCTGGGAAGGAACTGCCGGTCTCTGCGAGGTGAAATGAGGCCACCGTGTCACTTCTCCTAGCCGGAGGGCACAGTCTTGGTGGAGACAGGAGCCGATGAGAGTCTGCTGATGTCCACTCATGACTGGATTCCTAGCAGGATCCAAAGAGGGGTTCCAGTAAGGCAGAAGGAATGCTGCTGGCAGGAGACACTCGGCCTCTCAAGAGGGCTTTAAATGGAAATGTGAGAGCAGGGGAACCGGTAAGAGCAGACAATGTACCAGGCAAACAAGAGTGGCCCCCATGTGGGTGCTCCAGAAGGGAGGGGCTCTGGATTCTTAGGGAACCACTGCAAAGTGGGTGTAGACAACCCTCCACGCCCGGGGGGGGGGGGATAAGGGAGAAAGCTCTGTTGAGCTGAGTACAGGGGCCTGCAAGGAGGAACAGAGCTGCGACAGAGGGCTGCCCGTTATGGGTAATGCAAAGAAGCTGAACGGGCCTCCATCTACACCCATGGGAAGGTAAGACTACCCTCCCTGTTAAGTTAGAGAGTGCAAAACTAATTATTACTATTTTGACCCATGATCTCTACTAGATAATCTGTGCCATCTAACCTTTTGTCCAAACACAAACCCAGATGCACACCAGTGGCCAATAAATACTGGGTACATCCATGTAGACACTTAATTGGAAAGAACCAAACAGAAGGGCCTGAAACCGGGCCAGGAAAAGTGAGAGAAACTGACTTGACTCTTAGGTAGAGCTAGGCTTGGTATCACGGATTGTCGCTGGGAGGGAGGGCGGGTCTAGAGTCAGCACTTGAGGTCTGACTGTGACCGACCTGGCAGGCCAGTCCTTTCCACAAAACTTCAGTCCAGTCTCTCCATCTATTCATTTTTAATCACAAAGTGGGAGGGACCAGAAGCTGGAGGCAGTCAGCAGTCCTCATCAGCATTGGCAGTTCCCATGACCTTGCTAGAAATCCAAATATATGAAATTCTACTTGTCAAAGGCTCTGGGGAGGGTGGGGAGAGCCCAGAAAATCCACCAGCGACTGATGCACCTACTCTGAGAACCATTGGTCCACTCAAAGTGCCTGAAGCTTCCTTACACGGCTTGGCACCACCACCACCATCACCCAACCCCCACACAAATGCACACACATACATACACACTCACACTTACACATCACACACATCACACATACATACATCACATACACATCACACATACATAGATACACACACATCACACACACATCTAACATACATACACACATCACATACACATCACACACACATATACATCTCACACCTATATCACACACATTTTTACACACATAAACATACATACACACAAGCACACATGCACACATACATAGATATACACACACTCACACATCACACACACATACACAAAGTCATAAACACATATACATACTCACACATAACACACATACACATAGTCACAAACATATACACGCACACACAATCCCTCCACTCTGACTTTGATCTGTCATGAATGTAAGTCAGCTGGGTAGTTCACGTGACCACGTTTGACAGCTTCCTCCTGTGATTAATATGGAGGACCACGAGACACAGTCAGTTTCCTCCAGGGAACTTTATTCCATTTACCACCTCAGCGGTACATATTCTGTCACTGTACTTAAAAAGGAAAATCAAAATATGAAGAAGGATCAGCCTTTTAAACATGGCCATCAGGCACAATCTTAAGAAAGAAAGAAAGAAAGAAAGAAAGAAAGAAAGAAAGAAAGAAAGAAAGAAAGGAAGGAAGGAAGGAAGGAAGGAAGGAAGAAAGAAAGAAAGAAAGAAGGAAAGAAAGAAAGAAACTGAAAGGGAGTTTATTCCTGGGGTAAGTTAATAAGGAATTATTCTAAAATGTTAAAAATAGGTCTTTGTGACTCAAGTGGTCTCTTTTTTAATACAACCCCACTGGAATGAGTTAGAACACTTGGTGTTTTTTTTTTTATGTCAGAGATACATGCATAACAAATCATTTCTTATTTGGTTTCAAAACAATAAAATAATCCGAGCAGGACATGGCACTGTACCCCTGTAATGCTCCCACTAGGGAGAAAGAGGCAGGAAAATTGGAGTTCAAGGCCAGATTCAGCTACATACTGAAGTCAAGGCCAGCCTGGGCTTCAGAATAATATCTAAAAGTAAACAAACAAACAAAAAAGACTAGAACAATCCAGACAAAGTTTAAAAGTATGATAATATACCACAAAAGTACTATGGACTGTTAAGTCCCACAACTCTTGACCTACTACCTAAAATTACCATGGAATAAATGAATGAGTGAATGAATGAATGAATGAACACCTTGCTACTGTGGTACTAGATGTAGATATAAGCAAGTTAAAACCCTAGCCTAGAAGAACTAGGTTTGAATTTGATATGAGCAACATTAAATCTACCCGAGTGTCCACTGCATCCATCCATCCATCCTTCCAGGATATGTTCCTATCTTCCCAACTCCGGGCAGGAAGGAACATTCTAAACAACAGAAAAGCCAAAACTGAGCAGGCCAACGGGCAACTACAATAAATGACAGACAGCACCCAGTGGTAAAGAAAAGGGTCAGGTAAAATAAGAAATGATTATTTCCGGGGTAAGGTCGATACGCAGGATCGAGGCTCACTTCCTGGAGACGGTGTCATCATGCTGAACCCTGAAGATCAGTTTGGGTTCAGAGGGGTGATGAAGGGGAAGAGCATTCCAAACTCAGGGCATGCTGGGACAAAGATAAAAAGGAGAGAGCGGCAGGGCATGGAAGTCCCCAAATCGGCTACCTACATTCACCAGCAAGACAAGAAAGACACACAGAAGACTTGCAGCAGAGGAGGAGTTCAGCTCCCACACGCCCCTGGGTCCTCTCTCTTCTGCAGGGCCCCCTCCTCTAATCCTGCGGGCACTGGGGACTGCAGGGCTGGGCATCTGCTGCCTGCTGAGGCTTCCTGGCTCCTGGACCCTCCTCCCTGCCTTCCCCTAGGTGCCCATCCGCAGACTCCACTGTTCCTACTACGCCCGTGTCTTTACACTTCTGTTTTGTGTAATTTATAAAACACATACTGCCCACGAGTTTGTATTTTTAATTCCTGTAAGAAGTTTTGGGATCCAATTTGTGTGAAAATCAGGCTGCCGAATAAGGTTGTATTGTATGATAAAAGCCTCCAGGAATAAAACAGACAGTACATCCTGCTTATCGGCAGCTCGAAGGCTGGTCTCACTCTGTGGAGGGAGCAGACTTCCTCATGAATGAGCATCCCTGATTTTTTTTTTCATCAACCTCCCCGAGTCGTCTTGAATTAAATTCTAGGGGTGGTTCCCACTTTTCAGGGCTTCTCTTGCAAACATGGCTTGAGAACCTAATGTCTTCTGAGCTGTTGCTGATATACACAGCTCGCAAGGCCAAACTGCTGTACTGTGTGAGTCATCCTTTTAAGGCACTGAAGGTCACTATGCCTCTTGCAGAGATTAGGAGGAGGAGAGTAAAGTGCAGACTTCTGGGAGGTTCTGGGTGTGGCATGCTCCTTCCCTCAACAGCAGGACTTAAGGAACACCTAGGACCTTCTTGTCCCCTCCCCTCCGCTAGGGCCTGTCTCTTCCCTCTGAAAGGTGAGGGGCATGGGCTGCCTTCCCAGACTCCCTTCAATGGGAAAAAGCAGGAGCAGGAGGAAAACTAGGTCCCAGTGCACTGCATCCTTGGCCAGCCCACTTCACCCACTCGACATCACAGGCTATACCAGACTTCCCCACGAAGAATCTTCGTTTGAATAGTAAAGAGAATGACGTGGCTCTTGACTGGCACATTGTTCAAGTTCACAGCCTGCGACCCAATGGTACTGCATCCCTGAAGCGCCAGCTCTATTAGAGGGTGAAAACTGGTTTGATCTTCCAGGGTTTGCAAGGCTAGCTAGTTAAGAGTCACAGAATCTTGCACAGTCTGGCAATGCACGCCTCTAATCCCAGCACTCAAGAGGCAGAGGCGGTAGATCTGTGAGTTGGAGGCCAGCCTTGTCTATCAAGAGAGTTACAGAACAGTTAAGGCCACACAGAAACCTCGGGGGTTAAGGGAAGCCATAGGACATTGGAGCACCTAACAATATCTTGATCAATCTGAAAAAGAAAAACTTTCTCCTTACCTCCACTATAAGATACTTAAGGCACAATACTAGCCTCACTCACTGACTGAACAACGGTGGTTCTTCAGTAAATAATGGTTCTGAAGAACTGATTATCCCTCAGAAAGATCAGTGGCTGGACACACCCTAAACTTCCATCAGTCTGCCCCCAAATGGCAGCCATTTGTCTGTGTAAGGTTTCAAGCAGATACCATCCACACAGAGGAGCCCGAGAAAGGAGCAAAGAGACTGATAGATCGGAAGACAAGAAAAAGCCAGGGCAGATGACTAAAAAGCAACATAAAGAAAATAAATCTAGAAGCTGGAGTAACTTGCAGCAGTGTGGAGCTCAGACAATGTCCGCCTACTGTGTGTGAGCATGCAGCTCTGCCCCCTACACAAGTCTCCTCAGAATGCCGAGCTCAAAAACAGTCGCCTGACAAACAGTGCAGGTTTACTGCAGCCTGACGGGATCGCATTCTGTAGATCATCTCTGTACCACCTCGCACTCCCCATCTGCTGGCTTCTGCTAGAAAGAACACTGGTAGAATTGTTGTAGTGAAGTGTAAGATAGAATATCGGAAAGAATAGCTGGAGGATGGAAAGGGGGGAGGGGGGAGTGCCCTGCAGCAGAATAAATGGAAAGCGACCTAGAAGAATGATGCTGCCCACCAAGGAGGCAAGACCCGTGCTCCAGCTGGCTTGCAGATTCTCAAGGATGAGGCTCTGCCCCTGCAGGGCATCGGAAGGCCTTGCAGAAGACGTGGTGATCCCTTCTGCAGATGGCTGTTGCTCCGTTGGAACAAAACCCGAAGCAGAGAGTTGGGTACCAAATAGTTCCCTGCCTCTTGCCCCACCAGATTCAAGCTGCGGTAAGAACTAATCTAAGGGATGTCACTGTGTGAGCTCTACCCACGCAGCTCAGTGATGATCTGGCTCCCTGTAAGGTACTCGACTTACACAGTTTTTGTCTGTAAGACCCACCCCTCACGGTAAAGAAAATCTGACGGTAGTTCACACGCAGCATCGGTACTGTTTCTGAAGTCAGACGTCATGCAGAACAGGACACGTGATCCTCCATCATGGCTACTAGAGTGAAGGCACACTCCTCCTTGGCTAACAGAGCTGGCAGGCAGGCACCATAACCCAAGGCAGCTTGACTAAGGTAAACTAAATCACTGCAGTACACCAATTCAAGCTTATCCCAACCAGCTTACAAATCAATGAGGCTCAGACTATGGTTATTTTGTTTGGCTTTGACAATTACTGGGGGGCGGAGGGTGTCACCCCTAACCTACTCTTCTATCTGCTGGGCTGGCTGCTGCCCCAGAGTATACCCCAGATACTTGCTGTTTCTCCTGGCCATGTGTTCATCACTCATCTCCAATATGGTAGCTGCCTTTCTCTCTCTTCCCCTTCTTCTCCCTCCTTTTCTCCTTGGTCTTTCCTCCTCCAACCAAGTCACTCCAAACCCACCTACCTCTAATCCCGCCAGTAATTGGCTGTAGCCAATTTTATTTAACCAATAGTTTTAAAAATCAAGGAACAAGGTTTACACCACAAAAGCTTATAAACATAAGAAGTCACTCATAGACCTAGACCTTGTCAATAGCTGGGCAGAAGGGACATAGGTGGGTTTTAAGTTCCTGGGCCTGGGGCGTGGGGGTGGGGCATGGAAGGAAACCACAAGGGAGGAAGAAGGGAAAGGAAGAGGAGAAGGCACCATGGGTTCAGTTAGTTCACGAAACCATGGCCCTGAGGGCTGGCCAACTGGAGGTAAGAGCAGCCCAGGTGAAACATAGTAAATAGTAACTTGGAGTTATCTATAGGAAAGTAGATTTTAATAACATAGAAGGTAGATATCTGCCCAGCTCTTGTGCTGATTAAGGCTTATTCTGAATGTAAAGGTTATGTGTGTCTTATATCCAGAAAGTAAATGGTCAAAGGTAGGGTAGAAACCACAGATTGGGATTAAATAATTTCTATAACAAAACACCAATTGTACAAAATATTCTGGGAGGGGAAAGGGGGAGAGGGAATACTTTACTGGGAAACAATCATCTTGCAATGTTATTAAAGATTCGGAAAAGTTCAGGGTAAAAACATAACCACTTGACTTAACTTGGACTTCCTCATATTGCATTCAGAGAACAGCTTAGTACCATGGGAAACAGGGACTCAAAGATTCACAGCATTCATCCTCCGATGCCTTCTTATGCCGGTCTCCCACTTTAGGCTGTATGTTTTTCTTAAGGACAGGTGCCTGTCGGGACACACCTGAGTACCCAACAAGGGGCCCTATTCACTATCATCCATACTAGTTTCGTGAACGAACTGAACCAACTCCTCTGAATTAGATGACAAACCCGAAAATGTCACGACAACCTTCATTGTTTCTTTAGTGTTTAAAAGAATGGTTCACACAGAGACACTCAGTAAGTAATCCTTGAAAGGGAGAGTGGAAAGGCACCAAATGGAAAAGTTTCTAAGCTGTATGTCAACCAGAAGTTCCCATAACACCCCTGCCTTGTCTCGTCCTTTATGCAAGTGGAGAGTTGCAACCAGAAGAAAATGCAAAGAAAAAAAAAAACAAAACAAAACAAAATGAGAAAAAGAAAGGCATGAGGACATCAGGTGCCCCTCAGGGGAAGCTGGGGCGAGAGGCGGGCACAGTGGCGCAAGGAGACAGATAGGGATAAACAAGACCTTTCTGTATCTAATTTAGACTTAATAAGATAGTTTGCTGAATGTTAATTAAATACTCAGTGGTTGTTACTAACTATGGTGATTAACTTAATTTTGAATTAAATAAGCAATAAATGCTTAACTGAAGTTCTATTAAATTTCACCCAGCAAGTGAGGAATATGAGACTCTTAATTGACTTTAAACAAGATAGTTATGGCAAGTTAGTTGAATTTTTATTACCTGAAGATAACTGCCTTATTAAATCTAAATTGACTATTTTATTTAATGGGAAAATATGTCATCTGTCCCTCCAATTCACAAAAAAAAACATGCCCAAATGGGTTCACAACTAATTCAACCTTCTTGAATTATGATCTTTTTGTTTGTGGTTCTGTTTTACTATATAATTTATTCATTTAGGAATGAGTGTGACAACACAAACACAACCACAGCACTCAGGAGGTTGAGACAGGAGACTCACAAGTTCAAGATCAGCCTGGCTACATAAGAAAACCCTGTCAAAAGAAAACAAAACAAAAAGAATGAGCATGCATGAAAAGCACACAGGGTCTAGGGAGGAATTACATACAAGATTGAAAATGAGGATATCGACTCTTTCTGGTTTCTTAATGTAGATATAACTTGATAAATTTAATATCATAATACTGCAACCTCCAGTGTCTCCTGCTTTACTGATAAAATAACCTCTGTGATAATTACTATTCAAGAGTTAGGAAAGAAGTTTAGTGGTAAAGCACTTGTCTAGTAAACACAAAACACTAGGTTTGATCCCAAGTACCACTAAAAAGAAAAAGAAAGAAAGAAACAAGGAAGGAAGGAAGGAAGGAAGGAAGGAAGGAAGGAAGGAAGGAAGGAAGGAAGGAAAGGAAGGAAGGAAGGAAGGAAGGAAGGAAGGAAGGAAGGAAGGAAGAAAGGTGAAAGAGGTTCATGCCAAATCCTGCATGGTCATGTGAAAGGGACAGCATTACATGGTTCCCACGCCTGGAACAGAGCCAGCAGGGTATGAGCCTCTGTGAGTGTTGACAGGTGCTGGGCATGATGCTTGTTAGGGTATATGTATATGTGTATGTATATGTATATGTGTATGTGTATGTATATGTATATGTGTATGTATATATTTTTTATTTCATGTTCCTCCTTCAGAAAATATTCTTCCTGCCAAGATCAGAGAATGCTCTCCCAGTCAAAGTTAATGACTCCATGATAATCAGAGTCCAGGAGGCAAGGGTATATCTATGTCCTTAGCAAAGATATTAAAGGCTGTGAACTTCAGGACAGCCCTGAAGGCTGTGGGAAAGAACTCTGAAAACATGAGTTCGAAGATATATAAACAGATTCTCTCAACTATGCAAAACATAAGGATGCAATATAAATTATATGAGAGGTTTCATAGACCTAAAAGAACAGAGGCAGCTGTACTATGAGCCAGCTTGTCAGAAAGATACTAAGGAAGGAGATGAAAAGACTGGAGAGTGGTGGTCACAGGGCAAGAGCTTACCCAGCTAAGTTTATTGTTTTTGCTTACAAAGGCAGGAGATTCCTGAGTTCAAGGTCAGCCTGGGACAGAGCTAATTTAGGCCCACACATGGTGGGAATGGTGATCATAGAGTTGGATTCCACCCAGCTAGCTTATTGTTTGTGCTTACAAAGGCAGGCAGCTCTCCAAATTCATTTGTCATGTTTTAAAAAGTGTAGTTGCTGTCTTTTTCTAAGAATCAAGGGGTTAAGATGGTAAAATGCTAATTCATGGGATAATCAAAAGGGACCCCAGAGTAAAGGATTGAATTGATATGTAAATAAAAGACTAGGCATTAGTCTGCATGAGATGAGCTACCAGAGCAGTTCTTTTTTAAAATTTTTTTTTTCTAGCAAGAGCTGAGCTGTCTGGAGATCTCTGGAGAGTAAATACAGCTCTTTAAGAATTTTTTTCTAGCAGGATTTCTGACTTTGGCTAGAAAAATCCAAGAATTTTTTTTTTCTAGCAACTTTTCTGACTTTGGTCAGAAAAACTCATGAGCTATCCAGAGAGCTTTTAGAATTGTTTCTAGCATGAGAGAAGAGTCTCTAGCAGAGAGCTATTTCAGAGCCAAGAGCTATCTACAAAGAGCTGCCTAGGGACCCACCTCAAGCAGACTACAAGGCTGTCAGCTTGCACTCCATCATTTGAGTTCTAGTCATTTCTTTTGCATCTCCCAAAGACCCCTGTCCCTCAGGACCCCTTAGGCTGGTATGTTCTGGTATGTTCTGGTATATTTTCCCAGAAGTTAAAAACAAAAAGAAAAGAAAACCATCAGAATTGTAGAACACTCTACACTTCTAGCACACTCCAAACACAAGTCTGAACTTTTACTGTAATATTACACGATAAACTGTCAATGTTCTTCAAAGATTAGAGTCATTATCTCCCAAAGATCCCATACATACTCTAACTGAACAGGTTTCTCGGAGTCTTTACAAGATAACAAAGGGTTAATATCTTAGTAAGAATAGTTTGTCACCCTTTATGGCAGCTGGAGTGAGATTGGATCCCATAGGTCCACATGTTTGAATGCTTGATCCCCATTTGGCGAACCATTGGGGAAGGATTAGGAGATGTGGCACTACTGGGGAAAGGTATGATTTGTTGAAGGAGATGTGTCACTAGGGATAGGCCTTGAAGTTTCAAAAGGCCATGACAGGCTCAGCGTGCATCTGAGACTTGTGGATCAGATATGAGCTCTCTGGTACTTCTCTGGCACGGTGTCTGCTACCGTGCTCCCCACCATGGTGGTCAGAGACTAACCCTCTGAAACTGTCAGCAAGTCCCCAGTTAGATGTGTTGTTTTATGAGTTGCCTTAGCCTCGGCGTCTCTTTACAGCAATAGAACAATGACTAACATACCTTTCTAAGACCCTGGGATGAGGAGAACAAGGTCACATCAGAGGTATGCAACACCCACCATCCTCATGGCCTCTCTGCTATGCAGTCCACCCCCTTAAATCCAATTGTCCCCAGACATTACACAGTTACTCACCTAAATGTCTCTCTGCCCATGTTACCTCCCTCCACACTGCCCCAGCTCACTTAACTCCCACTCAGACTTCAGTGCTAACTCAAATATAACAACCTTTCTAGCTGTAGAGCCTCCCTGTAAAGGACCCTAGAGTTACTCACTAGCAAATCACAACCAGCAGATCTTATCTACCCAAAATCGTACTTCTTCCTCTAACATAGGGTCTAACTTCCCGTAGCCCAGCTAACCTAGAACTCAGGATCTTTCTGCTATAGCCTCCCAGGTAGTGTCTTGACAACTTATTTGATCACCTAGAGGTAGAGGCTCACCCAGCCCTCAGGCTTTCAATTTCCTAAGCCATGGTAGCATTCAGTGCGCTTGGTAGTTTTTGTCAGCACAAACCTAGACATATCTGGGAAGAAGAAACTTTAATTAAAAATGCATCATGAAGGTTTTCCTGCAGGCAAGTCTACGGTGCATTTTCTTGAAAGGTGACTGATATAGGTAGGTACATTAATACTAGGGAAAGGTCACCCCTACCAGATGGTTCTAAGTTGCATAAGAAAGTAGACGGAGCAAACCAGGGAGCAGCAACATTCCTCCATGGATTCTGCTTCAGTTCCTGCCCTGTCTTCCCTCATTGATTGACCGTGACCTGGAAGTATAAGCCAAATAAACCCTTTCCTCCCCAAGCTGCTTTTAGTCATGGTGTTTTAACACAGCAAAAGATATTCATATATTTGTAAGGCCAGCACATGCTGTTGAATATTTAAATGAGCTAACTTGATGGGTAAATGTATTATACCTTTAGGGTTCTGTCAACTGCCAATATTAATCCTCTCAAGTGAATTGGCTAACCTCCAGACAAGGGGAAAAAAAGACTTTTAGGGTAGAAATGACAAAGTACTAGAAGGCTGACCTCCTTTTCACCTCAGTCTAAGAAACGGTACCTCTTACCTGCCTGGTCACCACAGAGTTTACCTTTCCCATGAGTCAGAGAACACCCTGCCCTCTGGGTGGCTACACCTTACTATAGTCCCTGAAAGTGATTCCTTTTCATACCAAACAAGACAGAAGGTCCAGGTGCCAACAAAATTGTTTTCTTCCTGGAAGGTACACAAGGCGGAACTTAGTGGAAATTCCTTAGAATCCGGCAGTGTAGGTAACACTGTGAGCGCCTGGCACTTCACCCATTACAGCTCTGAGCTCCCACAATTATACTTAGAGATCATTATCAAGATGTGCCACAGTATGGAAAATAACAGATCCAGGAACCTAGCTAAAGTACACAGAGACAATCAGTCTTGCCCAACTCTTCATCGTGAGAGCCGTTTCAGCTGCCTGCCGCACCTAGGTCTAAGCCTGCCCATCCTCCAGTGTCTGGACAAGCCCAGGCACACCCAGCAAGCTCCTGCACAAGCTCCAGCCCAGCAGGCCTCTTCTGTGGCCCTCACAGCATTTTCACAGACTCTAGGTAACGGGCTTTATCCATCCAAATAAACGAAGTGGTTGCAATCCTGACATCCGGTCTGCCCAAAGGCAGGGCATTCAACCACATTACGCGAGTGCCTAGCCTCACCTGAGACAAACAGCAGCTGTCTGCTGAGTCCTTAGCTTGGGTCCTGTACCATGCACATCACAATGTCTCGTTCAGTCTTCACACGGGGGTCCAATGACCTGTAAGTGAGCCGTCCTTCAGATCAGAGCTCCACCGATGAGAAAAGGGAGCAAGGCCATAGGCAGAAACAGGACAGCACGAAAGGATGGCTGCTTCGCCCAGGAGGCAGCAGTAGACCGGCTTTTAATTTTATTACCATTACTATCTATTCACTCACTCACTCGCCCACTTACTGACTTATTTATTGGGTTCGCATGCATGCTTCCATGCCCGCGCGCACGGGCGCACGCGCGCGCACGCGCGCGCAAACACACACACACACACACACACACACACACACACACAGGTCAGAGCAAGCGTTTTACCTGGTGAGTCATCTCACCAGCCCAATGCAGATGTTTTAGTATGTAAAGAAATCAAGGCTAAAACCTTAAACTCAGAAATCTTTTAATATAACGGGAAAAAAAAAAGGTGTTTTCTAGCAAGGTCAGGTGGCACCAGGCGATAATCTCAGCTATTCGGAAAGCACCTCGCATGCACCTCACTCTTTCCGCCCTCTGCTCAAAATGGTCCTGAACTGCTGGCTACTAGCAACCACGGCACCCAGGGCAGCTTCAGCAGGTAAGGGTCCACTCTGAGAGTGCTGAGACGCCGAAGGGCAGTGGCCTGGCCTGGCAGTTTGCCTGTCACATAAGAGTCTGTGGAAATTCCAGCTCTACCCTTCCGGTATAGCTTTCCATTTCAGTTACTGAAAGCTGTACTGGAGAAAGGAGAGGCCATTTCCCAGCCACGGGCTACAGAAGAAAATCCCACGGCTAGAAAAATGCAAATATAATGACAAACAACCAAGCCAACCAACAGACAAACAAAAACCCCAAGCTAGAGCATGGAGTCATGGTGAACATGGAGAGCATGGAGAAACAGCGCCCAGCTGCTCCTGAACATTCTGCACAGCTGGAAATGCCGGAGAACGCCTGAAGCTCTCACTCTCTTAAAAAACATGTTCCTATGAACAAGCTAGCAAGGGATCCCAGAGCCATGCCTGGAGGAAGTCCCCCCAATCAAATGATACAGGTTGGACTGGATCATAGGGGTGCTGACATCTCAATGCCCTCTCCTCACATCAGGGAGAGTGCCAGCACAGCTGCCAGATGCCATGCTGGGCGCTCTGAACCTGCATATCTCCGCACTCCACAGAGATCTAGGGCCTCACAAATGTCTGCAAAGTGAGAGAGACACAGGCACACCCTCGACACTCATGAAGCACGGCCATTGGAATTTCTCTCATCTTTACAAGTGCATCCTGATTATCACAGGATTTGAAATTCATTAACCTTGAAAGCAATGAAATACAAAGTATACATGCACACACACACACACACACACACAGAGAGAGAGAGAGAGAGAGAGAGAGAGAGAGAGAGTAATATCATTACTTTGAAAGTAACTGAAGCTCAGGAGTGTTCCAGAACTGACCTAAGATTGCTAAACCTTTGAGTGGCTCAAAGGTACATTTTGCTTTCCCCACAACCAAAGCCTCTGGTGATGGCACTGTCAAAATGACAGCCCACTAAAACCCAAACCTTTAGGCTCTGAAGCCACATTGTCACCTTCCCAGCTAACCCTTCAAAGCTCCACGCAGGCAACGAATGCGGCCTGTGCATCTGCAGCAAGGCTGTTCCCAACAGCCATCTCACATTCACAAGAAAGATTTAAGGAACCTTGAGCATGTGTCCAATTCTCCCTCTGACACTCAAAGACTTGTGCCTCCATGGGAAGGTTTCCTCACTTCTTGCCCACTCTCTTCCAGAAAGACAGATCTTACCAATATATCTCTTGAGTTGCAACTAGGAACTAAGTAATAAAAAATGATTATAAAATGCATTTCCCACATCACAAGTGCTACTCAAGGCAAAGATATACTAATAGGCTTGGATGAAATGTTCTGGTCCACACATTTAATCTCAGCACTAGGGAGGTAGAGACAAGAGGATATCTGTAAGTTGGAAACCTCCAGATCAGCTAAGGCTACAAAATGAAACACTGTCTGAATAGAGTAGAGTAGAATAGAAAAGAATAGAACAGAGTAGAAGAGAACAGAATGGAATGGAATGGAATAGAAAGAATAGAATAGAATAGAATAGAATAGAATAGAATAGAATAGAATAGAATAGAACAGAACAGAACAGAACAGAATAATAGAATAGAACTTGAATAGTGAAGAATGAGACAAGGACTGTCTCAGGAATTGTGAAGCCTAGCAAAGACTAAGAAGTCTGGTTCTTGAGAGACAGCAGCAGTAAGACTTACACTCCCAAACCACACTGACTGTAAAGGAGGCACCACCTTAATCAAGTGTTTTCAAAGCACCAAGTAAAAGCTTGGCACCTGAGACACAATGGTCTCTGAGTTATGACCCCACCCCCGCGGTAGGGAAGTATTCTTGGTCCCCTACAGAATAAACTGTAGCAAACCCTGGAGGAAAGGTCTACCTGGGAACAAGGGCTAGGAGCTACCGAGAAAAATCTGTGCCTTTCCATTTTCCTCATCTGTGACATCAGAAGGACAATGCTGACTGCAGTGACCCAAGCCCAGACTTACTTGAGAGGCGGGCCCTCGAAGCCAGCCTGGGCTCTCCTTCTGCCTGTGAGCTTCAGCCAAGACTGAGTCAGAGTCTCTCTCTCTCTCTCTCTCTCTCTCTCTCTCTCTCTCTCTCTCTCTCTCTCTCTCTCTCCCCTCTCTCTCTGCTAGTCTTGACCTGCTCCCGCTATGCTACCAGAGCTGCCTAGAGCACAGATCCAACCACCTATAATCATCCGCTCACCTTATAGACATGACTATCTATGCTTCCCCGGACAGTTCCGCCTCTCATGGCGATCTACAAACACACTTTTGTATTGCCCCACCCACAGCTCTCAGGCTTGGGTACATATTCCTTCGCCTCTGAGCCAGTGAGATGGCTCAGCTGACAGACACAGCCACTGCCAAGCTGTGGACACAATGAAAGGTAGGAACCAACTCTCCCAAGGTGTCCTCTGCCCCACACCCTACACACCAATGAAAATAATTTTTAAAAAAAAATGGAAATTCCCCTGCCTGCCAAATATTTGTTTCCGTTATGAGAGCTCCTATTCATCCCTCAGAACCCAGCATGAAGGTCTTCTTTGCTCGAGTCTTCAGCGGGATTCCAGGTGAGCAGCCGCACTTTCCTAGCTGTTCAATCTGGCTGCTTTCTCACTACGCTGGGCCCTGAGCCTGCTTTGGTCTCTCCTAGAAAGCACAAGAGTGTCTTGGTTTCCCTTGTAAGTCAGCCTGCAATGCAGTTCAGACATGGTAATCACACAGGACGCAGGTACTGAACTTAATATAAGACATAAGCTATTTACTCTCATACCTAGCATGGAGTAGATAGGGTTAAATAAGAAAGAAAAAAAAGAACAACCTAGAAATTTCTTCATGGCCCAAAGTGGATACTTGCCCTTGAGAATAAGGTTTCCAAAAGCCTGAGTCTATGATGTCGGGTGGGAAAACAGAGCTGTGCATTCAAAAGGCAGAGGCGCATTCAAGGGTAACTCACCACCTGGATGCATGAGAAGAGGAACTGGCCTGTAATAATCCTTTATCATGGCTAACCCCACTCATTCCCAGACCTGAGGCTTCACCCTTAGCCCTGACTGGTGGATGCCACCAGTCGCAGGTATAGACAAGCATTAATTCAGTCCTAGATCTCTGCTTGCCCCAGGCTCTAAAGCACTGGTCCTTCCCGTGTCTACATTCTGTGGTCGCAGTGAACAATGTTGCCCCCTCTTCGGGCAGCAAATATTTCCAGAGTAGCTATCACATGCCAGGCATTCTTCCGGGCATTGGGAATGCCGCCATTTTCAAGGCAGGCATCCCTGCAAACCTCAGAAGCTTTTCGTCTTGCTGAGGATTGAGCCCAGGGTCCGACAAAAGCTCGGCAAGTGCTCTACCACTGAGCTATATCTACAGCCCATGAAGAACGATTGAAAGCTGTAGTTTCAACCTGTGGGTCGCGACCCCTTCAGAGATCCAACAATGTCTTCACAGGGGTTCATCTACATTATCAGGTATTTACATTATAATTCAAACGGTAGGAAAATAAATTTATGTTTGAGGATCACTTCAATAGGAGGGGCTTATTAAATAAAGAGTCATAGCATTAGGAAGGTTGAGAAGGTAAAGAAGAGATCCAGGTCTAGTGGCAAATCCCTGTAATCACAGCACCCGAGAGGGCAAGGCAGGAGGTTAAGAGTTCAAGACCACCTTCAGCTACATAGTGAGTTCAAGGCCAGCCTGTCTCAGAAAGGAGGGAGAAAAGCGACTGTCATATGAAGTGGTTATCATTACATTATAAATACTGTTGACTTACTTAACAGTTACTTCAGAATATGAGAGACAATAGGGACGAAAAACAAAACAAAACAAGTTTTATTCATTTTGCCAGATGCTATGTCAGGGGCACAGGGGACAGGTGTCTGCCTCTCTTCCACAAATAATAAACAAGAAACAACTCATAGGAGCCTGTGGTGATTAACAGTCAACTAGACAGTTCTAGGAAATCTAGAAAAAAAGCCTCTGATCAAACCTTTGAGGAATTATCTTCATTAGGTTAACTGAGGTGGGAAGATTAACCACCAAAATCTGTGGTACCATTGAATACGCTGAGATCCTAGAGTGAACAAGCTGAAGAAAGCCAGCCTACCGCAAGAATCCGTCTCTCTCCTCTCTGCTTACTAAACGTGGATGCAATGTGACCAGCTGCCTCAAGATCCTGTCTGTGTGTGTGTGTTTATCCACAATAAAAGTTCTTCTTCAGCGGCTCTTGTCAGGGTATCTTACCACTACAGCCATAGGACTTTTATCTCTTGAGCCATAAAATACAAACTGTGTACCTGAGGCAGGAAGGTGACATGGGGCAGGGAGGGAACATCGCAGACTCCTTTCAGTCAAGAGTCAGAAAGATTTCAGAAGGGTCATAGCCTATGGAAGGACAACAGGAAGGATGCATTTTACCACCAGAGTACACCCAGGATCCCCTGGGGGAGCCGAAAGGTCAAGGAAATGATGTAAAACCAGTCTCCCCAATATTGAGCACTTTCTTACTGTCCCAACTACCTCTCTACTGGGTAATGGTATCCAGGTCACTCTAGGGGAATGGGAGGGAAGGTACGTTGGCAGGAGCATTGACTTGCTGGCTTCATCCCCACGCCGTCTGGCTATGTAGAAGGCACGGTAGTGTGCTAGCAAAAGGGAAGGCTCAGCAGTAACACCAGCACGGACCCACCCAGCCACTTTCCCAGCTTCCTCCCCAGGCGAATGCATGTGCATCCTCAGGCGCAATGCATGTGCACTGAACATCCTATGGATCTCCCTCCCGTTTTCTTGGTTCCAGACACAGGCAATAGTGTCCAGTGGAGACACCACAGGCCAGGCACGTGCTCAGAACTAACCATGCCACGTGGCTCTGCAACCTTATCTCACCAAACTCCCTTTCTCCTCTGAAAAACTGATGTTCACCATACCAGGCCAATTTTAGTTCTTATAACTTAATAACACCTGACGCTGGGGACCACGATGAAGAAAGAAAGCTTACTTAACTCAGGGTTCCTAGAAACTCAAATCATATCACCAATGTCACCTCTGCTCTGGTGAAGGCCTGGAGGATGGAGGAACGGGAGCGTCCACAGGAGAAAAGTCACATCACCCCCACGGAAAGAGCCAATCAGGAATCAGGTTGGCATTTCCATAACCGTTCAAGCTGGGTTTCAAGAAAATCCCTCCAAAAAACACTCCCATAACGATCTAAAGACCAGTCCACTAGACCTCCCCGCTTAAGCTCCCGTGCATGGGGACCAAACCTTCCACAGAGTCCTCGAGAGACAAACTGCACCCAAACCACAGCAACCATGCATCCTACTTTAGGGACCCAGTGTGGTAATTACTCGAGCAGATGCTAAACATTCAAAACTTCAAAACTGCATTGCTACCTAGAAAGGCTAGGAAGATAAACATCCTCTGGTCTCAGCTATCTTCTAAGCCTTACTGCCTGTGGCCCTCAGCTAGTGACCAATCTCACTCCTGGGATCTATACTAGGAGCGTATTAGCCGTTTCTTCCAAGCCGTGGACCGACCACAGCAAACACCCCAACACACTTCCCATTGTTCCTCACCGGATCACCCGAATGCTCTGTGTTCATACCCACCTCCAGGCCAACAGATTTCTACCCAAGTTCAACTTCGGCACACGCAGAAGCAACAAACACTCCCTCTCCCTCTCCCTCTCCCTCTCCCTCTCCCTCTCCCTCTCCCTCTCCCTCTCCCTCTCCCTCTCCCTCTCCCTCTCCCTCTCCCTCTCCCTCTCCCTCTCCCTCTCCCTCTCCCTCTCCCTCTCCCTCTCCCTCTCCCTCTCCCTCTCCCTCTCCCTCTCCCTCTCCCTCTCCCTCTCCCTCTCCCTCTCCCTCTCCCTCTCCCTCTCCCTCTCCCTCTCCCTCTCCCTCTCCCTCTCCCTCTCCCTCTCCCTCTCCCTCTCCCTCTCCCTCTCCCTCTCCCTCTCCCTCTCCCTCTCCCTCTCCCTCTCCCTCTCCCTCTCCCTCTCCCTCTCCCTCTCCCTCTCCCTCTCCCTCTCCCTCTCCCTCTCCCTCTCCCTCTCCCTCTCCCTCTCCCTCTCCCTCTCCCTCTCCCTCTCCCTCTCCCTCTCCCTCTCCCTCTCCCTCTCCCTCTCCCTCTCCCTCTCCCTCTCCCTCTCCCTCTCCCTCTCCCTCTCCCTCTCCCTCTCCCTCTCCCTCTCCCTCTCCCTCTCCCTCTCCCTCTCCCTCTCCCTCTCCCTCTCCCTCTCCCTCTCCCTCTCCCTCTCCCTCTCCCTCTCCCTCTCCCTCTCCCTCTCCCTCTCCCTCTCCCTCTCCCTCTCCCTCTCCCTCTCCCTCTCCCTCTCCCTCTCCCTCTCCCTCTCCCTCTCCCTCTCCCTCTCCCTCTCCCTCTCCCTCTCCCTCTCCCTCTCCCTCTCCCTCTCCCTCTCCCTCTCCCTCTCCCTCTCCCTCTCCCTCTCCCTCTCCCTCTCCCTCTCCCTCTCCCTCTCCCTCTCCCTCTCCCTCTCCCTCTCCCTCTCCCTCTCCCTCTCCCTCTCCCTCTCCCTCTCCCTCTCCCTCTCCCTCTCCCTCTCCCTCTCCCTCTCCCTCTCCCTCTCCCTCTCCCTCTCCCTCTCCCTCTCCCTCTCCCTCTCCCTCTCCCTCTCCCTCTCCCTCTCCCTCTCCCTCTCCCTCTCCCTCTCCCTCTCCGTCACCTCCAAAGAGTTCAGTTAGGCCAAGTGCTGCATTCCAAAGCCATATTCCAGGAAACGTCCCCACCCACCAATGCACACATCTAGCTGGGAAGGCTTCCTCACTGTGCTGGGTCAAAGTCTCAGAATCATTCATACACTTATGAGAAGTGTTCCTGCCTCAACATCATATGCTCAGTCTCCTACAGAAGGTCTCAGAGGCCCCACCCAGCCTTGTTCTTCTATGAATCATGAACCTCAATATGATTAATGGCCCCCACAGCTGCAAGACAAATATAAACTACACTTTGGGGTGGGGGGGGATAGTCCTCCCCTTCAGAGCAGGCAAAAAGGCTCAGTAAGCAATGCAAAGTAAGGTACTCTCAGTGCAAACATGGTGCTTTGGGTTTCTGGAACCCAAGAGACTCCACAAAGTTGTCCTCTGACCTCCACAAACAGGCTGACCCTTTAAAACACAGCCGAAATAGAGCAGCCTGTTCCGGGCACCTGCACACTAGCTCCTTTGTCTGGTAGCTCCATCCGAGGCCTTACTTCCTGCATTTACATCTCTCAGTCCAGGAAATTCAATTCAGACAGGACCCATGTACGGTGGCTTACTTTCTGAGGCTGGTCATTTCCAGCCTACAGAGTAGCCAAAACACTGGCCACCCCCTCCATGTTCCTCCTCATCCACACACACCTGGTGCTCCTCCCACACAGGAAGTAAGGCCTCCTCTTGCATTCCCAAAAGCGGACAGACTCGGTTTCCACGCTGAGCCTTCTCCTTTCTGTACCTGCAACCTCTGGTTTACCAAGTTACCCTTTGGTTTCTTCCCAGCCCTTACAAGCTACACCGTCCTTGGCTTACTGTTCCCATCACCCCAACACTATAAGCCATAGCTCTGAAATCAAATCTAAGCCAATTAATCCATATTAGCTCCACAGCCGGGAAACACATGCCCATCGAGAGCCCCAAGTTTGGAATTAACAGTTATCTATATACCTCTAATTAATTAGCTCTGAGACCTCGGGTAAAACGCTAAAATGGAGATGACCATGTCACCAGGCTTACTTCTCAGAGATTCACATAAAATATTTGATAGAAACATATCTTTACAAAACGCAAAAGTATTATACATTCATAAGGGACCTGACAACCAAATTTTTACCAAATTTAAAACAGTGACTATAAGATGTGTAGCGTTTTCAACGTCAGAAGAAAAACTTGTTCAACTAGGATACATCTTTAGTTAAAAGGCAATCACATTTCAATGGTATAAAGATGAAAAAAAAAAAGGTGTATTTGAGAACTTAATCAATAAGACCAGTCTCAATAAAAATAAGAGCCTGCCATACAACTTTTATATTTGACAGCGGTGGTACCTAGTAGGCCTTCAGCAACACATGCCAAGGAAATGAACCAACAGCCCATGGTCATTATCGTAAGCCAAATTATCACCTCTCCTTGAAACTGGGCAGCAGGAGGCTGCTTCTCGATGCCAACTCTAAGTCATGTTCCTGCCTGCTCCAAACCCTCAAAAGTCATATGCAAACTAGACGGCCCCAGCATTCCCACCGCCTTTCAGAATCACATCTCCTCTCCCACTCTGGAAATGTCTGCCTTTCTCAGAGGAATCACCTCTTCACACAAGAGACCGTCCCTCCGCAAAGGGGGCTACTCAGTCCTAGCCCCAATAATCAGTTCAGGAACTTGGCTTCCTCTCCCACTGCCTATGCCCAACTCCAAGCCAGAGCTGCTTACAGAGAACTGTTGGGAGAGGAGAGAAGAAGAAGAGGATTCAGGATAGGCAAGGCATTGCCCAAGCTCAGGACCCCGGCATGTCCCCCTACCCCTTCACACAGCTAGTCCTCAGTAATCTGTATTCTGGATTCCACAGGCTGACTTCCAAAGATTAAATACAAGACACTCTTTAACTGGCCCCTTGGCACCGGCCAGAACCTCACCAGGAAATTCTTGGGAAAGCAAGGATCTTACTGGGTTTCTGCACCAACGCCCCCACCTCAATCCACCAGAGACTACAGGGCTAGCACTCAACTTCTGCGGGCCTGGGTTTGCTTCCCTGTTTGTTAAACTGAGAAAGAGTCCACCAGGGAGAGGCTAACTCATTCTACAGTAGCCCTATACACCTTCTCTCTTCCCCTAAAGCTTTCCTGAAAGTTCGCTTGTGCAGGGAAGAGTGAAAATAGTGAACTATTAAGTCACTAACATCTTTGAGAAAAAGTTTTACTGCAGAAGCAAGTTTCCAAAGGGAGTGTATAGAAACAGGAGTGTCACAGAAAGGATTCCACCAAGAAGTCCTGTCAGGCCTTCCTGGTGGGGGAGGGGAAGCAGTGGACTCCTTCCTAAAGAGAAAGAAGGCTAGAAACGGTTTGCACTGCCCTGTCCAAGTGTGAGCCACAACTCCACTGATATGGTCTCCTGTCACACTCCCACCCCAAGCCACGGACACAATTCCTCCCTGACAAGGAAGGCCTTGCCTTTCTTACTTAACAAAATTCCCTGTCCTTCAAAAGAGTCTATCACAGGCCCCTCTGGGATTTGGGGTCCTGTCATGGACACCAAAAATAAAGTCCTTCCGCGAACTCCCATAAAAACCTGGTCTTCGCGTTCTCTCCAGTATTTGGCCCTTGCTACTTGAGTCAGGTTAAGTTCCTGCGTTCCAGTGAGCGCTCCCAGAGGGCAAAGTCTGGTCTCTGGAACCTACAGAGCTTAAAACGAGTGGGGCCTCCAAAGCCTCTTACAAAAAAAATTAATAATAATAATGCATAAATTAATTTTTTTTAAAATTGGAAGTAGGAGAGTAGGGGTCCGGAGCCACCGATCTGAACCAGGCTCCACCTTCCAGGGATGACTTCCAGGAAAGCTCGGCTCTCTTTGCCTCGCCTGCCCTGACTGTAAAATGGGAAGACTCCGAGTCCCTGGGTCCCTGGGCCCTCCCCGCAGTGACAACTGGGATTCCACGAAAGCTCGAAGCAGCCGGGCGCGGCCCCGCCCCCTGGGCGCCCAGAAAGGCCCGGGCCGGGGGCGCGCCGAGGACTCCCGCAGCCGCCCCTCCCCCACGCCGTGCATCCCGCTCCCCGGCCGGCGACCCGCAGTCCCGCGGCGGGCGGGGCGGAGCAGGGCGACCCGCGCTCCCCCGCCACCCTCAGCGGCCGGTCCCCCGGGGGGTCGGGGGTTCGAGCGGCGCCCGCGGGCCGAGGCTGCGGAAGGAAGCCTTCGCTACGGTACCTGGGGGAGGAGGTGGACCGGGCAGCGGCGGCCGCGACGGCTGGAGGCGGAGGCTCGGGCGGAGGAGGAGGTGCCGGGCACTCCCCCTCCCATTGTCCCGGCCCGGCCCGCAGCCCGCAGCCGGCCCGCTCCGCCCGGCCCTCGTCCTCCCGGTGCCCGGCCCCCGCTGCCGGCCCTTACCTTGCAGCGGCCGGCTCTCCCCGCCGCTAACGCTACTTATCCCGGGAAAGCTCGAGCGGGCCCCGGGAGCGAACCCACAGACAAAAAGTGAAACTTCGGCAGCAGGCCGGGAGTGGCTGCTGCTTGGTGCTCTCCCCCTCCTTCCTCCCCACCCCCTCCCCGCGGTCTCCCGTGCGGTGCCCTGAGCGCTGGAGGCTGACGTCAGGGGCCTGAATTCCTGACTTTGCCTGCACGCATTTGTCCATGTAAGGTATGGGGAGGCGTGTGCCCGCGGGCCGCCGCGCTAGCCGGACGGGGAGGGGGCGCGGGGGGCAGCGGCAGCTAGAGGTGGGTGACCCTGGGCAATGCACTTCCTGGAGGAGGGGACGCGGGTGGAAGGCGGGGGTGGTGCAGGGAGCATGGGAAGAGGAAGGGAAAGAGGGATCTGCCTCCACTGGAGGAAGAGGAAGGAGATGCAGGAGGAAGTGGAGAAACCGGCACAACTCGGGTCTGTTCTGCAGTCGACAGATTGGAAAGCTGAGCTTGAGCAAAGAGATCCTGCCATGGAACACCCCACCCCCACCCCCACCCCCATCCACCCACCCTAAAAGCCTCGTCGGAGCCCCGCCCAGGACTCCAGCAGGACTCGGAACTGTGGGATAGTAGGGAGCAACTTCAGTTCACTTTGCAAAGAAGAGCTACGGAGCTGCTCCGAAGCTCCGAAGCTGGTGTCTGCCCCAGTCCTGCGCTGTGCAGATTTAGGAGCAGGGCTGGTATTCTACTCTTAGCTAGGTTTCCGTCTCCAGTCAAGATCTAGGCTCCAGTGCTCCGTGGCTGTGAGCTCAGACCCAAGTTAGACCTAGGCAGATGACTTGACCACCCACTGAAGTGACTAACGCCGGTTCCTGGAAGGCTGTGGTTGACGAGCCTTGAGAAACTGTGGCAACGAGTGCTTCGGGGCAACTTCCTGTCGTCTTTTGTTCAAAGACGCGAACCTTTGGAGTTTAAGATTTGCTTCCCAGCCCAGCCCTGCCGGAAAACCAACCAGAAAGCTAGCTCTGTGCCTACAGCTTAAAAAAAAGAAAATACACGAACTGGGTGAACTGGTTTGAATAAAGGCAGGCCTGTTCTTGGAAGGTTGGGTTTGGGTATTTTGTCTTTGATATTTGTAAAAGTGAACAAGGATGAGAACCCCATTTACTAGGTTAAGATCCGGGCTAGGAGATACCGGAAGCCCTATGGCCCTCAGTAGTGAAGGCTTTTAATCCCGGGACAAGGGAGGTTTACTCAGACCCTGTCAGGTGACCTGCACAACACAGCTGTCAGAACAAGCTCCCGTAGTCCCTGCTCTCCAGTCACCTTCCACCACCCCGTGAGCCCTCACCTTCCACAGCCTAACCCAGTCGGTGCAGACAGAAAGTACACCAGGAACTACCGATGCAGGGAAGCTCAAACGTGCCTCTTCTCCGGTTAGATTTTGATGAACCATTTTGACTAAGAGTCAAAGTGCATGTTCTTGAACTTAACATGTATTGAACTTTTCCCCTGCCGTCTTCAAATTCAAACCCTTCCGGGGGGCCAAACTGCTTAACCCCTTTGACCTCCCAAGTTTCCCAGCTACACACGCTCAAAAGTAGACATACAACAGGAGTACCGCGCATTGCACAGGAAACAAGCTCCTAGCGTTCTGACGTTTTAAGAGATCACAGTGTATTCACTGCGCCCTAAGCATTGCGGCCAATGCGTGTCCTGTGCGCTGCTGCTGTTTGGCTTAGGGGGAAGCGTCCATTGATCACTTAGGTATACCGGAACTGGACCAGCGCTGCTCGCTTGCACTACTCCCTCCTCATAACCCATTTATAAAGAATAATAGAGTTCTAATGAGGATTAATAAAATTTAATAAGGTATAATTAGAGTCATTCATTTCCTCAATCATACACATTGTGAGAGTGCTGTGTTGATCCAGAAATGCTACTAATTATGTTGAAACTGTTCTCCGTGTTGGGGGAGATCGCTGTATCACTTCTCCTGAAGTACTGATGAATTGCTCAGGTAGGCATGGTGTTCACATGAGCATTGTGGAAAGTTAATCACAAAAGATAATTGCAGCTCATGAGGCCCTCACCTGCAGTGTAAGTGACAAAGTCATAGACTGGACGTCTGGGGGCCCCCACATGCCAGGCCATCAGGAGTCGTAGCCTAAACCAAACGCCTCAAACCAAACCAAAAAATCCGGTTTTGTTGTTCTTCTTTCTTGTCCTTTCACGGTGTGCAGAGACTTGGGCTGGCGCTGTATCACTCACTTTGCAAGCACGGTGCAGTCTAAATACCCGTTTACCACTGCGGGAGAATAAAGATGGTACAGGATTTCAGAGGAGGGAAGGGTGTGGCCTTGTGGCCTCAGAAAGCCTCCAGGTTAGCATGAAGGCCAGCGGCAGCTCTGAAACTCCATGACATTCATCACAGACCTAGACCCAGAGGCCTCACCAAAGCTCATGACGGCCCTTTTGCTGGAGCCCAGGCCAGGCAACGTTATAAGGGCTTTTCCTATGCAATTCACCTAACCCACAAGTCCCTCCGCAGGGCTGACATTGTTTCTGTAGCGGGTACACGGGGAAACTAAAGCCAGAGGGGCCGAGCAGCTGGCTCTTCACACTAGCGTTTGAGTACACTGAGCTTCCGTAGTGAGCGCCGGAAGCCTGGCCCCTCACTTCCCACTGCTGACTGGCCATCTGCTCTCAGTGTGAGCATTGCATTGGGAGAGTCGTAATCTGCAGCGAGAGGAGAGAAGGAGCTCAGAAGTGGCTACAGGAGAAACAGTAAGGGCATCATCGCCAGGGAAGACAACGAGAGGCCATATCGGTCTGATGGCGCTTCTTCTCCAGGGCCAGATCCCTCAGCATGGTCTGCACGGGCCTTGGTGATTTGGCCCCAGCTTGAGCCTTCGGCTGCAATATCTGAAGCCTATCCTCTATTCTGTTTCCATTTCATAGGGTCTACGATCAGGAACAGTATTGTGTCCCCATCCACGTGGCAACCCTGCAGGCTCCTGTGTGACACCATCTTCCCTGAGGACCCCCTCTGTCCCCTGTGCCACCTCCAAGACCATTCCTTGCTCTGTGTTTAGGACCTCAGACCATAAAACACTGGGCCAAGCTGTTTTCTAGTTTTTCTTTTCCTCCTGCTTTACTCAGATTCTAATCCCAGAGTCCCCCAATTCCTGCCTTGGTCGTTGGAAGTATTCTATGCTTGGAAAATGTCTTTCCTTTCTTTCTCTCCTCCCAACCCCATGTGTTTATGAATGTGTGTATAAGTGTGTGTGTGTGTGTGTGTGTGTGTGTGTGTGTGTGTGATGCTCATGTTAAAAGGCAGAGGAATATAGAGAAGGTAGAAAACCTGAGTCCCTAAATAAATAACCGGAAACTACATCAAGAAATGAGATCGGAACCCAAGCAGGCCAATGAGACGGTAGAGAAACAATCTGGAGACCAAACATTTGGAAGGAACACCAAGGTTAGCTCTTGGCGGGACACAGAAGAAGCTTCACAGCTCCTGATTTCCTTAAAAAGTATTGCGCCATCTTTCCAGGAGTCACTTCCTCTGTGATCTCAATTCCTTTCTCTCATGAAATTAAATTCTTGAATTTCGTAGTCTACAAAGTTCTCCCCGGCTCCTAACCTTGATTCGGCCTTCTTGTCAATGACCAGGTTCATTTCCACAAAGCATGGCATGACACCTTTACTTGCAAAGGTTTCTTAATATCATTGCACTCCAATGCAGATGCTTCACGGGCCTATTTCATATTCCCTGAACAAGTCCTAGTAGGTTTTACTCCAACTGTAGACTGTGCCTCCACCCTCCACCACCCCAACACCCCTTTTTAGATGTCACACATTTCCCTGTCAATCTATCACTTCTCTTCTGCATCCCTCTCCTCCCAAACCTGTGTGTGTGTGCGTGTGTGCGCGCGCATGCGCATGCTCTCATGTCTGTCTGTCCATCTGTCCTTTACTTTTTTTGCCTTTTTTCCCCCTCAGTTTCTTCCTCAGACTGACCTGAAAGACTTTAGGCTGTGATGTGGGAATCTCTATAGGGCATTTCTTGATTGCTAGTGGATATGGGAGAGCCTAACTGCGAGTGTTGCAATCCTTAGGCTAGTAGGTTTGGACTACATAAGAAAAGTACCTAATCTAAGCCAGGGAATAAGCCAGTAATTAGTGTGCCTTTGTGGTTTCTGCCTCAAGCTCATACCTTGAGCTCCTGCTTTGGTTTGCACCAATGATGGTCTAGTTATAGTCACTTTATAAGATGAAATGAACCCTTTCCTTCTCAAGTTGCTTTTGGTCATGGTGTTTATCACAAAAGGAAAGCAAACAGGGCATGACAGCCCTAACTATTGGTTTGAGAAGAAAAAAATGATGAAAGTATATACACTCAGCACCCTACCTGCTAACACAAAGATCTGTAAGATTCAGGGATCTGTTGAGACAGCTTGGCTAAGACGACCCAACAAAGGGGCCAGAGCTGCTGTGAGTTCCTGTAATGGTGATGGATGAGCCTGGAGATGCCTAGTGCCCATTGGGGAACACAAATATGGAGCACACTTTTATTTTCATACTACAGACCCAGAAAGTAGAGAGTAATATCAGTCTTAGAATTCCCATTGTTATGAAGAGATGCCATGACCAAGATGACTCTTATCAAAGCAAACATTTAATTGAGGCTGGCTTACAGTTTCAGAGGTTTAGTCCATTGTCATCCTAGCAGACAGAACAGCAGCATGCAAGCAGACATGGTGCTGGAGAAGGAGCTGAGAGTTCTGCATCTTGACTCAAAGGCAACCAGGAGAGACTGGCAACCTCAGGCAGCTGGGAGGAAGCTCTCTTCTGCAGTGAGTGGAGCGTGAGCATAGAGGAGGACCTCCGAAGCCCACCACACAGTGACACACTTTCCTCCAACAAGGCCACACCTCCTAACTGTACCACTCCATATGGGCCAAGCATATTCAAGCCACCCCTGGTCCCATTGGCTTGTTTAAACACATGAGTCTCTGGAGGCCATAGCATAAAGCAAAGTACATTTAGTCCAACTTCAAAAATCCCCGTAGACTATTACAGTCTCATCAATGTTTAAAAGTTCAAAGTCTCTCCTGAGATTCATGCAATCTCTTAACTCCAATCCCCTAAAATCAAAATCAGAATCCAGACTACATATTTCTAATATATACATACATAGATACATTACCATTCCAAAACATCATAGCAAGGAAATATTGGAACAAAGCAAGACCAAAACCCATCTGCTCAAACTGTAAACTCCACGTCGCCACATATGAGGTCAAAATGCTCTTCACATCTTCAACTCCTTTCATCCTTGTTGACTGCTGTTGGCAGATCTGACATTCAACAGCAAAAAAAAACTTTGTTCTCTTCTGCTGGTTCCCTTTCCTCAACAGATATCCCCATGGCTCTGGCATCTCTAACATCTTGGAGTATCAGACAATTTTAACCTCACAGCTTCTTTTTCCAATGCCTGGGATCAAGACATGATCTTCTGGGCTCCTCCAAAGGGCTTGGGTCACACTTCAGCTCTGCCCTCTGTAGCACTCTGGGATCTGGTTGATTCCATTCTATTTCTGCTGCTGTTCTTGGGGTCATCTCGTGGTATTGGTATCTTTAATTTGATGGAGTTTTCCACTGAAACTGCTTCACCTACAGCCTCTCATAGGTTCCCTTCATGGTACCAAGCCTCAACTTCTTTGTATGACCCCTTCAGTCCTGGGCCAACAACTGCAACTGAGGCTGTACCTTCACCATTAATCTTTGCTAAGCCTCGGTTACTCTCTATAACCCATTCATACCTTCAAAACAAGTATCACGTTGGTGATTCTTACATATTTCCAAGTCCAGCTGTAGCATGAGGTACAACCTTGGCTCTCTGTAACACAGTTTCTTTGTGCTCCCACAAAACACTTCCCAGAAGATTTCACCTCAGTAATGATGTTCCCTTCTTAACATTGCTAACTTCTTAACTCCAGCTAACCATCATCAATTGTCCAAGTAATTGCTTCTACTGTTGACTGTAAAGCCAGAGCCATATGACAAGCTGCTGAGTTCTGTTGCATGCTGATACTGGAACATGCCACTCCCACCCTTGTTCTATTACATTATCACCAGCTTTCTGTTTTCCAAGTCCTTTACTTCCTAAGCTGGCTGTCCTGGAACCTGCCCTGTGTATTGACCACGAACTCAGAGATCTGCATGGTTCTCTCTCCTGAATGCTGGGAGACACAGCTGGACTTAAGCTTTTCTTTACTTAGAACTTGTTCTGTACCAGGCTGGTCTTGAACTCAGAGATCTGCTTGCCTCTGTCTCCTGGGATTAAAGGAGTATACCATCATGTCTGGACCTAAGCTTTTCATTATAGATCCTAATGAAGTTGAAAACCCAGACTAGCCATAACAATCCATCCTCTGTCAATTTGACACATAATCAAATCTCCTTTTGTCCAAATGAAAACAGTAACCAACTCAAAATAATGCCTAACATGAGATACCTCTCCCTCTTACAACTGCAAATGCATGAGTTTAGCTGGGTGGGGTCTTGCCCCAAGGTCTCCACTCCCTTAATTCCATTTAATATCCTTGAACACAGGATTTAGCCTCATTTGACTTCCTGGTGCCCCTTTACTCTTTGAACCATACATTTTTGTATTTTTCCTTTCCAAGATTGCTATACTTGTTCAAAATGTTCTTCGAGGGAGTAAACTAGAGGACAAAATCTATGCTGGGCTTTTTCAACACTTCCTTTGTCAATGCAATTAATATAAATCTCTTTACCTTAGCCTCAGGCAGACTCTTTGGACAAGGGCAAAAGGCAGGAACATCCTCCACCAAAACATCCTAATAATGATCTCCAGAGTTCAAATCACCTCAGCACCAATGTCCTCCACAGTCTTACTAGTATAGTCCATTATGTTCTACTTAAAGCATTCCATAATTTTCCAAAGCCAAAGTCCTAAAATCCACATGCCTCCAAACAAAAACATGGTCAGGTCTATCACAGCAATACCCAGGTACACATTTCTGTCTTAGATAGGGTTTCCATTGCTATGAAGAGATACCATGACCAAGGCAACTCTCATCAAAGCAAACATTTAATTGGGGCTGGCTTACAGTTTCAGAAGCTTAGTCCATTATCATCATAGCAGACAGCATGGCAGCATGCAGGCAGACATGGTGCTGGGGAAGGTTCTGCATCTTGATTCAAAGGTGATCAGGAGAGACTGGCATCCTCAGGCAGCTGGGAGGAAGCTCTCTTCTGCAATGAGTGGAGCCTGAGCACAGGAGGAGACCTCCTCAAGTTTCTGATCCAACAAATGCTGCAATAACTGTCATGTGCCACCACACAGGGCTTAAGATAATTTTACAGTAATAGAAAGGGGATGAAAGATTGATAGATTATTTATGACAGGTAGTTAAATAGATCCTCTCAATATATGATTACATATCAAATGACCCTTCAATTAAACTGTTATGTTCTACATATACACATGTATTGTGGTTTATATATCATAATATTCATTCATTGGAAGCATTAAGGTGATTTTATGTAAATCTAGTAGATTTGTGGGATTGTAGTCCTATTACTGCATTCTAATATTGGAATTTTCTCTTTCTTCTGTCAGCAACCTAGCACCCATTTGTAGACATTCATCACTCCCCTGGCAGATCTGAATAACTATTTACTTTTTGTCTCTTTTAGAACACATTTGTCTGTTCGAGGAGTAATATCACATATATACACATATATATACACATATACACATATATATGTGTGTGTGTTTGTGTGTGTGTATATATGCACATATTTATACATATATATACATATATATTTACATGTGAATGTGACATATATATAGTCAAATATAATGCATGGATTTTTGAAGGTACTTTCTCTCAGTCCAATGTTTTCTAATTCTCAAGGGTTTTCTATGTTCTGGCATCATGTATTGATGCTTACTGGATCATCCAATGATTACTTGCTATGACCAAACAATATACTCATCTGTGGACATGTCTTGTCGTGTTTCTTCGTCGGCTAATGAATGTTGAGATTGTTCTCAAATGGAGACTATTGTGAATGTTTTCACAAGGAGACTGATATGAATAAGCAGTTGCCACCACTTACACAGGCTTGAGACTGACCTGACTGGGGTGACAGGAAATGACAAAATGAATACACAGAAAAGATGGCAGACTATGAGCTCTGAAGGAATTGCACCAACCACAACCCAGAAGCTCAATCTATTTATTATATAAGCAAAGCTAATTACAGTAAGGGTCTCCACAGGGGAGCAGGCTTATGCTGCATTCATCTGAGAGGAGAATGCTGTGGTTGATACTGCCTGCGCGTGCACTTGGACCAGGAGAAGCCCTTGCATTCCCATGGGTTTGAAGCACTGGGGTTTTTTAAATGGCCATGCTCATGTCAATAAAGCATATCCAATTAGGACTTCATCTATTTCCCACGTGCTTGTGGAAATTTCACTATGGATGCATATTTTCATGTATCTTAGTAACCTAACATTTTATAATAGAGTAAAATTGTAACAGACCTTATAGATGCTCCAAAGTCTTAAAAATGTTGATTGTTAAATTGCAGGATTTTTTTTTTGATTGGTTTTTTTCTGAGACAGGGTTTCTCTGTGTAGCCTTGGCTGTCCTGGAACTCACTCTGTAGAACTCAGAAATCCGCCTGCCTCTGCCTCCCAAGTGCTGGATTACAGGCTGCCCGGCTAAAGTGCAGGATTGTTACTGGTTACTTAATTTTTCTATTTTTCTTATGTAAAATACATCACTTAAGTTTTCTTATCTTTTTAAGACAAGTCCTCGACAAAGTATTTGGATAATGAAATGCCTGACTTTGCCCTTGAAAAAAAATCTCAATAATCCATTCCAGATAACTTGGATGTTATCTCAAAACAGTTAACAGTGTGTTTATCCACATTTCTAACCCTGCCCCTTTGCCCAATCAAACTACGATATAAAAGTGCATTACTGTAAGGATAAAAAAAGACCACAAATTGAATGAATCTAGGTTTCTTACCTTGCAAATAAACATAACTTTAAATGTAAAACTCCTGATGTGAATAATTTTCTCATTTTTTTATTTTTTATTGGATATTTTATTTATTTACATTTCAAATGTTATCCCCTTTCAGGATTCCCGCCCCCAGAAGCTCCCTATCCCATCCCCCTCCTCCTGCTTCTATGGGGGTGTGTTCCCATCCACCCACCCAGTCCCACCTCCCACCCTCACAATCCCCTGCACTGGGCATTAAGCCTTCACAGGACCAAGGGCCACTTCTCCCTTTGATGCCTGTGTTGTGCTGACCCCAGCCATAAAATTATTCTCATAGCTATTTCATAACTAACTTTGCCACAGTCATGAATCATAAATATCCAATATGCAAGGAGTGGAGAGCTCCTTGTTGGCGACAGTCTAGAGCCTGAGTTACCATGAAGACTCTGGCTATCTAGTTCTCTTTTGTTTAGCTAGTTTATTACCAACTTTCCATTTGCCTATGACACATCATGGGGCAGAGAATCCAAGAAACACTGGATCATTGTTCCATTCAGCGGTGCTGGACTCTCAAAGTTAACCTCCAATGCGCTTTCGTGGTATATCTGGCCCTTCACTTGTAAATCTATAACTAAGAAAAGATAACCCAAACCTCAAACTGACCCAAATTCAATATATACAAGCCTTGATTTCCCCAGAGCGTCAATCACTTTCCAGTATTAAGTTCTTAAAATAAAGATTTCCAAATGGATGTCTAAATGCCCCGAATGTTTTTCTTGAAGGAAGAAAAAGTGCTTGCAACACTAGGATGAAGACAGAATCCTTAATTAAGTTCTATAAAGTACACAGTTTTGACATTTTATGTTTACCTTTGATTACAGTTAAAGGATTGCACTTGATCGCCCTGGCAGATGCAAGTAGGTTGGATTTTGTTTCCCTCTATTTTTTGATGGCTAATTATTAGAACTCACAAAATTATCTAAATTGCTATGCCCCCTATTGCATGTATCATACTTCATCAAACAGCAAGCAGGTTTCATTGAGGCAAAGAATAGATGTAAGAATCCTGGGCAATTATCTGCCCGTCACTAGCTCACTGTTTAGTAGCAGTTGACCTTAAGACAAAAGCATTCAGTCTCAGTCTGTCCTTCTGGGGAGTGGATGTAATACCAGAAACTCTCCCAGATCTGGTGCCTCCAGTCTGGACACGAAGTCTAAAGCACAAGCATTAACTGTAATTTGTTAAATGGTAGGATCCTATGTGATTGGTGAGCAATACTCTGCTGGATAGCCTTATGTCAACTTGACTCACCTAAAGTCTTCTGAGAAAAGGGAACTTCAAATTAAGAAAAGGCTGTAGGCAAGTCTGTAGGGCATTTTCTTAATGATTGATAGGGGAGCTTCCTGCCCATTATAGGTGTGTCCATCCTTGAGCTGCTGGTCTGGGTTCTATATGAAAACATGCTGATAAAACCATGAGGAGCAAATCAGTAAGCAGCACCCAACCCAGACTCTGCATCAACTCCTGCCTCTAGGTCCCAGGCATTCTTAAGCTCCTATCCTGGCTTTCTTCAATGATGAACAGTTATGTGAAAGTGGAAACCTCCCTTTCCTCCCCAGTTGCTTTGATTTGGTGTTTCATCACAATAGAAACATTGACCAAGAAAATAATTACCCTTCTCAAAGGTCTACAAATTCAGGGCCTAGAAGTCTTGCTTATTCTGAAGCATAGGATTTCTTCAGGAAAACCTTTCATGAGTAGCTACTTATTCAAATGCTCCTGAGCAGAATCTTTGAAGAAGTCATGAATCCCACTGGTAATGAAAGCAGAGGCTATAAGCTATATATTTTATAAAGTATAAAGTTATTATATTTGAAACTGCTATGCTATGTGTGCTTTAAAATGTGAATAGTTGCATTCTATTATCTTTTATTCTTCCTTAAATATTTCAAGTACCTACTTAAAGCAGACACTTGACTAACTACTAGAGATTTATTAGGAAATTTATACACAGCCAAGGGATTGCTACAGACTTAGTTGATGCTTTAAACACAAAAACAAACGTTCAACTGCTGTCGAGAGGGAGATAGTAAGATGTGAATAGGGTGGGGGCTTCTAAGAGCTTAGAGGAGGTATACACAGATCGCAAGAAACAGAACAGACAAGTCCTAAGGAAGAAGACATAGGGCAGGAGAAATGGCTCAGTGGTCATGAACACATACTGTCTTCCCAAGAACCAGGGCTTTTTCCTCACTGTCTACATCCTAATGTATCTCCAGCTCGAGAGCATCCAAGACCATCTTCTGCCTCCCACCAGCACATGTACACATATTACACACACACACACACACACACACACACACACACATGCACACATGAGCAAGCAAAAAAAAATCTTAAAAAACAAAACAAAACAAAACAACAACAACAACAAAAAAAAAAACGGAAAAAGAAACAATTGATCAAAGGAGACCTAAAACAGAAATATCATGTAAAATAGTGAACTGCACTCCAGGAAAAGCATGCAGCATACACACAAAGACAGCACTGGGAGACCATGGTAGAACTGGGGGATACCAAATAATTCACTGAAGCTGGCATAGAGTATGGCAGAAATAAGAAAAAAATTGAACCTATGCAGGCAGAGGTAACAGCAGCGGCAAATTTGGGGTTAAGATGGGAAGAAGATTGCGCAAAGAAAGGAACAGAGCAAAGCCTGGACATGTGGCAGGACAGCAGGCGGCTCTCTGTCCTGGGTACTGCCGAGACTGGACCCTGGTGGATTCTCAAATACAAGGTGGCCTCACAGGACTTGGCTCAGATATTTGTCCTGGGGGCTGGAGAGGTGACTCAGCAGTTAAACACACTGACTGTTCTTCTAAAGGTCCTGAGTTCAATTCCCAGCAACCACATGGTGGCTCATAACCATCTGTAATGGAATCTGATGCCCTCTTCTGGTGTGTCTGAAGAGAGCAACTGTATATACATACATACATACATACATACATACATACATACACACATACATACATAAAATAAATCTTTTTAAAAAATCGTCCTAATAGAAGATGCTAACATGCTGTAAATTCACTTCCTACAACTCCTGGATCCAAAGTGTCTCATACATGTATACCACTTAGAAGCAAACAGAATTCAGGACTCAGGGTTGATGGGTAAAGAAATGCTGGTCCTCTACACAAGATTTCTACCAAACAGATTGTTATGCAGTCATCCCTTAGCCCATTAGATCTCTATCTCTGCTTTCTCAAACTAGACTATGCCAGTCCCAGGCACAGACCTGCATAGGAGAGAAGCCTGAAGATAGCCTGAATTAAGGCATAAGTGAAATATGACACTCATCTCTTCAGTGAGAATGGAATTAATCAGGACTCACATAGGGTGAAATAAAAAAACATCAAACATATTGTAGAAGCAGATGATTACTCATTAGAAGAAAGGTAAATATAAAACAAATCAGCTACGAGATCCACTTAAAAATATTTATGATAACACTTGGTCTCCCAGAAAGGCAAGCAGGTGTCTGTGAATATAGGACCACCCAATCTACATACTGAATTCTAGGACAGTCACAGCTATGTAGAGAGACCCTGTCTCAAAACAAAACTCTGTGTGTGTGTGTGTGTGTGTGTGTGTGTGTGTGTGTGTGTATGTGTATGTATGTGTGTCTACACACAAGTTATTGTCCAGTGTTTTTGCCCTTGTAGAAGTGAACTGGTCTCTGACAACAGAAGCAGGAAATAAATTATTATGATTATTATGATGATGATATTGAGTAACTCTTAGAGTCGACTATATGCCATAAAGTTATTTAGCTGGCCAATGGGGTCATTCCTGACGCACCTGCTGCCTTCAGATATCACTGTAAACTCTGAAGTCCAAGTACTAGGTACTATCTAGGAAAACAAGAAGTTCTGCTCTGGTTCTGTGAGCAATAATTTGGCCAATGCCTGGAGTAGATGAGCTCACCTGACAGCAGAGAGATCTGTGCCTATTGAGTCTGATCCTGCCTTTAAGTTGAATGCTAGGGGAACTCCTGTGCATATATACAGTCTAATGAACACTAGCTTAGGATATATCGTATGGACAAAGATGGGAGTTACAATTAAGGACTCAGGGTTGGAAAAGTGATCACACAGGATCTCTGGATCTATATGCCTGCTAACAATTTTGCTAGGCAACAGTAGTAGCTGTAGTCATGGAAATGGAATTAGTGATACTGTATGGTGAGCATCTGAAGGCCTCTTGGTGTTATGCAAACACCCAATGGTAATATGCATCAATAAGTAGAGGACTGATAATTTGTCTTGGATTTGGGGCAGGTCCTAAAAGGGAATGCTACAGCATGTCATTCTTTTTTTATCTTTTCTCTCCCCAGTGCTAACATTCCCAAGGTAGGAGTGTGTGTGTGTGTGTGTGTGTGTGTGTGTGTGTGTGTGTGTGAAAGAGAGAGAGAGAGAGAGAGAGAGAGAGAGAGAGAGAGAGAGAGAGAGAGAGAGAGGCCTCAGTATGCCTGTGTGGCAACTTTCTTGCATTTGTTTATGATAACAAGACAGTGAGTGTCAATATCTGTGAAAGGTTAAAAAAAAGAGAATAATATTAAGGTTTTCGCTTTTTAAGGTTTATTTGTGTGTCTGTGTGCATCTGTGTATGTTCGTGTCTGAGAGTACATTCGTCTATATACATTTGAGAAAAAGTATCTGCTACAGCAAGAGAGTGTTGATCCCCTAGACCTGGAATTTCAAGTAGTTGTGTGAGCCCCCAGATGTGAGGGCTTTGGAACAAACTCTGGTACTCTGCAAAGCAGACATCTCCTCTGACCCTCAAAGATTTCTTTTTTTCTTAGACTACAATATTTATTGATTTATTTACTTTTCTTATATATTTTGTTTGTGTGGTCCCCTGCACTTCCTTTTGGAATTGATATTTTGAAGTAATAAATTAACTGTTTTACACACACACACACACACACACACACACACACACACACACAGAGAGAGAGAGAGAGAGAGAGAGAGAGAGAGAGGCATATACAGGCACAAAGTCACACAGGCACACACACATACACTCACACACATATGCACACCCACACAGACATACACAGGTACACACTCGCACAGTGGTACACACACACCCATACACACACAAACACACACACATACACTCCTACTGTAGGAATATTAGTTACTTCCTTGGTTCTAGAGAAATAGTTCACTCTAAAGTTAGAAAACATGAGTTTGGGTTGAGAGATTTCTAAAGCCCTTTCCAAGCCTTGCCTTTTATAATTCTAAACTGACTCTGAAGCCGCAGTTTGGTTTCAGACGTTTCTGATTCTGTTCTTCAAGTGTTATAGTGTCAGAGCAGCACGATTATTATTACAATGCTTAGCAAGCGGTATAGAGTTCAGTCTGAGTCTGTCTCGGTTCTCACATCACTGCTGTCCTACAGAGGCAGTCTTTTCTTTTTAGGAAGACTAAAAGCCAAAGGTGTTCTCTGTGAGCTGTTGGCCTTCTCAAGTGAAGACATGCCTTATGCAGCCACAGCTGTCCCCAATTAACCTCTGTCTTGAGGCCAACGCGGTGAGCAGGCATGACTTAGCAAGCCGAGCTTCTAAAGGAGTCCCTCCTCATGACAAGCAATCACTAATTACATTTTCTTAGGCAGCAGTTGAAAGTTTAGCAAAGCTCTACTTCCTTTATAGTGTGTGTTTCTGGCTCCAACTACATGACCCACTTTTAACACGTTCAATGAAAAGAATATTGAAACTCTACTCTGTTTCTTTATATTATATAGGTATATTACAAACTGTATAGAGTACACACCATAAAACCTGCCATCTACACAACCATGGCTATCCAACATTTATGTACAACGTTATGATTGATAGTTTTGACATATCTATATGGTCTTCCTATCAATGACTGCTGAGTTGAGTTTCTTCTGTGTTGTAATTAGAAGTGTCAAGGGAGGCCTTGGAGGGGTCTCAACAGTCAAGAGCCTGCACTGCTCTTTGCAGAGGGCCAGAGTTGGTTCACAGAACCCACATCAGATGGTTCACAACTGCCTGTAGCTCTAGCTCCAGCTCCAGGGAAATCCGATGCCCTTGCCTTCTGTGGGTATCTACACTCAGGTGCACATAACCCCTACCCAGAACCATACCCACACCCACACATACACATGGTTTTTAATCTTTTGTAAAAGGAGTATCACTAGTATTGTTCACACTTTATATAGTCATTAATGCTGAGTCTGATAACTAGATGTTGCACGGATATTGTTTGGTTATTCTTACCATAGGCGATCATTTGCATTATCTCAGACACCTAAGGGGGGGGTTCTTATTTTCCTTTTTCCACGTAGTTATCTAGACTCCCACTTAAATACTCCTCTCCTACAGCATTCACAGAACTTTTCTAATACTTTACATTTTCATTTTCATTTCATTTTCAATTCTACTACCCTGAAATTTTTCTATTTTAACTTGATTCTTCTATGAACGTCACCCCTAGAAAGACTGAATCAGGATGTAAGTGACATCTGTGTAGTTGGTTGTCCTTATGCACAGTCAGTCAATTATAGATGAAATTATTTGAATTTTTAAAAGGATGAGTACTTAACATTTACAAACTTTCTCCATTGCCAGTCTCTAAACAACATAGTATAATAACTATTTGCATAGCATTTAAGTGTGTTAGGCATTACAAGTTATTTAGAGACTTAAAGTACTTGGGAGGATATAGGTAGCTTAAATGCAAATATCATGCCATTATAGGTAAGGGACTTGAACATTCACATTGTTTGCTATCTGCGGAGAAAAGTTTGGACCTAATTCCCTATGTATGCCAAGGGGGTACTAAAACTATAAAATGCCTTGTGAATGTTATGTAAGGCGAGGCCATCTGTGCTAAAAGAATCCTACGCTTCAGTCACATTTCCCCCAAGAACCCAAGAAGCACTGAGCAGAGTGCTTAAGAGCCAGAAGTTGTGGGTTATTAAAGAAAAATCCCAGCGCCAGGAGTGGGCTCTCTTCTTATGAGTTGTTGGTCAGTAAGATCCTAGAGGCCCTCAACACAGCACAGGTTTTGCTATTCCTCTTGGTTATCCACAGGTGCTAAATGGTAAGACCTCTCTGCTGAAGACACCACAGACCCAGAAGGCATGATAAAGAAAACGGAGACTGAAACTGAGATGGATGTTTCCTTCTTACCAACTTGCTCTTGTGGAGTGCTGTACAGACTGCTGGAGAAGAAAAGACATCTGTGGCCCTGCCGAGACTGGAACTTTATGACACAGGAGGCCATCCTGCCAAGCGAGGTAGGCCTACCTGTGCCATGCTGGCACTAAGCTTAGGAGAGTAGCAGTGTCTGACTGGATTGTAGACCCACTCCACAATACAGAGGGATTTCATTCTTGTTATTGTAACTCTGATCCAAAAGCCATGGTACAGGAGGACCCAGGCCTTGGCAAGGGACAGAATGCTGTTATTTAAATATGCTGGGGTAGTGTCAGGCTGCTCTCTAACTATCTTTTTTTTTTTTTTTTTTTTTTTGGTACAAATTCTCCTCTCAGCTTTAAAGAGAGAGGCCTTCCCTCTGGTGACTGGCGGAGAGCGAAGAAACTCAGTGCTGTACAAGGCATGAAATGATCAGTAAGTGAATACCCATCCGTAGCAGGACGTTTATATTATTCTCTCTACAGCTCAGGGAACATCGTAGAAGAGAGAGGAAGAGAGAATGGCAGAACTAGAAGAGAGCTAAATGTCACCTCCTGGGCAATCCACAACAGCCGCAGACCCAGGCTGAGTGCACGCAAGAACAGGGTAAGGACAGTCAGGCCTGGATGGGGTGAATAAGAGACCCCACTGCTCACGGCTGAACTGTTGGCTGCTGACTGATAGATTCAAGAGCAAGGAAACAAGTGTCTTAAGTTTTGAACCCACCGGTGACCTCACGAGGCTCCAGTGGATACTTCTAATCCTGTGGACACATACCTGACCATGGTTAAACTAAACGGGTCATAAAACAAAACAAAAAGTCATGAAAGGGACAGGCAGGGGAAAGGGAAGGCTGATAGGAGAAATAGGATATAATTAGAGAGAGTGTCAAGGACAGAGTAATCAGAATATATAGATTCATGAAATTGTCAATAACAATACAAATTAATTTTTTAAAATAGCCAGGTATTGTGGCACTTGCCTCTGGTCCCAGCTTTTAGGAGGTAGGGGCAAGTGGAACTCTGTGGCACTGAGGCTAGCCTAGTCTACATAGTGAGTTCCAGGCTAGCCGGGCTTGTATAGTGAGACCCTGTCTTAAAACAAAGTTACAATAAATTTAAACTAAAAAAGGATCCTAGCCTTATACATATAGTACCATAATGCCTGTAATCCCAGCAGTTAAGAATCTAGGTGAGAGCCCAGCACGCCTGTAATCCCAGCACTCTAAAAGGCAGAGGCAGGCAGATTTCTGAGTTCGAGGCCAGCCTGGTCTACAGAGTGAGTTCGGGGCCCGCCAGGGCTCTATAGAGAAACCCTGTGTTGGAAAAAACCAAATCCAAAAAACAAAACAAAACAAAACAAAAACAAAACAAAACAAAAAACGAAAATAAGCTAGGTGAGGAGTAGAGATTGTGATCCAAAGATATCTTAAGGATTTTATTGTTTGTTTGATTTTTTTTGTTTGTTTTTTGTTTTTGGGTCTTCTTGTTTGTTTATTTGGTTTTTGCTTTTTTGGTTAACCTTATCTGAAAACCAAATGAATCAACCAATATAACTGTGATTGTTCTTATATGCTCAGCCCAGGGAGTGGCACTATAAGAAGGTGTGGCCCTGTTTGAGTAGGTGTGGCACTGTGGGTGTGGGCTTTAAGACTCATCCTGGCTGCCTGGAAGTCAGTATTCTGCTAGCCGACTTCAGATGATGATGAAGAATTCTCAGATCCTCCTGCACCATGCCTGCCTGGATGCTGCCATGTTCCCACTTGATGATAATGGGCTGAACCTCTGAACCTGTAAGCCAGCCCCAGTTAAATGTTGCCCTTATAAGAGTTGCCTTGGTCATGGTGTCTGTTCACAGCAGTAAAACCCTAACTAAGACAGAAAGCAAAGGAACAAACAAACAAACAAACAAGTCCTACCCTAAACCTGTCTGGCTGCCTGTGCTAACAGTCCAGCTCTGCCACTTGACTTTTGACCCTTAATTGCTGTGAACTTGTCAGTGCAGATGTAATAAATAGTTCCCGTCCCATAACCACTAGGAGTGCCTACTGGTTGTTTTCTGTGGGCGGCACCATTCCATCCGGTAGGATCCTGGATTCAAAAAGGGCAAAGCAGCCTGAACACCAGCATTCATTTCTTTCTGCTCCTTGGCTGCAGACGCAATGTGACCGGCCACATCATGCTCTCGCTGCCATATCCTTCCCCACCATGAAGGACTGTGGACCTTCAAACTGTGAGCCCGTGCTCCTTTAAGTCGCTATTCTGTAATAGCAGCGAGAAAGGTAACTAAGGTGTCAAGGCAGGGCTAGACATAAGCACGCACTCAGCAAAGACAAGAGAAGATTTGAATTTATTTTCACTTTCTTTATGACTTGCATATGCTTTGCTTCATACGTTGCTTTTTTTATATAACATACTGCACATCATTGAAATACCAGGGAATAAAAATAACAAATTTAATCTTTAAGCAAAAGTTGGCATTCATTTGGGCAATCATACATTTACTTAGGTGGCAATGATAATCTTACCTACCCTATAGGTATGTATATACCTTCACAATACGACTTTGCTATTTTTTTCTCATAAAGAATTGGAGTTTACAGATTGTTTAAAATCTGGACTGGACTTGTGCTGACCAATAGAGGAAGACAGCAAAAGTGACACCAGGCACTTCTAATCTTAGATAATAAGGAGATGTGTGGTCTCTCCTCCTAGTTTCTCATACAGATGTACACACACACACACACACACACACACACACACACCTCAACCATCTTTGTGGAAAAGCCTGGACCGGAGGCATATTATCTGGATGGCAGAATCAGTTGGCCAAAAACTGACCTACTGACTGTAGCTCTCTGAACGCACCAAGGCAAGTTCACCAGAAGAGCTATTCGGCTGATCCCAGTTCAGATCATTAACCAAGAAATAGTGGGGTGCTAATGATTGTAAGCCACTCAGCTTCACATGTTTCATAGAAAATGCTAACTGATGTCTGTACATATATTGTACATGTCATTGAAGTCCCTTTAGTTTGGTGAAATTATCTGGGCTATTAAGCTTCCTGGACTTTTAAAAAGAGTCTGGTATAAAAAGGGTCGCTACAAACTCACCACAGAAAAAAGTATAGAAGGCCAGTCCTTTCATGGAAGCTATTTTGGCTTTTGGCAGAGGTGTAACAACTATATGCTCCAGACTTTGAAGTTGCATCTCAATATGCTTCTTAATAACCTCTACAGGTAGAGTTCATTTTATATCTTACCAGGTACTTTCAAAACACAAAGTCATTTTAAAGGTTTAAAATGAAAAAAATCATTAGAGCTGGTCATTAATGATGGAAAAGGTCCCACAGAGCTGAGTGGCCAAGACATGTGACTTCCCCGGGGAACCAGACCACAGAATTAAAGAAGGCCTGTCAACTGTTTGACAGAACCATCGTGGCATAAACCTGTGCAGCCAATGTGAGGACATGATGAAGGCCCTGGGCCAGAACCCTCCCGATGCCGAGGTGCTCAAGGCCCTGGGGAACCCCAAGAGTAATGAGATGAATGTCAAGTGATAGATTTGGGCACTTCCTGTCCATGCTGCAGACTGTGGTCAAGAGCAAGGGCCAAGGGAACCATGAGGATTATGCTGGAGGCCTTCATGTTTTGGGGAAGGAAGAGAATGGTACCTGTCATGGGTGCTGACATCCATCAGGTCCTTGTCATGTCGGGTAAGAAGATGACAGCAGAGGTAGAGATGCGGGTGGCAGGCACGAGGACAGCATTGGTGGTATGACCTATGAAGAGCCTCGGCCAGAAGGCGCCAAATGGGTGAGTTCATTTCCATAGCCTGAGTCTGCCTTGCTCAGTGTCCCAGACACCAGCTACTCTCCCTTATCACAGCAGCTTGCCTATCAAGTCTCTGTTGGACTTTACCAAATAAATTTGCTTTCTTTGGAGAGAGAGAGAGAGAGAGAGAGAGAGAGAGAGAGAGAGAGAGAGAGAGAGAGAGAGAAAGCCCTAAGAACAGATATTCACCAAGTTGCTATCATGGAATTAAAAATAACCTTAGGGTTTGTCTTAGTCAGGGTTTCTATTCCTGCACAAACATCATGACCAAGAAGCAAGTTGGGGAGGAAAGGGTTTATTGAGCTCACACTTCCACACAGCTGTTCATTACCAAAGGAAGTCAGGACTGGAACTCAAACAGGTCAGGAAGCAGGAGCTGATGCAGAGGCCACGGAGGGATGTTACTTACTGGCTTGCTTCCCCTGGCTTGCTCAGCCTGCTCTCTTATAGAACCCAAGAATACCAGCCCAGAGATGGTACCACCCACAAGGGGCCCTCCCCCAGTTGATCACTAATTGAGAAAATGCCCCACAGCTGGATCTCATGGAGGCACTTACCCAACTGAAGCTCCTTTTCCTATAACTCCAGCCTGTGTCAAGTTGACACACGAAATTAGCCAGTACAGGGTTGGTTATTACCACAACCTTCTATGTTCCCTGTTTTTAAACTGTCGTTACATTGAGATTTCATTTTAAAGAATGTGTAAAAGTATGGCAACTCAAACTATTCATTCACAGAAACTATAGTACTGAAACTACTGCACCACCCTGCCTTCCACACACATATAAACGCAGGGTTTGTCCCTCACTGCTGACTCTAACACGCTGCCGCAGCCTCTCTTGCCCACGGGTGGTGAACCTGGGCCTGGCATTAGCCAGCCTGCCTGTCAATCCCCTAACACAGGCCTAGGAGGTCCAATCACCAGCTTCAAACTTGATGTTTGCGAACAAACCTAAAACTCTGTTAGAGCTTACGCCGCAGGTAGATTACACGCCATATACATATACGCATGTATAGATGCCTACTTGTTTCCATGGTCACCATAAACAGATTCATGGCTAATTTTAGAGAGTGAAATGGTCTATGTTCTGATATTCTTATATACACCGTTGTGCACTAGTATTACAAAAGCATTGGCTTCCTTCCATTGGCAACTCACAGAAGAGAGAGACAAGTTTGTCCTTGTAACTCTGGAGGGATAGAAATAAATTCAAAAGCTGGAGGTAACTGAAGGCCGAGGATAGTTTAAGCAACATAATAATATCAGTAGTACCATTGTGCCATCATACAGCTGGTAGCTACGTGTTCGGTGGAGAGCACTGGCTGCTCTTGCAGAGAATCCAGGTTTTCTGTCCAGAGTCTGCACTGGGTGCCTGACAGTTGCCTATGACTCCAATCCAGGAGATCTAACCTCAGCTTCTAGACTCTGAGAGGATGCACGTCACGTGGGCACACATATATAATGATTAAAGAACAGAAATAAATCCTTTAAAAATGGGACAGACCAGATTCCAGACCAGTCAGTTCCTTAGATAATTTAACAGCTGAGCTTCACGTAAGGAAGTTTGCAAAAGTTCACGTTTGTTCTCAGGTATCACTTTTACTGACTCAGAGCAAAAGTGGAGGTCTCTCGCAAGGGCAGCACTCTGAGCCCCTCCTTCACGGTGTCTAGAACGCAAAGCAATTTGCGCAACTAACTAACCCAGCACCCAAGAACCTCTCGGCCCCTCATCTGTGACAACTTCTTACCAGAAATAAGTAGTATAGTCCAGCCTGCAAGGCTGCTTTTTTTTTTTTTTTTGTCAGATTCCTCTGAGGGAACACACTCTAATAAAACCAAACCACTGGGCTTTGTCAGATTGAGTTCATTCAAGGCAACAGATGTGATGGGCGGGGCAGAAAAGTGAGGTTTCATTCATTCTTAAGTATGGGTCAGGCATGGAGCTCAGAGTTTTACAAAAATTATTTATTTCATCTTCTAGACAACTAGGTAAATAAGAGAGTAAAGTTAGTAGGGTAACGGGTCCCGCATCCCATTTCTAAACGGGTGACCTGGCCCGAGGCATGTCTTTATAATCTAGCTCTCACCGGAAGAAGCCTTAGGCAGCAGGAAATATTTCCTTCCTGAAGTTTAAAAGAATGCTGATTTAGTGTTCTCTTTCTACCTAATTTGTATCATCTGGGCAACACCTCCCATCCACCTCCTCCTCAGGGAGTCCCTGAGGGAAAGAGAGCTATTCTGATTTCCAAAACTCAAAACTCCCTTGCCTGGCCAGACGCACATCTCCTCTGCTGTGTACTGTGCTCACTCATGACCCAGGAATTTAGATTACTCACTTGCTAGCCCTTCCCACCCCGCCCCCATTTCTAGCTCTAAAAATTTGCATGAGATTCATCAAAGGAAGTAGTTATTACCTGAGTGACTCGTGTTAAGGAATTTCTTTCAATAGCAGAGAATCCCTATCCTTGAGTTTTATTTTCAAGCTTTGCCTGTTCGGTTCGCGTGCTTTTCTTTTTCTCTCTCTCTCTTTTTTTCTTTTTTTTCTTTTCTTTTTTTTTTTTTTTTTTTTTTTTTTTTTTTTTTTTGGTATGATTAGAAGGTGTTAGAATGGGGAGGGGCTTTATTTATTCCCAGGGTGTTTTTGGCATAAGCAAGAACGGGCTGTGAGAGCTTCCCCCACAGGGGAGCATCACAGACACCTCTCGGAGGGTGTGAGCAGAGCCCTCCTCAGGCTTTGCTGAGAAGACAGCAGCCTGCCTTATGGGGCTGGAGGTGATAGGGAAGGTGGTGGGAGCCAGCTGGATCAAGAGCGCAGGATCCAGAGCAGCCCCGAAGTCATGGTGTGGGGTGCGGTCCTCTTGGCCTGCTCTAGAGCAGGCAGCTGGTTGAATGCAGATGGCTGTGACCATTTAACTTCACTTGTTGGCTGCGAGTCTTCAGTCCTTTGGAGCTAGATGTGAAACAATCTCTTTCTTAATTACTTTTCTCCTCATCCGTCCCCTTGAACTAAGTCTATGAATTAGCTTCCAGCTAGGCTATCTGACTCGAGATTCGAACCCTAGGAACAGAATTAATTTTTCTGCTTATATAAAAGCACATTTCTTGAGAATGTGCAGAGTCACGTGGAAGACACTCTGGGTTCATGGCCAGCATACTGGTCTGGAGTACCTGACTAATTAATGCTTAATGTCTGATTTCTGGTCCTTTCTTTAGCCAGGAACAGAAATCACCCCCAGAGTGTCTCTGACAAATGACCACTTCCGGTTTGTTTCACCTTTTCTGATGAGCAGAAGTTTGTAGCATTTGTGTAGCTAACTGTCCCGATCTTGAACAGTATGTAGTTGGAACATTACACTATAAACACCATCTTTCTATAATGCAGTAGAAAATAGTTTCAGATGCGTAGGTGACTAGGGATTTACTTCAGTTGTTAGAATGCTTGTCCAGTGTGCATGAAGCCCAGGATTCAATCTCTACTTTCTTCATAAACTGGGCATGGTAGTCCACACCTAAAATCTCAATAATCAGGAGCTAGAGGCAGGTGAATGAGAGATTTAAGGTTATCTTAATCTCCTTGTCTATATAGGGAGTTTGAGGCCAGCCTGCACTAATGACTCTGTCTCAAAAAAAAAAAAATAACACCAAAAAACAATAAAACCATTTTTCTTTCTGACACTCAAATAAAGCCCACTTGTCCTGCACATTTTACAGGATAAGCCACCTCCTTTCAGGGTCATTGGTTGCAAGCACCAAAAAGGACTCTGATTTTTCATTCAAAGGGGGATAGTAGAGACCACTTATAAGACAAGAGAATGGACTTAGACAGGAGACAGAGATCTGTGTTCAATGTCACATGTCAGGAGCAATCTGGTCCATTGCAGTTGCTGTGAACTTCGATCGTCTTACCCTTTGGCCTTTGACACTTGCTCATTAAAGAGTCAAAGTCCTGGAAAGCAATTGGTCAAGTCCAATTTGTGTGGTTCAAGCCTAGCGTTTTCTTCTAAAGAGACAATCATAAACCTTTGTTAGTGAACATCTAGTACTGTTCTGTATCTTAATATGGTCCCTTCTAACCACCCACTCCTATCCTTTAGAGGAGAGCACAATTATCCTCTAAAAGACAAGCTTTGTAACGTGAACAAATTCTACCATCAAATCCAGTTGCAGCTTCCAGCTTGTTAATTTTGTGTAGAGCTGTGTACTTCCACAATCTTCGCTAAAGCCCTCCAGTATCGCTTAATGAACTTTTTTAATTGGCTCTTTAAAATAGTAGCGCAATCAGCCTCCTCATTTGATTCATGAACAAAACTCTCCAGAAAGGCTGAAAGGGAAAGGATGAATCATAGTTTAAAGAGATGCTTTTTAACTGTGCCATAAGACAAACAGGCACATTAATCAGAGTATACTCCGGGGCATGCTACATACCTATATGAAGGAAAGTGAGCAGAATCCCATCTCACCAGAGACAATAAAGGTTTGGGGCCTCAGATACAAGATGACATTTTGTTTTCAGAAATGTCTGCTTTTGAGAACATTGAGTCTGAGGCTCATCACAGGGCTTCCGCCAGCTTGGGTTTCCACAAAAGTGACCCCTGGCTTTCTGTAGCAAGTAGTACATAGAAATGACACCACAGCCGTGGTAATGTGGGGAAAGCCTTTCACTATACACCTGTTTGAAGAACATCACATCAATCATGATAGAGTTAAGACTTTGGAAAGGGTCTTTAGAAATAGCACAAATGTGCTCTTCCACACCCAGAACTTAAGAGAAAGAAAATTAATTTGACCCCAGTGGTGAGTATCCTGGTGTATGTGATATTGTACAGAATTATGGATGGAGGAACAGGTTCCTCTCCTGATGATATCTGAAGGGATCACATGAGTGCAGACTTGGATTTAATAAGTCACATGTTCTTTTCTTTTCTTTTCTTTTCTTTTCTTTTCTTTCTTTCTTTCTTTCTTTCTTTCTTTCTTTTTTTGCTACCATGATTAACCAATGTTTTTATGTGAAAGATGCATGTCTTTCTTCAAAATTTAAAGACTGTATGACTCATTGTTGGTCCTCTGTTCTTCATCCCCACCCACCTTGGGTGGTTATTTGCACACAGGTATAGGTCTTATCTTACTGGGCCTCAGGCAAGAGACAAAGGATTATGTCTCATCCTCCTCCAGCAATGTTGGCCCAACACATAGGCTATTCTCAATATGTATTTACTAAATGAATGAGTCACAAATCAACACAAGGAGACACAGGGCTCCTTCTAGTCCGAGAAGAACTGTCCTCATTCACTTTAGCTTCCCTGTGAAATAAGAGGGTGGCTATTAGCTACAGAAAGGATGTAAATAGGTTTTAACTTACATATATTATGTACTTAGTCTCCTTTGGGGGGCTGTATTTCAGATATTGTCTTTGGCCAGATTGTATACTGCTGGTTTAATCAAGATCCTGCCTAATAGAAAGAAAACTGGACATTTTGAAATTTCTGTACACGTGATGATCTATATGCCTAGCTCATCTATAGGTTATCTATATTATTTACGTAGGATGAAGAAAAGTTAACTTATGAAAGAAAACCTTACAATATGCAAAAGACCCCAGTCACCAGTGATTCTTTTCTCTACATGGAGTCTTATCCTTCAGGAAATTCCCTAAAAAAGTCATGTTCCTCAAGCGTGCAGGTGAAACCAAGACAAAGAGGCTATGGTGTACCTGGATTGCCAATGCAGGCAGGAGGAGCCTGCTTTTCTGACTAATAAGAACCACTTACGATGCTTGTTTTAGATACAGACTCTTATCCCCACCCTAGAGTAAATGACTCAAAATCTGGAGAATGAGACATGGGAGAAATATTTATACTAAAAAAAAAAAAAAAAAAAAAAATCTTCCAAGATGGTTCTGACATGAAGCCAAGCATGGCGAGCCCTGGTTTTGGTGGCTGAATCATACACCAGAAGCATCTGAGCAGGGTCACGGGAACAAAATAACAGAACCAAGCATTAAGAACACCTGGGGAGGGTGACCTCAGAGGTCCTAGAAGGAAGAGCGGAAGCTCGGCCTTTGCAGTGTGGTGCTGTGTATGGGAGCTGGGACAGACAGCTGTGTGCACAAGGATGGCCGTCTCAGGCTTGGACAGCCCCATGTCTGCACCCAGACTACCAACAGCTTTCATCTGAGCTCCTGACCATTACTGAGAATTCTCATACTTCACCTTGACCTGGAACAATGGGAGCAATTCAATATCTTTTCTGCTTTGAAGAATCAGACTCACCATCGGCACCGGTTCCATGAGCCTGGATTTAGTCATGCAACCACAGATATCCTGGGACCTCTTAGGGCACTTGACCCGCATGGTGACCTGATGGATAGCAAAATAGTGAACTGTGTGATTTTCATTGTAAATAATAAATACTGGAGTTGAACAAGAATCTAGAGCCATCTCTTTCTCATGCTCTTTCATATCTCTGAGGAGTGATTTCCCGAGATCATGGTGAGGGGTGCTATGGTAGAGCTTGCCTCTCTCGGTGTAATGTCCTGTGGGTTATATATTTTACCTCTTGCTTCACACCAAAGGTCTTTTCTTTCTCTCTCTTCCTCTTGGGGAAGCATTTACTGTCTTGGGAAATAGGACAAAGCTGAGCTCCCAGGGTGTCACTGCTGCCTCTGTGCAGTACCATGCACCTCCTGCGAGACTGCCCTCGGGATCATGTACAGGTCTGCTGCAGCACTGTATAACAGGGACTGTAAGCGGACAATACGGCCATGGCTGAGGTTTACAGATGAACACACAAAACCCCATCCAGGGCAGCTAGCTGTTACTTTCTGTGCAAATTGTTTTGGTATGTACAGGGTATGCTCAAAACCAAAGTTAGTCTCACAGCTGGAAAACAGACTTTAGGGTAGAATAGAATTTACTGTGGTGTGTGTGTGTGTGTGTGTGTGTGTGTGTGTGTGTGTGATGCACATATGGGCAGAGGTCATAAGACATCAGGTCTCCTGTTTGATCACTTTCTACTTTATTTCCTTAACAAAGGGTCTCTTACTGAATGTGGAGCCCAACTGACGGCCAGCAAATCCCAGACATCCTCCTATTCCACACCACAGAATGCTCAGGTTATAGGGTACGCCTAGGAGCTCTGGGGATTCAAGTTCAGTTCCGCATGTTTGTACAAGTGTTCTTCCCTGCTGAGACATTTCCCCAGTGGAGATTTGTCCTTTTAAATGACACAAAACAACAAGAACACATTGGTAATTTTCATGCTCAGCGAGGGTCAGAACTGGGCCATCAGACATTGTGTTTTGAGAGTCTCTCTTCACAGTGATCCCAGGGTCCTTGTTAAGTCTGAGGCCACACCTGTTTGCTGGGAAGGAATACTTCTGCCAAGGCCCAGCATTTACAGTCACAAGCACCAGAAGTAACTAAGAGCCTGTTTATCCCATGTCAGAATTCTTTTTGTGATTGTTCACCACTTCTTTCCTGGGATTTTCCATAGGTTACTCTACTCCAAAGGTGAAGTTTTTCTACTGAGGAAATAGAAATATCCCATTTATGGATTTTAAAAAAATATATATCACGAGCGCCATTTTTAGAAGGAAAACTACTCCAAAGAGAAGATCCAGCTTCCCAACATCTGATTGCCGTCTACAAACTAGGCTAAGACTCTCTAGGCTAAGAACAGAACTGCCCAAAGGAACATAAGCCAAAGGGAGTTTTGAAGCTGTGGTGAGAGCAGAAGTTCTCTAGACAGAGGAGTGTGCATGCCAACAGGACAGAGCCCTCCCTGTGTGTCTGCTCCTCCTCTTCTGCTCACTCATTAGGACGTGGCTCTCAGGTCAACTGCTGACTGCCTAGAGCGACAGTTCTCAACCTTCCTAGTGCTGTGACCTTTTAACACAGTTCCTCATGATGTGGTGATGCCCCCCAAATTATAAAATTATTTACACTTCATAACTAATTTTGCTACCATTATGAATCACAGTGTAAATATCTGTGCTTTCTGATGGTCATAGGGGACCCCTGTGAAGGGTTGTCTGACCTCCAAAGAGATCCGAGACCCACAGGTTGATGACCACTGGCCTAGACGCAGTGACTCCCCCCACCCCCTGCAGCTCTGGTGGTGACATGTACATTTGCTCTAAGAAACAAATCAAGCCCGGCGGTGGTGGCACATGCCTTTAATCCCAGCACTTGGGAGGCAGACGCAGGCAGAGGCAGGCAGATTTCTGAGTTCGAGGCCAGCCTGGTCTACAGAGTGAGTTCCAGGACAGCCAGGGCTACACAGAGAAACCCTGTCTCGAAAAAACCAACAAAACAAAACAAAACAAAACAAAACCAACAACAAATCAGTGTCCTAGCTGGAAACAGAAGTACTAAAGGAAGTTGGGGTGATCAGAAAGTTCAGCTACTGGATTGAGGAGAAGGCATACAGAGCATTCATTCTGGATTTAGCTATGGCTAACAGCAAGGGCCAGCCACAGGCCAAGGCTGGCCTGGCCCACACAGTGAAGTTCTTAGGAACAGCGCGCTAGCTGAGCCGATACCTCAGGAGATACAGTTCTCAGAGGATGTACTGGAATTCACACCTGGGGGTGGCAGGGTGGCCTTGATGACCTGAGTTCAATCCCTAAGCCTCATAATGTGGAAGGGAGATAATTGCAAGTTGTTTTCTGACCTCCACTTGCATGCACAAGCACACACACACACACACATTTATTTATGCACATACATTTATGTGCACACACACATACATTCATGTATGTACACATGCCTGCACACATATATCCTTTGAATATCATACATGTACATATGTGTTTTGATCAGGGATCGCAAGCTTATTCCCTGTGTTAGGAACTTGACATATGCCGGTGGGTGGGTAGCTCACTCTGAATCCTAGCTGTTTATTTTATCAGGACAAGAACCATTGCTGGGCCCAGCGTCCCTCCTCTAGCTGCAGAGTCCGGCAAATGGGGTTTATGGACCTTCTCTTTAGTGCTGAACAGGAAACGAGATTACACAGAATGTACTTTTCAGAAGGAGGAAGAAAGGACTCAGGACGAGCTAATAGGTCTGGAGAACTGTACCCCATTTCTAGTAATTCCTGGCAAGCCTGCTCTAGCAGAATCAGCTTGCATCCCCCACTCCGGAGTGTTTGTGGAACCGGAGGTACGGATTTGAAGCAGAAGTCACAATCTTCCTGTCTTCCTGACAGAAATATCTGTCAGGGACATGTTGAATATCTTTGAATGTCTGATAAGGGATGGGAAAAGGGGAAATGGCATTTTATGCTAATTTTATGCATTTTATAAACTCATGCCAAGTACACATTATGAGCCTCTGTGCATGGCCTGTGGAAACCCTGCTTGCTTTTGGTCCTATAAAAGTCACAGTGTTGTGTAAAAGAATGAGATGTAATTTAAAAATCTACTTCACAAGAGCCACTGAAATGAGACTTAGAGAGAGGTTGGATTCACCTCTACTGTGTTAGTTTGGAAAAACTTCACACTGGGAGACAGGAACTTAAAAGTTCAGTAAGAGACTAGAGGGAAGGGCATTCCAGGCTATGAGGATGACATGAATAAGAAATGCTAAGTGGGAAGTTGGGGGTATATCTAGGGCCATGTTTCTGAAGCATATCAACATGAGTGATCTCAGAGAAGGAACTAGGAGAGGATGGATTTGCTTTTCTTTAGTTTTTTAAAGTCACTTTAATTTTAATTGAATTTCCTTATGATACTTAGAGAGTTAAGTACTTTGGATAGGCAATCTTACCCAATATTTATTTATGGAGCAAAGAATTAAAAAAAGTAAAATGCTTGGGGAGGTGATGCCAGTATTTAATAAGGTGGGTGACCTGCAGGTCAGGAGCCCAAAGTCATACAATAATATGATAATATTATAATAAATCAATGATTATATGATTATGTTCCTGAAAAAATAGACCTTGTTTGTAATTATTTTAGTAGTAGGAAGAAATCTGTTGTAGCTATAAGAAATCTTGGTGACTGTGGTAAGAGTCTTGGATAAGAATATGTCATCTACCAGATCACTTAGTAAAAGATCTAGGATGGCTTAGAGATTTTTTGTTGTTGTTGTTGTTGTTGTTGTTGTTTGTTTGGTTTTTTTTTTAAAGTAAAACACATATTGGTCACCTGTTCAAAGCTAATCTGGCCCCATTACAGACTCTGACCTTAGACCCAATTAGCTGACTTTTCCATATTTCAGTTTCTTCCTCTGAAAATGGTGGCAATGTTGCTGAGTCAACACGGCAGACTCCCACTCGGTGTGAGAGGCCACTGGAACTGACCACAGGCCTACTCCAGTACTCCGCACAGACCTGTTCTCCGCTCTCCAGGATCCAGGTTCTAATATCCTCATCGCAGGCTGGTCTGAGAACAAATGAGGCCATGCAGCTAAATTAAGAGCGCTGTAAAGACAGAATTGTAAAAAATAATAATAATAATAATAAAAATAAAAAAAGAAAAGAAAAGAAAAGAAAAAGCTAGCACTGTTTGGAACACTTCCCAAACGCAAACATGAAACAGTGGATGAAAACACAAGCTTACCAGTCTCACCACATATATGTACCACCAAGTTTATTTTCAGGGCAACACTCAGAAAAAGTTAGGACAGTGAATGGTAGTGGAAGGAAGAAGACTTTTCCGCAGAGTGTATGGAGCATAAAACATGTAAGACACAAGGCATTGGAAGACACCTTGGGAATCACCTCCAGCCCAGCAGTGACAAGTGTCATTGGTACAGAGCAAGGCAGGCTTCCAAGGATATCTAGTCTCCCCTGGGGCAGCTTATACCTTTGGAACATTTCCTTTGTTGGAATTGAGGTTTCCTCCCTTACCCTTCATGGTCTTCGAAAGAATCCTTGGCGTTGTGTCTAGCTCTGGAAGTCTACAACCCAGCACCTGGGTATGTTCCCCCCTGAGTGTTTTCCCATGGGTGTCTCAGCCCTCCAAGGGGCTGACAAGATGGAGCAGGACTGATCGTTAGGGAAGATGTGGCCCTATCTCTGCTAAGGTGCCCTTCCCCCCAGATATTTCCTCTCTCCTACTGAAACTTTCACTGGCTGTGGGTCCTTTTAACTCACTCTTTGGAATCATAACTTCCATGGCTTGTTAACTGTTCACTTGTCTGAGCAGCAGGGACATGGAAATGCATTATTGTCTCCTTCCATTGGATTATTTCTTAACATATTTGTCTTTAAAGTTTGCTCTCAGTTTTACTCCCCCGTGACCATACTCATAACATTTATCTCAGAAACCAAGAGGACAGAGGCTTCCTCAGAGATATTTTCTGGACCCCACTTAGAAATGTTCTTTTTGTCTTCATTCAGACTCTGACTAGGGCCTGCCTGGTCCTTTTATCATGTTCTGCCTGGTGACTATATATAAAAGTCCTGTGTTCTAATTGTCCTAAGTGGTAGGCAATGTTGAAGTTATTATTCACCTTCCAGATTAAAAAAATCTGGGTTTAAGCCTTGGTTAAAGATTCTGCTTACAGCCGGGCGGTGGTGGTGCATGCCTGTAATCTTAGAACTCTAGGAGGCAGAGGCAGGCGGATTTCTGAGTTCGAGGCCATCCTGGTCTACAGAGTGAATTCCAGGACAGCCAGGGCTACACAGAGAAACCCTGTCTCGAGAAAACAAAACAAAACAAAACAACAACAACAACAACAAAACAAATCCAAAAAAAAAAAAACAGAAAGATTCTGCTTACAATTCTCATACACAGTCAAAAGATGGAAACCCCCTACTTAATGTCATAAGACAGTTATGTGAGCATCATGGCTGCCATCAAGCTAGGTTAGAAGATACCGAGGCCATCATACAAAAGGTGTGGAGTGTGTCGTTCACTTTCCTCGTCTTGTTTATGCTGTTTATCAAACCTCTAAAGGAAGGTTTGGGGACCAAATCGAGCACCTGTGTGACAGGGCCTGGCTCATGGGAGCTGCATCACAGTGAGATGAGACCTCAGGGTAGAGTTAGAATTCATCATGACCTATTAAAGGGCAGAAGATGACACGACTATGTAGGATTTACACTTGAGGGAAAAACAAGTTCTCAGACAGAAGAATGGCAAACACTTTTATTCAAGAAGAGAAACTGCTGCTAATTCTCAAAGCAAATTACGCAGTACCGTGTGTGCAACAGGAGATATAATGCAGAGACATTAAGCTTAGAAAATTTCCCCCACTCAGGAATAGTCATGGATGGATTACTATCAAAATTCCTTAGGTATTTCTCATAACTCAGTATCTCCAGACTATAATTTTCTAATCTTAGCAAGACCATATGCATTAGAACCTAAGACTTGCCGTGTATAAAGTCTGGATGGGTTGAAGACATGATATCTAAGATCCTATCCAGCTATGAAATTTGGTGCAGAACATTTCAACTCAGTGTAAACGTTCACATCAACTGCTGCTATAGCATAACAGCAGCAGCCTCAATGTTAAACCCCACTACTTCTAATTAAGAACTGCAAAGAGCATGGGAGATACCAGGGAATCTGTTCTCAATACTGGCCATCAGGGAGTGTAGGGATTGCCTCTTATCTTTCCTACTGAAGGCAGAGCCAGAGCAGACTGACATGTAGTCCAGAAATTTACCAGAGAGCTTGAGAAATCAGATCTTTTAGACTAAGCAAGTTCAAAGGTTTTAGGCTTGTCCTCCCCACCCACTTGCCTCCTGCCCATCCCATTGGCTCCCCAGAACGTAGTTTATCAAACTCGTCCCGTCTCTTTGTACCTTGCAGGCCTGGTTCTACGTCCTTTTGCTTTCACTTAATGCTACAAGGCTGATTGGAAGATGCACTCAGAGCCATCTGGGCAGGCAGGATTCTTATTTTGCACGAGGATGTCAGTTGCAGGTAGGTGACCCCATACGTGGTGGAGTTATGTGCTTTGGAATACATCTCGTTAACTATCCATTGCAATTATGTTGATCTACTTTTGCCGTTGACCCATTGCTAAGGTAGAAAAGCCAGTGCCCAAAGAGTGAAGGTAGATTCATAACATCAAAACACAGAAGCTTCTGGTTCTTGACCTTTCACCTGGTCTTCTTGCAGACTGTTAGGTAGGACCACCGCGCCATCAAGTGCCATCAGCTAGCAGATAGGAGAGGAGATTTTGGAAACAGAAAAAAGGAGCTTGTGGTACGTATCCAGAGTTATGAAGAAGATACAGACACCAAGCAGGTGACTTAAACATCTGGAGTCATTTGAAGGCCTGTGAAGGAGAACACGGAGCTCATCTGTGCTGAGGCTGTGAGCAAATCCCCCATGGTAGTAAAACCAATGCGTCCTTTATTCAAAAACAAAGAATGGCTTGAAGAAGAAAGTGCTGTAGCAATGGCTCCAGAGACCTTGGTTCTGGAGCTGGCAATACCATGGATTTGCTATGTGTGGTGGCTTGAATAGGTACGGCCTCCATAGACTCGTGTGTTTGAATGCTTGGCTCATAGAGAGGGGCGCTATAAGGAGGTGTGGCCTAGTTGGAGGAAATGTGTCGCTGTGGGGACAGGCTTTGAGGTCTCCTATGCTCAAGCAGCATTCAGGGTGGCACACAGTCTCCTTCTGCTGCCTGTACATCAAGATGTAGACCTCTCAGCTCCTCCAGCATCCTGTCTACCTGCACACCGCCATGCTTCAGACCATGGCGATCACCAACTAATCCGCCGAAGCTGTAAGCCAGCCCCAGTGAAATGTTTTCTTTTTTTATAAGAGTTGCCATGGTCATGGTGTCTCTTCACAGCAATATCATCCTGAGACACCATGGGATCCTGTGTCCGAGCTTAGGACTCTTCTTCCTTCTTTGTTCGGAGACTAGTCTTTAGGTCTTGGGACACAGGAATTGTGGTCAGCTCATGGGATGGCTTCTACTTTCTGGTTCCCTGTAGACATGTAGACACAAGGGACGATGCTGGCCGGATGCTGGGCAGAGAGCGTGATCCACAACCAGAATTAGCAGACCCCAAGCAGCACTCTGGAGGACTGTGGGAATTCAGCTAATATACACTGACTGCAGAGATGCGTGAGTAACCCAGCTGAAATACAAGGGCGTGGACAACACGAAGTCATTCTTTGCTACCACTGTGGTCTCACAAAGATGTCCTGCCCCCTATATCCTATAAGTGAATTTGGTTATGAGGCAAACTTGGATTAAGGAGGATGAAACTAGGTTTGCTAATAAACTGACTTTAAAAGAGATTATTTTGCTTTATTTAGGCTGGGCTGATAGAATCACAAGGGAAAAGAGAGACTTAGAAGAGTGACACAGTTTGTGTGATGGTAGGAGACAGCCAGGATTCAAGGACTATGGGTAACCAGCTTCTAGAAACTGAACAAAAAGCAGAGGGAACCAGTTTTTCCATCAGTCTCCAGGAAGGAACACACACAGCTGACACCTTGATCTTATCTCTTCACAGTCCCTGTCAGACTTCCACAGAACTGTATGATTAAAACAAATTGTGTTTGTTATGATTTGTCAAAGCAACAATAAGAAATGAATATAAACACCTGGAAGACATCTGAGGCAAGCAGCCTGAGGTCGAGAGCATCAGTTCCTCCCTCCCTCCCTCCCCCAATCAGAGACCCTCTCTTCTTGCCCTGTATGTCATTTCTAGTCACAAAAATCACCTCAGTGTCAATGGTGGCTGCTGGAGCCCCAACCATCACATCTGCCATCCGAGAAGAGAAGATCTCCCCTTACACAGAACTTCTGAGCCACACACCAGCATCTGCTGCTTTCTGACTGCCAGGAATCAGACCCTGGGGAGAATCAAGTTGAGGAAAGGTAGGGATGGAGTGTTTTACTTGACTCCTACTGTGAATAGCCAAATGCAGGGCAGGTACTGAATAGAGAACAGCTTTGGGGTAGCAGCTTAGCACTGTCTGGTACATTGATGACAGCTTCTTTTTCTCTGTCCAACTCGGAACTGTAAGGATTTGAGCTTTGGAGGTCTAGTGTGGATGTAAGTAGGCACCAAGTATGGGTCACGTGGCTCCTGGTCCTTTCTGGATGATACTACGCCTCCATTGCGCTTGGGTTAGCAGTGTCTTTGACCATTGGTGCTATTGTTCTAATTCAGATAAACGCTACCCATTCTGCTCATGTGGGCAGAGTGGATATAATTACCCAACTCCTCTCCAAAGGAGGGAGATGGAGAGTAGTGTAGCTGCTCTTCAGGCTTCACGGTGGATAGAGTGGCTGTGGTATCATTTTGTTTGTCTTATTACTGGTTGTTGGGTTCAGTGGAAAATGTATGAAATGTGGAAAAAGGTACCATTGGCATGCCATACTGAAGGCTCACATGACTTGAATACTGTGGCAGAGGAAAGACATTCCATGGAGAGGAAATAGCTTAATAGCTTTATATCTATACATATATATGTATAGATATGTGTGTGTATGTATGTGTATGTATATATATATATAACTCTTTTATCAAAAAAGTTCTCTGTAACAAAGGCAAGGGTGGCACAACCATTGACACACACACGTGCGCGCGCGTGTGTGCGCGCGCGCACACACACACACACATATATAGAGAGAGACAGATAGACAGACAGACAGAGAGACACAAAGAGAGACACACACAGAGAGTTGAGATAGGGTCTCATTATCAAGCTTATAATCCTCCTGCCTCTGCCTCCTGAGTGCTAAGACAGACTGAGTTCTTCAAGGACTAAACTATAGTGAATTCATTTGTGTCTCTTTCTGGACCGTCTCCTCCTATCCATACCTTGTGCATGTGATTCATCCAGGAAGCAAACAATAAATGAACAGGGAATTACGCACACAATGAATTTAGCCAATGTCTTTGTCTTCCTTTGCCTAGAGCATAGTTGTTCTTGAAATATTAAGGTAGTGCCACCCCTGGCCTTTGTTACAGAGAACTTTTTGATAAAAGAGAAAGCTTGGTTATAAAGAAGTGAGAGGGGGCAGCGCTTCAAATCCAGGACCAACATTTCACAAAGCAAGCAGACGGCCCTGTAGGTAGCGGTAACTGACTTAACTCACAGGGTTTCAACTCCCTGAGCTAAAAGCCGGTGCTAGAGGTAATGTCTTGCTTGTCCTGTCTTGTTAGAAAGCTGTTCTCTTTCTAAGATGTATTTCAGAGAAAGGCAAGAGAGTAATAAGGGGAGAAGAAAGGAGAGCCGCCGGGTCAGCACTGTGGGGAAACTGTCCAACGATGAGGCGTAGCTGGAGAGAGACTCGCCGCCCACCTCTCATGTCTTTATTAACTGGGCACATCAAACTTCCCGTCCCATTAGAAGCCTTTCAAAGGAAGGAGCATGACCTCTCTTTTGCCTCTTCTAAGCTTCCCAAGGCCTCTCTGATCTGCTCAGCGGCTGCTGACTGAGCAGGGTGCGACCAGGCTCCCTCCTGCTGTTCTGAGGAGGCACAGAGGACGACCTGCTCACAGCGGCAGTGGGAGTGGTTTCGCCCAAATTAGCTTCACTGGCAGAGTTCTGAGCCCTTCCTTCTCCTGGTCTCAGGGTCCAGCTCTGAAGCAGATGTTGGTCAGGGGCAGAGACGGGTGTGGAAGCAGTGTGGAAGTTAAACTGTCACAGTGTATAGACAGAGATGGAGAGAACAAGCAAGCGCCGGGGACAGTGGATAACCCCACAGCCAAGGAGAGAAGCCCCTGCCAGCCTCAGGGCGGTGCTGGCTTGGCATCTGAAAGGCAAGTGTGTGGAGGAGGCGCTTTGTTGCTGATTTTCCCCAAGTGGCAGGGTGATAACACACCCGCTCACGTGGACACAGTACGATTGGGCTTCTTACTGTGGGAAGACCACAGTTCCGAGTTGTTTGGCTGTGGAACAAGTCAATTCCCTTTCATGGGCAGTGAGTTCGAAAGGGACTCTTAGCACGAAAGGGGAATAGAGTTTATCTTCTCTGGAGGCAGGCCACCTGCTCCTTTCTCTTTCAAGACATTGAGAAGCAAAAGAGAAATCTAATTTGAAACTGAGACTTAAACTTCAGCCTGAGAAGACATGAAGAACCGACGTCTGGGGACAGGAGCGCAGGTCCCTCCTCAACACACCATGATCTGTTGAGAAAGGATCTTGAGAGCAGATCTGGCCAGAGAGAGGAGTGTACACCACACCCATTCAAACCACATAGACAGCATCAACCCAGGAGGGGTAGTCACAAAGGCACTATGCAAAAGAGGGACTTGGGAGAACTTTTCACCCCCTCTGCAGAGACGAAAAAGTGTTTAGACGAGGCAAGAGGAAAGAGCCTAACATGAACCATTTAGAAATCTCGTCATGTAGAATAAAGTTTCACATCCAGGGCACAGGAGGTGCTCATTTGGACCCTTGCTTGTCGTGAGCCTGATCTGACGTCATCTCTGATATTCTCGGTCATCGCCTACATAGTTGGAACCTATAGAGCCATCTCCTTTGCAAGGGCAGGTGCATTCAGATGGACTGGGATTCAGGCTACTTTCCCCAAGTGAGCCTCCCGCTCCCAAGCACTAGCCCCTCCATTTGGGAGCACACACATACATCATGCATACACACACAGACATACATATCTAATGCATACTCACACAGACATTAGACACTCACATCATGCATATTCACTTACCTTGATTCATCTGGTCTTGGACTCCTTTTCAAGCCTGTTTTCATTAGATGGCAGTTGTTTAAACCCCAGTTTTAATTTTCACTGTAGGTTTACCCCCCTAGGAACCATCACTCTGGGGGGAAGGAGCATAAGTCTGCAGCTGAAAGGATTCTGGGCATCAGCACTGAGGACTCCTGCTAACCTAGACAATGCGCTGTAGAAGGAAGTTCTCTACTCAGACAGCATCATGCATGAAAATGGAGTCTTTTGTGGATTTGATTTTTTAGCTGATGTCCTCAGACTGGTGTGAAGATGCCTGCCTAGAGGCCCTAATAACAAACTGATTCTCTGAATTTGAGTCAAGGTATCAGAAGTACTGGTATCTATATGCTTGTAATGTGCTATAGGTATTACTGATCATTAGTCTAATCAAGGTACTGACAACTTTTTTCTGAATTACACCTTAAGACCACACTGTTCCACCTGTTGAAGTAAAATAAAAATGTGTATTTTAAGCACTAGCTGCTCTTCCAGAGGACCAAGATTCAGTTTCCGGAATCCACATGGAACCTTACTCAAACCTGTAACTCAAACTCCAGTGAATATGACACCCTCTTCTGACTTACATGGGTACTGCAAGCATGTGGGGCACATAACCACAAGTGGGTAATGCCCCAATGCACCACCCCCAAAAGAAGAGATGTGTACTTTAACCAAGCATGAGTGACTTATCTGGTTTTTAGCAATGTGTCTAAGATGGAGACTAGAGTTCCAGTCAGTAAATTCTGGAGAGGAAACTAATGGGAAGAGGAACACTCATTGTCTTTTAAGCAAGGTCATCAAAAGACATGACACACTCTTCTGCTTACACACTATTGGTCAAATCTTTCATATGGTGGGGTCAAAGGCAGACTATTTCCTACTATGTGGAAGGCCCTAGGTTTGATCCCTAACACAATAAATGAAATAGTAAGAAACCTAATGTATGTGGCCACCCAATGTAAAAAAAAAAAAAAACAAAACCAACCAAACAATCCACACATCATTTAAAACACACATCATTTTAAAAATGTTATTTTATTTTTTGTGTATGATGCTTTGTCTCCATGTGTGATTATATACCACACATACTGTGTGCCCATGGAGTCCAGAAGAAGGTATTGAATTCACTGGACTTGAGTTATAGACTGTTACAGACTGGGGGTGTTGGGAACTGAATCCTGGTCCTTCAGAAGAACAATCTGTTCCTAAAGCATACATCTGTATTTTACTTAAATTGGACCACTCTGCTACACCATCTGGCACATAGAACCATGCAGCTGTTTAGAACAGCGATGGGTGTTTCCCTGGATGCTCGTACAGTTGTCAAATTAGTATTTGACCTTTAGACTCTCTCTTCTCCATCCTCTGCAGTGAACAGCCCTGTCTGCCCTCCAGTGTACTTGTGACAGGGACTTTTTCTTTTTGCCCTTCACTTATTAGCATGGGTCTCCGGGGGTCAGAGCTGAGGTCGATGGAATATGCTGATTGGAGAAATCTTCCACAGACAAGAGTAAGAGGTAGAGATAGGAGGAGAGTCAACATAAAAATAGTGACTGATGTGTTCTTGCTAACTGACACTAATCACCAGTTACTGCGTCTGGATATCAACATCACCACGTGTCCTTCATGAGCCACATTCCTGCTAGCACTGTGGCCTTGGTAGTGAGGACTACATGCCAGATGGGAATAGAGTCTATCATCATGGGCGTTACACAGGGAATTGTTAAACAGGCAACTAGGTACATATGATTTACACACACACACACACACACACACACACACACAAAGATCTCTTGTTCAAGCAGTGATGTCTACTCTCTTTAGCCTCTAATTTAAGGCCCTTGTTAGCTGTGATCCGACCCCTACTGGATTCCCAGCATTGTCTCCTCCCAGAGGGTCTTTAACCTGGTGCACTCTGATCCCAATGGCTTCTCTGGTTGCAGGCATGACTGTTGTCACGACTCTTTCACATTCTGGCACGGGTGTGCACATACAAACCTGGTTTAACTTCTGTGGCCTCATATAAGACATAGGACAAAGTAGGGAATGGGAGAATACAAGAGAGGACCCCAGGGTACCGCAAGGTTAATCAAGGCCTTCTCAGAAACCATGGTTGGATGCCATTTCTCTTGTCACTGAGGACCCTACTTTTCAACATCCTACCTAGAGAGGTCCTCATCATGTCATTATTACAATTCTGTGTTCTGGATTGTCATTCGTTCTTAAGGCCAAAGGCTTCACAATGAATAACAGAGTTAATCCATTAAAAATTAACGTGTGATATTTTAGGCTAAATAGAATATCTCTGATACTCTTTCATTGACACTAGGGAAAATCGTTCTGGCATGCTGTCACTCTGGTTCTAGGTTTCTAGGTAGAAAAACCCAAATGGTGGAAAATAAATCAATTTTGTTTTTCTGAAAATATGTTGATTTGATAAGACAAGTTACTTATAAATTAATCAATGTATTCCAGACTCTGTGCTGGGCAAAGAGAATAAAGAATGAAGCATATGCTTGCCCACTGGGCTTAACCACAGTCAAGAAGCTGGACTAACAGGCAGGAAGTCAAGACAGTTGGGAACCTGTACCACAGGACTATTCAGTGAGCAGGAAGGGATGGGGACCTGTGCTACATGGAAGAGGGATTAGAAAACAAATGACACTTGAATCACTGGGCAGGTCTGCCTGTCATTGGTTGATGGTCCCCTAACCAGTTTTTGTTGTTTTTGTTGCTGCTGTTGTTGTTGTTGTTGTGTGTTTTGGGGTGCATGGAATACAACCCAGGCCCATGGGTGTGCTAGGCAAGTACCCTACTATTGAGCTATAGCCCCAACACTGCTTGACTGTTCTTATTCTTTAACCACTCTCCCTTCCTTATTTTGTTTGTCTGGTTTGTTTTTCAGACAGGGCCTCATTATAGAGCTCAGTTAGCTTGGGACTTCTTCTGGGTACCAGGGTGGTCCAAAGTGTTAGGAGTGAATGCCTGGGTCACCTCACCAGCTTTCTCTTGGTTCTTCATTGTCTATTTTTCAAGACCATGACAGGTACTCTTTGGAAGTCTGACCTTTCCAAGTTCAAGTCATCTTCCCACTGTGGGTGGCCACTGGACCTAATTCTAGCTAAGCCCATAAAAGTGTGAAACAGATGCAGGGATTCTTAGAAGTGTTTCTTTTGTGACTTAGATGCCTTCTTAGATACTTTTCTTCCATCCCACCTTCAGCACTGCACTGTATGTGAGGGTTGGCAGTGGAGTCACCAGAACCCACTCTCCTTTAAATAAAATCTAGAAAGTTTTGACCCAACACAGTTGCAGTGACCCTATTGAGTCTCTTGGCCATCATAATTGACATTGGATGTGAAAAACAATTCCTTAGCATTAGTTATCTAGGGGTTTGTTACAAAGTTGTATCTTACATATTTGAGAGTACTTTTGACTAGATCTCTTGTTTTGTGACCTCTTGACAAAGCTATCCATTACAAACAACCCTAAGAAAGAAAAAGAAAAGATCTAGAGCAAAGAAAAGAAGGGAAAGCAAGCCAAACCAAGCCAGCCACAGAGGGGCTGTAGATAGCATCTCTTTGGTTTCTCCTTTTTCCTCCACAAACGAGGCATGGCTAAGATTTATCACTGGGAGACTGAGACAAGAGTTATAGGTGTCTGGCCTCCTGTCTCCGCACCATCGTATATTTCTTTAATGAAGTGTGAGACCAGAACTCCATAAATTCACATAGTAGCAGAAGCAGGCAGGAGCTCGTCAGTGGAGCTATTCAGGGAGCCCAGCATCACTCTTTGCGTATTAGAGAAGTTCACAGCTGACTAAAAATAGGCTTGGAGAGAAGAAGTCACTTTTAGACCGCAGCTCATTTTGGATTTCTCTGGAGCCCCATTCTGGGCCACCGTGTATTTCCTTTTTCCTTTCGTTCTAGTAAGCGCACCCAGGCGGGTCAGAGACAATAGCTGCATGGTTATCTTTAGTTCCACTGTGCACTGAAAGCAGAACTCTGAAGAAATAACAGTAAGCCCCGGGGCACATGGACTGTTACAGATTTTTAATAAGCGCTAACACGAATCAAGTCTTTTTTGTGTCCTGGCCTCAGTGCTTGCTTTAAATTCTCAAAACAACCCCAGGAAAGAAAAAAAATGCTATTAATAGCCTCCTCCCATCTCTGATGAGGAACCAAAGATTCAGAGCAGACAAGCAACCTGTTTCCAGCCACAGAGGCCTGGGGTGTGAACCGGCGTCTGATTCTCTTCAGAGCCTGCATCCACAGTGCCGCCCCTGTAAGGATACACGGGCCTTTCTGCGTCACATTAATGTGACACTTGGTGTGGGCCTATGAAGCAAACAGAGGAGGACACTCCAGGGCCATCTCGGGAATGGTCCACACACAGGAAATGGGGACTTGAACTGACTTCTGATTTTCAGTTTCAGAATCTTTCAAGACAAGGGTGGCTCGGTCTTGGGAGTGTACTCATGGAATCCTCTCACGAGACTGAGTTCAACAACTGGCCCTCTGTCAAGGAGCCAGCTGGCCCGGAGCTACCCTGATTTATTTGGGGTCTTTGAAAGACATGCTCCTACCTTATACCTGTAGTGGGCGATGTTTAGTACTTGTATGTAAGACCTCAAATGTAATATGTTTTCACGGTTGATCAAACAGTCCTTCAGATTGCGGGAGCGAAGAGTGAGCTGGAGAGGGTAAATGTCTCCAGTGGAATACGGCCAAGTTGGCTGATAAAGCTAATACCAGATCTCTTTGAACATTTAAATTATCTAGAGACAAGGGAGCTGAGCCTTAGCGTATGGGGCTGAGGGTAGGTATTGTGCGCGTGAATTTTTTTTTTTTAAATACTCGAGTTTTGAAAAATAAAGGTGTTCTGCCCACATTTTCAAGCACAGTGGTAGTCAAAAGAAAAACTCTACGGCGGTAATAATACCTTGTATTTTAAATACCACTTGTCTCTGTAAAGCTCAAAGCACTCTATAATCATTTCCTTATTATCATTCTCAAAACTTCCTGGGTCAAAAAGTTACAAAGTTTGTACCTTAACAACCTGGCCTCAGTTTCCTCTTTGGTCAGAAGTGGTTAGATGGTGGAGTTATCGTCTTAGAACTGTCACTCCAAACGGCTTTCCTATTCTTCCCGTCTCCAGCCTCAGAGACACCCTCCCAAGTCCCCACACTTGCCAGCCAGCAACCCTGCTTAACTCTTCATAAACCTAACAGGGAATTCTCATGGCATAGAATTATGGGCTAGTTCAAGTAACAAAGTATCATGCAGGTGAGCTTGAGGTGAAGGAAATGCTTCTAGGTGGGCATGGGCGAAAGGCCATAGAGTCATGGTGGCTACCAGTGTATCAATTTGGACACTTGGAATTGGTGTTTGTCTGAGTTAGGGTTTTACCGCTGGGAGCAGACACCATGACCAAAGCAACTCTTATAAAGAACAACATTTAGTTGGGCCTGGCTTATAGGTTTAGAGGTTCAGTCCATTATTATCAAGTCAGGAGCATGTCAGCATCCAGGGAGGCATGGTGCAGGAGGAGCTGAGAGTACTACATGTTTATCTGGAGGTGCCAGTAGGATACTAGCTTCCAGGCAGCTAGTACTAGGGTATTAAAGCCCATGCCTACAGTGACACACCTACTCCAACAAGGCCACACCTTCTAAGAGTGCCACTCCCTGGGCCAAGCATATACAAACCATCACAGTGTAAGATATTATTTTTATGAAAATATTTTGTAGTATTTTTAAATAAAATAAAATTGGTCAGCGAGATCCATCTCTTATTTTACTGAAGCGCTGCCATACTACAGGTTGAATAAAGCTCCCTGACCCTTAGTACAGACCCATAGCACAGGGCTTAGACCCTGGGTTCTGGAATACGGATGACTGAACAGGTTTCCTCTTAGAGAGCGAAAGGGATTTATTCTACCCGAGCACCTTGACTAGAATGCTCAGGAAGAGGCAGGTGCAGCAGTTAGCACATGCTGTTTCTAACTAGTCCCCAAATGGTTCTCCACCTCAACTAGGTCATAAAGAAACAAAGTTAAGTACAAACACACACATGTGTTTATATAGCTACTGCCTTCCAGTGAGCTCAGAGCATACGCAATCCCATTGGTTCTCCTGGTTCGTGACAGCCTCGATTTGTCTGAGATCACTGTAGAGCAGACCAGCTGATCATGGCTCAAATGGCCTAGTTGGTTACAAAGGAAAAGAAGTTTTGTACTACTTTATGTGAAGAGTGCCAGAAGTCTGGGACAGCTCTGTTTTCATGCCAGGCTGTGCTTCTGGGCCTCTGAGGTCAGTGGGCTCCCCTACTCTTTTTTTTCTTTTTCATTTATTCTCTCTCATATCCTGACTGCAGTTTTCCCACACTCCCCTTTCTCAAGTCTCTCTCCCCGACTCCCTAAGAAGAGTAGGCCTTCCAGAGACATGAACCAAATATGGTATAGGAATAACAAGCTACGATAAGACCAGGCACATATTCTCACCTCAACGCTGGTCAAGGGAACCCAGTAGGAGGAAAAGTGTCCCAAAGACAGGCAAAAGAGTTAGAGACAGCATCTGTGCCCACTATTAGGAATACCACAAGAACATTAAGCTACACAATCTTAGTGTACATACAGATGACCTAGATCAGACCCATGCAGGCTCCCTGATTTCTGTGAGCCCGCTTGAGTTGGGGGTCAGTTGATTCTGTGGGCTGTGTTCTTATGGGGTCTTTGATCCCTCTGGCTTCTCCAATCCATCCTGCCCTTTTTGATATGACTCCCTGAATTCCACCTAATATTTGGCTGTGGGACTCTTCATCTGCTGCCATCAGTTGCTGAGTGAAGTCTACCTGATCGCTCTGATGATGATTACGCTAGGCTCTGGTCCCAACACATCCTGCAGGCACAACAAACGAGATCAGAAGTTTTGTGGCTGGGTTGGTGTTCCAATCCCTCCACTTGAGTTCTTGTCTGGCTACAGAGGATAGATCTTTCAGGCTCCATGTCCTCATTACTAAGGAATCTCCACTAGCGTCACCCACGTAGGCTCCATGGAGTTTCCATTGCTCTAGGTTTCTATCTTGGTCCTGAAATGCCTGACAATTCCAGTTGTCTCTGTCTGTATTCTCTCTCTATTCTCCCCACCTGATTCTTACGGTTCCCATCCTCATCTGCCCCTAGTCCACCCACAAACGTGATTCTATTTCTTTTTCCCAGGAAGATCCTTGTGTTCCCCTCACCCCCTTAATCCCTCTTTGTTATTTAGCCTCTCTAGGTCTGTGAATTGTAGTATAATTATCCTTTACTTTACAGCTAATATCTACTTCTAAGTGAGTGTATACCATGTTTGCCATTCTGGATCTGAGTTACCTTACTCAGGATGAACTTTTCTAGTTCCGTCCATTTTCCGGCAAATCTCATGTCATTTTTTTAAAACAGCTGAATAATATTCCATTGTGCAAATGTGCCACATTTTCTTTATCCATTCTTTGGTTGAGGGACATATGGGTTGTTTCCAGTTTCTGATTATTTTGAGTAAATCTGCTATAAACATAATTGATTGAGTGTCCTTTGGTAGGATGGAGCATCACTTGGGTATATGCCCAGGAGTGGTATAGCTATGCCTTGAGGTAGATCGATTCCCAATTTTCCAAGAAAAGGCCATATTGATCTCTCCAGTGGCTGCACTAGTTTGCACTCCCACCTTCAGTAGAGCAGTGCCCTCCTTGCTCCACATTCTCACCAGTTGTCCAGCATGTGCTGTCCATCATGTGCTGACCAACGTGTGCTGTCCATCCCTTTTGTTTTTGATCTTAGGCATCCTGACAGGTATAAGATGGAATCTCAGAATTGCTTTGATTTGCATTTCCCTGATGGCTAAGAATGTTGAAAATGTCTTTAATGTTTCTGAACCATTTGAGATTCTACTATTGAGAATTGTTTAGAATTGTTTGGGCTTATACCACATTTTTAAATAGCATTATTTGCTTTATTGTTGTCTAGGTTCTTGAGTTCTTTACATACTTTGGATATTAGCCCCCTGTCAGAAGTTGAGTTGGTGGAAATCTTTTCCCATTCTGAAAGCTGTCATTTTGTCCTATTGAAAGTGTCCTTTGTTTTACAGAAGCTTTATAGTTTCATGAGGTCCCATTTGGTAATTGCTAGTCTGTTCAGGAAGTTGTCTCCTGTGCCACTGAGTAAAAGGCTGTTTCCCACTTACTGTACTATCAGGTTAACTATATCATCTGGTTTTATGTTGAAGTCTTTGATTCTCTTGGACTTGAGTTTTGTGCAGGGTGATAGATATGGAGCTATTTGAATTCTTCTACATGTGGACATCCAGTTAGACCAGCACCATTTGTTGAAAATGATTTCTTCTTCTTCTTTTTTTATTGTATATTTCTGGCTTCTTTATCAAAAGTCAGGTGTCCATAGGTGTGTGGATTTATGTCTGGGTCTTTGATTCTATTTTATTGATCAACCTGTTCTCACACCAATGCCATGCAGTTTTTATCACTACTGCTCTGTAGTATAGCTTGAGGTCAAGGATAGTGATACTTCCAGATGTTTTTTATTTTTATTTTACAGGATTGTTTTAACTATCCTTACCTTTTGTTTTTCCATATGAAGTTGAGTATTGTTCTTCTAGAGTCTATAAACTGTTGAGATTTTGATGGGGATTGAATTAAATCTGTAGATGGCTTTTGGTAAGGTAACAATTTTTATTATGTCAGTCCTACCTATCCATGAGCAATGAAGATCTTTCCAACTTCCTATGTCTTCTTCAATTTCCTTCTTCGAAGACTTGAAGTTTATATCATATAGGTCTTTCACTTGCTTGGTTAGAGTTACCCCAAGATGTCTTATACTAGTTGTGGCTATTGAGAGGATGTTGTTTCCCTGATTTATTTCTTAGCCCTGTTGTCATGTTTATATAAGAGGGATACTTTTGTTGTTGTTGTAGTTGTTTGAATTTGTCTTGTATTCAGCCAGTTTGTTGAAGGTGTTTATCAGTTGTAGGAGTTCCCTGGTAGAACTCTTGTGGACATTCATGTATACTAATATGGCTCCCCCGCCCTTCACTTTGGTGTCCACCCACAATGATGAGAAAGAGAAGAGAGGTCGGTTGTTTTCCTTCCTTGGCACCCTTTTACTGTGGGGAGACCAAAAGGCCCAGTATGGGAGCTGCCCACCCGCATTCAGTGACTACTCTCCTCTTCATCTCTGGGTGCTCTAGCCTTTGAGGAGTATGTGATTTGACAGTTTTGTCAAGACTGAACAGGAATGCAAAGCAAGGCTGTTTCATAAGGAGAATCCGAGGTTTTGCTGTCTGTACCTGGGGCTGGGAATGAGAACAGATGTGCCTCTCTGCACCTGGGTGATGGGAGAGAACAACTGATGCGCCTGGCAATGGTTCTGCTTATGGCCTTAGGGAGTCAGGCTTGAAGCAAGGTGAGGGACTGGCTCTATCTGGGCACAGGGGTGACTGGGTATTTGTAACTGTTTTAAGCTATTTGGGGCTTTATTTCCCTTTCCTTTCCCTAGAATGTCATCTATCCTATTAAGTTCTCCTTGACATTGTTCCAAGGAAGCACAGAAAAAGCTACTCAGCACCATTAGTCACCAGGGAAATGCAAATTAAAGCCACCATGCGATTCCACACCGCATATTGCACTTACCTAAAAGGCTACGATGCAAATACATAATGCCGAAAATGTAGACAATTACAAATGTTGTCAAGGATGTGGAGAGATGGGAACTGCACACGTTGCTGGTGTAAATGTATAGTTGTTTGGCCATGCCAGGAATACTGTGGCAATTCCTCAAAAAGTTAAAGACAAACTCACCCTGTAAGCCAGCCATCCCATCTATTCACAAATGAGCTGGAAGTGAGACTTATAACAGACCCTCGTATACCCGTCTTCGTCAGTCGGAAGTTGAAATAAACCAAATGTCCATCGCCGGGTGAGTACAGAAACAAGTTGTTATATATATATATATATATATATATATATATATATATATATATAATTGTGCATTACTCAGCCACAGAGATGGAAAGATACAATGTACGTTTGGAATTGTGCATTCGCTGATTAGAACTGGAAATAAAAGGAGAGGCAGTGGGAAGGTCTACCTCTTGCATTTGCGAGGTTGGGACATGACATGAGGTTTCTTGGTCTGTCACTGAATGTGACTCTGTGTGGACACGTTGCTCATATGCCATGACCTCAGAGCTGAAGTCTCAGAGCAACAGTGTGAGTCAGAGTCAGTCAGAATGGTCCCTGGCTCATTTCCTCAGGCAGCAGAGCCGTCGCCAGGAGGACAGCCAGTCTGAGCTTGCAGTGTGCAAAGCCGAGCTGGGAAGTCTAGAAAGAAGGACAAGAGGGGGTTGTGACTGATTGAGACCAGCATGGTAGGCTTCCGTCTCGATCTTCACTATAGCCCGAGAATGGGATACTTGACCTCACACTGATGGGGGTCAGTCCAGGGTCACATGGTGTGCACAGGGCAGTGAGTCTCAGTTTGGGTTCCAGAGCTGTGTTCACAACACACAGATGCTCTTGAACAGAGGTGGTGTCACTGCTCCCAAAGGTCTGCAGAGCTGTGCCGCATCGCCAGCGGGCTTCCCTGGCCTCAAGAAGCTAGCCTTCATGTCTGATCAGTAATGCGGGAGAGCTTTTCTTGAGCTTCCTCTGCTCCTCTGGTCTGTGACCACCCCAAGCACACGTACCTCGGTGTTTCTAATAGTTCAGATCTACAGCCTTGCCAGTGAGCCACTACAAAGCCTGGGACCACACAGCCTTCTGTCTAAATACTTCCGCTCAGCACAGCTGTGAGGGCGCCCTTGCGTTCTCTGGTAAACAAGGCAGGGTGGTTGCCTTGGTGTCTTTCCGTCTCCCTTTGTCTCTTAGGAGATGCTCACAGTCCAGACCCAAGAAGAAGCCTCTGAGCAAGAGACTCACGGAGCCAGAACTTCTCTGTGCTCTTTCCTCGCTGAAACACCTTCGTGAGATTTTTTTTTTAAAGTGGGGGCTTTGCTGCCTTGTTTGGGAAAAGGCAGAAGGTACTAGCTTCATCTGATGAAGGATTTAACATGTGTTATTATTGTTGCTTTTTTAACCACCAGGGCTGTTCAAATTTGCAAGGGTGGAATGTGTTACCTGGGAGGTGGCAAGTCCCCAGAACTGTGTGCTTTAAACAGACGACTGAAGACTCGGCAGCACATACGGAAGGTTTAAGAGTGAGATGCTCTCTTAAGTACATCTTAGCCTTGTGACTGCATTATAAATATTCTGCCATTGAAATAAAACAAAGTGCTAATACCACAGGAAAAAAGTCACAGGTGTGTGTCTGTGTGTGTGTGTGTGTGTGTGTGTGTGTGTGTGTGTGTTTGGGGGGTATTCTGAAGGTGTGGTAGGGCCAAATGGAAGGGCAGCAGTTGAGTTTTGATTTTTATTTTAGAAAACATGGGATTTTCGGGTTCTTTGGCTGCATGCTTTTTAAACAAAGGAGTTACATACTAGTCACCGAATGTGCCCTGCTATTGCTCCCTTGTGAATGCATATTCCAAGTTCTTATAAGGGCTGTGCCTCCCGGCTACCTGTGGGTGGGGTGTTGTAAACAAACACAGCGGCTCCTATCCCTCCAAGGAATTTCTTGTCCGGGTTGATCGCCTTTTCTCCCTTCTACCATCTCAGCAGCATTTGAGCCTGAGTCTCAAATCCAGGGAAATAATGGGGCAGAGCTGAGTTTCCATCAGCCAAACAAAGGTGTAGAGAAGAGGTGAGAAACAGCCCTCTGTGGTTCGGTGGTCCTAGCCCATCCTGACTGATGAGACTTCTTGCTGTGGTACACAAAATAGATTTCTTTAGAAATTAGAGGAGCGGATGAGAAGAGCTAAATAAGAGATAGGAAGTATTTGAGGGGGAGGACGGGTGATGGCGGGGGAAGACTCAGGAGTAGTAGAGAAAGTGACTCTCAAAGGTACTCTAAAGCCAGGCTGTGGTGGCTCACACCTTTAATCCCAGCATTCAGGAGGTAGAGGCAGAGAGGCAGAGAGGCAGAGAGGCAGAGAGGCAGAGGGGCAGAGGGGCAGAGAGGCAAAGGTCGGTGGATCTCTGAGTTCTAGGCCAGCCTGGTCTACAGTCAGTTCCAGAACAACCAGGGCTACACAGAGAAACCCTATTAATAAAAAAAAACCTAAAGAAGAAAAAAATTAAGAAAAAAGAAAAGGAAAGGTAAAAGGAAGTACTTTGGGAAAGAAGGTAAGATAGGACCTAGTAGACAATGAGATTAATCTGCAGGCACATTTTCAGTTTCAAACGAGACTTATCTATTGTCTGTACATGTATGCGTGCGTGAGAGTTTACTTGCATGTGGTTCTCATGGGGGCTTTGGGTCCCCTACAACTATGGTTATAGGCAGTTGTGGGCTTTGTGATGCAGGTGCTGGGGGCAGAATCTGGGTCTTCTGCAAGAGCAGTAAGTACGCTCAACCGCTGAACCGGCTCCCCAGCGCCCCAGGGAACTGTAAGTGTTCTCACTGTTCTACTCCACCGTGAGCATGACTAGCTAAAAACATCCCAGGGATGCCATTCTCGGTTATCCTTCTTGGAAAGAAAGCTCCATTTCCTTTTTCTGGAGGGAGGAATTACATTCTTACTCAAATTCAGCTTCTCTCTCACAGGCTGACCATGCTCTGTTCCAAAAGCCAGCTTCTTCTCATGAGGTCTGGAAGAAGGCTTCTTTTCTTGGACATACAAAAGGGTCTGTTCCAGAAACTAGCTTCCTGTGAGTGACGAGTTTGCAAGTGTTAGGGACTCGGCTTTCTCAAGAAGTTCTTATAAACAGTCACACCCACTAGCACATCAAAGACAGAGGGCCAGCCCACTCTTACCACATCCATATGTTTTGGTGAATGACCTTTAAAAAGGAAACACCCACCCTCAGCAAATCCAGAAGGATGCCCTGGCCCTAGAAAGGCCTCACCGTGGAAAATACGTTAGAGAGTATTCTACACATCTGCTGCTACTGACCTTTACCTCGTAAGACTTTTTTTCTTTTAACTAGACCCAAAAAGTCACAATAACTCCTACTTTGTAACCCACACTGTTCCAAGCCCAGCTGCTTTTGCATGACAGATGTGACAACCAAGTCATGCACAGTGACCATGGACCCAGACTCACAGTTCCCCTCTTCAGACTACTGACATAGGAGGACAGGCAGAGAGCCTGGCAGGTGAGCTGTGGATCCCCAAGTCAACTAAGAACCTGCCATATCCAGATGCTAATCAAGGCAGTGCTCAAACTGGCACAGAGCCTTTCTCTAGAGGAAGCGGGCCACCCTGAGACACTGACTGAGTTCAATAAATGCCCCCCATTTTTTTTAACCTATTGAGAGAGACCAGTCCCATCATTTCCTGCTTTTAGCTTCAGCTGCTGACTCTCTTAAGGAATTTATATGACTTGAACATTTTACTTATAAATTGGGTCCGGGGATCTTTGGAGTTGGTTCTTTAGGGTTTTAGGAGTAACTACTGGATAATGTTTCTATCAGTAAAGCCCAATTTCATCTCTTTAAAAGACTCTTCTTGCCTTACAACCTAGCTGAAGCAAGACATGATTGTGTCAAAAATAGTGTGACATTAGTCATTCCGTAGGGTGGAACTTCTGTTTGTTTTCTTTTTTTCCTTGGGTGGAATGTTGGAGCCTGAGAAAAACATCTGATAAGCTTACTGATAAGACTTTTGCAGAATTTCTCACAGTAACATCTGGGTATCTTTAAAGGGCCGTTTGAGGCTGGGAAAGTGTTCTCCGTGTGATATCTAATTTCACTAGAAGACAAAGACCTTCCTCTGCCTTCCACCGGAGCTGTGCTTCACACTGCTTTTGGGGTTGTTGGACTGACGGAGGAGTGAGACAAGTTGTGACAGAGACAAAAACGAGAGCATGGCCAATGGAGGAGAAGAGGGCAGAAAAACCAGAGGACGCGTTTGTCTGCAGAAAAGAGACATCCCTTGAGGGCAATTACTCTTGGGAGGTGGTGAAGGAAATGGGGTGGGAGCCCTGAGTAGGGGGACCATGTAGAAATAGTCCCGCCGTTTTCCTTGGTGCTAGTCTGCTGGAAGTCTCATGAGAGGGATTTTTTTAATTTTCTATATTCTTTATTTACATTCCGAAGGCTTTCCCCTTTCCCAGTCCCCCCCCCCCACCATATGCCCCATATGTCCTCTTCCACCCCACCCCACGACCCGCCTATTCCCCAATCACCACCCCACCAGTTCTCTGCTCTATTCTGGTACTCTCCTACAAAACTGGATCCAGTCCTTTCAGGACCAGGGTCCTCTCCTTCCTTCTTCTTGGGAATCTTTTGACTTGCTAATTGTGCCTTGAGTATTCAGAGCTTCTGGGCTCATTAATATCTACTTATCAGTGATTGCAATTCATGTGTATTCTTTTGTGATTGGGTTAACTCACTTAGGATGATATTTTCCAGATCCAACCATTTGCCTACAAATTGCATGAATTCATTATTTTTAATTGCTGAGTAGTATTCCATTGTATAAATATACCACATTTTCTGTATCCATTCCTCCTTTGAGGGACATCTGGGCTCTTTCCAACTTCTGGCTATTATAAATAAGGCTGCTATGAACATAGTGGAGCATGTGTCTTTATTGTATGCAGGGAATTTTTTAAGAGGATGTGAAGTACACTGGAGACAACAGGGTCACTGTGTTTCTCAGTAGCCACAGAAGTAACACTCTGGAAGAAGCAAGGAGTTAGGGCATTTTATTTTTCTGTTCTGCATTTGCTTTAATTCATTGGCTGCACAGTAAAAGCTCACTGGAGAGATTGGATAGGCAAGATAGATTTTTAACCCTGGACCCAGGATTTTGTGGTAACTTACATACTTTGTCACCAGCAGTGATCAGGCAAGAAAGGTTCCTCTCATGCGCATGGTCTTTCTTCAGATCTTTTCATTTATTCTGTGCTGGCATTGAACCCAAGGCATCATGCATGCTGAGCAGATGTTCTGCCATTGAGCATCACAACACACACACACATACACGCATACACACACACACACACACACACACACACACGCACACACACCACATCCATGGTCATGCTTACTGTGTTTACACGGGACCATTCCCTAAAGGCAGATTAGATCAAGAAAGTAAGGAAATGGAGAGAAGGCACCCAGGCTTTAGGCTCACCTCTAAACAGCCCATCAGAGAGGTCATTGCTGCTCTTTGCACCCACAGAGCGCAGAGAGGCCAGGAGTAGGCCCCCTATGTAGCACCCCACCTTGAAGCAATTGTCAGAATGGAGAAGGGGGAAGGAAGAGACCTTCCACAGCAAGGCATAAGACATACAGAGGGAAACTGATCCTACCCCACAGCTGTCTTGCCGCTTCCATTGGGATAGCATTTCTCCAAACTAAATAGGGAACGAGACTGCCCACTTACACATAGCAGAGGGGAAGAAACGAGTAAACTTTAAGAGGGTTTCCCATGGAGTGGCTGGGATTCTTCAGTAGGTAAAAGCGCTTGCTGCAAATGCGTGCTGATGCCCTCTCCACCCCATGTCCAAGTCCTTGGAAATATGTAAACGTGCAAAGAGATAACTGACTCCACAGAACTGGCCTCTGGCCTACACGAGACACACACACACACACACACACACACACACACACACATACACACACAGAGAGAGAGAGAGAGAGAGAGAGAGAGAGAGAGAGAGAGAGATTTGATTTTTTAAAAGCTTGTTTCAATGTACAGTATCTCTATATGGCTAGTTTTTTCCCCCTGCCCCACCTCATTTTGCAACAATATTCCTTTATAGTAAAGGAAATATTAGCTTTGATTTGATAAATAAAAACTTAGCCACAAAGCGTCCTCAGGTGGCTAGAGCATGAACTCAGCCTTCCATTGTGTAGGGGGCCCTTTTCTTATTTGCCATCACCATCTTCTCTGACTAAATATAAGTGCCCGTGAAGGTGGTTACACAGTGCCGGGCACCAGCATCCCTGGAGTCATTGGGAACCACTGAACTGCAAAATATCGCTGCTCAAAAGTCCCGCCTTCTCCCGTGAGGTGCTTTTCATATCTTATTTTGATAACTGAATGCAAATGCGCCCCAGCAACCTCCTCTCACCTGTCTGGGCTCTCTGTGTGATGGGACAACAGTATCTATTTATTACAGTCTATTAGCAAATACATATCCCAGTTTAGATACATACAAATCACTTGTGTTTGGGGAGTTAAGGCTTTTTGAAGGTAAAAAAACAAAACCCTCTTTAATTGGAGAGCTAATGATTTTGCATTTCTATAATTATTTTTGACTTGTTATAGTGTATTCAGTGCCCGATACTCTAGACTGGAAAAGAAGAGTCCCCTTCATTGTGAACTTTTGTGTCTGGACTGGTCATTGCTTCTGCTAACCTTGGTACAAATGAGCCAAGTGGGCTCTCCCTCCTTTTCTGGCCTGTATTACTGAATTGGTGAGGATCTGGTAAGAGATTAGGTGGTTTCCTCCCCCCCCTCCCCCCCCCCCCGCCCCCGACACAAATCTATGGCTGCTGGAAAGAGCCCTGAAAAACAAGGCACATGCTACATGTAACTTATGCCCCAACAGGTGTCTAGAGACTAAGAGCTCTTAGGAAAAACTAGTTTGGCTGCTACTGTTTGTGTCTCCATGACTATTGCACTACCTATGACTGAAGCTAAAAGTCGTCCCACCTGTACCCTATTAAAATGCCTCGTAATCATGTATAAAGTTAATTAATTCAGCACGCACTGATTAAGCACCCACCTTGTATCACACACACACATACACACACACACACACACACACACACACACAGTTACAGGGATGCATGGCCAGATAAGAAGCCTAACACACTCCAGTCAGGGTGACAAAAGGTGGGAATGCAAACAGATGCATGTAGAGACCCAGGGTCCTTGTTGATGAGTTTAAATTCAACAGCAGATGTTCTGGAGAGGTGCTCTATCAAGGTCATTGTGAGTCCCACCCTGGAGTCTGCTCTCTAGTGCCTGGATGAAGGACAGAAGAATGAAGTTTAACTGCATCATCAGGCCTAGCCAGTGATGTTTTCTCTTCCTATCTGAGCTCTGGCATCAGGAGAGAGCCAGCACAGAGTGAGGGCCCAAGAGAAGAGGATATGCCCTTCTTCCCAGGCCCCAGCTGTCCTCAGCTTGCTTTTCAGTGAGCTGATTATGCTTGACAGCCACTTACCACCTAGTAGGTCTCCAGAATTGACTGTCAAGTTGGAAGAAAAAAAAGCAACTTTCTGAAAGAATATTCAAGCGAGAAGGACAATCATGTGAGACTTAAGGCAAAAGAGGCTGTCACCGGGAGCGGTAACTGCTGTCCTTCCTGCATAGAAGAACTAACGTGAACACCTAGAATGATGGCCACCCAAGAGACCTTTGTGTTCCATGTAGTGGAAGTGATACCAGAGAGTCAGGCAGCTGCTCAAGGGGCCATGATTGTATCTTTGCAGGAATCTTTCCCAGGCGTCTCAGTAGATGGCATCATCCTCATCATCTACTTCACAGAATCTACTAGGGTTAAACTTGAAAGTGTTTACAGAATGTTCTACAGAGCACCAGCTCTCATCTCTTCACTTCTGGGCTATGGTTCCCATGTGGCCACCTGCCTCATGGTCCCTCTGTCACAACTCAGGCCTTTAGCACGAGGAGCTTTGCTTCCAAACTCTGAGCTGAAACAAACCCTCCCTTCCTTAAGTTGTGTATGTAGGGATTTTGTCGCAGAAATGGAGTAAATTGTTGCTATGGCAAACCTTGCTGTGTGCTTTGTAGGTCTCTGCAGAAAAATATGGAGGACACTGGAGAGGCGGGCTAGAGAAACCCTAGAATTCTGAAAACAAACTTAAAAAGACATTCTGGTGGGAAGAGCAGCGTGTGGAGAGAGATGCGTGCAGTAGAGTCCTGGCTCATGAGGCGTCAGCTCGAACAAGGACTGAATTAGACGTTGGGCTTTTGAGCAGTATGAGAACTGTTATGGTTTTGAAAGCTTTTACAAGTGAACTAAATGCATATTGTATTATGAGAGATCCTCAAGCCTCTGGGGATCTAATAATTGTAAAAAAAAAAAAAAGTGGGTTTTTATGTCAACTAGACTGGATTTAGATTTACCTAGAAGACATGTGTGTGCGTGTGTCTAAGGGGGGGATTTCCAGAGAGGTTTAACAGAGGAAGGAGCATGGGCAGTTCCATTCCATGGCCTTGGGTCCCAGAATGAATAACAAGGGGAAAGTGAAAGGGATGCTTGGTCGAGTTGTAAGTTGTGGTACTCAAGCCAAGATCTGTGTATTTAGCACATACTTGGGTTTCCACGTAAGCCTTTCATTAAAGTTTGGATAAGCTCAAACATCCCAATAGAAAACTGGTATGAAGGCTAAGAATATTTGGCAGTTATAAAAACCCAGGAGTGTCTTCACTGACCTAAAAAAATCCAAATCGTAGGCGGGCCTGATTTGTGTTCTCATAAAGGGAAGAATTGTTGACTTTTTTTTTTTTTTTTTTTTTTTTTTTGGTAACAGTTTTTAGAAGTTGTCTACTATTCCACTAATTCCACTGTCAGCTCAAGTCACATTTACTCCCGATCTCAGACTATATACCAGGCGTGAAGAAGAGTGAGGTGGCCAGAGTCTTGTGAGAAAGATGAGGTGTCACATAAATAATTATACTCCAAGGTGAGCCATAGAGAAGCGGAAGCAGTAGCTTCTGACTGTGTGGAAGATGAGAAGTGACATCTATCAAATAGCCAGAGAATGACTCACGAAGCCTGCCCCTCCCTCAGTCTTCTGAGTGTTAGGCACAGTCTCTTTGATAAGGGAATCTTCCAGCTCTTAAGGACCAGAGTGGATGGTTTCTTTGAAAACCTTTCTTTATGTGAGCCAGATGGCAGTGCTGCTGAGTGGTCTTGTTGGCTCATCACAAGGCCCAAGCACTGTGTGCATAAGTTCGAGGCTCTCAACCTCCTAGCATCCCAGTGAGTAGCCCTTAGGCAACCCCCCCCCCCCCGTAGACTCTCTGTTTTCTCATCTGGAAAATAGGTGTCATAATATTTACTTCAAGGGTAATTTTGTAATATTTAATTGATGTTTGCAAAACCTTTTGAGATCTACAGATGAAAGGCCTGAGAAACAGCACATAGTTATTAAAGTCAGGGCCTTTGTCAGCTCTCAACAGTAGTGCATTTCTTCAATATCGGCCCTCTTCTGGAGAGCACTGGGCTTCACTTCTCGATGTGAATAGGAAGAAATAGGTTTGCTTAGTTTCTGTGGGACCGTGAAAGGCAGCCTGTGTTCTGACTGAGCTAGATTTAAACCCCGGAGACCCCGGAGATAATTCTGCAAGGGACGGAAGGTCAGTTTGCCATGCTCTCAGACACTAGGATCCTGCCATGAGCCCTCAGATCTCCATATTTCTGTGGCCATCAGTCACGTAGGACAACGCCCCAAGCTCCTGGTATTCTGCTTGGACTCACTCCACCCCCACAGTTACCTGGCAACAGCCAGGTATGCTCCTCCCCACAGTTACCTGGCAACAGCCAGGTGGGCCTGGCCCATTATAAAAGGGGCTGTTTGCCCCCTCCTCCCTCTCTTACTCTTACTCTCTCGCCCCCTTACTCCCCCCTCTCTCCCCATTCCCTTCCCTGTCTCTCCTCCTGGCCATGGCCAGCCTCTACTTTTCACGCATCACAACTCTCTGCCAACAGTCAACTCTTTAAAGTCATGGACTGCCTCTTTCCTTCTGGACCTGCTGTGCTATGGCAATGGAGCAGGTCTCCCTCTCAAGAGCCGCGTCTAAATCTCCTGCCGGGAAACCTCTCTGCCCTTCCAGCCATGGTCAGGTCATCGCCAAGCTGCAGAACAAGCCAAGGACACTCATTCCTGAAGGAAGCAGCTGGAGCTCCTCCTTTCCCTCTTTCTCCTTTGCCCCCGGGGTGAGATCCAACCTCATGGGCCCCCACCCTGTTCTCAGCTCTTCTGCAACATCCAGTGATATCTGCGGCGTCCAAGAGCGAGAACCTGTTGTTCTCTGCCTCTGTGAGGCCAAGGGACCCACAAGTTTGACCCTGACGGTTCCCTGGGGACCACAAACTGTCCTTCCCCACTCCCAGAGTCCAACTCCCCAGGTCAACGCTTGCTCAGTGGCCAAAGCCCTGGTTGGCCACTGGCCACCACTGTTAACCCACACGCACTGGTCACCACTGTTAACCCACAAGTTTCCTCATCCCCTCTAGAACTTAAGCGTCATCCTAGATGGCTCTAGCTTCTTGTTTTGTTTTGTTTTTTTCCACTTTTGAGGCAACAGACTTGCTTTCTTACTTCTGGTTAGCAGTCTTCCTGGGTGTTCCCTGGAGTGTGTTGTGAGTGAGGAGACATCCCTTCCTGTGTATTTAGATTTCCATAGAAGACACATATCTTCAAGCAAGCGTCTCGATTTCAGATACTCACTACTTCCTGCTTTTTGAACCATATCATGCTCGTCTTGGATACCAGTGACATCTTCATTGCTTTAAAAACAGATCTATTGTGTTAAAAAACATGTACTTTAATACTCTTCATGTCTCCATTCTAAAAATTAGATGAGTCCTTTTGTCTGTGATTCTTTAGTCAGGAAAATGGTACTCCATTTTGTTCTGTTTGTTTCCTTCTGCATTGGTGACTTCTTTTGAGGTTTCCCTTCTTTAGATGGTTCAAGAGTAAAAACGAGGATAACATATTTGTGTTAATTTTCTCAAACGGTTATCTTGAGAATAATAGGGTCATATATATGAGAATGCTTTGGGAACCATGAAGGATGTATAGGTGCAATTGGAGGACAGTGGAATATCTGATGTACAATGTAAAAAACAAGGGAATTAGTACAGACAATGCTAGAGATAAGTATGGAGAGAAAATTGTTATAGTATTGGTACTCTTCCTCTGTTTTCAAGTTATTGCAAAAATCTCCTTTTCAGACTTCTGTCTGTTGTCATCTAGCCTGTGAACACTTGCAGCAGAGGGGAATTCACTGGCTCCCATGCAGTCTATGCCATCGTTATGAAGCTCCTTGTTGATTCCACTCTTGTCAAACTGGATCAGCTCCCAGCACTGGCTTGTAATCCTTGCTCCCTTTTCTCGATTTGTCTCTCACACATCCCCACTTTACTGTGTGCCTAGGCTTCTCGTGATTCCAGAGGTATTATCAATGCTTTGTCCATCAATGGGGTAAGCAGCAGCAGAGTAGGTGGGAATCGCTAGGTTCTCAAGGATACAAGGAACAGTGCGACTAGGATATGTTTTACCGAGATGAGAGTCAGCTACTCCAGGGCCCAGAGCTGTCAGCACCTTGGACACAGCTGGAACAAATACTGTGAATGGATGCATGTAGTGAAAGCTTTGCTGTTTGTAAGAGGTATCTTTTTATCCCTCCACATCACTGTCGCTTTGAAATCTATTCTTCAACAGTTTTGCATATGAAGTATCACAGTGGAAAGAGTACACAGCTTTCAGCTACTCCTTCTACTCTGCGATGTCTGGAATCCCACTGAGCCCCAGACTTTAGGTGCCCATGGCACTGACTGGAATTTGGGTGTGGGAGGATGCTGCCATCCCACTTTTATCTGCAGCTCTTTCTTGTAGCCAATCACCTGGTTACAAAACATTTCGCCTGAAACACCAGCAGTAGATGTCTCAAGGCATCAAAAGTGGTTCTAGGGGCTGGAGACATGGCTTAGTAGTTAAGATCACTTACTGTTCTGTGTAAGACTTAGGTTTGGTTTCCAGTATCCACATGGTCTTTCACAACCATCCCTAACTCCAGTTCCAGGGAATCCAATGACCTCTTCTGATTTCAGTGAGCACCAGGTACACTAGTGGAGCACATGCATGCATCCAATCAAAAGACTCATAAACATAAAATAAATAAACATAGGACATGTGGCTGTGTCTTGAGTCATGGGTCCAAATGAGAGACACACTGGGATATTAATTAGTCAGTCCAGTGCAGCATCGGATAACTGATCTCTTCCACAGTATCACATCTTGGCGTGGATAATATTTGCCAAGAAGTGACAATATAACAGCTACTTGTTTACATCTTACATAGTACCATTCACCAACTTCTCCCCTCTTTACAGTAATAATAGGTATTAATAGGCATACTTCCCAATAAGCAGTTCAGGCTGGACACCAATGTACATCTACAGTTAACTCCTATCTTTTTCAAGGCTTTCTTGATTCGCTAAATCAGCAAGTTCATAAATTTTCATCACTGGATCCCAAATTCATTCTTTCAAGCCTGTGAAATTATTGCTAGTGATTTCTGCATCAATATATATTCTTGGGATAGTCTAAAAATTGCAAGTAGGCATATTTTATTCTCATTTCCTTGGTTTTCTCAAGTATATACAGATGCAACTAGAATTAAATGTAATATAAAAATCAACTAAAACCATGGTAGATTTTCTCACTATGTATTTTATTAATTATTAGAATTTTTATAACTACTTCGTACTTATGAAGCAGTTTTAGATTTACAGAAATATGAAATAGAAGGTCTAAAGAGTTCCTTCTATACCCTCCCCTTCCCCCCTCGTTTCTCGCCTTGCATTCTATCAATATATTATTATCCACGAAGGTTTGTAGTACAGACTACACCTTAGGCTTTCATTTTTGAGTTCAATGAGTTTTGACAATTGTGTGATGACATACACTAACTACTACAGAAGCATGCTAAGTAGAGGCCGGAAAGGAGGCTCAAGCAAAGAAGGCAGATGCTAAGCCTCATAGTCTGCGTTCACTCCCCAAGACCCACGCGATGGACAGAGAGAACTGACTCCCACCAGTTTATCCTTCCTTTCCCCTCCCTACTTCTGTGTCTTGGTACTTTTCCTTTTCCTGATGTTATATGATTAGAATAGTGCAGAGTGCCCCATTTTCCAATTAGCTCTTTCTTTTTCATACTCATTGACAAACTGTGTTTTAATGTGAACTGGTAGACAATTTCTTTTTTTTTTTTTATTGTTGAATAGCATTTCATTGTATGGGTGTGCCACAGTCTTCAAAGACAACCCAGTCTCTCTTAAATCCATATGCAAGGTTCTGCGTGGGCAAGTTTTTCAATTCATTCAGACGAGTACTAAGGAGTGCCTTGGTTAGATCGTGTCTTGAGACTACATTTGGTTTTGCAAGACATTTCTGAACTGTCTTCCACACTCTGTTCAATTTTGCGTCCCCACCGACTGTAGACAAGCTTCTGCTGTCCTATAGCCTTGTCCGTATTTGCGTTGTCAGTAATTTTGGTTTTTCAGTCCTAACAGGTTTGAGTGATATCTCACTGTTGTTTGAACTTGCAATTCTAACGGCATACGGTATCAGCATCTTTTCATATGCTTATTCATAGCATCTATGGATCTTCTTCTGTGAGGCATATGCTTAGATCCCTGGCTTATGTGTTAATTGGGCTGTTTGTTGATTGTTTCCTTACTGTTGAGTGTTTGTTTGCTTTGAGACAGTCTCAGTATGCATCTCTTGGTCTGAAATTGACTGCATAGACCAGGATGGCCTTGAACACACCTGCCTCTGCTTCCTGGGCGCTAGAAGCAAAGGTGTGTACCACCACTCTCAGCTTCAGTTCTTGAGTTTTCAGGGTTCTTCGTATGTTTTAGAAGCCAAGCCTTTATCAGACAGGCATCTTAGAAAAACATTTTCCCTAATCGGTGGCTCGTGCTTTTAACCTCTTAGCAATGTCTTTCACAGAGGAAGTTTTGAATTCTGAGGAAATTCAGGTGATCAGGTCTTTGATTTCTGCTCTTATCACCAAGCCCATGGTGAGTCATCAGGACTCTAGTGCCACCTCCCAGGAACTTTAGCTTCTGTTATTTTTCGGAGGCAGTCTCTCCCTGAATCTGGAACTCTCTGATGGACTAGACTAGCTGACTAGCGAGCTCAGGAGTTTTAGATTTCGAGGTTGGTGCTGGGCCTCCTACTAAGGTTCTTATCCTTGTAGATGAAACACTTTACCAAATGGACCATCTCTCCTGCGTCAGCATCATTTTTTAATTTTTGTCACAAGGGATTTGTCATTTCCCTCATGGAGACCATTGCACATCACGCACACATTTTACTAGATTTGTGTCTAAGTATTTTTGGTGCTAATGTTAGTAATTATTAGAATTAAAAACATTTAAAATGACATTGAATGGGAGGTCTGGGCAGTCATAATGTAGATTTTTTTTTTTCATCTAGAAGATAAGGACTAGCTGGTCCCATGACATTGTACATGAAGTAACTGATGTCAGGGCTCTAACACCCGATGGCAGCGGGTATCTAAGGACGCTACCATAGCAATGTCGCTTGCAGACCAGACTCTAAGAAGGATGGCCCAAGAGCTTTAAAGTCTTTTCTGGTGACATACCTCCCATTGTCAGAAGGTGCCCCATGAGGTAACTGCTTCCTCAGAGATTACCTCTAAAACTGACGCAGGAACTTACTACATCAGTGAAAAGACAAAGCAGGAATCCTTAAACTACAACACTCTGACCTCTACCAGTCTCTTTCTGTCTTCCTCCTCTGCGGTCACAGTGGCCATTCACTTCATTAATGAGTTTCTTCCATGGGGCCTTTGCCTGTGTGCTTCATTTTCCTAACTCCAAGGCTAATGTATGTTCCTCAGACATGATCGTCTCGGGCCAGACCTCTCAGAGCATTGACTGTCTCTGAGTGCTTATCGCTTTACACCACACATTCATTTATGTACACAGCTGATGATCTGACCACAAGTTTCAGGAGGGCAGGTGCTGTGCCTGGTTTGCTCACCGCTGTGGTCCTAGTGCCATAATTACTGTTTGACTAGCTATCCTATAGATTCATTACCTATAGCTCTTGTTTCACAGCAAGGAGTGAATTTTATCAATTCAAAGACTCTTCGAGTTGTAAGTTAGGCCCCTATTCTGAACAATTGAAACATGCAGACTCCAGAGCGCAACACTTTTGAGTGTAAGTAACATGTTACAAGTAGAAAATTCCTTGCTTAACTTCATGTATAGGGTCACAATCAAAACATAAGTACATTAGAGATATTAGATAAAGTTACCTCCTGGATATATATAATGGAAACATTATCATGAAAAACATATATAAAATTTGTGTTTATTTTTGGGTTTTTAGCTCCAGGACATATTATTATGTACATTCAAATATACCAAAATCTAAAAAGAAGTCAACATGTATTTTGGATAAAGGATATTGAACCCATATAATGATATAGATAGTTAGTGAAGATAGGTTGACTTTCATCCAGATGATATGATTAATATTCAGCTTGCTAGAATAGTGGAAACTGAGTTCTAGCTTCCTTTACAGCAGCATTTCTCAACCTATGGGTCATGACCCCTTTGGGGGGTTGAATGACCTGATCACAGGGGTCACAATATCAGATATCCTGCATATATGATTTTACATTAAGATTCATAATAGTAGCAAAATCACAGTTAGAAAGTAGTAATGAAATAATTTTATGGTTGGGGTGATTACTGCATGAAGAACTATATTAAAGTGTCACACAGCATTAGGAAGGTTGAGAATTGCTGCTGTATAGGAGCTTATAGCATTTTGGAAAAAGCACTAACTTAATTATAAAAGCTTATTTATGCCTGTAATTTCAGCATTTAGGCTAAAGGCAGGAGGATCGCCATGAGTTACGGGCCAGCATGGACTACTAGGGTATACTGTAAAACCTTTTAGCTTAAAGCGAAATGCTTGCCTAAAATGCTCTGTCCTTCCATAGCAGAGAGCTTGCTTATGTGTTAATGGCCTGGTTTTGATCACCTGCACTACAAAAATGAAAAAACAAAACAAAACAAAACAAAAATACTCCACCCAAACAACAGACAGTGGCAATAAAGATGGAGGCCCTTAGTCATGGACTTCAGTGGAAGACTAGCATGACAGCATGGGAAAGAGCAAGATCAGATCCATACCCAGTGCAACAGAGAGTTCTGTTCTCAGGCGTAGAACCTCACTGGGGAGTGTGACTTTGTCTGAGAGCCAAACGCATCCAACCCAGCACCTGTTTTTGTACATTTTAAGTACTGCCTCTTCAGCCATTCGGGGACTTTTTGACCTGAGTGGCTCAGGCAGATCCTGCACATTCTGTTCCCCATTTCCTGCCACTCCCTACTGTCTCATGCCTGGTTAGGAATTTCCCGTGACTGTCATCTAGATGAATCCCTTGTCCAACCCTTGGTTAGGTCCAGTCCTACTTTGGATCAGAGAGGAGAACTGTTTTCCACATTACTGCTTTGTGTGAATTTCAGTGAGATACACCGTTAGATTTTGAATCATACAGGGATCTAACATCCAAGAACTCACAGTCCACTCAAGAGGGTGACGTGTACAGAAAATGACCAGAATATTCTGTGCCTGGGCGATTACCAAACAGCTGTGCAGAGGGACTGGAGTACACGCTTCTGACCCCCGTGTCTGTGGCTCCTGCCCCTGGAATAGTGCAGGAACAAGAGAAGATGAGGAACCTGGCCATGCATTGCAGCTCATTAACTGGTCCTTACTGGGGATATTAGCAGTGACACTGTTGCTGAGTGACACTAAGCACGATGCTACAATGTTTCCTCTTGGCATCTCTGTTTCTGCCACAATACACTGTAAGTGATATTAGGCAGTAACGGTTATTATGATGTTTAAGAAAGAATACATATGAGAAAAATGTCATTTAGAAGAGACATACAACTCGTATTTACTCAAATCTTCCTTTGCAGAAGCATCAACAGAGTCCCTTGCAGAATGTGTTGGCTTGCAACTCTTAGAAAAATCTCAGGAGGGTCGGGGTCAGTCCTCATCCCTGTCCAGCCATCAGTTAGTCGTGCAGAACATTTTGTGCCGGCTGCAGGCCTGGCCATGTGACCTCCTGTCTTTCTTGGCCCTTCTCCTTGGCAAGACCTGAATAGCTAGAAGCACCCTCTACAATAGTGAGGCCTTTCCCCAAAGAGCCCAACGGGGAGAATGTCCCATGTTTCAAAGCAGGACCCTCTTCTGGAGCCAGTTCTACTGAAGATCCAGAGGACGGAATTCTGTGTTCTTCAGGTCTCCTCCCACTGCGCTGGTGGTCGCCGAAGCCATGCTTTTCCATAACAAATGAACTGCTAACAAGCGTCATACTTGACAGCACCAGTGGACACAGGAGCACAGTTTTGAAAGTTAGGAAGACGGCATCTCGAGCTTCCTTGTCGCATTCCAGTGCCTTACAGTGACCGAAACCAACTCTCAAAGAGACAAAGCCGAGAGCTGCCTTCCAGGCCTGGCTTCTGCTCCCATCCCACGCTGCCTTTTTGTGTGAGGAGAGAAACATTAAGTATGTTTGTGTGCGGAGATTATTGCATCACTACAGATGCCACTCAAGAAACGTGCGTTCTGGGAGATGGGATCTGCACCTGCGTGATGAGAAGTCAGGACGGCTGGAGGTGGGGGTGGGGTGGGGTGGGGTAGGGATGGTTGCAGCCTTTACTGGGGCTTGCTGTCTCTTCTCCCATCTCTCAGTTACTCTTCCTTTATATTGACTCAACTCTGAGACCCTCTCTTCCCAGCCGGCGGCCCCCAGGACTTTAGAAGTTTCTAGATCGAAGTCCCTTCAGGATCACATGCTGTAGGAAAGCAGAAAAGGTCTCATTAAAAACTGAAGAAATCACACTGATTTGGCTTCTTGGGTCATGTGCCCTCCTGTGAACCAATCACAGAGTTGGACACTATACCAAGCTAATTATGTAAACCTAGGCTACGTGGTCCACGTGGGGGAAAGGGGAGGAGCCAATGCAGACCGTGTGGACCACGGGTGGAGTGTAATTAGAATAAGGAGATGGCGCTTTGTGGTTAAAAACTAAACGTATCCTGTTAACTTCTTTTGTATTATAATATAATACACTACTTGGGTGTATCAAATCATCCGTGCCTCCAATTTCAGGTTTTCTTTGGTTCTAACCTTGCAATTGTGAGTGACGACAGAAATATACTGAGAAGAGTCCTCCCATGGTTGAAGTAAGAGGCCAGGTTTAAGATAGCATATCCCACTGCTATTGGCTGCTATACACAATTGTTGAATTACATTTTAAAAAGCTATTCAAGATGGTACATATCTACAATCCAAACACTCACAGGGATCAAGCAGGAGGATTGTTGCAAGTTGACGGGTAGCCTAAGATGAATAGTAGTGGGCTAGATAGAGTTACATAGCGAGACTGTCTCAACAAGAAACAAAAGTACATATATAGTTATACACACACATATATATGTATGTATATATATTGTTGAGATGGTCTTGCTATATATATGTATATACATGTATAATTTATACATGTTATATATATGCATATATGCATATATGTATATATATATATATATATATATACATATATGCATATCAGACAACCAAAACAGAAAACTCAAAAACCTTCATGTCTTGGATTGCTAAAATAATTTCACTGACTATATATGTGTGTATATATATATATGCTGTTGAGATGGTCTTGCCATGTATATATGCATATATGTATAAATGTATATATGCATAATGGAGAATCAAAACAGAAAACTCAAAAAGCTTAATGTCTTGGATTGCTAAAATAATTTCACTGACTATATATATATGTGTGTGTGTATACACACACACATATATATGTATATATATACGCTGTTGAGATGGTCTTGCCATGTATATATGCATATATGTATAAATGTATATATGCATAATGGAGAATCAAAACAGAAAACTCAAAAAGCTTCATGTCTTGGATTGCTAAAATAATTTCACTGACTATATGTGTGTGTGTGTGTGTGTGTATGTGTATGCACACACACACATATATGTATATATATGCTGTTGAGATGGTCTTGCCATGTATACATGCATATATGTATAAATGTATATATGCATAACAGACAACCAAAACGGAAAACCCAAAGGCTTCATTTCTTAGATTGCTAAGACAATTTGACTTAACATATTGTTACTGAAGATGGGAGGTTGTGACTGGCTGGAGCCATGTATCCCTCCTGGCTGAACTTCACTGATTCTAAGCTCAGCACTGACCACCTGCGAAGCCCTCCCGTGGACAGGACAGTAACCGCTTACACCCATTCCTCAGACAGGAGATCTGAGTGAGACCATTGAGCAGTGTGTAAGGAGCCAGCTTGCAGTGACTCCGCACTCAGAGGCCAGCCTAGAGCCTTCAGTCCCAATCATAATGTTCTTTCATTAGTGATGGTTAAAACTTTATTTCCCCACATTAAAGAAAAATGTCATAAGCAAGATTCAAATAAAAACAAGCAATATATTTTCTTCTTATTATCAAATGGAAAAAAGTTTTCTAAAATGTGGAGAATATCACATTTTATCAAGAAGGTGAGAACACAGGTTTTCTCCTCTATTTGGTAGATTTTTTAATTGATAATATCGATTTTTTAATTGATAATATCCTCCCAGTCAAATTCTTTGTAAAAAAGTCTTTTAATTTTGTGATTATAATAGAGTTTCATAATTTCTTCCTTTCCTTTTTTCCCTCTGGAGAGAGTACCCCCCCTCCCGCCAGCAGTCATTTTTAAGATGTAATTGTCGGTTTCTAAAGAGAAAAAAGTAAAGTTATTTATCACAATATTAATTAGAGTAAATAAAAATAACAGATACCGCCTATAGATCCACCCACACGGTTTGGCTTACAGAGACTGGTGCACCAATACTGTAAAGTCCCAACCTCACTTCACAGCTATGACACATCTATACAACGTATATAGTGAGCTAGCCACCCTGTGCTGTGTTTACAAAATTGTGGAACTATTATACAGCATTAGACCATTTATATAAACAACAAATTGCAGTATTTCTACATGAATTATTTTGATTTTTCACACTTGAGGGTAGTGTACAGTATTGGAACATATATACTATATGTGATGACTAATCTAGGTAGTTAGTAGTCCCAATATTTTCCATTTAAAATTTGCATAATAAGCACTAATTTCCAATGTTTAGATATTACCACGTGATATTTTCATACATGTGTACAACAGGCACTGATCAATCAGGGTGGTCAAGTTTTCCATTTCCTCCTCATTGCTTCTTTGTGTTTGCACACTTTCCTCTGTTTTAGTTATTTGCAGAATACATAATAATTCCCATGCTGGCACAGTCAGCCCACTGTGCTGTGGAATGCAGAACTTTCCAGTGCTGTCTTTATACCCATGAACCAAGCTGCCTCTGTCCGTTCCCTGTACCACCTTCCAAACCTCTGGCTCTCTCCAGTGTCTATTGCTGCTATATTTTATATTGCCTGTGAGCAGGATTGCGGTGCACTGGTGTTTCCGTGCTTGGCTTCTTTCACTTAACATAGCATCCTCTGGTTCCATCCATTTCGTGGTCCATGACAGGACAAATCTTTAATAACACCGGAGGTGTGGGAAGAGAGAATGTTTAGAAGATTTTGGAATTACTGAAGAGTAGGAGAGTGGATAGGGTCAGGCATGTGACAGTCAAGGTCCAGAGCTTCTTAAAAGGAGGTTTGTATTGAGGCTCTGGGGACTGAGGAAAAGGGAGTGTCTAGAAAGAATGTAAGAGCTGGAGATTGTGAAGGGGCGCTGTGGAACGCTATCCTCTGCACATGGCATGGCTGTCACACACATGATCCCACAGCAGCTCTGGCTACCCACACAAGAGCTGCTCCAAAACGAACCAGAAACAAAATCCAGCATAGAGCGTGGAGGGGCTCCTGAGTACCCATTACTAGTGGAGGAACTATTTGTAGACGATGGTGGCCGGGAGGGGAAGTTAGTATACTCTAAGAGTGAGGCTGCTGGGAAATTTCCCACATTGCCATGAATGGCCCATGTCTGTATACAAAAAAAAACAAAAAAACAAAAAACAAAAACAACCCCCCCCCCAAAAAAAAACAAGATAGGAAGTAGATGCGATAGGGGGCGCAAAAGGGTGAGGGTTGGTATTATCAAGATACATTATATACGTATATAAAATTGTCAATGAATAAAGAGCAATTCTTCAGTCTGGGGTACCATAATTGAATCCGGAGGTCATGAAATATTTGGCAACAGTTAAACACTTCTGAACCCACAAGGAACAAACTTTAACGCGAAATCAATGCATAACGATCTCAGCGTGTTTCTGGCTGAGTTCACCCATGTAGGTTGCAAGACTTCCCTGCAACCTTGCTACTGAACACACCACAGTTAACCTTTGCCTTGGCATGAAAAATGACACAGAGTCTAGTGGACACTGCCCAAGCACCCATCTCAGATCTGCGACTACCTTGTGTTCTGATTTGCAGTGTTTCTACTGTAATACGGCTGAAGTTTGCCAGTCTTATAGAAACTTAATGGTTTATTCATGGGAAATAAAAGACTTTAACATTTCACTACAGTCTCATGTGTCACATCCATAAAGCTTTGGATTATAGTATATGGGAAAGTTTTTGCTTATTGTTTTTAACTGCTTTTTCTCTTACTGATTTGAGTTCTAGTTTTAAAAGCATTAAAGGGGTACTGGAAAGATGGCTCAGCACTTAAGAGCCCTGGATGCTCTTGCAGAGGACTGGGGATCAATTTCCTATACCCACATAGTGGCCCACAACCACCTGGAACACCAGTTCCAGGAGATCTGATGCCCTCCTCTGGCCTCTGGGGGAACTATGCACACACATGGTACATAGACGCAGGAGTAGACAAAACACCTATATACTTAAAATAAATAGAATAAAATAAGTTAAAGGCATTACATGAGTTTTAGCTCAAGATTAGGACGGAGTGTCTAACAGCCTCTGAAATGGCCTTTAATGTATTTAACTATTTTGTAGTGTGTGTTTATGTGAAACAGCATTCTCAGCAGGGACAACTGTGAAATCAAAATATGATCAATTCCCAAAAATATTAGAGACACTCTATATAATGAAGTAACAAATATTCAACCAAAGTTTTAATTATTTACACAAATAAATAATATATCCATTTCACTAGCATGCAAACTTGCCTTTATCTGTATTTAGCAAGTCATAAAGTTATTTGTACACCAAGTAACTATTTTAAAATAGATTTCTTTATTACTTGTTATCAGTCGATGTTTGGCTTGTACACCTTTTCAAACATCTCAGGATTGTTCACAAATTTCTCAGGCACAAAGGAGTTGAGAGTAAAGGGTGTTTATGAAGCTGTGGCCAAGGAGGTGCTCCCTGTGGTATTTTCCAGTTTGCCGAGTATTGTATCCGATTTTTTTAATTTCAATATTAAAATATGTTCTTTTCAAAATATATTATGCAGTTTGGATTGAGACATATTTTACTGGTGTCTAAATTTAGGGAGAAAATAATTCAGATTTTTTTCAGAACTTTCTTCTTAGACTAAATATATCTTGAAAGCCCTCGTGGTCTCATGGCTCTGACCCTCTGAATTTCAGACCTGCAGATCTTTGTGCAGGAAGAAGGTAGAGCTGACTGGTGTCCTCCCACGGAGGACAATGACAAGCCAGTTACCTTCCAATTTCATTTCCAGCGGACCCACCCTTTCAGGCTTGGATCAAGCACTGGGCTTCTCTCCGTCAAAACCTCTGGTGCTGCCTGTGTAGTATGGAGACACACGCGGCCTGTTCCCTTCCTACTTTCTTCCAATAATGGAAGCCGTCAGTGGTGATAAACTGACTAAAGAATTGTCCACCATGAGGAAAATGGCATAGGTGGGCATCCTTTGTTTTTATTTCCAACTTTTCCAAACTTAGAAATGCTGAAGTGATGTGCCCAAAGACAAGCAGTAACAGGACCAGGTAGTCTGGGCCTTTGGGTCCCGGTGGCACTTTGCGAAGATGGGCTATTCCTTCATGCATTCCCTAGGAGCTGCCTACTCGTCCTTAAGGCAGAAGTCAGAGGCAAGAACCTGGTTGCCATGTTACGCTGCACTGCTACCAGGACTGTGAGCAAGGCAGGAGGCTTGGGCCCTAGGTGCTCTCTTCTCCAGATTAAGCACACAGGCATTATTGCTGAAATCCTCTTCAGTTCAGGAGGCTGTGACTTTAAGATATAAAACCTCACTACAACAGCACCCATCCCTTCTAACCAGATGACCCACTCCCCAATCCTCGGAATCTTGGGAAAGTCCACCAGGACTGGGTGAGACGCTCCGGATCAGCTGGCCCTTTCATGTCGGGGGCCGTGAGAAGGTTTTGTAGGAGCCTTAAAGTGGTGTCCTTGGCTGATGTGCGCTTGGGTGTAATAACACCTTGCGCTTCTTGAAGCTTCTTGCTTCTCAGGAGCTCAAAGAGCTTCCCAGACATGATCTCACTGTTCTCCCCATCTTCCTGGGAGGACGGTTGAGGGCAGCCTCATCCTTCCCCAGTCCAGCCCACACCAAATGGATTAAGTGGTTTTCCCACAATCATATCCTGGCTGAGTCAAGTACAGGATCCTGGAGGCCAGACTTCTGGCCCTCCCATCCTTGCCTTGTGTTGCTCTCAGGATTGATTAGCTGCCTTTCAAGGCTGAGGCTTCGTCACTATTATAATGACTCGAGACATTTCTTGGGGGAGCCCAGGGGAAGGAGACTCCTTTCTTCCAGGCTCATGAGATTGCTGATGGATAAATTGATTAGAGAGAAAAATTTGAGCCTAGAGTGACTCGCACTACAGAGGGATCTGGCAGTGTGTCAAGAGACATGCATAGATACTGGGATGAAATGTGTGGGACGCTGGGAGCCTAGTGCCGCCATCTTGGACAGTGCAGCTCATCCTGGCCTCAGGGAGGGTTGTGCCTCATCAGCACAACATCCCAGGCTCCAGCCGAATCCAATTGGTTACTCCTTGGTTAATTTCTAAACGGTAAAGAAACATGGAAGCAAAAAAAAAAAAAAATGTCAGGGCATGAAGCAAGAAATATGAGTTTATTCAAGCTTTACATATTTTGGTCCCATATCCTCTTAATTTCTTTGTTCTTCAATTTCCCCATTCATGAAACTGGATAATGCCTGCTTCAACAGTTTGTTATGCAGAACAAAGAAAGGGTCATTGCAGTCATGTTCGTACAAACATTTGGGAAATTTAATAACTCCAAACACATGCAACTTTCCTGCATATTTTTGGAGAATTAATTTTATATTAAGGTCAGCACACAGATATAGTGTGCTAAGTGGTATGATAAAATGGAATACTTTGGAAAGATAAAATGTTTAAAAAGAAGTTTCATCTTATCTCAGGGTTGAGGACATGACTGATCCTCTATCTCCAGATCCTACAGGATAGAGTTCCATGTTCTCTTACCACTAGACACCATTTGGAGTTCAGGCAAGACTCCCAAGGCATGTTTGCATAACATTCGATTCCTTTGATTTTCTTTTGAGAGTTGTAATTTTTTTTTTTTTGGTAACTTGCATGATCTTAATTCATATTATTTCAGCAATGTCTTTACAATTTTTTTAATGGAAACATGTTGTTAGCTGTGATCACATTCTAATAAAATAAATGGTTGCATGGATTCTGTGTTCACTGAAAACCCATTGCTGAAGAGCTGATCTTTTTGGCCACTTAGTGTCTCTTATGTAAGGAAGAAGAAGACAAAACTTGGGAGGCAGAGGCAGGCAGATTTCTGAGTTTGAGGCCAGCCTGGTCTACAGAGTGAGTTCCAGGACAGTCAGGACTACATAGAGAAACCCTGTCTCGAAAAACAAAACAAAACAAAACAAAACAAAACAAAACAAAACAAAACAAAAAAAACAAAACCAAAAAACAAACAAACTCTATCTGAAACCTTCAGCCCAGTGAACGGCCACTTCCTCTGGAGAATGCCGCTGATGCTTTTGATCACATGATGACAGACAGGAAATCTGTCACTTTCCCATTGGGCAGTCAGGAACCTCCACACTACCTTACTTTTGTATTTAGTATCACTGAAAGAACCAGCTCTCACCTTAAAGGGGGAAAATGGCTTATTCTGGAACAGATGTGAGAGATCACGGCTAGGTAACATATATATCTAGGCCTCCCCAAATAGTGTTCTGGCACAGAAGCAGTTTTGTAGTAACAGAACAACAACGACAACAACAACAATAAAAATCCATAAATCAAAGGCAGTTTAAAAATACATTTCTGAGTAAAATGTAGAGGTGGTTACAGGAAGAGGAGGGAATCTCTTCTACAGGCCTCTGATGCCATGGGATGATATCCTCAGACTGGGTTGGTGGAAGCCAGGAATATGAGAAATTGATAGATTCTAAAAGGTTTTCATCTATTAGTCACAGGGTGTTAGTTCTGACTCAGAGGTAGGGAAGGAACGGCTATTTCTAGGCTAAAGCTAGTCGAAGATTAGGTAAGTTGCTTTGGGCCTGTGGCATTCCAAACTCTCCACTGCTGCTTTAATGAGTCCATCATCTGTCTGCAGAGAGAGGCAGCTTCCTTCCAGGAACACTCAGGAAAAACAAGCATGAGTGAGATTCCGGGAATCATCTTCCCCTTTCTTTCATAAAATGGTTCCGTGTGTGTGTGTGTGTGTGTGTGTGTGTGTGTGCGCGCGCGCGCGCGCGCGCGCGCGTTCCGGATATTTATCTGTGCACCGTGTGCATACAGTGCTTGGGGAGGCCATATGAGGGCATCAGATCTACTGGAACTGGTGTTACAGATGGCTGTTAGTTGACCTGGGTGCTGGGAATGGAACCAGGGTCCTCTAGTTAATAGCATTAGGTACTATTATTTATTTATTTATTCATTATTTATTTATTTACTTATTTATTCATTATTTATTTATTTACTTATTTATTCTTTCTTTCTTTCTTTCTTTCTTTCTTTCTTTCTTTCTTTCTTTCTTTCTTTCTTTATTCATTGTGTGTAAGTACACTGTAGCTGTCTTCCAGGGTCCTCTAGTTAATAGCATTAGGTATTATTATTTATTTATTTATTTATTTATTCATTCATTCATTATTTATTTATTTATTTATTTATTTATTCATTCATTATGTGTAAGTACACTCTAGTTGTCTTCCAGGGTCCTCTAGTTAATAGCATTAGGTACTATTATTTATTTATTTATTTATTTATTTATTTATTTATTATGTATAAGTACACTGTAGCTGTCTTCATATGCCCCAGAAGAGGACATCATATCTCTCTACGGATGGTTGTGAGCCACCATGTGGTTGCTGGGATTTGAACTCAGGGCCTTCGGAAGAACAGTCAGTGCTCTTAATAGCTGAGCCATTTCTCCAGCCCCCAGCAGTAGGTACTCTAACGGCTGAGCCGCCACTCCAACCTCTAGGTCTATGTATGTCGCACTGTAGTACTTTAGCTGTTAATCTCTCCCAGGTGTTTCCACTTGCACTATTTGAGATTTTATTTTCCTTTTGAGATAGGGTATTGATTACAAGAAAACCGAGTCAGCTCTAGCTTTATTTGCACAAGAAGTTTCAAAGTATAAAATTAGAATCTTCCAGAGGTACGGCCAGAGGCAAGCTGGGTAAAGATCCTAGGTTTGCCTCAAGACTTGTACGTGACACACTTTGACAGTTCCTGATTAAGAGGAACCCTCTCTTATCACCAGCTCATCCTCGAAAAGAAGCCTTCCAAGTCTGTTCTTCCGTCACCTCTGTCCCTCACCCTGCATCTACAGGCCAGTTGAGAGTGCACCTCAGGTCTGTAGTCATCTGCCATTCCCCAGGGGCCTGGCATTGACAGAGATGGGCTTCTGAGCCCAGAGACACAGAGACATGTTTCTCAAATGTTCCACTGCAACATAATGTGTCAGTCAGCTTTCTCTCCTGGAGAGAAAAATATCTGGAATAAACAACCAGATGGAGGAAAGATTTCATTTGGTTCCTGGCTTCAGGTTTGTGAGTACTTGACCCTGTGGGTCATGGTAGAAGCCTGTGGCAGAGCAAAGCTCTGGCTATTCTATCAGAGGCAGAGGTGAGGGAGAGGGAGAGGGAGAAGAGAGGAAAATGGGGGGAGAGAGAGGGAGCAAGGAAGGGAGAGATATAGGGTTAGGGCTGTAGTCCTATTATATTTCAAAAGAAAGCGCCCCTAAGGACATTTCTTAAGTGCCTCTTTAAGAAGCTGAGTATCCGCAGCTTCCTGATGATGCCACCATGAGGACCAAGCTTTTAATACACGGCCTCTAAGGTTCATAACAAATACACTCACTTCGTTCATTCCTGGACCACCCTTTAGTGCTAAGTGGTATAAACTGCGACACTATTGTTACTGGAATTATCAAGGGTCAAGGTCTGGGCCTTGATAGGCTCAGCCACCACCCGTCCTTAGTAAGCCAATGATATCAAGAAGTGGCAGTGAGGCATACACACACACAAAAGGCATATATGCCTTAGGCATGTCCTAGAGCTGTGATCTGTTCTAGGTATGGAGAACCAGGGAGAAGATGACTTATGGCATGGAAGTTGACTTTGGGCCATCATGAGTGGCATTTCGGGGCCCTGGGTGACATAGATTCAAGATGTGCACACTCCTGTGATCTTGTAGACATCTCATCTGGCAGGAAAGGCCAGCATTCAGACCCTAAGGCCCGGAGCCTGCATTAGGAACCAGAGTTGTCTGATTCTACTGCTATCTCTCAGTTCCTGTGCACATGAGAGACTTCCCTTCTTATCTCACCTGACCTTCTCAGTGACCTTCTCAGTCCTGGGTTCCTGAGCGTAGGAGCTGGGTGATCATAGTGAGCACCAGTCCAACTCCTCATTTTAAAGATGGGACTACCGATAGTAGTTATTGTTAATCATTCAGTTAATTACTGAAGTAAGGAACCTCTCAAGTTCCTTATATTGTACATTAAATATCCATATAAGACTCTCCAGTGCAGGGTTAGAGCATGGAGAATTTATAATATTTTACACATATATATTATATATTATATATATGATAACACAGTCAAACACACTGCATTTTATAAATACATCTGCAATTAGAGATTTTGACCAAAAAATATTATGAGAAATAAAAGCAAGAAGGAAGAAAAAAAAAATAACCAAGTTAATCGAGTTGTACTGTTAGAAAAAGTACTTCCCCCACTGGATATATTGAATTCACTCAAATCTGCTATTGCAGAGCAGAGATAAAAATTAATAGCTTTGTTTCCTGTGATCTCTTTATCAGACGAAGTGCAGGACTAAGGCTCTCAGTTACTTTAATGGAAAAACTGAAGTTGTATTATCAGATGATAAGGCTGTGTCAGGTGTTATTTTATTCTCTTATCTTCCTTGTTCAAGGTGAGGTGCTGGAGTCCTGATGGATGAGCTGGCCTGCTGTGACCGTGGATCTCAGAGCCTTGATCTCACTCCGACTTTCAAGATAACAGTGGCAGGTGAGAGAGGCCTCTGGGCCAGCCGATTCTGATCTCAGACCGAGGCCAGGGTTTTGATGACTGGGGTCCTTGACACGGGACAGGGGACTTGAGGAGATCTGCTAACTCAGTGCAGTAAGCAAGGAACATCTGAGATCACCTGCTAATGCTTGCTGAATAAACTCTCTGGGAGGGGTCATGAAGCAACTGCAGGGTAGCTACCCTAGGTCACATCGCTTCATGATCCTCCCCCCAAGAGAGTTTATTCATCAAGCATTAGCAGGTGATCTCAGATGTTCCTTGTGCTATGTTTGTTCATGATGAGTCATGCCAATCCCTGCTACCCTTGGGAAGCTCACAGCCCAGAGGGCAGCAGGCTTGATCACGAGGGAAGGAGGCTTATTCATATCCTCCTCCTCCTCTGGGCTTCCAGAGCACTTTGTACCTATCTGTACTTCAGCTGTTGTGTTGTCGTTGTTGTGTGAGCAGCTATTTGTCTGCGAGACTGTGTTTTCCCTATTTGAATACGAGCTCACTAGAGAAGAGCGAAGGCATACATGTGCTCTCATGCCCACTGTTTAGTACCATAGATGAAGTAAAACCACTATGTGTGAACTGTTAGTGTGTAAAACAGTTGTTGTGTTTATTTGGTATTTAATTACTGGTGTGTATTTTCTCTACAGCATCACCTTCAATCAGTTTTACTAATAGCAGAGGTTTCAAAAAGAAGTAGCTTTGCTGAATGTTGAGCACGAGTCATAACTTCATGGCTCAGGCCCCTAATCACACGCAAAAAGGCTTTGGTGTCTCATCGTTCACTGGTGCTAGTGGTGGATCATGACTGACCATGGGCCAAGAGAATGTTGGCCACTGTGAGGCAGAATAGGTTCTGATTGTTCCAGCTTTCCACTGAGATCAGGATTAGGGGCCATGCTGTTCCCTGTCTAAAAGCCTCAGTGACTTTATCTGGTAATTTTAGGGGTAGTGTGGTGGGGGAGGGCTCTGTCTATCATGCTTCTAGAGGCTGTTGAGGGAGTATTATGAAAATGGATGTAGAGGACTTCCAGGTAAGATAGCAGACTAGACAGAGTCTCCATTCAACCTGGTGAGGAAAAAAAAAGCAAGATATGAAAAATATTCTGTATTTCAAAAAGAGAAAGAGGAAGTGCTCCAGAACTGTGCAAGAGTAGTGATATGATACCGGAAGAGTACAGTGCCAAAGACAGGTGCTGCATAAAGAATGACCCCATCAGTCAGTGCTCCACCCCTGTGGCTCCTGAGAAGGGCTGGGAGGCACACCCGAGTGGTCCCATTGTCTGGCCTATGGTTCTTGGTGAGGTCAGTGAACATTATTTCATTTTAAGTATATTCCCATTGCTTGCACCATTTGATTCTCATGCAGTTTAACAGTTTGCTTTCCCCACACTGTCTGGTCCTAGAGAGCGAGCCCCCAAGAGTAAGTTCCTCAGTAAGAAAATCTCCAAATCAAACTGGTTGAGATGTCCAACAAATGCAAAGATCACATCGCAGAAGTACAAGAGATAGCAAATGACAAGGTGGCACTAATTCTCTACAAGATCACAAGTCTTTAACTATTGAGTTAAACAATGTTAAAGCAGGTGAAATATCGCAAGAAGATTTCAAAAGTTTACTAGTAAAAATGATGGATTACCTTAAAAAGGATATGAACAAGCAAATGAATTCAAGCCAGGACCCAATGTGAACGTCAGCAACATAGGATGGAAGTCAGCAAAATGAATGAGAAGATAAGCAAGATTCAGAAGGGAAACTGAGATTTTGAAAAATGAAGCAAATAGAAATGCTGAAAATGAAAAAACTCAATTGAATAAATGAAAAAGTACAGTGCAAATCATACCAATAAACCCAACCAGGAATAAAAAAGGATGTTGCAGATGGAGAATTGTTGGTGGGATTGCAAGATGGTACAACTGCTCTGGAAATCAGTCTGGTGGTTCCTCAGAAAATTGGGCATGACACTTCCAGAGGACCCTGTCATACCACTCCTGGGCATATACCCAGAGAATTCCCCTGCATACAATAAAGACACATGCTCCACTATGTTCATAGCAGCCTTATTTATAATAGCCAGAAGTTGGAAAGAGCCCAGATGTCCCTCAAAGGAGGAATGGATACAGAAAATGTGGTATATTTATACAATGGAATACTACTCAGCAATTAAAAATAATGAATTCATGCCATTTGTAGGCAAATGGTTGGATCTGGAAAATATCATCCTAAATGAGTTAACCCAATCACAAAAGAATACACATGAAATGCAATCACTGATAAGTGGATATTAATGAGCCCAGAAGCTCTGAATACTCAAGGCACAATTAGCAAATCAAAAGATTCCCAAGAAGAAGGAAGAAGAGGACCCTGGTCCTGAAAAGACTGAATCCAGTTTTGTAGGAGAGTACCAGAACAGAGAAATGGGGAGGGGTTGATTGGGGAATTGGCAGGGGTGGGGGGAGGAGGAGGGAAGAAGACTTATGGGACATATGGTGAAGGGGGAACTGGGAAAGGGGAAAGCCTTTGGAATGTAAACAAAGAATATAGAAAATTAAAAAAATTTAAAAAAAAGATTTAAGAAATGCTTCCCTTGAACATCAGGTTAAAAAAAAGGCCTTGGCCATAACATTCAAGAACTCTGAGATAGTCCTAAGAGAATGGATATAAGAATCCAGGGCCTAGAAAAAGAAACGGGCAGACACTAAAGAGTAGAGAAACTGTTTGATGAAATTACAGCAAAACTTTCCCTTAATCTAGAGAAATGAATGTCCAAACACAAGAGGCAATTAGAGGTCCAAAGGGACACAATGAACCCTTTTCCTGAACATTCCAAGATGTGAAGACTACAAAGCAAATAATTATTAAAAGCTGTGCAGGAAAAAATGCCAACTCACCTACAAAGACAAACAGCAGAATAATATAATCTCTCTCAGAAGCAACTCCAAAAGCCAAATAAATAAATAAATAAATAAATAAATAAATAAGTAAATGCCAATATATTTTAAGTCTTGAAAGTAAACCACTGCTAGCCAAGATTACTAAATCGGCAAAGCTATCATTTAAAATTGACCAGGAAATAGGGGCATTTTGTGACAAGCGCAAAGGCAGTTCGTGACCACTAAATCTGACTTCAGAAGGTACTTAAGAGAATGCTATACACGGGAAGAGAAAGGAGTCAATCTTGGTAATGAGAGCAAAGGGAAGAATGTATTATGTGGGAAGGATAAAAGAACACAAGGGAGCTATGTCCAAACAGTAAGTGAGAAACCCCTCATGCTGAGGAGAATGGAAAGAACAAACAGTAGTCTAGCTGCAAATAAACAGCCCACAGGATCACAGAGTTTAGTCAACAACTCTCAATGAGAATCTTAAGTATAAACATCCTCAAACCACCAATAAAGAGATACAGCCTGTCAGACTGGATAAAGAGCCTAGATGTAATTGTCTCTAATCAAATCTCACTGACAAAGACAAAGATTGAGAGTCAAAGGGTGGAAATCAATTTATCAAGCAAAATCAATCTAGAAACATGGTGCCATAGCTATTCTAATACTCAATAATGTAGACTTCAAACCAAAAGTATTCATACTGCTAGAATGATCCTCTAAGGTTACTTAATCGTTATAAACACATATGCAACGTAAGTGCAGATACTCAATTTTATAAGAAGCAAATGCCCATGGATGTAAAAGGTCTGTTGGGTTCTCATTCAGTAGTAGTAGTTGACTTCAATACCCCACTCTCATCTTTAAATGGGTCATTCAAATGCAAGGGCAACAAAGAAACTTTATTGTTAAACTATACTGTAGAAATGAAGTAGGGGGAGGGAGGATGGGATAGGGGCTACCTGGGAGGGGGAACACTGGGAAGGGGGATAACATTTGAGATGTAAATAAAGAATATATCCAAATTTTAAAAAATGAAAAAAAGAAGAAATCAACACAACAGTAAAAGAAAATGTTAAGTCTGAGAAGTTTCTGACGCAAAACATCCCATAAATCTGGAACACTGAAAAAACAAACCTAAGGATAGTAGGAATAGAAGAAGCAGAAGATTCCTAGCTCTAATGTCCAGGAAATATTTTTTAACAAAATCATAGAAGAAAATTTTCCTAACTTAAAGAAATAGATGCCTATAAACATAGAAAAACATGCCTATAAACATTACAGAACACCAAATTGATTAAATCAGAAAAGAAAATCCTTCCATTACATAACTTAAAACACTCAATGTATAGAACAAAGAAATAATATTAAAAGCTACAAAGAGAAAAGTTCAAATAACATATAGAATCAGATCTATCATAACTGCACCCAACCTCTCAATAGAAATTTTAAAAGCCAGGACCTGGGCAGATGTCTTGAATTTTCTAAGAGACTATGGATACCATCTCAAACTACTTTACCCAGGAAAACTTTCAATTACCATAGAGGGAGAAAACAAGATATTCCAGGACAAACTCAAATTTAAATAATATCCATTCACAAATCCAGCCCTAGAAAACAGAGTAGAAAGAAAATTCCAACCCAAGGAGGTTCTACACCCAAGAAAACACAGGAAATAAGTTCACACTAACAAAACCCAAACACATACATGCACACATGTGCACACACACACACACACACACACACACACAACTATCATTACTATCAAAATAACAGGAATTAACAATTATTGGTCATTAAATCTCTCAACATCATGGACTCAATTCCCCAAGAAAAAGACACAGGCTAACCAAATAGATGTGAGACAGTATCCATCATTCTACTGCATACAACAAACACAAGTCAGCAACAAATGTAGACATTACTTCAGAATAAAAGGAGGGGAAAAGCTTTTCCAAGGAAACAGATTCAAGAAGCAAGTTGGAGTAGCCATTCTAGTATGTAATAAAATAGACTTTCAACCAAAATCAATATAAAGAGATGGAGAAAGACTCTTCATACTCAACCATCAAGATGACATCTCAATTCTGAATATCTATGCCCCAAATGTAAGGGTATCCTTATTTGTAAGAGAAACATTACTAAAGCTTAAATCACATACAGAACCCAACACATTACTTCTGAGAGATGGCAACACCCCACTCACACTTATGGACAGGTCATCAAAACAGGAACTAAACAGAGAAATAATGATAGTAACCGAAGATATGAATCAAATGGACCTAAGATATCTACAGAACATTTCACCCAAACACAGAAGAATGTGCCTTCTTCTCAGGACCTCATGGAAACTCCTCCAAAATTGACCATATAGTCAGTCAGAAAGCAACAGATACAGGAAAATTAAAATAATTCCCTGAATCTTTCCAGACCACCATGGATTAAGGCTGTACTTCAACAACAACAAACAACAGAAAGCCTACAAACTCATGGAAACTGAACAACTCTCTACTCAATGATCACTGGATCAAGGTAGAAATAAAAAAATTAAAGACTTTCTGGAATTCAATGAAAATGAAAGTACAACAACCCCAAACTTATGGAACACAGTGAAAGAAGTGCTAAGAGGAAAGAAAGGACACAGCACTAAGTGCCTTTATACAGAAATCAGTGAGATCTCATATTAGCAACTTAACTGCACATCTGAAAGCTATAGAACAAAAAGAACACCCAAGAGGAGTGGGCGACAGGAAATAATCAAACTCAGAATTAAAAATCAATTCATTAGAAACAAAGAGAATACAAAAATCAATGAACCCAAGAGTTGTTTCTTTGAGAAAATCAAGATAGACAAACTCTTAGCCAAACTAACGCAAAGGCAGAGAAAATATCCAAATAAACAAAACCAGAAATGAAAAGGGAAATATAACAACAGACATTGAGGGAAAACCAAATCATTAAGTCTTACTTCAAAAACCTGTACTCCACACATTTGGAAAATCTAAATGAAGTGGACAATTGTCTTGATAGATAACACTTACCAAAGCTAAATAATGATGAGATAAACAATTTAAATAGTCCTACAATCCCTAAAGAAGTAGAAGCAGTCAGTAAAAGTCTCCCCCATTAAAAACAAAACCCCAAATGACAACAACAACCAAAAAAAAAAAAAAACAAAAACCAGAACAAAAAAAAAAGACCCAAAACAACAAAACAAAATAAAACAATACCAAACACCAAAAAGAAAAGCCAGTTGGCTTTAGTACAGAAATATATCCAACATTCAAAGAAGAGTTATTACCAATACTCCTCAAACTAGTTCACAAAACAGAAACAGAAGGGACACTACTAAAATGTATGAGGCCACAATCACTCTGATACTTAAACCTCACAAAAAGGAGAATTTCAGACCTATTTTTCTCACAATAATTTTTTTTTAGTTATTTTTATTTTCTATATTCTATGTTTACATTTCAAAGGCTTTCCCCTTTCCCAGTTCCCACCCACCATAGTTCCCATAGTTCTTCTCCCCCCCAACTATTCCCCAATCATTCCCCCTCCTCCCTCGGTTTCTTTATTAAACTGGATGCAATCTTTACATGCCCAGGGTCCTCTCCTTTCTTCTTCTTGGGAATCATTTGACTTGCTATTTGTGTCTTGAGTATTTAGTGCTTCTGGGCTCATTAATATCCACTTATCAGTGATTGCATTTCATGTGCATTCTTTTGTGATTGGGTTAGCTCACTCAGGATGATATTTTCCAGGTCTAACCATTTACCTACAAATTGCATGAATTCATTATTTTTAATTGCTGAGTAGTATTCCATTGTATAAATATACCACATTTTCTGTATCCATTCCTCCTTTGAGGGATATTTGGGCTCCTTCCAATTTCTGGCTATTATAAACAAGGCTGCTATAAACATAGTGGAGCATGTGTCTTTATTGCATGTAGGGGAATCCTCTGGGTATATGCCCAGGAGTGGTATGCCAGGGTCCTCTGGAAGTGCCATGCCCAATTTTCTGAGGAACCGCCAAACTGATTTCCAGAGTGGTTTTACCATTTTGCAATCCCACCAACAGTGGAGGAGTGTTCCTCTTTCTCCACATCCTCGCCAGCACTTGTTGTCTCTTGAGTTTTTAATCTTAGCCATTCTGACTGGTGTGAGGTGGAATCTCAGGGTTGTTTTGATTTGCATTTCCCTGATGACTAATGATGTTGAACATCTCTTAAGGTGTTTCTCGGCCATCCGAATTTCTTCTGGTGAAAATTCTTTGTTTAGCTCTGTGCCCCATTTTTTGATAGGGTTATTTGGTTCTTTGCGGTCTAACTTCTTGAGTTCTTTGTATATATTGGATATTAGCCCTCTGTCGGATGTGGGGTTGGTAAAGATCTTTTCCCACTTTGTTGGTTGCCATTTTGTCCTTCGGACAGTGTCCTTTGCTTTGCAGAAACTTTGTAATTTTATGAGGTCCCATTTGTCGATTCTTGATCTTAGTGCGTACGCTATTGGTGTTCTGTTCAGGAACAATTTTTACATTTTTTGATGTAAAAATATTCAGTAAAATATTAAAAACTGAATCCAAGAACACAGCAAAAACATTATCTATGTCGATCAAGTAGGGTTTATACAAAGGATGTAGGGATGCTTGAACATACAAAAATCCATCAATGTAACCCACCATGTAAACAAACTGACATACAAAAATTATATGATCATTTCATTAGGTGCTGAAAAAGCCTTTGATAAAATTCAACACTCCTTCATGATAAAATTCTTAGAAAGATTAGGGATACAAGGTGTATACCTAAACACAATAAAGTCAATATACAGCAAGCTGATAGCCAACATCAAATTAAATAGAAATTTAAAACAATTCTACTAAAACCAGGATCAAGACAAGACTGTACATTATCTATATTTATTCGATATAGTACTTGAAGTTCTAGCTAGAGCAATAAGACAACTGAAAGACATCAAAGGGATACAACTTAGAAAGGAAGAACTCATATTATTGCTATTTGCAGATGATATGATAGTATAAACAAGTGACCCCCAAAACTACCAAGGAATGCCTACAGCAGATAAACACCTTCAACAGAGTAGCTTGATACAAAATTACCTAAAAAATGATCAGTAGCTCTCTGTCTTAGTTAATTGCTATGAAGAGACACCATGACCAAAGCAACTCTTATACAGGCAAGAATTTAATTGGAGCTAGATTACACTTTCAGAAGTTTAGTCCATTATCATCACAGCAGGAAGTATGGCAGCATGTAGGAAGACATGGCACTAAAGAAGGAGATGAGAGTTCAGCATCTTGATTCAAAGGCAACCAGGAGAGACTCTTCTAGCCAGCTAGAAGGATGGTCTCAAAGCTCACCTCCACAGTGACACACTTTCTCCAAAAAGAACAGACCTACTCCTAAAAGGCCATACTTCCTAATAGTGCCATTCTCTGAGCCAAACATATTTAATCTACCACATTCTACTTTCTGGCCCCCATAGGCTTGTTCAAACACATGAATCTATGTGGGGCCATACCTAGCCACAGCATAACAAAAAATACATTTAATCTAACTTTAAAAATCCCCATAGTCTATAACAGTCCCAAAAATATTAAAAGTCTCTTTTGAGATTCATACAGTCTCTTAATTATAATTCCCTATAAAATTAAAATAAAAAAGCAAATCACATACACTCAACATCTTTCTCTCTCTCTCTCTCTCTCTATATATATATATATATATATATATATATGTATATATATATATATATATATATATATATATATATATATATATAACATTTAGCATTCCAAAATGTCATAATGAGGAAATGCTGAACCAAAGCAAGATCAAAAACCAGCTGGGCAAATGACCAAATTCTACATTTCCATGTCTGATATCCATCTCCTTTCAGCTTTGTTGACTGAAACAAACTTTGTTCTCTTGGGCTGGTTCCACTCCGTTAGCTACTTTCCTAAGCATGTATCCCATGACTCTGGCACCTTTAATATCCTGAGGTCTCCAAGGCAATTTCAAATTTACAGCTTCTTGTTCCAGTGTTTGGAATTCACTCATAATTTTCTGGGTTCCTCCAAAAGGCTTGGCTCATTTCTCTACCTCTGCTCTCTGTAGCACTCTAGGCTCTAGTTGACTTCACTGCTGCTGCTGTTCTTGGTGGTCATCTCATGGTACTGGAATCTACAAAACACTGCTGTCTTCCACTGTAACTGGGCTTCACCAATAGCTTCTCATAGGCTCTCTTCATGGTGCTAAGACTCAACTTCTTTGCATGACCCCTTCAGTCCTGGGCTATCAACTGCAACTGAGACTCCATCTTTACCAATGACCATCCCTGGTCTCTTACAGTGCCAGTGCTCAGCTGTTTTCCATGACCCCTTCAGCCTTTTGTTTTCCAACTCCTTCACTGCCTAAGCTTGGCTGTCCTGGAACTTGTTCTGTACATTGACCTTGATCTCAGAGATTTGCATTGCTGTTTCCTGGGATTAAAGTCATGTATCACCATGCCTAGAGTTAAGCTTTCATTGTAGATATTAATCAAGTTGAAACCCAGACTAGCCATCACAATCCATCCCTTGTCAATTTGACACATAATCATATCTCTTTATGTCTAAATAAAAACAATAACCAAGTCTTAATAATGCCAAATATGATATAGCTCCTCTTCAAACAACTGCAAATACATGAGTTTAGCTGTGTGGGATCTTGCCCCAAGGGGACCACTCCCTTAATTCCATTTCATATTCTCGAACACAGGATTTGCCTCATTCCACTTCCTGGTACCCCTTTACTCTTTGATCCATACATTTTATATTTTCCTTTCTAAGCTTGCTACACTTGATCAAACTGCTCTTCATGAGAGCAAACCAGAGGATAAAGTCTATGCTGGGCTTTTGTGAGACTTCCTTTGTCAAAGCAATTAATACAAATCTCTTTACCTTAGCCTCAGGAAGACTCTTCAGACAAGGGCAAAAGCAGCAACATTCTTCACCAAAACATCGTAAGTATGATCTCCAGAGTTCAAATCACCTTCAGCACCAGTGTCTCCCATAGTCCAACTATGATGTCCCATTAAGTCCCAGTTAAAGTATTCCATGGCTTTCCAAATCCAAAGTACTAAAATCCACATTCCTCCAAACAAAAATATGGTCAGGCCTATCACAGCAATGTCCTGGTCCCTGGTACCAAATTCTGAAATTGAAGAAGACATCAGAAATTAAAGAAGACATCAGAAGAAGGAAAGATCTCCCATATTCATAGATCAGTAGGTTTACCATAGTAAAAATGGCCATCTTACCAAAAACAATATATAGATTCAATGCAATCCCCATTAAAATTCCAACATAATTCTTCACAGGACTTGAAAGAACAATACACAACTTCATATGGAAAAACAGAAAGTCCAGGATAGCTAAAACAATCCTGTACAATAAAGGAACTTCTGATATATCACCAATCCCAATCTCAAGCTGTACTGCAGAGCAGCAGTAATAAAAACCACATGGTATTGGCATAAAAATGTACAAGTTGATCAATGGGATCAAATTGAAGACCCAGAAGTAAATCCACACAATTATGGATGCTTGATTTTTCATCCTGCACAAAACTCAAGTCCAAGTGGATCAAAGACTTCAACATAAAACCAAAACATTAAATCTGATAGAAGACAAATTGGGAAATAACTTTGAGCACACTCACACAGGAGACAACTTCCTGAATAGAAAACCAACAGCTCAGACACTAAGTTCAACAATTAACAAATGGAATCTTACAAAACTGGAAACCTCTTGTATAGTGAAGGACACCTTCAAAAGGACAAAATGCCAGTCTACAGAGTGGGAAAAGATTTTCACTAATGTTCCATCTGACTGTGTAGTGATATCCAAAATAAAGAACTCAAGAAACTAGATATCAAACCCAATTAAAAACTGGAGTACAGCTCTAAACAGAGAATTCTCAACAGAGAAATCTCTAATAACGGAGACACACTTAAACAAGTGTTCTACATCCTTTGTCAGCAGGGAAATGCAAATCAAAATGACTCTGAAATTCCATCTTACAGCTGTCAGAATGGCTAAAACCAAAACCTCAAGAGATAATACATGCTTGTGAGGCTGTAGTATATAGTTAAATTGTTTATATGCACTATGTGAAAATGTGTTTCTGTCCTTCCTTACCTGCCTAAGGCACCTTCTGATTGTTTAAAGCTTATGGCCTATAGCAAAAGGTACAATAGAAGTTGAGTCATCTGGCAGAGTTAGAACACAGGTACTCAGGAAAAAGGAAACAGCTATATAAGATTTTGCCCCCTGAGAAGTCAGATGTATGAAACTAAGGAAAGGTAATCAGCCAAGTGGCAGAACTTAGATTAGTATAAATGGGATACTTAAGTTAGGAGCTAGTTTGGAACAAGCCCTGTTTAAGACCAAAAGCATTGTAAATAAAAATAAGCCTCTGTGGTGTTATTCCAGAACTGGGGCAGTGGAGCAAGGAAATACTCCATTGCTGCTTGGATTGCAAACTTGAACAACCACTTTGGAAATCAATTTGGCAGTTTCTCAGAAAACTGGGACTAGCTCTACCTTACCCAGTTATACCTATACCATTTCTGGGTATATACCAAATGTACTCCACCATAACACAAGGACACATGCTCAACTTTATTCATAGTAGCTTCATTCATAATAGCCAGAAACTGGAAACAACCTAGATGTCCCTCAGTCAAAGAATGGATAAAGAAAATAGGGTAATTTACACAATGCAATATTACTCAGCTACACAATGGCCTATTACTCAGCTATTAAAAACACTGACATGATGAAACTTGCAGGCAAATGGATGGAACTAGAAAAGATCATTGGGAGTGAGGTAACCCAGACTTAGAAAGACAAATATGGTTGTACTCACCTATAAGTGGATATTATCCATAAAGTACAGGATAACCATGCTACAACAGCCCCCAAAGAAGCTAAGTAATAAGAAGGACCCAATAGAGGTTGATTGAATCTCACTGAAAAGGGGAAATAGAATAGACATCAGGGGTGGATGGAAGGAGCAGGAGGGATCAGGTAGGGGAAGGTTGGAAGGAGAGAGTATTGGGAGAGAGAAAGGGGGGCATCTCTGGGATGAGCTAGAAACTCAGAACAATGGAAACCCCCAGGAATCTATGTGGGTGATCATAGCTAAGACTCCTAGCAGTGCGTCTTATGGAACCTGAAATGGCCTTCTTCTGCAACCAGAAAAGACTTTCAATGGAGGTACTGGGATGCCATCCCAGTCACAAAACCTTAGACCCCAAATTTGTCTTACCTACACGATATACAGGGGCAAAGATGGAACAGAAACTGAGGGAATGACTAGTTGTTGACGGATGGCCAAGCTGTACTTGCAAACAGGAGCCTAGCAGAACTATCTCCTGAGAGGGTTCACCCAGCAACTGATGGAAACAGATGCAGAGTCCGACTGTCCTACTTAACATGAGTCAGAGCTTGGGGAATCCAGAGTAAGAGGGGAAGGAAAGACTGAAGGAGTCAGAGAAGTCAAGAACACCACAAGAAAACTTACAGAATCAGCTAACATAGGCCCGTACTGGGCCACAGAGACTGAACTGCCAGAGAGCATGCATGGGACAGACCTAGGTCCTCGGCACATAATGTAACAGTTGTGCAGCTCGGTCTTCATGTAGGTCTCCTGACAGCAGGAGCAGGGGCTGTCTCTGAAACCTGTTGCCCACCTTGAGATCCCTTTCCCCTAACTAGGCTGTCTTGGCAAGCCTCCGCAAGAGAAGATGGGCCTAGTCTAACTGCAAATTGATATGCAAGGAGGGTTGATATCCATAGAAAATCCAGGGCCAAATGGATAGGATATCCCATTTTCTGAGGAGAAGAAGAAGATGGGGCAATGGGGTTCAGGCTGGAGGAGATGAGAGGGAGAGATTGGGAGGAGAGGTGGGAGGGGAAGATGGGATCAGGATGTAAAGTAAATAAAAATAAACCAAGAAAATTACACTGCTTTTTTGTATTTCCTCAGGTCATGGTGGATTAAAACTAGACGTGAAAGGGCAGGCCAGGTTGCTCAGTGGTTAAGAGCACTTGATCTTGCAGATGACCCAGCACCCAAATGGCAGTTGACAACTGTCTGTCACTCCAGTTCCAGGGGAATGGATGCCCTCTTCTGACTTCTAGGTCATCAGGCATGCACATGGTGTACAGACATGTATATAGGCAAAGCACTCACAAACATAAAATAAAGTGATCAAAACAAACTGTTGGGATAACTTTTCTTCACATTGTGTGACAGTGTGTCTGTATTTTCAATGGTTAATTCTGCACTGGCAGAGAGCTGAGGGCTGGCAGGGCTTTGGTGTCGTCATTTCTATGGACGTCACTGGATTTTTTCTGTTTTGTAAATATTTGTCCTTCCTCAAGGCAATCTAGAATAGTACCGGAGATTGTCTCACTAGAGATTGGTTGTAATAATGATCAGATGTCCAGTAGCTGGACAGGAAGGAGGAGGGTGGAACTACCAGGCAGAGAGAATGAAGGGGAAGAATGCAGCAACGGGAGATTCAGAGAGAAGACACCAAAGGGGACAGTAGTGGAGCAGAGAAAGGTGTAGAGCTAGCCTCATGGTGGAGCATAGACAAGATCATCAGATTAAGCTGGACGAGGTAGCTGGAGACTATCCCAGATGAAGGGCTAAGCTTTAAGCTATTTAAAACGCCTCCATGTCATTATACCACTGGTAGGTCTGCAGAAAGACCTGCTGTAACAAATGACAAAAAACTAGAAGCCAATAACAAAAGAAGCTATAAAACATATGGAGACTGATTGATATACTCTTTAATAAGCAGTGAGCCATTTAGATAATTAAATATTCCCAAAACAGGTGCCAATGAAAGTACAACCCATTAGAACCCCTAGGGCACAGCTAAGGCTGTTCTAAGAGGGAAGTTTATAGCTTTGCGTGACCATGCTTACAAAGTACCAGAGAGATCTCAAGTAAATAACTTAAATAACCTGACTGTATTAGTTACCTTCTCTGCTGCTTTGATAAAATACCATAACCGTTATTACTTTAGAGGAAAGAAAAGCTTATTTGGCTTCCTGTGTGCAATCAACCATTGAACAAAGTCAGGTTAGGAATTCAAGGCAGAAAGCAAGAGACAAGGCAGTGGAGAGAAGCTGCTTGCTGGCTCACTCCTCCGTTCACTCCTTGGCTTCCTCTATGGTTCATGCACAGGCTTATACTTAGCTAGTTTTCTTATTTTGTTTTAATTATCGATATACATGTGTTCCTGTGTTTATGTTTGTAAACAGGTATGTGGGTGCCCTGAGAGGCCACAGGAGGTCTCCAGATTCTCTGGAGTAAGCCTCTGGCATGGGTGTTGGGTACTGAACTTGGGTCCTCTGCAAGAAGGGTAAATGCTCTTAATCACTGAGCCATCTCTCCGGACCCTTTGCGAAGTAGTCTTACAGCCTAGGAGCTCCTGCCTATGCAATAGTGCTGTCCATGGTGACCCTGGTCCTTTTAGATCAATTAAAATGATCAAGACAGCTCATTACAGTTATGTGCCTAGACCAGCTGGATTAAAAACAAGTTATTCTTTTTTCTGATGATCCTAGGCTGTGTCAAGTTGATAACTCAGTCATATGTAACTCATGACTTCATACAAACAAGAAACAGCCATACCCCAAATCAGCAGGTAAAAAAATAACAATAAAGATTGGAGCATTGTTATAGGATGTTCACACTTAATAAAAAAAAAAAAAAACAGTCCACAGAATTGATCAAACAAAAAAGTTAAATCCATTGAAAGGATAAATAAGATTTGCAAATCACTAGCCAAACAGATCAGAATCATTCTCAAAGTAAAAACTAGAAAAGGGGGTAGTTACAGTAAGTTCCCTCCAAGGAACTTTAAGTAATACTTTGAGAGTTTAGGTCCTCTCAAACTGGAAAATCCATAAGAAATGGACAAATTCATAGACACATATGAGCCACTAAAATTAAATCAAGAAGACATAATTGATGTAAACAGATCCTCAAAAAGTGATGAGACAGAAGGAACAACAAAATCTGTCCCCATAAAAGAAGACTCAGGACTAACGGATCCACTGCTGAATTCATTTTCTGAGATAACACCAAAACTCCTGAAACCATGCCACAGGATAGAAAGGGAAAGGAAACTCATTCAAAATACCCAGTATTGCCCCATCATCTAAATGAGTAAGAACAAAACAAAGAAAGAAAACAATACAGATATCTTTCTGATAGACACTTCCATGTAAATCATATTCAAGAGCCCATTACAAAAACACCATAGCATGTTGGGGTTTAAGGACTGTTCAATATATGTTAACAAATGTAATACAGCACATAAGAAGATCTGAAAGCAGACTCCCAGGATCATCTTAATAGATTCAGAACAGGCCTTTGATAAAGTTCAACATCCCTGTAAAAGGCCAGAAGAAACCAGGGACATATGCGAAAATAATGCAGACTATCTATGACAAACCTATAGCCATTATATTAAATTGAGAAAAAAACTGAAAGCATTTCTTCTGAAGCCAGAATGAGTTAAGGGTGGCTAATCTTATTACTCTTATGCAATATAATGCCCACAGTCTTAACTTACACAATAAAGCAAGAGAAAGAATGAAAAGGGATAGAAAGGAAGTAGTAAGAATATTCCTGCATGCAGTTGACTTGATCTTATTGTTAAACATCCTCATTAATCCATAAGAAACCTTGAAACCCTTTCATCAAAGCAGGATAGAAAATGAACATGTAGAAATCAATAGCCCTTCACTATTATAATAGCTAACTTGCTAATAATCAATAAAAAACCACTCATAGCAATTAAAAAATACACTAGATTCATAGGAATAAATCTAAAAAGTTGAAAGACCTTCCTTTGGTGGAAACATTAAGATTGAAGAAAGCAATTGAAGACACTGAAAGGAATGACCTCTCATGCTCATGGATTGGTGAATCAATATTTTTTTTTTCGAGACAGGGTTTCTCTGTGTAGTCCTGGCTGTCCTGGAGCTCACTCTGAAGACCAGGCTGGCCTCGAACTCAGAAATCCGCCTGCCTCTGCCTCCCAAGTGCTGGGATTAAAGGCGTGCGCCACCAACGCCCGGCTCGGTGAATCAATATTTTAAACCTAACCATATTACTAAAGGCAATCTACAGATGCAGCATAACATCTATCAAAATTCTAATTATATTCTTTATAGAAATAGAAAAAATCCTAAAATTCATATAGAAACACAGAAGGCTTCAAATAGCCAAAACTGTTCTCAATAGAAAGAACAGTGTGCAAAACACCACAGTGCCTGAGCTCAAACTACAGAGCCATGGTAACAAACAACAACAACAATAACAACAACAACCACCCAGTGGGATCCTGGCAGAAAAACAGACATGCAGGCCAACAGAACAGGACAGGAGCACAGAAATAAACACACAGAGCTGCAGATACAGAATTTCAAAGAGAGGTGACAAAAACATAGGTTAGGGGAAAAGAGTCTCATCCTAAGTGTGAAACCTGACCTCCACCTTAAGAGAATGAGACAAAATATTTCTTGACACAATGAAGATCAAATTAAATGAATTAAAGACTGAGAATGTGAGACCTGAGACTTGGAAATTGCTGGAGAAAAGCAGGATCTAGGCATAGAGAAGGCTTCTTGTGATAACGAACCCAAAGGCACAAGAAATAACCCCCAAACATGGCAAATGTATTATATGCCATTGCAAAGCTTCTACCCAGCAGAGGAAGCCATTGGTGGAGTGGCTAGGTATCACTTAGAAATGTATGCAATTTTTCTTGTCGTGTAGAATACGAAAGTAGAAAGGGAACTGTGAGGAGGGGGAGGAGGAGGAAGAGATCTTTAGTATGAGGAACGATAGGGACAAGACAGTAATGGAAGAAGAAGCTGTAGGAGAGGAGAAAATCAACCTGAATATAATAATAATAATAATAATAATAATAATAATAATAATAGTCTCCCTGTTGTTCTTTCTCCCGTTCTTCCCCATGGGGAGCTCAAGCCATTGACAAGGGACATTGCACACTGGGGGGAAGGAAATAATCCGACTTTTCGGGGTCTATTGGTTCAGAATTGTCACGGATCCCAGGAGACCCCAAACAACACCGAGGCCCTACAGTTAATAATAATAATAACACGGAGGACAGGGGATCAGTGGAGGTCACGCCTCGGCACCTGGAAGTGGGAGGTACAGGAGCCAAGGGAGGAGCAAAATGGAGGGGGATCAAATAAGAAGAAAAATTGACAACAATTCTAATAAACTAAAGACATTTAAAAAATCTCACAGTTTTAAATAAAGGGAAATGGATGTGAATAGCAAAACCTACAAAAAGAAAAGAAACATGGTTAGGCTTTGAGGGTGGGGTTCTTTCCATTCCACCCAGGACTCTCCATATGCTCTGGGGAAAAGGTTTCCAACACAGATCGTACTGTCCCCTCTCATATCTACATATTTAATTCTCTATTGGTTATGATTTACAGCCTCTGGAGAAAAGTTTTGGTAGGTGCTGGGATCAGATTGCCACACTGCTACCACGAGATAGCATCTACATTTCAGGCAAGCTCATCAATAATTGAGGGAATGCATACCCAGCCAGGGGTCTACTGTGGGGCTTTGATGGTGCTTGATAAAGAGAGCATCATTGACAAAGAGTCTTACATTGGTAAGACTTCTATACCGTTGTGAACCAGAAGTTAAATTTCCTTAAAATCTGAGGCCATATCGAAGATAGCCCCGTGGAAATACAATTCCAAAGTTTCCTTACTCCTGCAAGGAGGTGGGATTGAAATGATGCCTTTGCTTTATTTGGGTGTTGTCAGTCACTTCTGCAGAGACTGGGTTCCTGGTATGAGTTTGCAGTGCTGGTCTTAGACAAGTCGTTGACTTTTTCAGGTTTCCAGATACTCAGCTATGGAATTCCAAAATTTCTGCCAGCTTAGATAGCTTATGATTCTATGATATATACTTTTATGATTTCTAGCAGCCATGAGATGACTTTACAGGTATGGAGCCCTTGTCTTATCATACCCATGTCGTATCTAGATAGCCAGAGCCTTATCTCAAAGTGAGGGCTACGTGTGTTCCTTTGCTGTGCCTGGGGAGCCAGTAGCATCTGCTCTACTCTTCTGTCTTGAGACTGGCTTGGCATCTTCCTGATATCTCTGTTGTGTTTAGGCTGCTCATTGCTAGACTAAGAGGAGGCAGTTGTACAGCCCAGCTCTGACTCAGTTCTTCAAGGCTCAACTCCAATAAGCTTTATTCTATGAAGCCGTCTAAGAATGCCTTCTGGAAGTTTCTATTTCTTGAACACTCGTGGCACCATTTTGTACTTTCTAAGGACTCTTAAGACTTTTTACATGGCTCCTTAATTCACCAGGCCTGCTTCTTGGTTATCTATAGGCTGTGAAGATGGTGGGATAGGTAGAATAATCTTGTTTCTCATAGGTCCTGGGTTTTTTTCTCACATGATAAGCTCTCAATAATCAATGATCTGAGGTGTTTGAGATTTAGATGTGAATATTTTCATGCCTGGTTAGTAATGTCCAACTAGGGATCTTTGGTATACAGAAAACTGTTTAGCAGTGATGGCTGAAGTGAGCATTAAATAAAAGTATTTTGGTTGTGAATGACTAAAGTCCATATTCCTGGAAACAGAGCCGTTTGATCTCTGCCAGTTCCCACTTTTGTTCCCCTGTAGTTACTGATGGGGCTTACCCCTTGTCTAGTCACTGTGAACGTGCACCCTGACCAAGGCCACTCTTATGAAAGAAAACATTTAATTGGGGGCTTGTTTACAGTTTCAGAGGTTTGCTGCATTATCATCATGGTGGGAAGGATGGTGGCATGTAGGCAGGCTCTAGAGAAGTAGCCAAGAACAATATCCTGATTGGTAGTCAGAGAGAGAGGGAGAGAGAGAGAGAGAGAGAGAGAGAGAGAGAGAGAGAGAGAGAGAGAGAGAGACTGGCTTGTCTGAGCCCACCCACAGTGACATGCTTCCTCCAGCAAAGCCTTCTAATCCTATCAAAGAGTTCCACTCCCTGCTGACTAGGCATTTGACTACATGAGCCTATGGGCGCCATTCTTACTAAAACCACCACACCTCTCTTGGTGGAAATATGGCTGTCTGGCAACACCCTTAGTGAAAACAAAGGGTCATTTCTGCTCTACATTCTCAAGAGCATTATGCTTACCTCTCAAACATCATCAGCTAACAATTTCTACAAGGAACTATGGGTCAATTAGCCATATTAGTCACTGCTCATGAAGCTGGCTGAGGTGAAGGGACTGAAGTTAGGTGTTGCCACCCAAAGGGGGACTGGTACTCAAGTCAAGACCAAGGTGGTATGACTTACTCTTTTCAGTGTGTTTATACCTCCATAGGATCGGCTAGGCCATGTTGACAGTAATGACTAATATACCAAACAATGAGCCACATTGATAATAAAGGTAACAGGAAAACACCATACAATGAGCACGATATTGGTGCTCAAGGTCTATAAACTAAAGAATATGCCATGCTTCTTTGTTTTATCTGAAATTATATCGTGGCAGGATGGGAATATTGAATATGATATCTTGGTGGCCAGAATCTTGTAAGGAAAGGAATTTAACTTCTTGTAGATTCCATTTAATAGTGCTGGCTCATTATATCTTATATATATGAAACCTTTCTTGAAGCATATATCACATTATACCACCATGGTTTCTCTAGAAACTAGAGGGCTGGTGTATATCCAATTCAATGAGAACCAAACAAACTTGACTGGACTCAAACAGCCAAACTTGGAGCTCTTGGCCAAGGAGTATGCCAATGGACTTTGAGAACTGCCTTTGGAAATTTTTGGTTTTCCTCTGTAAACAGATAGTTTGTGAATTAGACAATAGCTTTGCATTGTTACCTCATGAAAGATATAGAAGTAAAAGAAGTATTTGGTGGAAGATGCAGAAAAAGTTAATTAGTTGAATCTTAAAACACAAGGCTCAAGAAACCCTCAGCAAAACAGTCCACTATCTGTTCACCGATTAAGCGTCCTGGCTGCTCTTCCAGAAGACCTGGTTCAATTCCCTGCACCCACATAGCAGCTCACAACCATCTGTACCTCCACTCCCAAGGGTTCTGATATTCTCTTCTGGCTTCCACAGAAGAGGAAGGTGCTTGTGGTACAGTGAGAGACATGCAACCAAAACATCCATGCACAAAATCAAACAAACAAACAAACAAACAAACAAATAAGAAATTGCCTTGACTCAAAATGTAGGAGCTAGGTATTTGCGGAAGTCTTCAGCTTAGACAAGGCTAGGTGAGAACATAGGGAAAGTCATTGCGAGGACAAGTCCTATTTTTAGAACACTGGAAATTACCTGAAAATTTATTTCCCAGAGGAATCAGGCTTCATGAAAATGAGCTCCATCAGGCCAGTGGCAGCTGGCTCTCTAGTTTTGAGGATTTGAAAATGTTAAAGAAAAAAAAATGTCTTTGCCTTATGGATTCGTTAAAACACCCAAAGCAAGACAAGGAAGCGCTCCTTTGGAGTGCGCCTCTGCTCTACAAGAAGCTCGCTCTCTTCCCAGGGTAAGATGGGGGCATCATCCTGTGCAGTGAACTTGAGGGAGAAGGTGTGCTGCGGTCCAGATCTGAGGAGGAAATGCTTTAGATAGAATCCATCCACTTCCCAACCGTTCCTGCTTGGGACAGGAAGTGGATTGCAGAGGTCCCACTTAAGGACGTGTGATGGAGAAGAACATCAATCAAAGAACACTGTGGGGGTGTGCAGCATGGAGGAACCAGCTGGGATCCCTCACCCACCACACAGATCACATTGCATAAATGAGCTAAGTGGATCAAGTGTTTCCGTAAGCCCATGGCCTGTTTGAACTACCAAGGCAACTGGAGGCAAGGGACAGCAAACACCCAAGTCATTAAAGCTCTGTTGCCCAACTCAGGATAGAAGCTCAGAGAGGATTCTGGACCTGCGTCTTCTACCCACCTTAGAAGGAACAGACCAGGATAGAGTGGGTGTAAACTGGCAAGGGCTTAGTTTCTTTGCTCCCTGTCTAGTGGGTAGAATGAACTGGGAATGCTTGCTGGGATGCTGGTTCTTGGGTGCTCTCCAATACTTAGGAAATTAGGTACTCTGGAAGTGAGTCTAGAAAGCGTCTCCCCAGTTAGCTTCTAGACATTGGGAGGGTGAAGGCCACTGGTCACAGCTTCCAGAGCTGTTCCTCAGTGGATTCTGGAACAGAAGACCTGACTCTGTTTCAGCTCTATTCTTTGACACAAGTGGGATCTTAAGACAGTTAGAAAAAAGGAGAAAGGGAAGAATAAGGAGGCAGGTTTTGTTTCTAATTCTTCCTATCATTTGAAGGGCTATTTGTATCTTCTCAGACGGGCTGTAAACATGCAAAAGATTTCTGCTAGCCATTAAACTCCATCACCCTTCAATGAACCTGTCTTGAAATGCTGTAGTTTCTAAACCCTGGCTGTGAACTTGACAATTGAAAAGGCCCACACAAACACTTTGCATTATCTTTTGAATTAATGTTCTCCTCCAGCCATTAAGACTTCATGTCACCAATTACATACTGGTGTACTTCCTTGTATGGCTTTTAAAACAGATTTTAAGTTAAAAAAAAAGATAAATCGTTGTATCTATAGATAGAGAGATGAGAATGATTCATTGTCTGCTTGCTTAAAATGACATAGTACTTTACAGATAGTTCAAATAACATTTCCTTCTTGTTATAAGATGATTTTCATAGTCCTTTATGCAGTGACTCCTTTTAGTGTTCTGAGCTGATTCCTTTGGGATGCTCAAGAACTTTATTTGATACAACTTTGTTCTTTTCAAGTACACATAGTTAATAAATGATTACTGAATTACATATAAGCACTAAGCAAACAAAAATTATAATGAGTTTTAGCGATCAGTTTACATGTTGCTATAGAACATTTGTCAGAAGTTCAGGCAGTTACTGAATGCTGACTCCTTGGAGAATATTCTGTATAATCGTGGACAAGGCACTTATATTCTCTGGGCGCCAGGTTCTCCCTTATAGATCAAGAGGCTCAGACTGGTGATCTTCGTAGACCTCTGAAGGCCTCAGGGCAAAGAACTATGAGGTTGTGAAATGTCGCACAGTGTGGGAAGGAACAAACCTGCCGTGACTTTGCTCCAGCCTAATGTTTCATATTTAGTGTAGTCCGACCTGTGACAGGTCCTGTGGGACACAGATGACTCATTTCCTGTCCTAAGTGGGTCTTTTCTGGGGCATGGAACAGATCCTTCCTTCAGATATGGCGCCAGGGAAGGGGGTCAAGTCAGTGAGCCTCTGGGCAAACAGTGAAATCTCTTTATCTGTGTCAAAATAAACCTACGGTAATCGGCGCAAGTGTTCTCTCTCTCTCTCTCTCTCTCTCTCTCTCTCTCTCTCACACACACACACACACACACACACACACACACACACACACACACTTACTGCCATTTACGTACAATGTAGTCTAGAAGGTAGACATTCCTGAAAAGTATACCCATCAACTTCTTAAAAACACAATGTCACTTTAAACTCAGTAGAGCTGTTGACAATTGAAATGAAGCTTAGACTTTGTAAGGTGCTTTCTGCTAAGTTATTCTGAGTGCTAAAAAAATTCCAGTGTATCCTCCATTTCCTCTGGGGAGCCTCCTCTGCTACTGAAGGCTGCTGCCTTCTTTCTCCACCCATCTTCCTCTGTTCCACTTCATAAAGTGGAACCACACTAGCACGTATAAAAATACACTCTGAAACCCACAGGCATGCAAAATGGCAGAGCCAGAAGAAAAGGTGGAATTACCAAAGTTCTTCACTTCACCCTTAACTTCTTTCACTCAGTTATTAGCTTGAAGGGGAAGGGCAGGCTGATGGAATGGGGACTCACTGTGCTACATCAGGTAGGCAGAGAAGGTCTGAAATGATGTTCTGAAGACTAAGGGGGAACTGGTCATCACAAAGATTCAGAGACAAAGAGAGGGGAAAAGCCGGCAGACACTCAATAGTGAGTAGGAGCAGGGAGAAAGGAAAGACCCCAAATGTGAGAGGAGTGGAAGAGAGTCTGAAGGCACAAGAGCCAGACAATGAGAAGGAATGGGATGACTGAGATCAGTGGGAAGCCCTCGGATGATAAGAAACACGGAAGTAAAGGGTCTAATTTATGTTCTAAAAAGTCCCTCTGGATATCTTTGGGAAAGTGAGCACGAGAATCTGAGCAGACAAGCTACAAGCAGATGAACAGGCCTCTAGGTGAGAGTTAATGGGCCTATTTGGGGTTGTTGCAATGCGTCGCGGGGAACTGGACCTTTTAAGACAAATTTGGAAGCTGGTCACAAAGCACTTATTTCTCGGTGGGAAAAGGAGACTGAGAAGGACCTGGGGTCAAAACTTTCAACTGGGAGACTGGGTGGGAGGAGCATAGTGGTAGAGTACCATAGACTTCTGTAGGGAATATAAAAATCTTGTTTCGGCTGTAGTAAGTTTTTTTGTTGTTGTTGTTTTGTTTTGTTTTTGTTTTGTTTTTGTTTTTGTTTTTGTTTTTCGAGACAGGGTTTCTCTGTGTAGCCCTGGCTGTCCTGGAACTCACTCTGTAGACCAGGCTGGCCTCGAACTCAGAAATCTGCCTGCCTCTGCCTCCCAAGTGCTGGGATTACAGGCGTGTGCCACCACGCCCGGCTCAGTAGTAAGTTTTATATTGTCACTGGACTATCAAGTATTGATTTGGGGAAGGATACAAACTAGTGTCATTTGGGAAGAGGAAACTTCAATTAAAAAAAAAAAAAAGAAGAAGCCGGGCGTGGTGGCGCACACCTTTAATCCCAGCACTTGGGAGGCAGAGGCAGGCAGATTTCTGAGTTCGAGGCCAGCCTGGTCTACAGAGTGAGTTCCAGGACAGCCAGGGCTACACAGAGAAACCCTGTCTCACAAAAACCAAAAAAAAAAAAAAAAAAAAAAAAAGAAAAAAAAGAAACCAACCCTCAGTAGATTGGCCAGTAGGCAAGTCTCTTGGGCCATGACTGGTGTGGAAGAGCCCAGACTACTGTGGGAAGCGCCAGCCCTGGGCTGGTGGTCCTGGCAGTTATAACAATGTAGACTGAGGGAGCCATGGAGACCAAGCTAGTAAGCAGCGTTGCTCCACGGCCTCTGCTTCAGTGACTGCCTAGAGGTTCCTGACTTGAGTCCCCTGAATGATGGAGTGTGAGATAAGCGAACCCCTCCCTTCCCATGTTGCTCTTGGTAATAAAATTTAAAAACAGCAAAAGAACCAAACTAAGAGCAGGTTCTCGGGTAATTTGCAGTGGTATTACTTTATCTAATGAAGTAGACTGGAATTCCTGGAAGCAAGGGTCTTCGTGTCTGTTTTTCTTGTCTTCTTCCTGAGGCTCTGAGTAAGCAGGAAGTAGCACAAATTCTATATTTCCATGTTTTCACACTAGATAAGATATGGTGTTAAGGGGGCTCTACTGGCTTACCGGACAGAATGGCTTAGACTTCAGAAATGCTGTGAGCTAAGGCTTAGAGTAGACCAGAATCTACTCAGGGCAGCAACCCTTAGACACAGCATTTGGCAAATTCTACAAATTGGAGAACATTTCTTCAAAGAGCCAGGTTACCAGCATGTCACAGAAAGACACAGAATCACTAATCGAATGTTCCCAGGGAAAGGAAGATAGCATTATATGTGGTTTTTCAGCTCTACAAACATTTTTTTCCCAGTGAAATATCCCAATATTATTTTCCCAATGAAGTATGCTAATCTTAGCTAGGTTAAAATAAATGCCTGATTTTCATTGTGTTTAAATAGTTAAATCTATGTATGTATGTATGTATGTATGTATGTATGTATCTATCTATCTATCTATCTATCTATCCATAAATAATATCTCCACCCACACACCCTCCCACCCCTCATTTTTCCAGCAACATTAAAAAACATCATTAAGAAGTAATGACATATTTACTCAGATATTTTTATGTCAAGATAAAGCCAAAGGTAGTGTTTCCATTTTTACTCAGGAGTGTCATATCACAGTCTTTTTAAAGACGTGAGACAGCTACACCTATATATTATTAGAGCACTGCTTACAATAGCCATGTTGTAGAATCACCCTAGAAGTCCATTGAAGGGAAAATGAATAGATAAAGAAATTATAGCAGCTATATACACACATAAAGACATTGTAATTAGTAATGAAGAAGAAAATCGTGTAGCTTGCAGGAAAAGTTGAAGGACATTGAACGAAATACACCAGACTTGGAAAGGCAAATACCACACATTTTCTCTCACATGTGGAATCTAGACAAGAGCAAAACACAATGATCGTAGACAGGGACTGCTTGGGAAGAGGGAGGGGTACAGCTGGATGGGGAAGTAAATGTGATCAAAGTACAACATATACATATGTACAGGAAAGGCAGTCCGGTGACAGGCCCAGCTTGGGATCCATCTCTTGGCGGGGGGAAGCATCAAGGCCTGACACTTTTACTGGTGCTCTGCTGTGCTTGCAGACTGGAGCCTAGCAGACTGAGAGGCCCTACCAGCAGCTGACTGAGACAGATGCCGATACTTACACACCCAACCACTGGACTGAAGTGAGGGACGCTTACGGTTGAATTAGGGGAAGGGTTGAAGGAGCTGAAGGGGAGGGTGACCCCATAGGAAGACCAGCAGTTTCAACTAACCTGGATCCCTGGGAGCTCCCAGAGACTGAGCCACCAGCCAGGTAGCATACATGGGATGGTCCGAGGTCACTGGCACATGTATAGTAGAGGTACTGCCTGGTATGGCCTCAGTGGGAGAAGATGTGCCTAATCCTTGAGAGACTTGAGGCTCTTGGGGAGCAGGGCTAGGGGAGCACTCTCTCAGAGGCAACGGGGATGAGGAATAAGATTAGAAATTGGGGAGGAGGCAAATACTGGAATGTAAATAAATAAAATAATTTTTTTAAAGAGTCATAATGAATGACATTATCTTGCATAATTAGTATATTTATTCTAACAAAAAATAGAAAATACAACAGGTAGAAGTTAGCAAGATGGTTTAGTGTCTAAGAGTGCTTGCTGAACTTGCAGAGGACCTGAGTTCAGTTCCCAGAACCTATGTCAGTAAGATCCGAAGCACCTGGCTTTGGCTTCTGAAGCCTCTTATACACATGTACACACACAATAAACGCATATACTATTTTAAAAAGCCTTTAAAAAGATCTATTTATTCCAAAAGAAAAACAAAAAGGTTGCTGAACCTCTGACATGGTAGCTGCCGCTGCCTGCATTGCAGCTTAGGGCTGATAGATTGCAAGCTTTTCCAAGGGAAGCCAGAATTCTGCATTTTAATGAGAAAATTCTCAGCTGCTAAATGTTGACTTAAATTTTTTAAAACTCACAATGGTCCAAACAAAACATCCCCACTGCCTTCTCTGGACTGAAAAACCACCAGTGTTCAACTTTATTTGAAAATTTCATACATGACCATCCATCCATCTTAGGGAAAAATGAGAAAATAACTCTCCTGCCAACCCTGGAATATGAGTTACATCACATTTATTTGCTCACAAAATTATTTTTAGGTGCAAATGCTATTTTCTAGCGTGAGGGACAAAGTGAATGCCAGATGTGTTTGGGTTTTCTGCATGACTGTGGACTTTGCATCTCGGTGTCCTGGTAGCATGAAATACAAAGGGCAGCAAATAGGCCCTTGTTTTGGAAAGAACCCTAAAGACATTCTATCCAGTCTTCTGAGAAACTGATGCTTAAAGAGAAAAGCCAAGCCACTTGTCACTGTTCTCAGTAGTGAACTACTCAAGAGCTGGGACTAGAACCCGAATCTCTGAATGATGGCTTCTAGTGAATGATGGCTTCTAGTAAGGAGGAGAATCATGATATTCAGGAAGGATCTGCTGAATTGATAAGTACACATTAATGCATCAAGAAAGACAGAAAAACGGATGATTGTATGAAGAAGTGGACACAACTGGACGTTGCATCTTGGCTTGTGGTGAATATTTTAAAGAATCAAGTAAGTTGGCATATTTTCCCTCATTTGTGGAAATGATAAAGTTAGTCCCATAGAAGAATGAAGTATTAGTGGTCAAGAGAGACTGGGAAAGATAGGGCAGAGATGGACAGACTGAAGCTAGATAAACAGTTCTAGCTTCCTGAAGCAGAGATGGGTAGCTGTTTGTTATAGAAATCTATGATTTGCTTCAAAATAAGTGGAAGAGTATAAGTTACCTATAAATAAAATAATGAATGTTTGATGAGATAAAAGAGCTTTGATTGCCTTGATTAGACCATTATAGATTTTATATATATACCACACTATTATACTGTGTACCTAAAGATATACAAACATTATATCTCAACTTTAGAAGAATGTTTAAAAAAAAATCCTGTGAGTTTTGAGCTGAATCTAGTTTTTCAGCCACCCACTAGGATTCCCTAGGTAAGTTCCTTCTAATCCTGGACTTTCTTATTAAACAACATTCTCCTTTAACAATTAAACAATTATTCTCCTATAAACAACTATTCTCCTTTCAGAAAGATTTATGTATTTTATGTGTATGAGTGTTTTGCCTGCATGTATGTATGTGTACCACATCCCCTGGCGCTGAAGTAACAATGACTGTGAACCACCATGCAGGGCCTGGGACTCAGATCCAGGGTCCCTGGAAGAGACAGTTTCCTTGTAGCAAGAATGGGGTGGGTGTTGGGCAAGCAGAAGTGATGGATGCTGAGCCCAACCAGCTCGACCTTCCTATGATAAGAAAGAGACATAACGGGTACCATAGACTCAAACTCTCAGCTCAGAAACACAAGCTGGGAAGTTCATCATTAGGATAAAACAAACTGTGTGTGTGTGTGTGTGTGTGTGTGTGTGTGTGTGTGTGTGTGTTGGGGGAATTTTTGTTCGACATTCAGAAATATTTGGGTATAAATTGTGCCACTGCTGAAAGTCATGGAGTTGCTCTTATACCTTGTAAGAAGTGATGCAATCACTTCACATCAAAGAAATGATTCGGCCTTAAGAAAGGATGACAGGAGCTATATGAATTTATAAACAATCAATGAATGTGATTAATGGCTGTGGTAGTTTGACTATGCTACTGCATGTGGAAAATGTGGCCTGGTTGGAATAGGTGTGGCCTTGTTTGGGGGAAATGTATGACTGTGGGTGGGCTTTGAGGGGTCCTAATGCTCAAGCTTTGCCCTCTGTGGAAGAGAGTCTTTTCCTTGCTACCTTCAGGTCAAAATCTAGAACTCTTAGCTCCTTCTTTAGTACTATATCTGCCTGGGTGTTACCATGCTTCCCGACATGAGATGGTAATGGAGTGAACCTCTGAAACTCTAAGCCAGCCCTAAACAAATGTTTTCTTTATAAGAGTTACCTTGGTCATGGTGTCTTTTCACAGTAAATGAAACACTAAGACAGAAGTTGGTACCAGGGACTGGGGTATTGCTGTGATGGGCCTAACCATGTTTTTGTTTTGAGGACTGTGGACTTGGGAAACAGTGGAATGCTTTAAGTGGGCCTTAATTGATCAGTCTAATAGGAATATGAAAGACATTGGTACTGATAGTGATTTGCACTGTGGAGGCCTGCTGGCTCAAGAGGTTTCAGTGACAATTTTAGTATGTGGCCTAGAAATGGTTCTTATAATATTTTGATGAAGAATTTGGCTGTTTTATGGCCTTGTCTGAAGAGTCTGCCTGAGGTTAATGTAAAGAGATTCAGAGTAATTGAATTGACAAAGTAAGTCTCAAAAAAGCCCAGTATAGTCTTTGTCCTGTGGTTCACTCTTATGAGGAACATTTTGATCAAACATAGCAAGCTTAGAAAGCAAAAATACAAAATGTATGGTTCAAGTATTAGAAAGACACAAGGACATGCAATGGAGCTAAATCCTGTGTTCAAGGATGTTAAATGGAGTTAAGGGAGTGGTGACCTAGGATAAGACCCTACCCTGCTAAGTTTATTATTTATGTATTTACAGTTGAACAAGGGATTGTTATATCCAGTTAGCCATCATTATATCCTGGTTATTGTTTCATTTGGACTTTTAATCTGAAATGAAATACAATATAAAAATTGAGGACACACCTGTGATCCAGATTTTGAGGTTGGAAGATACAGGCTTTTGATCTGGATTTTGAGGCACAGTGGTCATGAAAAGCTTAGGTTCAGACATGGTCGGACTCATCTTTAATCCCAGGAGACAGAGACAAGCAGATCTCTGAGTTCAAGGCCAGCCTGAGACAGAGCAAGTTCCAAGTAGAGAAAAGTTTAGGTCCACGTGTGGTGGACTACACTTTTAATCCCAGCATTCATGAGACAGAGAGGCATGTAGACCTCTGAGTTCAAGGTCAATTTATAGAGCAAATTCTAAGACAGCCAAGCTTAGGGATTGAAAGGTATAATAGAACAAGGGGGGGGGGCATGTTCCAGCTCTTGCAAATAGCAGAACTTGGCGACTTAGGCATGTAGCTCTGGCTTTACAGTCAAGAGTAGAAGGGGTTAGTGGGACAATTGATGCTCCTTAGCTGGAGCTAAGAAATTAGCAGTGATTAAGAAGAGATCAGCATCACTGAGGTGAAATCTTCTGAGAAGTGTTTTCTGAGAGCACAAACTGTGTTTTGGACATAGAAGCCAAATTTAGTAATATATGAGTCACCCAGGTGGTACTGGTTTTGAAGGTATGGAGGGTTCCTGGAAAACAGCTGAGGTTTGGCACCATGGGAGGGTAGGGAAGGCCACTGGTGAAGGTGCAGTCTAAGATGTAGTTAAAGAAGGCCCAGGGATGAAGGAGTCATGCAAAGAAATTGAAGTTTGTCACCATGAAGAAAGCCTAGGAGAGAGGCTATTGGTGAAGCTTGGTTCCAGCAGAAGATCCCAGTGTATTGATCATGCCAGTACCTGGGATGACCATAAAGAACAGCAGCAGGGGAATGGAGCCAACCAGAGCCTAAAGTGCTACAGAGGGCTGAGCCAGAGAAGCGACCTAAATCCTTTGGAGGAACCCAGAAGATCGTGGGTGAATTCCAGGTATAAAAACAAGAAGCTGTAAATTTGAAGTTGCCTTGGATACCCCAAGATGGTGGAGGTCCAGAGCCATGGGATACCTGCCTTGGAAAACTGTTAATGGAGTAGAACCAATCCAAGAGAAAGAAGTGTGTTGCGGTCATCAGTGCTGAAAGGAGTGAGACATCAGACATGGGGGCCCAGAGTTTGAAATTTGCTGCTCTCTGGTCTTGCTTTGGTCCAGTATTTCCTCACTATGACATTTTGGAGTGATAATGTATATCCTGTGCCATGATATATTAGAAGAATGTGATCTGCTTCTTTATTTTGATTGTATAGAGGATTACAGTTAAATGATTGTATGAATCTCAAGAAGAGACTTTGAACTTTGGACTTTTAACATTGTTGAGACTGCTTTAGACTATGGGGACTTTTGAATTTGGGATAAATGTATTTTTCATTATGCCAGTCTTTCATTATTGGTGTGGCCCCCATAGACTCATGTGTTTGCACAAGCCTATGGGGACCAGGGAGTGGAATGTGGTGGTTTGAATATCCTTGGCTCTTGGGAAGTGCTACTGTTAGGAAGTGTGGCCTTGTTGGAGGAAGTGTATCATTGTGGGATGGGCTTTGAGGTCAACTAGTACTCAAGCGCCTCCCCCAGGGGAAGAGAGTCTTTTCCTTGCTACCTTCAGGTCAAGATGTAGAAGTCTCAGCTCCTTCAGCACCATGTCTGCCTAGATGCTGCCATGCTTTCCACCATGATGATAATGGACTGAACCTCTGGAACTGTAAGCCAGCTGCAATTAAATACTTTCCTTTATAAGAATTGCCCCGGTCATGAAGATAATGCTTCTGGTTTACTCAGAGTTATCTCATTTGTGCTGTGGCAGGTGACCAGGTCCTCTGCCTCTTTTATCCAGCACAGGTAGTCACTTGTGGTGATGGGACAACAGAGAAAAGGAACAGGAAGTAGAAGACAGGAACCAAGAAAAGAGTGTTCCCATTCAAAAGCATTTAAGGTATGTGAGCCCACAGGTCATTCATTTGAACTGTATGAAGTTTGGTCATTTCCTACCTGATGCTTTCTTTTTACAGATGAAGATGAAGCCCAGAAAGGACAATAGATTATTCAGTTGCCCTAAACTGAAATATTGTATGCCTGGATTCTTCATTTTATTAGTATGATTTTTATTTTTTATCTTCCCTTTCCTTTTTGAGAGATGAAGGTCCATAGAAGAGAAATGACTTCCCAGTCCACTTATTCAGTTTTCCCAGAGCCGTCCCAGCTGCCAAAGTCCTTGTCTTTGTACCTGGGAAGGAGACCTGTAGTGGCCATTCCTGGTTGTCTAGAGAACCCAGACTAATACAAGACCCTAGTGAGAGAATGGTTCTCTTCTCTTCTCTTCTCTTCTCTTCTCTTCTCTTCTCTTCTCTTCTCTTCTCTTCTCTTCTCTTCTCTTCTCTTCTCTTCTCTTCTCTCTTCCCTTCCCTTCCCTTCTCTTCTCTTCTCTCCTTTCTCTTCTCTTCTCTTCTCTTTCCTCTCTTCTCTTCTCTTTCCTCTCTTCTCTTCTCTTCTCTTCTCTTGTCTTCTCTTCCCTTCCCTTCCCTTCCCTTCCCTTCCCTTCCCTTCCCTTCCCTTCCCTTCCCTTCCCTTCCCTTCCCTTCCCTTCCCTTCTCTCTCTTGAAGTAATTCCTCAGCAGGAGCCAGCCCTCACTCCCACCCCTCTTGATCTCCTGGGAAGTTACCAGTAATGGTGTAGGTGCTGGTGGCTATGACGGAGATGGGGGTGTGAGCGTTATGGGAACCCAGAGAAGAAAGCATTTCGTGTTTTTTTCTGTAGTCAAGAGAACAAGCCCAGAGGGAGACACACCGTCTATTGATGTAATTAGTTTAATGTTTGCACTGCCACAGGCAGGACCAGCACCGACTTAACTCACTACCTTTGTAGGTGAATGTTGGAGGCATCATCATTAACCTTATTCAGCTGAGAAAACAAGTTCCTTCCAGATGATTGACTTGCTTTAGGCTCCCCACCTAAGTATCAAAACTGAGTCCGAAACTTAGTCCCCCATGTCCTTGCTTAGCATTCCCTATAGCTCTTATTTTTTGCAGAGTCTGCTTTGAGGCATTTCCAGTGCACAGAAATAAATATAATAATAAATTCTTCTTGACATTCAAGCAACTAAATCCTGATGTTAGACCCCAAGGTAGGTTTACCTTCCCTTGGCTCTGTGGATAGTGGTATTAGGATATAGTTCATGATCAACCAGAGACTGCTCTACAAGCACCATCTCTATATAATGAAAATATGAATGAAAGATAGGGTATTTTATCAGGAAAGAAGACGTTTGCCTTTAAAATGTTTCCTGGGATGTGATGGGTAAGGATGGGCTGTGTGCAGTAGCTAACAGTGCTGTGCTTGTGAATCACTGACCTGTGACTCGTGGAATCCTATTTTAGAAAGATTTGTACTGTCAGACTGAAGTTCCTTATTTGGGACTTGCATCACCCCAGAGCCATAAGAATCCATCTTGACAAGATATGTAGGTTCATCCATCATCATAGAAGCAGAGTGAATGCAGGGCCAGGAAACCCCAGAGAAGGTCTCAAACTGTAGCTGACCCCTGAGGAAGGCACTTTTTCAAGGGGTGGGTGGTTCAATCTTCTCAAATGCCAAATGTTGCAATAGCATTAATTAGTGTGCCGAAACTTCTAAAGCCACTAGATCGGCTTGTCTTTCTGTGAATGCCATGGTAACCTAGCGTGTGTATGCAGAAGTGGGGCAGGCAACTTAGAAACCCTTTATCAATACACTGTGGCACTATATGGCAACCATAGGCTCCAGGGTATAAATGGGGGGTTAGGGTGCCTTTCAGCCTCCAACATCAGGCTTTTGAGGTTTTTTTTGTTTGTTTTTGTTTTTGGTTTTGGTTTTTCAAGATAGGGTTTCTCTGTGTAGCTCTGTCTGTCCTGGAACTCTCTCTGTAGACCAGGCTGGCCTAGAACTCAGAAATCTGCCTGCTTCTGCCTCCCAAAGTGCTGGGATTAAAGGCATGCACCACCACTGCCCGGCTTTTTAAAGGTTTACTTATTTAATGTGTATGAGTACACTGTAGCTGTCTTCAGGCACAACAGAAAGTGTGCATCCGATCCTATTACAGATGGTTGTGAGCCACCGTGTGATGTGGTTGCCCGGAATTGAACTCAGGACCTCCGGAAGAGCAGTCAGTGCTCTTAACCGCTGGGCCACCTTTTGAGGCTTAATAAAGGGCTTAGAGAGCTTGCAGTCAGTCTGTATTTCTGGACAGTTGTGAGAACAGAAGTAAGCGCAGAATCTGAGGTGAGAGCACCCCAGCATACCATGTTATGTGAACGTGTCCTTCATGATGCCACCCACCGGTACACAAAATTTAATACTTTACAAAATATTTGCACAACCACCGTGCCTTTTGGTATGTCGGGCATTCAGATAAGGGTTTTTCATGAAGCACTATGAAAAACTGCAAGGGGTACATGCAAATATTGGGAAGGCAAAGCGAAATGACCTAACCTGCTACCCCCATGAGGAGGGGAGAGAAACAGTACAGCAGGCGCCCTGTGATTCCCTGGGTGGATAAACAGGCACCATCTTGGTGGAGTCAATCACTCACCTGAAGCAGAAACTCAAGTGGGCCGGTGCGTTTGAGAGACAGACGATGTGGAGGAATCAGGTCTTGTGGGTAGTAAATGTGATGTCCAGGCTATGAGCTAACTGGCTAGGCTTCGAATACAGCGCAAAAAATTTGGGCCCTAGGCCATTCGATACTTATTTTCCAGGAGAGGAAGTAGGCTCTAGAAGTCAGGACCTTTGCTAAAGCCATACTTGTCGGTAAGGTAACCTCAGGGCAGGCGTGAGCGCAGCGTCAATGCTGTGTTTTGCTACCCTGTGCTGCCTCCAGCAGGCCTGAGCCTCAGCCGGGCCTTGCGTGGGAGAGGCCTCTGGGCTGTTTTTCCTGAGCCAGTGGGGCTGGCTCTGGCAGACAGTGGAAGTGGGTGGGGTGGGGTGGGGGCTGTGACGCAGAGGAGGGGCCTGACAACAAGGGCTACATTCAAGGCCTGCACTGGAGCCCCGTGGAGGAGAATGGAAAGCTACAGTCTCTTGGAGCCGTCCAGCCTTGGCAAGGCAGCAGGGGCCTTATAAGGAAATGTTGTTCCTTCTCAGCCAGTGGGACTGGGACAGAGCCCTAGGCCTGCAGGACAGAGCTGCCCTTGTGGCGGAAGGCTGGGGGGTGCCACCCGCCGAAGCTCTCAATGGGCCACTTCTGCAGGCTCAGCATTCCCTCTCAGCCTGGGGAACTGCAGCCCCCACTCCCCATACCCACCCACTTGTCAGTGCTCAGCGCTGATTGGAGGAAAAGGGGAAAAAAACAAAACAAAAACAAAGACTTGGCAAGATCCCTGGCCTCCTTGCTTTTTTGACGCTGAATTGCCCAGAAAACAGATTGAAATCGAACTCTGTCTTTCCCCTGATGGATGCGCACACGTAAAGGGAACCCTGTCTGACCTGCTGGCCTCTCCAGCACCTTGTCTCTCTGTGAACACAAGAATTAGCGCCTGGCTTAGTCTAGTGCAGAAGGGCAGGAGGTTAAGGCTGCAGGATGGAGCCTTATGCCTGTGAATTTGCCTTTTCCGTCTCCCACACGAAAGCAGGAGTCTTTGGAACCCACAGGAGAAGAGTGATTCTCCTCAGCCGTCTCACCTGGGCCAGGCAGGCCGGAGGACCTGCAGGAGTCAGAAGCATATGGAGGAAAAAAAAAAGCACAGACTATCCCGACCCAGAGCTGACTCTCCTTGGGAACCGCCAGTGAGTATTATTACTCAGCCTCTGGAAAGAGGCCTTTTCTGCAGCCAGGCGAGGAAAGCCCAGGAAGACCTCGCTCAACTTGATACTGAACTTGCCAGGGGTGTTGAAGCAGAAAAGGCGTTTAATGCGGCCTTATGCTTTGATTGCGCAGACAGGCGGAGACCCATGGAATCCTGCTCTCTTCTTAAAGCTCCGGTTCCCTTCCCAGCCTCCTTGGTGCACCACAGCCAACATGTGCCTCTGTGACCACGCTCTCCGGCCTTCAAGAAGACTGTCCAGGATCTACAGATCAACCCCCCCCCCTTCCCCTCACCCAGAATGCCAGTCATTGTGGAGCACCTCCAGGATACAAAGAGGGATAAACCCCAGGATCAGGAGAAAATTGTTGGCATAAGGTTTAGTGTCCAGAGCGAAGCTATGAGAAGCATATGGGAGACACAATGCCAAGACTACAAGCCCCAGTGAAAACACAGGGTTTGGAAGCGGGAAAGTCCTCTTGACTTACGTTAAAGTCCTAGTCAGGGTTTCTGTCGCTCTTACGAAACACCGTGGACAAAAGTCAATTTGGGGAGGAGGGATTTACTTTATCTCACACTTCCAGGCCATAGTTTATCACTGAGGGAAGTCAGGGCAGGAACCTAGAGGCAGGAGCTGATGCAAAGGCCTTGGAGGGTCTGAGTGGCAGCGAAGAGATAGCCAGGAGCCACAGGAAGCTCTCAAGCGCGCAGAAGGTGTGACTGTAGTTCACTCTAGGTGTCATGTAGAAACTCAAGATAGCATCAGGGACACAGGAAGAACTGGGGCCTCGGGTGTGGACTTCTCTGTGTCTCAACAGTTAGGGCAGGCTTTGTGCTGGGAGACTGTCCTCTCCAGCTCTCTGCTGCGAGTCCAGGACTTCAGGCAAGGCTGGGTCTTTGAGGTATGTCTGAAGAGCTGGTCACCTTTTCCTCACGGGAGGATGGGAGCAATTTTGATTCATTTCTCTGTTTAATTTGAGGCTCTTCATACACAAGTCACACAGTTCAGAGGGGGGAACCAGAAACCCAGGCTTCTGTTCTGTGTATTCACAGGCATGCCTCCTCCCCCTACACACACACACACACACACACACACACACACACACACACTGAAAGGGAAAGATACTGTGATGCAGCCTCCTGTCAGAGCATCCGTCTTTGGTAAGGTGTTCACTGTCCACATGCCCACACTTGCCCCATGTCCTCTGATAGCAGAGCTGTAGCCCACACTCCTACTGTGTTTACACCACGCTCTCCCCCTCCTTCCCTAAGGTATATTTCCTGCCCCCCCCCCATGCTGCTGCTATACCCGGAAGTCACGGGGCCTCTGCATAGTGGTTGAGCTGTGTTGGAAGGGACACAGGGATAACTTGCTCCAGAAGATAGCAATGAAGTGTTCCTGGTCTGTCTCACTGCCCAGCACTTCCAGCTCAACTGTGGGATTATGGTCTTGAGTTTGGTCCCCACGCATGGACGAAAGGATGCTCTGAACCTTGGTAGCAACATTGATTGCCATCAATTTTTTCCCCTGGTGTTGCAGACACCGCCTCTGCACTAGAGGCTATGGTTATGTTCACTGTGGATTTGTAGGTGACAATGAATCTAATTCTCTGTAAAGGCATTATGTGATTGTTTTATGGTGTAGTGCTGCCATAACTGTAAAGAGAGAATGTCAACTGGTCCTCATTAATGTGATGATTGAGGTATCACAGGTAAAACAATTTGGGGGGCATTCCTTTTCTTAATTTTTGTACCCCCAATTATGTTGTCAACTGGCTAGTCTCAGCCTCTAACCCAAGGGAAAGTCTTTGACATATCTTCTCTGAACATTTTCATTTGGGTTGATTTCATCTAACTGGTAATTCATTATTCATGCACTTGTCCAACTTAGTAATGGATAGTTTTAAAACCTCAAAAAGTAGAAGGCCAACTCAGTGCAGCCTCTTTTTCCTCTGCCCCTTTGGTTCCTTACAGAAGCAGTTTGCATCTCCATTTTCTAGTGCATAGTTGTCTGGGATGCTTTCCTCAAGCTGATCATCAGTGCTTTCCTTATCCACCTTACACAGGAAGAAGCAGAACTATTCATACAGACTTTGCTGGGGGCATTTGTTCTCACTGTTTTTTCTCCTCAGAGTGCAAAAACCCTGCTTCTAAATGCCAGAAGACATCATCAAGTGCAAACAAACCCAGAGAAACCCCTGACTCCTAGCCTGACCCCACTTGAGGATTACCTGAGGGTACTGAGCTCACTGTGTGCAATACTTAAATGCCGCTTCATGCAGTCTCTTAGAGGACTCTCAGGCTGAGCCAAATGGGGACTATGCTCTTAGTTTTTGTGCCAATTCTGAAGATCTTGGTGGGGCATACAGTTGTGTATCATGATGAAGTCATAATATTCTCTTTTTCAGGTTATATTTCTTTAGCTTTCCATGGTAGGACCGAAGTGGATCTTATTTATTGTAGCCCAAACTGTACAGATCTGGGATATTTTGACCATGCTTGCATTACTGATGCTGGCTGCCTTTCCCAACTGGTTCCTTGCTTTCCCATCACGCTGGAGCCCTTCTTGCTGGAGCCATCGGTGGATGATGCTGGAGAATTCTGTTGCTCCTCAGTAGAATCAGGAGCTACATCTTCTCAGGATTCATCATTTCCAGAGGCTCTCCTCTGCACATGCTGGGAAGGGCATCTAAGGCCTATTTGGTAAAGGAGTCTCTTCCAAACAGAAAAGGTACCTTACATTTGTGAATGAACAGTACCTTCAGTACTGTGTCACTGGACGATTCCCTGAGACCAGCAGCCTGGAACTTCAGTCCTGTGGGCTTCACGTACAGAGATAGCAATAAGTCAGTATAAACCGAACTATAAATATTGTGATAGTGGCAGATGTATGAAATCTTACTTGGTGGGGAAAACAGATGCCGATGCCCTGCTGGAGAACTTAGGTTTGAACCTACTGAAATGCTAAGCAGAGTATGTAAAAGATAAAAATTAAAAAAAAAAAGTTACCCATGTGTCTTTGGTCTTTAGTGGTATTTTTATTTTCTACCATCTTTTGTGCACACGATATATATTTTATATGGTTGCAATCATCATGCAAATGCTATTTAGCATTTTGTGTTTCCACTTAATATCATACACCCTTGCCATATTGCTCCAATCTTCATTTTATGGCTCTAGAAATGCCATTGTGATGATTCAGAGAGAGCCTTTTTCTGTCTTACCTATGGCTGGTATTTTATGTCCCCAGCTGCTTAGCATTACGGAGAATTTTTAAAGGAACATCTTAGGATATTTAGTTTTGTGCTTTTATTGATTTTTCTCCTTAAAAATCCTTGGCTTCAAGGAGGCAAAGATTGGGCTCCTTCATGGGCAGGAGCATTTCCTCTGGTGTAACGACAATGGTGTCAGGCAGAGCTGAAAACCCTCACCCTGATCGTCTTGGCTCGGAGCACGGAGCCAGTGACTAGCATGTCACCTGGCAACCGGGCAGAGGAGCAGACATTTGCTAGGTCCTCAGGGAAGCTGTTCCTGAACAAGCTCTCTGCTGGTGACAAGCAGGATGTACACGCAGTGTGTGGGGATGTGCGCACTCCAGGCGTCCATCTTGTTTGCATAGGCTGTTTCACTGGTGACAGCCACTTAAGGGTCTCTGAAGCAAAATCGCTTGACAACAAGAGGAAGGCAGTGCTGGCATTGTGCTGTGGCTTTAGGGGTGAGGGCTGCCTGGGGTGGAAGGACATATAAAATCAGTGTACTCTTAGTGAGGGGACACTGTGGCCCTCATCAGTGACACCACACATGGGCACAGATCCTGGGGCAGATTTCTAATATGGATAGCACAGATGCCATCAGGAGCCCTTGTGGATGTGATTAAACTTGACCAAACTCTCCTGCCAAGCCTTACGAGAGCCTTGAATCCACAACATACTGGCCACAAATGCCCCCAGGACATGTCACCATGACACATTTGCATGACACATCATGCATCCATTTGAGGACAAGGCCCAGTGTCTTCGTCAGCCATCATAAAATTCCAGTTGCTCCCAGACCTTTTTGAGTTTGGTAACTACTGAGATGCTGAGATCCCAAGAAGGAGTCTCACGGACCGGGCAGCGTTTGCTATTGTTTTTTCTCTCAACCTTCTTTCTAGCTCATTTGCCCGAACAAGAGGCGACTGACTGCTCTTTTCCTCACAGTGGTACCTCATAGTAAGGCCCCTTCTGGGCCCAGAAAGGTATTTCTCCAAGTTGTTATGTGAAAGAAAGTCAGGTAGAAAATCTATGTATTTGCCAGATTAAATAATCTTGTCCTTACAGGTATATGGTAGGTGGGAAGATTTCTTTGGTTCTTTGCTTTTAGATGAAATAATTAAAGTTGCTAAGGGGACAGTTGCACCGAGGCTCCCCAGGCAGGCCTCACATGTGTTTGGTTGGGCAGACGCTCGGTATGCATACTTGTGTAGCAGTAAAACCTATCTGTGGAAACTCTGTCTCTAGTGTGAGGGCATTAGGAGGTGGTGACTTTGGGAGGCCCCTTGATTTGTTCATGGTGGAGAGGTACTTACGGATGGGATTACTGTCCTTGTAAAAGGAGCCCACAGAGCTTTCTCTCCTTTCTCCACTCAGGGATGCAGCGAAAGCTGGCCACGTCTTCCTGGAGAAAACCCACTCCGAGTAGCCCTCGCGAGAGCCTCTATATTCCTGCGTGCTGACCTTGAATTTCCAGTCTCCAGACCTGTGAGAAAGAGGTGCTACCCTTACGCCACAAGGCTGGTGTAAGTTTGTTATAGCACCCCCATGGGTTAAGGTAATAATCGTCATCTTGGTTAGAAGCAAAATAACTGGGACTGGGAGAAAGGGAGAAGCTCCTTCCAGCCACATGGCTGGTTAGAGATGGTGTGGCATCAGAACCCGAGCTGCACGTCACACTGCCAGCAGCTCTGGGAACCTCATCACGCATTGTGCGTGGCATGCAGTCAACAAATGCCCGTGCTGTAGAAGTGCTTAAGCACTCTTTGTGCCTGTGTCAAAGAGTGCAGGAGGAAGGATTTCTTCTTACCCCAGGACCTGACTTTTAATCAAAATCAGATAGGACGGGGCTGGAGAGATGGCTCAGCAGTTAAGAACACTGACTGCTCTTCCAGAGGTCCTGAGTTCAATTCCCAGCAACCACATGGTGACTCACAACCATCCGTAATGAGATCCTATACCCTTTTCTGGTGTGTCTGAAGGCAGCAACAGTGTACTCACATATGTATAAAATAAATCTTTCTTTTAAAAAAAATCAGATAGGACAGAAAAAAATGTATATACACAAAGTGGAATATTACCCATCCATCACAAGGAAAGTACTGCAATACCAGAGACACTGAAAGGATTACACCCAGAACTCCAGTCTCAAAGCCACGATAATCTATGATTCTACTCACATGAAACGTTGGTATGGGTCAATCCATGGCAAGAGAAAATAGGTGGGTATTGAGAGTCTTAGAAGAGGAAGAGATTGGCCATGCTATAGACAAGGATGAAAGCAGTAACTGTCCAGGAACGAGTGGATCTGTAACTGTGGTGGTTTGAATAGGAATGGACCCCATAGACTAATGTGATTGGATGCTTGGCCCTTAGGTAGCGGCATTATTAGGAGGTGTGGCTTGCCGGGCACTTGGGAGGCAGAGGCAGGCAGATTTCTGAGTTCAAGGCCAGCCTGGTCTACAGAGTGAGTTCCAGGACAGCTAGGGCTATACAGAGAAACCTTGTCTTCTTGAAAAACAAAACAAAAAACAAAACAAAACAAAACAAAAAACAAAAAAGGAGGTGTGGCTTGGAGGAGGTGTGGCCTTGTTGGAGGAAGTGCGTCATAGTAGATGTAGGCTTTGGGGGTCTTACATGCTTAAGCTAAGCCTACTGTCAGTCTCCTGGTGCCTGCGGATCAGAATGTAGAACTGTCACTCTTTTCTCTAGCACCACATCTGCCTGCACGCTGCCATGCTTCTGCCATGATGATAATGGACTGAATCTCTGAATCTGTAAGCCAGCTCCAGTTATGTTTTCCTTTACGAGAGTCGCTGTGGTCATGGTGTCTCTTCACAGCAATGGAAGCCCTAAGACAGCAACATAGTGATGCACTGAATGACATTAAACTGGGTGTCTTAAAAAGATTAACTGTTATGTGGATTTCACCATAGCCTAAAGCCAACGGAGAAACCCAGGAACTGAAAGCGAGAAATCAGAGCTGTGCTTTTCCTCTTTCCATAGTGAGCCTCAGACTTCCTTGCACGTCTGGAAACCATGATGCTATGTCACTGGGCTCTGACACATACCAGTTCCTGATCCCACTTACAGTTGTATGGGCTCTGGGAGGTTTACGGCTCTTTCTGGATTTTATTTCTCCATCTGCAAGAGGAGCACACTATCCAGACTGTTCCCAAAGCTCATTCCAGAAAATCTTCAGAAGATCCTGAGACCAGAAGTAGGAAGATTGCACCAGAAGAGGGGGTGCTTTGTGGGATTCTGGGGAAACTTCTGTTTCCAACACAAAGGGCCTGGGACTTTCAATATCCTGTCCCAGAGAATAGTCATGGAGAACTGCCTCAGCTCCTGACCTTGTGGGCAAGGCCAGGGCTCCCTCCTACTGTGCATCAACAACAGGGTAAGCCCTCTGGTAATCCTGCTACACACTGTCATTCAATACCTCCCAAATGCCTTCCTGTGGTAACCCAGCAGGGCCCAGACACATCACTGAGACATGATCTGAAGCAGAAGCAGCGGTTTCAACATTTATGGAACTTTACATTGGGAAGTGATTTGGGAACTCATCACATATACAGCCGAGCGCAGTGTTGAAGTGGGAACAGTTCACCATGGGCTCACTCGTCCACTGTGACCCATTTCCCACAAGTGCTAGAGCCCAGGCATTTATTTTCCACCAAGAGAGACAACCTCAAACAGGCAGCAATTAGAAATATAAAGTAAATGGTCAGGCAGAGCAGTTGAAAGACATAGTTGAGCTCAAGGCGGGAGCGGGGAGGGGGGAGGGGTAGGCAGGCAGGAGGGCCTAGGAAGGTGGCACTTAAGCTGGGTTCTCAGGGAAGTAGTTGGAGTTGCGTGTACCAGCGGTACCTCAAAGGTGACAATTAGATTCACCTCCAGCAGGAGGAGGTCTTTTGTTACTGTTGATGGTTTCAAGTGCTAGTGCTACTTGACAATAAGATGAAAGCTAAATTTCAGTCTGCATAATTAATGTTTTCTTTAAAAATTATTTTACTTGGGCAGTGGTGGCGCACGCCTGTAATCCCAGCACTCCGGGAGGCAGAGGCCGGTGGATTTCTGAGTTCGAGGCCAGCATGGTCTACAGAGTGAGTTCCGGGATAGCCAGGGCTATACAGAGAAACCCTGTCTCGAAAACACAAAAATCCAAAAAAAAAAAACAAAACAAACAAAAATTATTTTACTTTTATTTATTTTGTGTGTGTGTGTGTGTGTGTGTGTTCTGTCATTATGTTTAAAAATCCTTTGGGAATTGTTCTGACACCTCTTAAAGGCATCAGCACTTGAAGTCCGTGCTAAAATGATCCAGTGTCCTGTCATCTACTCTGGACTCTCCTGGTTGTCTCTGCTCTAGTCCTTCCTGGTTGTCCCTGAGCAGTCAGGCTGTCAAGGGCAAAGGCCTTCCCAAGCTCTGTTCTGCTGGCTGAACTGCTATTTTCCCCCTGGCCATGCTCTTTCTGGATTCTCTTCACAGGAGGGCAAAGCGCACATCTGGCTTTGGTGTCTGCAGGGCTAAGTCAGAGTCTGGTCATGCTCTTTCGGGAGGAAATGTGTACAGACCTGTGATCTGTGAAGCCAGTACACACCACATGACTGATCTCACTTGGCCTGTGCCAATGGGGCATCGCAGTCTACTGGGTCAAGTCCTCGGAAACAGACATGAAGGACAAAAAAAAAAAAAAAAAAAGTACTGAGATGGGCTTTCTTAGCAAAAGCTTTCCTACCCACTTCCTTTCCAGCCTTCTCTTGTAATAGGAAGCAGGTTTGATCCAGAACTTGGTCCGGAGAGTAGAAAGCATTCAGAGGTTCTCATGCAGCCAATGAAGGAAGAGCCTCTACCCTGCTAGTCTTGTACTCTTTATTGAAATAGCTTGTGTTGGTCTGTACAATATCTTGTATTGCTTCAGAATGATCTTCCAGGCAAAAATGAATACTCTCTTAAGTGGCTTCATTGGCCTGGTCACTAAGAACATACCAAATCCCTCTCAGAAGGTGACGGAGTACATGGAAAAGATGAGATCATGTGTTCACTCCCATCTGGTCACCTTTCTCACTCTGGGTTAAACCCTGTCATCTCATATGAGGCATACTCACCATATCCTTAGGATATATGGCACCCCACAAAGGGAAATAGCTCTGGATATCAACTTATTAACTTATCTAACAAACATACCACAGATGCCAAAAGAACGCCGGACAGCAGGGACTTGCAGCTGTAAATTCCCCAAGGAAGAAAACTGCCCACTGAGTAGAACCTTGCAGACCAAAGGAGTCATCGCCAATGGAGTCCTCTCAAGCCTGCTGAAAGGTGACCAGGAAGAAGGCATGGAAAGTCCCCCTTAGGAGGGACACCCCTCCACTCCCACCCTGTTGGCCATGTGTGGTCTGACTTCATATGAACACGGAGAATACAGTCTGTGGCCACTCTGCCGCTTGCCGAGGCAGTTCACAGTGGGGAGTGAAGGTCATTTGCAGGAACACGGGTCAACACTGCCACTTGGGTTGTGAGCAGCTGGTGAGAAAACAAGCTACCAGGTTCCGTTGGATGGGGATGGGGAGCACGTATGCAACCTCTCTCATCTTATTTCTAATCGGTAAGCCGTGTTTCCCCAAGCCTCACTTCTGCAAATACCGCTTTGGAGATCTTTGCCAGGCTGCAGAGCACCTGTACTGTAATTGACTTAATATTCTCTTTAACTCGATTTGCATTATAATTTACTTTCACCAGTAGAATAATATCTTGCAAATCACAGTTTTGATGCGATAATTATCTTTTTTTTCTAATATACTCTAAAATACATCTATAATTATTCCAATAAAAATATTTGCCCATTTACCATGGCAAATACTAGCATCATTCAGGGGAAGCGCATGTGTCAGGCAAGACGGTGACTAAGCACAGAGCCCCGCTGGTCTTTGCTCTGAGTTTGTATTTTGTCCTTTCCCTCCTTCAAAATAGTTATTTTACCTTTTGCTCTTGAAGGCTCCCAACCTTATTCCTACCTCGGGGTCTTGGTCACACCTCTGCTAGGAATGTCCCCTTATTGCTTCCTCCTGGACAGCTCCGCATGGCCAGTTTCACAGTCACTGAAATGAAATGAGCTCAGATAGCTCTACCCCGAGAAGCTGTTCTCTTCAGTCTTAGATTAGTTGTTCCACCCCTTCCAGGTACCCCTCTCTCAGCACTTGTAAGGACTTCACAAGACGTAACATGCATCTTTCTAGGATTCATTTATAAATTTTCTACCCCCAATAAAAATGTAAATTTCAAGCTGAATGTGATTCTTCACCCCCCTGCAACCTGAGCCTTCTAGTGAGTCTGTGTGTGTGTGTGTGTGTGTGTGTGTGTGTGTGTGGTGTTTAAAAAAAAAACAAACCAAACCCACTACAGCAACCCAAAAGGTTAAAAAAGCAGAAATCTCACTTACGTTGTTTGCGTCACCATTCCCAGCATTCAGCTGTGGCTTGGCATCATTCGATTACACTTGATAAATGAGTTAAAACCTAGAAAGCATTATAAGACTAAAAACAATTAACAGTAAGTGTATCAGCTGTATTAAGGCTTCACATGCATTGCTTCGACTGTAGACAGAGAAGCAACTTGGACATGAGATCTTTTGGGCTGGCATTTGGGTCTGGGAGCTCATCAGCCTCCTGACTTACCCATCCAGCCACAGCGACAGAACGGCACAAAAGAACGCCGGACTAGATCTGCCACTAGTAGACGGATCCCGGGTCCACTTAAAGTTAGGAGGTCTGGGGGGAGGTGCAGAGAACTGAAGGCCAACTCCTCCGAGCACGGAGCCAGCTTCAGAGGCCCAGGGAGCTCGACCTGCAGTCACACTAGAGGAGAGAAGCGGATTTAAAATAAGGGGACTTGAAAATCCTGAACATGTCTATTTCACGACATAAAATGAAGAAGGCGTAGACTGGAAATGTTCTTATTCTTTCATTTATGAATGAGTTCATTGGGTTATGAAGATGGTGGACATTGTGTCGGCTGCAAACTAGAAAGCAACCAACAAAATAAGCTTCAGTTGAGGGGGGAGCCGCCACTCCCCAATTTCAGCTATCCAGAAACCTTTGTCATGGGTGCTGTAATGCACCCCACCCATCCCCTTCTGGAGCATGGCACTTTTGCCTGCCTCTCATTACTACTGTAACTATAGCTAGCCTCTCCTCAGGAACTGTCCTTGAAGACACCCTTATCCTGGAGGGAGCTCAGATTTGATGCCTAGAGAATAGGAGAATACAGTCTTCCTTCCCAACTCATTCCAAAGTGTAGGACCTTCTGGGGACCAACAACACTGTTTCTCAATCTCTCCCGTTGGCTAATCCTTCCTCCCTCACACACTCTAAGGCTCTAATATCAAATCTGCATTTTCAGAATTTCCCAGGCAGCCCCAGGACTGACCATCAGTGTTAAACTCCGACTGGCTGTATCCTCAGTGTAATCGTGTTGCCTGAGAACTAATTATTTGCCAAGGCCATTACTACATTAGCAGATTGCACTTGAAGTGACAAACCCGCATCCAAATAAAGGATGCTTGGTGCATGTGGAAGAACCCAAAACTGCTCAGGCAGCAGGGCATGGCGGCACAGACTCGCAGTCTGAACTTCAGGGGCTTATCCTGGGAGAGCAAGGCCAGCAGATCGATAGAGCAAGACCCTGACTGGAACAAACAAACCTCCGACAACCTCCACTCAAGGCAAAAAAAAAAAAAAAGTTACGATCACCCGCAGTCTGTAAAGCTCCCAGTGATTTTCCAAACCATGTGGTGTACGTGTGGTTCCACTCGCTTGGCCCACCAGCCCACTGGTCTTCAGATGGCTGAGGGCAGAGTCCGGATGGCTTCTGGTCTTCAAGATGTCTTTCCGTCTGGCCAGATTTCTCACATGTCTTCTGATCCTTCCCATGAAGGAGTTGGGCTGTGCTATGGCCTCCCAAAAGTCCCCCGCCTGGGAACTACCGTACAGCAGACCCAGTGTCCGGGTCTGTCACAGGTCACGTGAGCTTACTCTCATTGCGTGGCTTGCTTCTTCATCATTGGCTGCCGGAAACAGCCAGGAGACACCATGTAGAAATGGAGGACAGTGAAGTCCTGGTGTACAATCTGAAAGCTGAGTGGCAGGCCCTAGGGAGGAAGTGATTTATACTACTCTCCCTCTGGCTCTTATCGCCCCGCCAATGTGGGCTTCTCCTTAGCAAAGCCTCCTTCAGCCCGAACTGCAGGCCACATGCTCTGTGCAGCATGCTGTTTGCCTTTTTGTGTTTCTTTCTCCTCATTTATTGCTTCTCCCTTTACTTACTCTGCTACCCTTGGATTATCTCTCCACCTCTAACCACCGCCCCCCCATACTCCCTCCAACATGAGAAGCATTAGTGAAGAGTCTCTTCCAGGCCAGAACATAAAAACCATGGCTCTGACAGGCCTTCTCCTATTCCCTCTTCTTTGATGGAAACTGTTAGATTCCAGTCTTAAAGCTAGCCACCAGGGTCTGTTCTCTTACTTGGCCACTTCTTCCTCCTAAGGTTGATCCCCAAGGTCCAGCTATTGAAGTATTGAAGTCCAGCTATCAAAAGTCTTCTTTGGCTCACTTAATTAACATGCTCAATTAAAATGAACCAAGTCATTCTAACACAGAGTTTCACCCTTTGCCTTTATATACCACCATTTGGCTATGAGCCAGGTCTGTTTCCTTTCTATGCAGACAGTCCTTTGTCCCTCCCTCTTTTGGGATAAATATTCGTTCCCTCTCTCCCACATTCCTTTCTCCTTCTCTCTCAACCTCTATCTCCTGTCTCTGTCTCTTATTCCCTGCCTTTTGTCCTTCTAGGGCAAGCAAATCTCCTCTGTGTTCAGAAATTGGTCTTGGTTTATCTTGTGATACCCCAAAGGATGCTGGTCCTTTCTATTAGTATTTACGATTTTCTTAAATTTTTCCCTTTAGGAAATCCAGGTAAGGATACAGTCATTACCTTATTTGATTCCCACTAAATGCTTTACGGAGAGGGCAGTAATTGTTGCCCAAAGCTGCCCTGGAATTGGTAGATGTAGACCACAGCTTAGCTCCAAACTGGATGCTTTTTCTTATACTTGGATGCAAGTGTTCACAGAGAACCTCAACAACTGATAACTGTTTCTTTCCCTGTTATGGCAGTGAATGAGTTGGGGTGGGACTGAGGGAGTCACATGGTAATCCTCAGAAAGGAAACTGACAATGCTTCTGAAAGGGAGAGGGGGATTGGGGCAGGGAGTGTCTATTGACCCTGACCCCTGCAGCTCCCTTCCTCCCTTTACTTCCCACAAGTTCACAATCAAATGCTTAAAAGTTTAGATCCTATGGAGAATGCCATCAAATATAGTAGTTTCCTAGGTCTGTCATAATAAACAGCCACAACTGGGTGGCTTAAAACAACAGACATGCTGGAAGCTGGAGGTCCTCCATCAAGGTGCCCTGTGGCACTTTGGGGGGAAAACCCATCTCTCCCCTCTTCTGACTTTCAGTGGTGCCAGGGACTGTATACTGGCTATGTCTTAGGTTAGTCTCCACATGTTGGCTGCTCTATGTTGACTTCCTCTGCATGTCTTTCTAGGGTACTAGTAATGGCATATAGGGTTTTCTGACTTAATCTAGGCTATTCTTCCTATACCAAGAGGCTGGATTTTAATTACCCACAGAAAGCCTCCTCCCCAAAAAGCAATTATACATTTCAATGGTCAGAGTTTGTTAAATTTAGGCAACTGTTATTCAGCTCCCTAGACTATGTTACAGGTGACATGCCCAGACATGTTTGCCCGGTCCTCAACCATGTGCTAAGCACTTCCGGCTGTTTCTTCACACTGTACCATGGTCTTATGTTGCAGAGGGAGGATGTTTTGAGTGCCACAGCCTGCTAAAGCCAAACGTTCTCCTTATTCAATAGTTAGCAGCCCTTTACTAAAATTTACTGTTTCAGCCTTCCAGCCCAAGATTGGAAGAGGGACTCCTTCATGGTGTCATCCCCTTTGTGAGACTTCCTTGAAGGTAACATGATGTTCCTGTTGCTAGACCACTAAGGAACCTTGAACTGCCTCTGTGAAGCACTCTGATCTAATATTTACATTTTCCAGAATTGCCTTGTGGCAAATTTAAAAGTAAGCTCATAATCACAAACACATGGTGCTGGACCTTGACACACTGTGGCCAATGGGGTTGAAAACAGCCATTCCCAGCCCCGAGGCACCCATCATCTTGTTTGCTTGCATAATCTATGAATAGTCCTGAAGTTCTAAGCTCTTGTGGAGTTCACCTAGGTGCTAGAGAGACAATACAATGTGTCTGAGAGGCAGGATCCACATAGAGAGTCTTAACAAATGCCAGTTTCCTTCCCTCTATCTACTCTTAGGCCATTTGTTTTCCATGTCTTGGGGACTGCCCTTCTTTAGATGATCCCTACACAACTCCTAACCCATTGATTCCAGCAGTAAACACCACCTAGAATTTCTAGAAACTTGGGGCTATTTAGTAAATCCCTTCCATGCCATCTGTCCTCCTGCTCCTCATAGGCACCGATCCTTTCTTCTCTGTTTGTCATTCCTAAGAGCATTGGAAGTGACATCTGGCATAGGAATGGCTGTTAGGCCTTACTCATCACTTTCTTTGTTTCCTTTGTTGCTTTTGTTATTATGCAATGCTAGAGATTGAGCCTAGGATATTATGCAAATTGATCTGCATAGAGCGGGGTCCTCATCCTTGGCCTTTCTTATATTCTCTGTACCTTAGTGCTTGCTTCTTGAGAGTCTTATTGATCATAGAACAAATAATTGATAATAATTGAAAAATAAGGCATCTTTTATGCCTTATGATTCATCTTAGTATTTGCCGCTCTTCTCAATGGATCTCTACATAGATTATAATTACATCCATAAAACTTACCACGCTCAGTGTAATATAATGCTTTACAAAGTTTTATATTGATCATATGTATTTAATTCTACAATACTGTTAACATAACAAAAAGAATCCTGCCCGAACATATTAGGAAATACTCCTTTTTCTGTTTTCTTATCTCTACCCCAGGATCTGAGAAACCACTTACTGACTTCATGTCTAGAGTTCTCCCACTCTGAACATTTCTTCTAAAGGGCTCATATAGAAAATGATCTTCTGAGCCCAAGGGAAGAAGCTTGAATTTTACTTAGAAGGGGGAATAAAAGAATTATAAGAGACAGAGGGAGGAAACTGAAAGGGAGGAGGGAGAAAAGAGAAGGGAGGAGGGAGGAGGAAGGAAATGGGGGGTTCAGGATTAGGTGTGGGGAATGACCGAAGAGATGGCTAGATGGCCAAGAAAATGTATGGAAATCTGCAACTGATGGGGGTGAGAAGGTTGGGAAGGGGCATCTCTAGGGTCAGACAGAGACATGGGATAAGGAAGGTGACCAAGTATCAATGGGGTGAACCTTAGCAGTGACTCACTACATTGGTGATATGGAACCTAAAGAAGCCACCTCCAGGAGTCCCAGGAGCCAGGCAGGAGCCCCAGTGGAGCAATAGAGACACCAACTCACTCATAAAACTTTCAATCTCAAATTTACCCTGTCTACAAGAAATATAGGCATCGCGAGGATGGAGCAGAGACAGAGGGAATGGCCAACTAATAACCAGCCCAACCTGAGACCCATCCCATGGGCAAGCACCAATCGCTAACACGATTAATGATATTCTGCTATGATTCCAGACAGGAGCATGTTGTCCTCTGAGAGGCTCCACCCACAGCTGACTCAGACAGATACAGACACCCATAGCCAAACAGTAGATGGAACTTGGAGACTCCTGTGGAAGACTAGGAGACTAGGAGACTAGGGGGATGGATTGCAGACTTCGAAGATGAAAGGAACTCCTTAGGAAGACCAACAGAGTCATCTAACCTGGACCCTATGAGCTCTGAACCACTAACCAAAGAACATCAACAGGCTGAACCTAGGCCTTTCTCTTAGGGTTTTACTGCTATGAACAGACACCATGACCCAGGCAACTCTTATAAGGACAACATTTAATTGGGGCTGGCTTACAGACCCAGAGGTTCATTGTTGTTGACTGCAACAAACTTCTTTCTCCTGTGCTGCTTCCACTCCCTGTTAGGAGCTTTCCTCAGCAAATATCCCATGGCTCTGGCATCTCAAATATATTGGGGTCTCTGAGGCAACTTTGATGTTATAGCTTCTTGTTTTAATGTCTGGGATCCACACATGATCTTCTGGATTCCTTCAAAGGGCAGGCGTCACTTCTCCAGCTTTGCTCTCTGTAGCACTCTAAGCTCAGGTTGATCCACTCCACTGCTGCAGCTGTTCTTGGCGATCATCCCATGGTACTGGCATCTTCAATATACTGGGATCTTCTGCTGCAACTAGACTTCACCAGTAGCCTTTCATAGGCGCTCTTCATGGTGCTAAGCCTCAAATCCTTTTCATGACCCCTTCAGTCCTAGGCTGCCATCAACTGCAACTGAGGCTGAACCTTCACCAATGGCCTTCCATGGCCTCTCACAGTACCAAGCCTCAGCTGCTCTTCATGATCCCTTCATGCCTTCAAAACCAGTACCTTCATGATTCTTACACATTACCACGTACATCTGCAGCATGAGGTACAACCTTGGCTATCTCTGGAACACAGCTTCTTTGTGTTCTCAGAAAACACTTCCCAGATGATTTCACCTCAGTGAAATCATCTCTTCTTAATCACCACTAATTTTTTAGCTCTGCTAAACAGCATCAATTGTCCCAGAAGTCCCTTCCCTTTTTGACTCTACAGCCAGAGACACATGGCCAAAGCTGCTGAGTTCTGCTGCTTGCAGGAGTTGGAGCATGGCCCCTTTATTCTATTACATTATTACTAGTTTTCTTTTTCTACTCCTTCACTGCCTAAACTTGGCTGTCCTGGATCTTGCTCTGTAGATTGATCTTGATCTCAGAGATCTGCACGCCTATCTCCTCAGATTAAAGGTTTGTACCACTATGGCTGGATTTAAGCTTTCTTCACCTAGACCTTTTTCTGTTCCAGGCTGGCCTTGAGCTCAGAAATCTGCTTTTATCTCCTGGGGTTAAAGGTGTATACCACCATGCCTGGATTTAAATTTAGCTGAGTAGAATCTTGCCTCAAAGTCCCATGCCCTTAATCTGCTATCTTGTAGAACACAGAATTTGGCTCCATTTCACTTCCTGATGCCCCTTTAATACTCAAACCATATATTTTATATTTTTCCTTCTTAAGCTTGCTTTGTTCTTCATGATACTTAACCAGAGAACAAAGTCTATGATGGCAATTTCTGAGAATTTCTTTGCCAATGCAATTAATCTGAATCTCTTAACCTTAGTCTCAGGCAGACTCTTCAGACAAAGGCAAAAAGTGGTCACATTCTTCAACAAAATACTACAAAAAAAGTCCCTAGGTCACACATTGAAATTTTCTCCTCTGAAACCTCTTGGGGGTAGGTCTGCACAGTTCAACACACACAGCAACAAATTCTTCCATATTCCTACTAGAATGGCTCATTAAGCTCCACTTAAAACATTCCATGGCTTTCCAAATCCAAGTCTCCAAATCCACATTCTTCCAAACATAAGTATGGTCAGGCCCATCACAACAATACCTCACTCCTGGTACCAACTTCTATCTTAGTTAGGGTTTTACTGCTGTGAACAGACACCATGACCAGGACAACTCTTACAAAAACAGCATTTAATTGGGGCTGGCTTACTGGCTCAGAAGTTCAGTCCATTATCATCAAGGTGGGAACATGGCAACATCCTGGCAGGCATGGTGCAGGAAGAGCTGAAGTTCTACATCTTTATCTAAAGGCTGCTAGCAGAATATTGATATCCAGGAAGCTATGATGACAGTCTTAAAGCCCACACCCACAGTGACATACCTACTCCAACAAGGCCACACCTCCTAATAGTGCCACTCCCTGGGTTGAGCATATACAAACCATCACAGCCTCCCTGTTCATATGTAGCAGATGTGCAGCTTGGCCTTCATGTGGGTCCCAAACAATTGGAACAGAGGCTATCACAAAAGCTGTTGCCTGTACCTAGGATGTGTTCTAGCTGGCTGCTTTGTCTGGCCTCAGTGTGAGAGGAAGCAGGTAGCCTTGCAGAGACTTGACGTGCCAGGGTGAAGAGATACCCAGGGGGAGCCCTATAGGCTCGGAGGAGAAGGGGAGGAGGGTGGAGAAGGATTGTGGGAGCTGGTGGCCAGAGGGGCACAGTGAGTGGGATGTGTCGTGAACAAGTGAAAAATGAAATTAAATAAAATAAAAAACAAAAGAAAGAAAATTGGTTTTTTGCATGTGCCTTGTTTTATTAAATGTGATATATTCAAGGTCTAGCCACATTGTTGTATACATTAATGCTTTATTGTTTTAATTATAGATAATAGTCCACACAATTAATTTACCTATTTATCATGGGTATTTTAGTTGTTTTATGTTCATATATAAACATATAAACATATATATGTATAGTTTCTCTCTACATAATATGTTATACATAATATGATATATTATATATACATATATATAGGTATACACTGGGAATATACCTAGAAGTAAACTTTCCGGAACATACATAGTGTATTAAGATGGACCCTCGCATTTAGAGATAACTGAATGATGTGTGCTCTGATCTAATCAATGGGTTAATGTGCTCTCAGGTTTATACCTTGATGGCATTATTGGGAGGTTGTGGGCACTCTAGAAGGTGGGGCTTGCTAGAAGGTTGGAGGAAATGATCATGAGGCATCGTTTCGAATGATATCCTTGTCCACCATGAGAGAAGAAGTTTTACTCTACCAGAGCCTATTCCAAGGTGGTTTAAGGCACCCCAGGCACCTCTGAATCCATGAGCCAAAATAAATCTTTCCTCCTTTAAATCACTTCTCACGAGTATTTGCCATAGTGAAAATGAGCTAATAAAATGCCGATTCTCCACCTAACAGTTCCCTGTCAAATGCTTGTCAAACCATTCCCCAGACTAACTTTTCTTTGTCCCCACCAGAGAAATATCCAGTTTCCAATTTCTCCCCATCTTCAGCAACACGTGTATTACTATTTTTGTTAGTTTTCTAAATGACCATTGTCTCTGTGAAAAGTCAATTGACAAGGGGTCCTTTCCTGGATTGTCAGGCTTACTCCATTGACTGGGAATCTGTTTAATGGTGTATACTATCTTAACTACTTTGGCTTTTGACTGACCTTGAGATCTGTCCTCCAGTTTTGCTTATATTAAAGTAACTTTGCTCATTTGGTTCTTTGAAATTCCCACTTAGGCTTTCGAAGCAACTGTGGATGTCTGTCTCCAATAAATTTCTAGACTGGTTTAGGGAGGGTTGCTATTTTAATATTTAGTCTTTTTTTGTGACTTTTAGATTGATTCATTTTATTTTATGTGTGTGAGTATTTTTTGTCTGCATGTGTATACAATGCCCTTGGAGGCTAGAAGAGGACATTGAGTACCTTGTGGAACTGGAGTTAGATTGTAAGCCACCATCAGGGTGGTGGGAACTTAACCCAGGTCCTCTATAAGAGTACAAAGTACTCTTAACCACCAAGCCATCTCTGCAGCTCCTTAATATTTACTCTTTCAATCCATGAAAATAGAATATAATCCATTTCTTAGCATTTTCAAAATTATGACTTGTAGTTTTTTTTAGTACAACTGTGTAGTTTGTTAAATTTATTCCTTAAGTATTTTATTCTTCCAGTTGTTATTATAAAGAAAAATTTTCTTTTAATTGTTGGAGATTTCATTGCCAGCGCACAGAAATATAATGGAGTGATAGTCTGCAAATTTGCTAGGATTTTTATTAGTTTTTTTGTGTGTGTTTGTGTGTTTGTGTGTGTGTGTGTGTGTGTGTGTGTGTGTGTATGTAAAGTTTTCCTATCTAAAATACCATATCATCTACAAGAAGAAATACTTTTACTTCCTCTTCATCAGTCTGAATATGCTTGCTAAATTGTTCTAAGTAAGAATTCTAGTGTACTGAATAGGAATGGTGACTGGGCATCACCCTTTGGTTCTTTAAGAACTCATTCAGCATTCTGTCATCTTATAAAACATTAGCTGTTCATTTTCATGGATGCTTTTTATTATGCTCAAAATATTCTCTTCACTCCTAGACTGTTGAGTATATTTTTAATTTACAGTGAAATATTGTTATTATTGAATACTTTTCTATGAACATTGAAATGATCTTCTCCTTTATTCTATGAATTTTCTCACGTTAAATTGACCTTGCACCTCTGAGGTGGCTCTCATTTGGCTGTGATACATAGAATCCTGTTTATATATTGTTAGTATAAGTTGTTGACTAATTTATCTCCTTTAATGAATAAACAGGATCAAATTGCTTTCACAACAGTAGAAAGACAATATACCTTTTGGGTCATGCAACTTCTTAATCTTTGGAGAGAGTTGTTCTCTTTTTAGCATAGTATCACTTTTTCATTTAACCATATGGAAATGCTTTTACTGATGTATGAAAGTCTTTCCAACTGCCAAAGTCAATGCATACTTTAGCCCTTTCTTTCTTGGCTTTCTGTAGCATTCTACAGTTTACCACTTCCTTCCTCTTTGAAACTTTCAAATCTCTCGTTGTCTTTTTATCTTTTTTATTATAGCATGTTGGTCTCCTTTGAGGATACTTCTTTTCCATACTGTCAAATACTGGTGGCCCTTAACACTCTGACTTTGACTCACTTCACATATTAAATTCAGTCTAGGGAATGTCACAGTCTCGCAGATTTTATTTCTACCTGTATGCTAATGAATGTTGGGTTGTTAACGTTTTTATGTCCACCCAGTTGTATCCAGCCACCTCTGGAACATCTTTTTTTTCTTTTATTGAAAATAGATTTTTTTCCATACAACATATTCTGGTGATGGTTCCCCTCCCCCTACTTCTCCTAGCTTCTCCCCACCCCCTCTAAGGAATAATAATAAATATAACAATATAATATAATAATACAAACTCAAACTGGTTGGAATAGAACAAATCAACCAAACAATAAAAATAGCCAAAGAAACAGCACAAAACCACATATAGCTATGTACAGAGGCACACACATACTTGCACACATAGGAATGCTATAAAAACACAAGCCTGAAAACCATTATGTATGTGTATGTGTGTACACACACACACACACACACACACACACACACACACTCATACAAAACCTGTAAGTTTAAAAACAAAAGCGAGAAAAGCCCCAAGTTAACATTATGAGACAAAATCTGCAAATATGTTAGGTGAGTTCATTTCCTGTTGGCCATCATGACTGCTGGTCATGAGGCCTATCCTTAGGAGGAGTTGGTTTCTCTGGTTAGACTGCCTTGACTCTAAGACTCTATCTGTTGTGGAACGGTGTGTCTCTGCACGTGCTGCCACAGTCTCTTGTGGCTCACATGTTCACTAGCCCTGCTGCATCTGAAGGCCGACCCCTTGGTGACCTCCATCCACTCGGGGGTGGGTGTGGGGGTGGGTGGAGTCTTACACTCTCTCCATCTCCTTCTCTGCAGGGTTCTCTGAGCTCCAAGGGGAAGGATTTGAGGAGACATACCCTTTAGGGCTGAGTCTTCCCAGTTCTCTGTATTGTCTAGCTGTGGGTATCTACATTTGTTTCCATCCCTGGCAGTTGGAAGCTTCTCTGATGAAGGCTGAGCAAAGCTCCGATCTATGAGCATAGCAGAATATCATCAGGAGGCACTTTATTGCTCCTTTTACTTAATATTTGCTGCACCCCCCCCCAGATCTCTTGCCTATATAGTGTCAGATTCTTGGCCATCCAAGCGGTACCATAGATAGGTTTCATCTTGTGGAGTGGGCCTTAAATCAAATCAGATATTTGTTGGCTACTCCCAAAAGCTTTGCGCATCTACTGCACTAGCTGGGTTTGTGTTTAATTTTCTTCTCTGGTAGAGTATAGAGGACCTTGTGATAGCATGGATATTAATTTGTGAGGGTGAAGGCTCTATGTAGGCACCATCTCTACTTCTGTGTATTCAATGACTTGTATGGCTGTTGACTTCAGCAATAGGGTTATTGTGGAGAGCCATCACTAGCCTTGACAATAGCCTAGGTGGTTTCCTGAACAGCTTGATTTAAAAATTCCACAGGCTTCTTAATATGAAATGTCAAAGCAACATGATGACGCTTCCTATCCTGCCTAGTCTCTTTGTCCAGCTTGGAAGAGATCAGAAACCAGAAAAAAAATTAAGCAGTTTCCAATAAGAGGTTAAAGGCAGTTGAGTGCTCTGTCTCTTCATTAGAAAGAAATGCAGGCAGATTAGACACAAATGGCTGATTGAGGAAAAACTGAGACACAGAGGCAGAGCTCAGGGCCTTAGTGCTTAGCTCCTTAGATGGCCGGACTGTACCAAGGGATGACAGATCTCACATGTACCAGGGAGCATGTGGTTTGGTGTCTCTGGTGGGAGATGGCAGGTGTCTAGGTGGAGTGCTTTGAATGTCACACGGAATATTTGACACTGTGCGTGCAAGAGAATCTCACTATGACTGTTAATCCAGGTGGTGGCAGGATTCAATCCACATCGTAAGAATTCTTAAGAAGTCCTATGCATCTACACTTTGTATGGCTTTTTTTTCCTTCTGTTTTTAAAAGCATTTACTGGGTGAGTAATATTCCATTGTAAAAATGTACTGCATTTTCTTTATTCTTTTGTGCAGGAACACCTAGGGTGTTTCCAATTGATGGCTGTTATGAATAGATAGCAGCAAACACGCTTGAGCAAGTGTGTCTGTGGTAGAATGAAGCATGTGTTGGTTACACACCCAAGATGCCCAAGCTGGGATCTTGAAGTAGATATATGTCCATATTCCTGATGCATCACCACACTGATTCTCACACTGCCTGTATAAGCTGCAGTCCCAGCGTCAATGGATGAGTGTTCCCCTTAGTGTTCTATCATGACAGCATGAGCCATCATTTGTGTTATTGATCTTAGCCATTCTGATGGATGTAAGATGAAATTGCAAAGTAGTTTTGATTTTCATTCCCCTGATGACCAAAGATATTGAACATCTCTTTAAACATTTCTCAGCCATTCTGAGTTTTCTCTATTGAGAATTATGTTTAGATCTGTACCCTAGTTTTCAATTGGGTTGTTTGTTTTCTTGATACCAAAGGCTATTTTTTTGTTTAGTTATTTACATATTTTGGTTTTTAGCCCTCTATCAGATGTAAATGGATAAAATAGAAAAAGTCATCCAGATTGAGGTAACACAGAACAAGAGAACCAAGTCTGATCAGTGCCTTGCTCAGCCATCACCAGAGAAGCATCCTCCTACAACTGATGGAAACAAACACAGAGACTCACAGCCACACAGTACACAGAGAATGCGGCACTGTGGAACACTCAGCTCTAAAAGGGATATTTCTTAAATCCCTCCCCTCAAGGCTGAGGAAGCACTGCTGAAGAGGAGAAAAGGTGTCTTTCGGCTGTGAGGGGTTTGTAGAGTCTGGAAGAAGCTGTTACCACCTCCTTACAGGACGTTGTAAGCCATGAATCATGGGGGCTGAGAACGGAATTCCAGTCCTCTTCAAGTTCAGCTAGCACGCTTAAGGCAGCTTTCCATCTCCCCACTTTTTATTAATTTTCTTCTTTGATAATTTCATATGTATATAATGCAAATCCTAACACCAGAGAGGCAGACACAGGAGGATTGTGATTTTAAAGTCAGCCTATGTTACACAATGAGTAAAAGGCTAAAGCAGGGGTAACGCCCTATTTTTAAAGAGAAGTAGTTTCCCTCCAGCCTATGTCCCAGAGGCAGGAGGTAAAAATACACATTCATGAACAGCATCAATATATGTTTTTATAGTGTTTTTAACACCTACATAGACAAGGTATTAACGTTTTATAATGTATATTCATTTATCTATACAAAATAATTACAAAAATACCTAGAACCCATCCCACCCCACTTTGGGTGTCTGGTGAGGTGAGATCTCAGACAGTGGCTCTGACTGACCGGGAACTGAACAATTACCCTGTAATGGCCATGGCTGTGGCCAACTTCTTTAATAAAAGAAAATTCCACAGTATAAACAAACTGACAGACAGACAGACAGACAGATAACCCAGATTGTACTTGGGTATCTTAGAATCAGGGAAAGTTCAAAGGTCTTGGGAGTTCACTTATTCTCTGGGATGTGTACTTCTTATAAGTAAAAGATAACAAGCCGCTGCTGTGGTAGTTAAAGTAGTCTGTCTTTAACAGTGAGTGTAGGGCCAGCATGGTTTACATAGGTCATTTCAAGCCAGATAGTGCTATTTAGTGAGACCCTGTCTCAAAACAACAACACCAAAATCAATAGAGAATTGTCAGACACCAACTTGCCGAAGTTCAGCCTTCCCTATTAAAGGAGTGTCTTTTCCTTTGCTAGGGCACTGTACTTGCTGAAGCAAAAATGTGTGTCACTATGTCCCATAGGCTGGAGGAAAAAATATACATTAAACAAACAGGAAAAACAGACAAAAGAAAAACCCACTAACAGTCACACACCGCAGGTGTACAGATTGTCCCCCAGTCAGCCTCTCTGTGCCAACATCCTGTGAGGTCGCCGCATCTGGAAAGAACAGGGGAGAGAGAGGGAGGCTTCCTCAGGGCACAGAATTCAACATATTTTTAGACTTGTCATAATCTTGTCAGGGCCTCCTTGTCCTCAGACTGTCTTCTCTGGTGGGGAGCAATCTCTCCCGATTAGCTCTCACACATCCAGGGTAGATGCTCTCCTTTGCCACTTTGCCTAGGTGGCCTATGAACTTTGAAGGCAGCAACTGTGACAACCTGTCCTGTTCAGCAGAGAATAGAACCTCCCTTGGGACAGGATCTGCAAAGCATCTCTTGATTGATGTGATGTAAAGCACTAACTTTTGGAGAGTGGGAAGAAAATTCTAAAATTTCTATTTATGCTTATCTTTTAACCATAAATATAAAAGAAGCCAACATTTACTATTTCTTAAGGCCTAGATTAAAGAATTATATACATATAAAATATAAAAATATAATATTAAATTATAATATAAATTATAAAATGAAAAAAGTCTTGGTGTGACTATTTTTGATTTTTTTTTTTTGCTGGGTTGATTAAAAATATTTGGGGATCTTAGCTTCAGAGATGAGTTGATGATTATTGCTTGAAAAAAACAGTAACTCAAAAGAGTTTAACATTAAATAAGGTAACCTAATTCACAAGAAAAATATAGGGTATTATTTGTTTTAACCAATAAACAAATACACATACTATGCCCAACTTATATGTTAAAGCTCACATACAGGGTTCTGAGAGTTATTTTGGCTCATGAAGATCATTCCCCATTCATGGATGGAGAAGGATTTTGAGGAAGCAGAAACTAATGTTCTCAGCATAATATGACTAAGGAGGCAGGCTACAGGAGCTGGGCACTCCCTGCCTTCTGGCAATGAAATTGGACAACATTTTTTTTTTCTGAAGGATATCTTGACAAATGTATCAAGACTTTTAAAAAGAACAGAGCCTTGCAAAAACAGATCTATGAATATTTAGGCTCTCTCTCTCTCTCTCTCTCTCTCTCTCTCTCTCTCTCTCTGTGTGTGTGTGTGTGTGTGTGTGTGTGTGTGTGTCTATAAACCCCACAACACAGTCTATTACTGTCATTCTTGAAACAGATCTAGAAGGGCCTAGAGACACTGGCAAGGAGAAAAAAAAAAACCAACAGAAAACAAAAACCAAAAAAATACTGAATGAAAACTTCTGTCCCAGCAAAGCCTTCTTTGAAGTTTAAAGATTTATGTAGCCATTTACCCAGAAGAATGATTATCACGTTATATCTAATACTAACAGTCATATTCAACCCTAGTGCCCAGCCATATTTAACTCTTGATACATGTTTTATAACAAGTCAGTGTAGCACGAGACAACCATTAAACTTGATACGCAAACACAGATTTAATTACATTGAAAGTCAGTCCTGCAAAATTAGAATGGATTATGCAGAGTGATTCTATCAATATGAGGCCACACAGGAAAAGCATGCTTGGAGAAGGCAGGACTGCAGAAGAGCACACCCACTCTAATCCCAGCACTCAGGAGCCTGAGTCAGGTGGATCTTTGATTTGGAGGCTAGCGTGGTCTACAGAGTGAGTCCTGGGACAGCCAGGACTACACAGAGAAGCCCTGTCTTGAGACTTGGGGAGAGAGAGAGAGAGAGAGAGAGAGAGAGAGAGAGAGAGAGAGAGAGAGAGAGACTCAAGTGTAGATTTTTGTGACCACCACACCAATTAAAACGAGTAGTTATCACCTTAAAACTCTGCCTTGTGCTGCCAGTTGGAGTCCCGTGGCCCCCTGTCCCTTGCCTGCACCTGTGTTTAGGAGTTTCCTGCTGTCATATATTCTCTTTCCATAGTGCTACTTAAATGTCGTCACCCAATGCTGCTGAGCTTCGTCCTCAGGCCTCGTTGTTGTTAGTTTATTCTCTTTAAGAACTCAAGGTGCTAATTTCCACTTATCAGTGAGTGCATACCATGTGTGTTCTTTTGTGACTGGGTTACCACACTCAGGATATTTTCTAGTTCCATCCATTTGCCTGTGAATTTCATTGCAGTCATTGTTTTTAATAGCTGAGTAGTATTCCATTGTGTAAACGAACCACATTTCCTGTATCCATTCCTCTGCCGAAGGACATCTGGGTTCTTTCCAGGTTCTGGCTATTATAAATAAGGCTGCTATGAGCATGTGTCCTTGTTATATGTTGGAGCATCTTTTGAGTATATGCCCAGGAGTGGTATAGCTGGATCCTCAGGTAATACTATGTCCAATTTTCTGAGGAACTGCCAGATTGATTTCCAAAGTGTACCATTGCAATCCCACAACAGCGGAGGAGTGTTCCTCTTTCTCCATATCCTGTCCAGCACCTGCTGTCACCTGAGTAAAAACTTAGCTGTTCTGACTGGTATAAGGTGGAATCAGGGTTGTTTTGATTTGCATTTCCCTGATGACTAAGGATAGTAAACATTTCTTTAGGTGCTTCTTGGCCATTCAATATTCCTCAGTTGAGTATTCTTTGTTTAGTTCTGTACCCCATTTTTAAAAACTCAGAATACTCAAAATACAATTCACAGACCACATGAAGCTCAAGAAGAAGGAATACCAAAGTATGGATGCTTTGGTCCTTCTTAGAAGGGGAAACAAAATACTCACACTCACGGGAAGAAATACAGAGACAAAGTGTTGAACAGAGACTGAAGGAAAGGCCATCCAGAGACTGCCCCACATGGGGATCAATCCCATATACAGTCACCAAACCCAGACACTATTGTGGATGCCAAGAAGTGCTTGCTGTAAGGAGCCTGGTATAGCTGTCCCCTGAGAGGCTCTGCCAGAGCCTGACAAGTACAGAGGTGGATGCTCACAGCCAACCATTGGACTGAGCACAGGATCCCCAATGGAGGAGTTAGAGAAAGGACAGAAGGAAATGAAGGGGTTTGCATCCCCATAGGAAGAACAACAGTATCAACCAACTAGACCCCCAGAGCTACCAGGGACTAAACCACCGACCAAAGAGTACACATGGAGGGACCCATGGCTCCAACTGCATGTGTAGGAGAGGATGGCCTTGTCAGGCATCAACAGCAGGAGAGGCCCTTGGTCCTGTGAAGTCTTGATGCCCCAGTGTAGGGGAAAATGCTAGGGTGGGTAGGTGGGAGTGGGTGGGTAGGTGGGGGAACACCCTCATAGAAGCAGAGGGAGGACTATGGGATAGGGAGTTTCAGGGGGGCCGGGGAAAGGGGATAACATTTGAAATGTTAATAAAAGAAAATATCCAATTATAAAAAAAAGAACTCAAGGTATTTTCTCTCAAGAGAACCATGATCAGAACTCCTATCATGTCTGTATACAGGTTTTTCCATGAACACAGGATGTACTAGTTAAGAGGACTTTTATGTTGGGTGAACCTATCAAACCCTTACATTCCCATCAGCAATATATATAGGAGAGAGACAGTGATATTGGATTCTTGTCAGCACTTGCTATAGTTAGCTTTAGGAGTGATTTCATATTAGTGACTCAAATGGAAACACAGCAACCACAGCGTGTTTTGTTTTTCTTCCTAATTAGCATCTCATATACTCATCTGCCATCCATGCATCCTCTAGGATGAAGTGCTAATTCATAGTGTAGGTACATTTCTTCCTCGAGTTCTGAATGTTCTTTATGTGCAGACAGAAACGCTTGCTTAGATATGATTAACAAGAGTCCCCGCTCTTTACCTTTTTCTTCTCTCTTAAGAGAATTTTTCATAGAGCAATTAATTTAGTTTGGGTTAACTTTTTATTCTCACAAATACTGTATTTTTATTCCCGTATCAACAGTCTTCTCATAACAGCCCGTTTGGAGTTAATGTTTATATGATGCGATGGTAAATGGATCCTTGCATTTGCATAGAGACATCTTATTCCTACAACATAAATTTTTGAAAGCACATTAAGCTGCCTTTGAGTTTTAAAAGAAGTCAAGTGGTCATTCACATGTAAGTGTACTTCTGGACTATGGTTTCTGTGTTTATAGACTTTCTAATATAGTACTGTCTGAGTATTTTACAGTACACTATGAAATCATAAAGGTGACTCCTCTAATCTTATTCTCTCTCAGTTTTCTTTTGGTTATCTCTGTTGCTTTTACAAATAGACCTTAGAAACAGTTTCTTAATAAAAAAAACTTTAGAGATGTTTCACTGTAAAACCCTTAGTTATCAATAATTATATACAAATTTATCGATTACATTTTAGCCTAGTGGTCGCATATACACATAACCCCAGAACTCAGGTGGCAGAGCTTGGGATATCACTCGTTTGAGGTTAGCCTGAGCTACAGAGGGAGCTTCAGGCTATCAGGAGATAGATTGCACAGCCCTATTTTAAAACAAAAAATTTTAAGAAGTTAGTGTTAGCTAGGCAGTGGTGACACTTGTCTTTAATCCCAGCACCCAGGAGGCTGAGGCAGAATGATCGCTGAGTTCAGTCTGGTCCACAGGGTGAGTTCCAGGATAGCCATGGCTACATGGAGAAACCATGTCTTGAAAAAAACAACAGTAGCAGCAGCAACAACAACAACAACAACCAAAAAAGCAAAAACAAAAACCAAAAAAGAAAACAAAACTAGCATCTTAGCTGGACTGAGTTTTTCTATCCACGAATATTATATCTCCCTCCATTTGCAGTGACTTCAGGAAAAGTTTGTGGCTGCTTTCTTTCTGTTTATTTCCTCCTTTGGAGGTCTCCTGTTGATGAAGTCCTTTCTGCAAGTAGTAAGGGAGGCTGATCAAGCAAACAGTGGGACTGACTTCAGATTGGAGAGGCCTAGCCCTGTCATCTAGGGGCGGCCACAGCTGCTGGTGGGCTGAGGAAAGCTAGTGACAAATGTGGTCTGTGGACAGTATGGGGAGCTGTGTCTGATGCTAAGGACCATAGAGGAGCAGCGCAAAGGGAAAAGTGGGAACTCCCTAGCGTTTGAAGGACATCACTTGTTGACTCTGGTAGCATCAGCACATCAGGGGGGAATCAAGCAGTAGGTTCCTAACTCCTGAGATTAAAACTGGTAGACCTAGTTTTATAGGAGTGGATATCATCAGCCACAGCCTTAGACTGGGTAATAATTGCTTCAGATATGCCAGCAGAAATACACATGGAGGAGAATTCCACAGAAATCCAAATCTAAGTTCAGCATTTACTGGGAGCTTAAGCTGGTTACATGAAAGTGTGGAATAGTTTGGAGTGTGGACTGTGTGGACTGTGGCCTCTGATGTTCTCTTCACAGAAGTCCTGCATTAGCCTGAGAAGTGGCACCGTAGAGTGTCTGCAGGTGGAATCCAGGCGGCCCCAGCTCTGAGCAGAGGATCAAAGGGTCCTGAGCAGGTGAGGTATTGCTCATTGGTTCATTTACTTACTCATTTACTACATGAAAGGCCGTCTCACTATTTATTGCTACAGTCTGCGTGAGGAATGAGCCAAACATTATGCTAACACATGCGTGAACACACTCACCCATTCACACGTACACATGTGCTCATGTACACACACATGGGTGATTGCGCAGGAGGAATGGTAAGCTTTGGTTGTTTGCCAGATGGGAAAGCCACAGTGAGGCTGAGCCTTGGGCACTGGGAGCCCCAGGGATCGGTTCACAAGGTAGCTGCTGACATCAAAGAGGAGCCGATTTGTTTTAGAACCTGAGGACTTGTGGCGTCAGAAAATAGTGGTTGATGCTTTACCTTAGAATGAGCAGAAAAGACAGCGGAAAGGTGACCTTAGAAGAGCTAAGCACAGCACGGGACGAACAAAGGGAGGGCCTAGCTAAAAAGCAAATTAGTTTGTAAGGTAGTGGAGTGGGATTACATTGTTCCAACCGAAGAGCAGTCTCCCACATTCTTTCCGATATCTAAGAGCGAAAGGACAGTTAGTTTGCTGCGCTTGCGCTTGCGTATTACCCACCTTTATCAGAAACCATCCCTCTTTGTGTATTGATTTCTAGCCAACTATTAACTAGATATGACCTTAAAGTTTTGATAATGCCTGGGGCATTCACCAAGTAGAGGGAAGCCAGCTGATTTATGAAAAAAGCAGATATTTGTGGACTTACAGGACCCTCTAGCCTTAGGCGACTAATTTCACATCTAGGTGGCATGTGGAATTACAAACGGTTCAACGGGTCCCCAAGTGTCAGCTGGCGCTGACCCCCTGGAAGCGAGAGATGGTCTAAATGTAACTGAGAATAACTTCAAAACGATGATACTTGCCACCTGCTTTGGAAGGTTAAAATTCACCTTCCCATAATAAAATTACTACTACTAATGACACTTAGCTGTGTGTTCTTTGCACTTGACCAAAAGTATCCATTATTGTGACTATGTTTACCCTGTATAACAGTAAAAGTTAAGAAAAACACTTACTATCTTCAAGATAATAACATTATTATGCTGTAAAATCTGCATAAGAATAATAATGTATTTTCAATACTACATACAGTACATATCTTATATATTTACATATTTTATACAATACTAAGATATTAAACACCAAATTTATATATCAAAATTAGTTATTTGTGATTGTAGTTCCAGATCGGAGGTTAGGGATGACTCAGAGATATGTAATATACAACTGTGAGATTGCCTTGGTAATAAATAAGATGAAAGTTACACTGAGAAAGTAACATGATGAGGCGTGAGGACTAGGCTTATCTGTGGGTATAAGGACAAATACTTAGACTATAATTAGCGATCGTACTGACTTAAAAAATTGGTAGTTGTAAACTGGGAGTGGTGACCTCACAGAAAAACCTTGTGTCAAAAAAAAAACCCAATAAACAAACAAACAACAAATAAATAAAGTTAAAGAAGAAAACTGGTAGATTTAGTTTTCCCTACGAAATCTATGGCCAGAGCTCCCACAGACTAAACCACCAACCAAAGAGTACACATGGAGGGACCCATAGTTTTAGCAGCATTTGTAGCAGAGGATGGCCTTGTTGGACATCAGTAGGAGGTGAGGCCCTTGGTCCTGTGAAGGCTCAATGCCCCAGTGTAAGAGAATGAATGCCAGGGCAGAGAAGGGGGAGTGGGTGGGTGGCTGAGCAGGGGCAGGGGAAAGGGGATAGGGGGTTTTCAGATGACAAACCAGAAAAGGGGCTAACATTTGAAATGTAAATAAAGAAAATATCTAATAAAAATAAAATAAAATAAAATAAAATAAAATAAAATAAAATAAAATAAAATAAAATAAAATAAAATAAAATAAAATAAAATGAATTTTAAAAAATCTGTGGCTTCATTACCCTGGGGTACTCGGCTAGGTTTCCAGTAGGCATGATTTCCCTCTTGTTGAGCAGGTCATAAGCTCAGTACCAGAGCTCTCGGTTGCTGCCAAAGTATGTGTGCCTCTCTCCACAGCACCTCACATTAGTGTGAAATCCTGGGGACGCTTGTGGTCCACAGTTCTCATAGCTGGGTAAGACTTCTGCCTGCGTCGTCCCTCCTTTGAAAGCTTGCAGGGACTACTCTTTAAACATGGTGGTCTTTACAGAAAACCCCAACCAGTCAAAATGCAGAGTTATGAAGACCAGTTTCAAATGACGCATTTACATTATTATAACCCCTAGGCCCACAGCTCAGGAATCATTGCAGAGGAGGAAAAAGGTTGTAAGAGCTAGAGGAAAGGGGAGCTTGCTGTGAGATTGTGTCTCCTAGTAATGTCAGAAGCTACACTGATAAAGTCTCACCAATGTACCTGCCTAAACCCAAGCTGAACAAGAAAACAGTAACTTGGATGGAATAAAATTCACCAGGTCTCGACCGTACAGCAGAACTACAGGCAGCCGAGGAACACTGAGAGTCAGAGAAAAATAATCATTCTCAGAGAAGAACACATCAATTGTTATCCAATTTGAAATGGTCCGCCCTGAAAAAAATGTATACAAATAGCATTATATAAACTGAGCAGAATGTACTTATATATGTAGGAATGCACATGCATGCAGGCACACATATGTATATAACAACAATTAATTTTGAAAGAGGGTGCAATTTTGAAAGAAAGCAAGGAGAGATATATGGGTGGGTTTGAAGGAAAGACAGGGAAGGAAATGCTGTAATTATCCCAATACATAAAAGAAAGAATTAAGTGCCATCTTTAAAGGTAGCTATGACCGATGACTATTTCCTTCTCGTCTAGATCTGTAGTCTAAGCAGGACCAGGAGGCCTGTTCAAATTGTCTGCTAGGGATGCAGAAGTCATTGCTAGCTGACGTCATGAAACGGTTCTGATCTCACATGGAAAGCTCTGGAGAAAGACTGAAGCTATTATTGTGCATTCTTCTTTATTTCAAATAAAACTGAGCAGAATGTCAAGACTGATTTCTGGAATTTTCTATTCATTCTCAAGCGTTCATAAAAAGCTATTTGGCTCTATAATATTTAGAAAAGTTTTTTAAAAAGAAAGTTTTTCTTTCTTTCTCTCTCTCTCTCTCTCTCTCTCTCTCTCTTTCTCTCTCTCTTTCTTTCTTCCTTTTTTTTTAGCTTGGCCTTTCAGTCCAAGCCAGTGGGGAAAAATGTGTCTGATTTCTTATTAATAATAGTATAGTGAGAAGCTGAAACTTTTATGTACGAGATTAAGTATTTTTTAAAACATTTTTCTATATAATGTATTATATGCTAATTATAAAACTCTTTGAAGAGTTCAGAACAGGCTGAACATGGAAAGAAAAAGCACCAAGAAGTCCAACCTTAAGAGAAAAGCAATGTTGAATTTTCATATCTTTAATCTGCATTTGTATGATGTTTACAAGGACTGGTATCTTGAAAATACCATTTTGAAACTTCCATTTTAAAACTCAGCAGCACACATTAAATATTTTCTCATACTAATAATTCTTCAGTAACAAATTCCTAGTGCCACTCTAACATAACATTGTTTAGAATAATAACAGTTTAAAGCCATTTGGTTTATCGGCTGTTTGTCTTTTTCTAGTTGCTGCTGTTATAATGTTTCAATAATCATCGTGATAAATAAATCTTTATACATACCCATTATCATCACCTTACAGGAGTAAAGGGTATAGGTTAAAGGTTATGCTTACAATGAACACTTTTGAAAGTATTTGCCAAACTGCCTTTCAGAAAAGTTGCCACAATTTATACTCCCACAGGAATACATAAATATATTTCCATAGTCATACTCATACCAGATGGTCGAATTTAAATAAATAATTTTATTATATTAAGATTAACTTATTTGTGTTGGTTTGATTGTTTTAGTTGTTCAAGTAAGATTTTATGCTATTTTATCCTACTAAAGCTATATGATACATGGAAACCTAAGGCCTCAGAGGCTGCAGTATGAACACTTTTTAACAACCTCCCATCTAAAACATGAAGGCAATCAACTATTAAGAAGAGAGAGTAGATTATGTCTGCACTAGCATTACAGATCTCTATCAAATCCTTCATTTACCATAAATAACACCCCTTTAAAGTGTTCTAAGCTCGTGGATGTGCTGGTAAAATATCTACCAGCCATTCACATAAATGAGAAGTCAAAGAAACCTTATGGACAGATTTGCCACATTCAACAACTTCTTGGCCATCCATTTAGAAGACCCTACCCAGAACGGCTGGGGACAACAGGTTAGATAGCCCATAGCTTGTGAAACAGGGCTCCTCATGTGCTTAGCAGTACAAAGAAGAAGTTAAACCACAGATAAAGCAAAGATGACTGCCATGCAAGTCTTTCTGGAACTACAAGGATGTTGGGCCCCAAGTAGCATTCTACTCATTTGAAATATTATTTTACACCATAAAATTCTAACATAACAAAATCATTGGGACAATGTTTTGGCTTATTCTGTTGGGATCTGATTTATTAGAGGTAGTTGACTAACTGAGGCTTCTGGAAATAATTTTGATTAAAATAGCCTGGGAAAGTTTAGAAGCAGACACTATTTGTCTTTTGTTATTTCAGAGCTCCAGAGCGTTAGACTAAAAGGTAAATGGATAGAATCAATAAAAAGTCTACTTTTAGGTGGCCAGAAGAAACAGTTGTACCAGAAAGTAGAAAGAACCTTTGTTCTAAGATGTCCCTGAAGACCAGTTAGGAATGCAGAGAAGCCATGGCCATCATCTTATGACCCAAAGTGTTTCTGTGGGTCACATGGACATAGGTCATAGTGGAAGGCTCCACCAATGGCTATGAACTAAGCAACCAAGAACAATGAGAAACTTCAACTTACTGTTCTTCAAATGGGTTATTTGCTTTTGAAAACCAGTCAAATATGACTCACAGGAGTGAGACAACATCAGCTTGGGTTAGGCTGGAATGTTAGGTTAGATTATTCTTAAATATCATGGAATTTCGTATAGGAATAGCTCTGGGAGTTTCATGGTTATTCAAGGTAGCCTTCCTCAAAACAGTGACAATGTATCCAGTTGACTATAACTTGTACCTGGAGTCCTGAACATAGAGCTCTCAGTCTTCATAACAAGGGAAGGAATAACACAGAAGATGTCTGTCCTGGTTTTCTATCTGTTGCTGTGACAAATAACATGCCCAAGAGTAACTTGAGGAGGAAAGGTTTTCATCTGTGTTGTAGGTTACAGTCCACTGTTGACAAAAGCCAAGGCAGAAACTGAAGGCAGGAATCCCAAGCAACCCCATGGAGGAATTGCTGCTCATGGGCTTGTTTCCAGGCTCACAATCTTGAGTAGCCCAAGCCCACCTCTGTAAAGGTTGTTCTGCCTGCAGTGGCCTGGCCCCTCTTACTCCATGTAGCAGTCAAGAAAATGCCCCATAGACATAATCTACCGATATGTCTGATGGAGGTAGTCTTCAATTCAATCTCTCTTCCCAGGTGTGTCAAGGTGTCGACCAAAATTAGCTATCAACGCTCACACCTACTTTTCTTTGTTTTTCTCGATGTCAAATCTACTTGTTATCTACTTGACTAGATGGCCGGGTCTTCTCTGCTTGTGAGGTAGAATGCAAATGCAGTGTTCTGTTCACTCAAAAAGAGACACGTGAAATAGGTCTTATGAACACTAGAGTGTCCCTGTTGTGAGAGGACACATGGATTTTCCTTAATATTTCTTTCATGTTGCTGGAAAATATCGGAACTTCATCGCATCATAGAACAAATTGTACCATGACTTATGCTTTACCACACAGGCAACAAACTCATCCGATATGATTTTGGCAATGTTTCTCTTTCTCCCCAGTTTAAAAAAAAACTTTTTTTATTAGAGAAATTAGGGTCTATCTGCCATGTACCTTCATTTAAAATTACTGTGTTAAGTGTACAAATGATTTCATTGTGACTGACATTTCAACACATACGATGTGTGGTGGTTTGAATAAGAGCGTCTCCCTTAGGCTCATATATTTGAATCCTTGGTCCTAGAGAGTGGCAATATTTGAAAGGATTAGGAGGCGTGGCCTGGTTGGAGGTGGGTTTTGAGGTTTCAAAAGCCCCATTTCAAGCCCAGAGTTTCTCTCTTCCTTCTGCCTGTGGATCTGGATGTAGAACTCCCCACTCCTTCTTCAGCCCCATGCCTGCCTGCCTGCCTGCTACCATGCTCCCTGCCATGATGATAATGAACTAAACCTCTAAAACTGTAAGCCAGCCCCAATTAAACGCTTTCTTTTAATAAGAGTTGCTGTGGTTCTAGTGTCTTTTCATAGCAACAGAACATTGACCAAGACACAATATGATTTTCTCATATTCACCTCTTAAGTTTCCTCATGGGTCATTGGTAGACATCTGCTCCTTCCCTTCCTTTTTTTCCTCCCCCCAGTTCCCAATAGACTTTATAGTTTCATGTTTCTCTTTTTTCTTCCCTACCCAGCTTCCCCATATGAAAGAAGACTTGTAATATTTATCTTTGTGGGACTTATTTCATTTACAGTGATGCTCTTCATTAGTCTATATACTTTGATTTAATGGTATATGTTAGCAGAAGGATGATTAAGGGTAGTTTCTGAGGCTCAAGTCTAGTTATGAGTTAGACTTGGGTTCTCTGAAGAGTCACCGCTGAGGATATGGCTTTAGTTAGTTAGCAAGACCATATGCTGGGTGGTTTGAACAACAAAATTCACTCTCTTAGAGTCTGCAGGTCAGAAGTCTTAAGTTCAAGATGTCAACAGACTTGTGCCCATTGAGGAACAATGTGTCCCAGACTCTGTTATGGCCTTTTGGCATTTTGATAAAAATATGACCTTCCTTGGCTTGAAGAAGAAACATCCTGATCTCTGTCTGTTTCATCTATGTATGCTCTCTCTGTGTGTCTCTTGGCATCCTGATCTCTCCATTTTATAAGGACACCAAGCATATCAGAAAAGAGCCCACTTTGATGACTTCATTCTAACTTAATTACCCCAGAAAAGACACGATTTAAAAAAAAAAAACGGTCATAATCTGAGTTTCAAGGGGAACTAGAACTTCAACACATATTTTGAGGGGACACAATTCAACCCATTAACAGAAATTCTGCTTTATTTGTGATCAAGCAGTATTGTTCTAGGCACAGACTTCTGACAAACAGCTTAGGCTGGCACAGTACCCACATGTGCCCACACCCATTTACTGGCCAGTAATACTCTGCTCTCAGGGACACGTGGGTCAGTGTTTCCTCAAAGAGACTGGGCAGTGTGCAGGCTAAGATCGAAGGGGAAAACCGCCATGCTTACCCCACACTTCAAGCTTACTTTTTGTAGTGAGTCGGAGGAGAGAGTATAGTGTGTCACCTGTCAGCCAAGGGAAGTTCCTCACCATTGTTTGTAGAGCTCTGTTCTTTCTGGTGACATGCGAGTACTCATGGGACAGAAAGAAAGGCAAGGGACCTGGCTTTAGATGGATTTCTATTTGGGCCTTGGAAAGAGATAGGACGGAAGCCTTAAATTCTAGAATACATTGAATATTTGTTTGGTGTGTGTGTGTGTGTGTGTGTGTGTGTGTGTGTGTGTTAACAGAGGGGCCTATGACTACAAAGGTCTGCATGGCTTTCTGAGACTTTGTAGGGAGTGGAGGGGATCAGAAGTTGTGACTTGTGAGCTGGTGGTTGTAACTTGGACCCTGTTTAAGCTTAGCTCCATTTCTGTCTAAGTGTCTACTATTTATCCCATCATCTATCTATCTTTGTCTTACACACACACACACACACACACACACACACACACACACACATTGATGCTTTCTGCTGTTGTGTCTTGGAGGGAGATAATTTTAATAGTTCCCTACTCCCTTTTTTTTTTCCTGGAAAAAGATGAAATCATCCATTTATTCTGTACCAATTATCAACACTAGAAAGCACAGGGGCAACAGAAAGCTTGGTCACAAATAAATATACACCAAGGGAGGAGGGAGGAGGAAACCATTATTGATTGGCCTTGTAAAATCTGCTGCTGAATCGATAGCAATTTCTGGAAATGCCAGACATTTATTTTGTGTGGCTTGGACAGCGGAGATAATAATAAACATACTCATGAAGTGGGTCTCCTGACACGATTTCCTTGAGCCCCTTATAATAACGCACTTACGTAAGGAGTATGAGAGTCCAGTGAGGCAGAGTGAATGTACTTGTACTGGAACCCCAGCTGAGCTGATCCCTTCCAACCTCTCCTCTCTGCTGGATGTGTCACTCGAGTACGTCTTCTCCATTAAAGAAAGGTAGACAGTTCATCTGCATGAAGAGGGGGGAGAGATGTGTTCTCAAGCTGTGGAAAGCTTTGCGTTCTTCTGTTGCTCAGGGAAGATGCGCCATGACACAGCCAGTCCCTGGTTGACTTTTCTGAGCTTCAGGACCTGGTCCCTCACCTACGCCCCAGTTTCAATCAGGGTCAGGCCAGCATTTCCTTCTAGTCGCGGTAACTGTCCTGGTGTGGACGCTTCCTTACCCCCAGGCTTCATCTTCATCCACTTCCCTTTCCTTGCTCCAAGGCATTTGGAAATCTTGCCAGGGCCACTGAGTCTAAGAAAACGCAGATGAGCTTGGGGGAATCGAGGAACTCTTCATTGTTGTCTCGGCAGACTAAAAACAGCTACTGTCTGCTGTCTACTCATTTCTTTCTTACTCCAGTGTTTGAGTTGTTATTTTTAAGCCCCGTTAGAGGACACTGAAGCTCATCACAGCTAGGAAGGCCACACAAGATTATAAATCAATTAGGAAGGTGTGGCAACTTTGATTTTAGGTCTGTTTCCTGTTAGTTCTCTCCATCTTCCTTCTGCACGGCTGACCACAGGCAGGATGAGAAGGGTCAACCTTATGCCAGGTTGAGACCATTGACTGGTGAGGGCATCTGGACATTATTGTAGTGAGACAAAGGATCTCTCTGGGCTCTGGGCTTGCATCCTTCCTAGTTGGAGACTCAGAACTTTGCTACTGTGGAATGAGGCCACGCCCTTGGTGGTGTCAGTGGACCACAACAGTGAGGCATCCTTTTATTTTCTGGGAGGTTTTAGTGCACTTCTACCCTAGACGGGACTCTATTCTGTTCAGTAGCAATGAGGAGCCTTTCTGACTGTCATCAGGGCCTAAGCACACAACCTGGATTTCTAATGAGAATCTGAAGCAACACAGAGCATTCTGTTACCTGATTAGGACATCAACAGAAAGTCAGACAAAAACACCTCAACTTTGGCAAATGACAGGTTCATAGACCAGAGTAAAAACTTCACCAGAATAAACTGGTTCATACCAAGACATATCATACTCAAATTTCTGGACAATCATTTGAAAGCAGCCAGAGAGAAGCAACCCCATGGTAGATTCCCCACCAGAAACCACACAGGCTAAAGAGAAGCAGCCCGATTGATGATCAAGTTCTGGAGAAAAAAATGAATGAATCTAGACTCCCACGTGCAGCAGAAATCACAGCCCCGAGTGGCGAAGGGAGACTAAGATGTTCTCAGACGCAGGAGAAATGGCTGAACATGAGGGTACAGGCTGTGATGCCAGCACTTAGGAGACCACGGCGGGAGGAAAACTCAGAGGCTGTGTGGCCAGCAGACTGATCCTAAAAGAATGCCCCAAGAAACATTCTTGAAACAGAAGGGAATGAAAGATGACGAGGCTGGCAAATTGAGAAGGAAAAATACAGCAATGCAAAGTATGAGTAAGCACAAATGACCTTCTGCCAAGCCTTCTGACTTGTGACTGAGGATTGAAGTGAAACACAAGGCTCTTAAACTCTATTCTAAACTATAGAGAGGAGAGATGCAGTGCAGGTGAAAGGGGCGATGAAGAAGATAAACGTTCTATGCTTCAGCCAAATCTATATTATGGCACGTTTGTGTGATGTAAAACCTAGAGTGCTTATTTGAAATATTTTATAAAGTGATATATTCAAGAATAGTATAGATACGATAAAATAAAATTCCATTATATGCTCATGGAACATTTTTGAAAGTCAGGAAAAAAAACAGGATAATAAAAACAAAACACATAGAAAAAAAAGAATGTAAGACAACTTCTATTATATCTATAATTTTGTTGTATGTTGATGATATTATGGTGTATATGGTATCAACTAAAAGATGAAATGAAGTAAAATATAAGAATTTATTTGTCACATGTAGTAGTACACACCTTTAGTCCCCACAATAGGAAGGCAGAGGTAGTTGGATCTCTGTGAGTTCAAGGTCAGCCAGGCTACCATATCTAAAGAAAAAAAAATAAATGAAATATGAATAGGTATCTTCGTATTTATGTTGAGATATGAGTCTATGTAAAATGTCTAGAGGAATTCACCACAAATATAATAATGTGAAAGTAAGACACTGAAGATAGAGTATGCAAACATTGTTCAAAGAAAGCACACATCAAATAACTTAGACTTTAGTAAGACGGGGTGTCACTTGGATCAGACAGTCCTCTGAGGATGACCCTTTCGCTTCCCCCTCCCAAGTTATGGGATTTTAAGCTTTCTTCATGTGGTGCTAAGGACCAAACCCAGAGTACCATACACATTAGCAGGCATTCTGAGGTATGCCTTCAGCCTATAGATAAGGGAGTTCTTTTAGCAAAGAAATTTGCTAAAGACAGTGAGAGATAATGACAAAGAGAATCATTTTAGCAAAGAGATACAGCAATTCTAAATGTGATTATACCACATAATAATGTTACAAAATATATGAAATCAGAACCTATATGAAAAATAGACAATTCTATAATTGTATATCTGTATATAATGTATATGCTTGCAATATAATTGTATAATTAGATATTTCTTTTAAATTTGTTTTTCTGAAGTTAACTTACTTTATTTTATAAGATAATCTCCAGATGCATCCATTTTCATGCAAATAACATTTCATTTAAAATTTTTTATTGACACTTTCTTTTGGTGGGGTTTCTCTGTGTAGCCCTGGCTGTCTTGGAACTCACTCTGTAGACAGGCTGGCCTCAAACTCAGAAATCCTCCTGCCTCTGCCTCCCAAGTGCCGGGATTAAAGGCGTGTGCCACTACTGCCCAGCTTATTCACACTTTTATGTATGCATATAATGTATTCTTATTATATATATCTTCCTCAAATATACCCAATTACCTTCATTACATTTCCTTCCTTCCTTCCCCAACCCCCACTTTTTCCCCTTCTCATGTATTCTTTTTTTATTTAAATTTCTAAGTCCCCTTGATGTTGCCTGTGTGAGCATTGGCATAAGATAACCTACTATAACATGAGTAACCTCTCAGCAGCTGCAGCTCTAAAGGGAACAACTCCTGCAGCAATTGCCAACAGTTCCTAAGTTAGGGGTAGGATCCCCCATCCATGCTGGGATTTTGGCTGACTTGATCTTGTACGGAGAGCTTACACATATAATCACAGCTTCTATGAGTTTACTGTATAATGGTGTTGTCTCACCTAGCAAAGACTATTTTTCTTCAGTCTTTCACTACTTCTGAGTCTCCTAAACTTGCCACTTACACTTCCATAGTGATAGTTGAAGCTGAACCTTGTTGAGAGGAGATATGATGTATCCCATTTAAAGCAGAGCCTCTTATTCTCTGCAAGTTGACCAGTTTTTTTTTTTGGGGGGGGTGTCTCTGCATTAATCACCACTAATAGAGCAACTTAGCATCATGATAGCAGCAGGTTCTCTCAGAGCTAGTCATCCATGGTGTCTTGACCCAGTTAATGGTGCCAGACAGGAGTCCTACCCTGTGGAGAAGGCCTTAAATACATGCAGAGCATGGCTAGCTACTCCTGCATCTGTGTCACTGTTCCATGAGTAGGCATGTGTTGCTAGGCCAGTCATTACTGGAGCTCTCAGGCTTCACAGCTGAGTAAGACAGTTGATCACTTTTCCACCGAGTAGTACACAAAGAACCTTCCAGGACCAGGAAAGGTAGCCAGTAGGAATTAAGCATCTGGTAGATACCAGCTTGATGTCTCCATATCCTGAGTTGACTATGTAGTGTCTTCATCAAGTTCTGGAGGGTAATCAAGTGCAATGTCAATCCCTGTAACGTTTGAGGATCCTTATAGAATTCCACTAACTCACAGCTCAAAAAGAGGCAATCCATACCTGACACTGAGCTTTTAATTTGACAGCCTATAGTGTCTGAGAGAGGTACTGCCCTCCTATTATGGGGTGGTTCTGTCTAAGCTTTTATAAATATATATGCATATATTTCATATGTTTTAGAAAACATTAGTTTTCCTTAAGACGTTTCTATGGGTCTTTAGTGTTAATTAACTCTCTCCCTTTTCTACCCTGTTCTCCCATACCAAATCATTCCTCCTGTTCCATCATCACCCAGTTTCCCTCTTCGTATCCCCTGTTCTCAGAGCCCCCCCCCCAACCCCAACGCTGTTTACTAGTCTGTCTTCTATGTGTTTTCCAATTTAAACACAATTTGTCTAAAGATTCAATGATTAGTATCTATCCTATCCATAAGAAAGAAGATGTGTTTACTCTTCTGGGTCTGAGTAACCTAGTTCAGAATGATTAGTTTCAGCTCCATCCGTTTCCCTGTAAACTACAATAATGACTAGCCTGGCAAGAAATGTCTGTGAAGCAACAGTGGCACGAGTGTTAAAGAAGCAACTAACTACTTTATTATTAGGTTAAGACCCACTCCCTAGACAGAACTAATGCCTACCGCCTTATTTATGGGGTCAAGTACCTGTACCTAGGTATAGGCCATAGGTGCTAAGGAGGAACCTACTACTATTACTCTCTTAAATGGACACAGGATTATATAACTCCTAATGACTTGTATTCACACATTAGTGCCTCTTTCAACCCTTATCTGAGAAGCTTCTTGGAACAGGTGCTGATCAACCCAGAGATTCACAACTGGTTAACGTGCAAAGAATAGGAGACTGTCTTGAACAAGACATCTATATTACATTTCCTTCCCTTAAGTCTCAGGGATTATTGTGAAAAGGAGGGCAGAGATATTGCAAAAGCCAAAAGAGGTATATGACTACAAGGACACAATGTTTTCTGGATGTATCAGGGCACTTGTACATACATACGCACAGCAGTTATTGACAGTATGCATAAGACCTTGCAAGAATAAGCCATGGAGAGTAGATGTGGGTATGAGATCCCACTCCTAGATAAGTACCTGTTGGCAATTGATAGCTGCAAGGAGAGAATCATCTTGTCCTTAAGAGTATGGCCCCTGGTGGGTTGACCATGCTCCAGTGGGAGACCACCTCTCCAAGAATAAATGTGCAGCATAAATTGGTCTTGAATTTATTTTACAAAATAATACAACTGAGTGGCTGGGGTAGGGAGAGGGGATCTGGGAGGAGACTAGGTAGAGGGGCTGAATACGATCAAAATAAATAATATAAAATTCTCCGAAAAAATAATAAAAATGATGGGGAAACTCCCAAACAATAGTCTGAAATAAATGAAATAGATGAAGAAATATTCCGCCAAAGATTACATACAGCAGGTAAATAAACACATGGAAAGACTTCCAATGTTATCTGTAATTGGAGGATTCAAGTTAAAAATGGGAAGTGTCACATCTACACACCCATCAGAACACCCAATAAAGAACATTGGCAGTACCATGTCCTGGCAAAGAGAAACGAGCTCCCTAACACCTTAGCCTGTGAGATGTCAGACAGCACAGTCTCTTTGAAAGAATGTTTGATGGTGTCTTTAAAAGCGGAGGAAATGGAGATGACTAGAGAGGGAAATATCTCAGTGTTTAAAAGCGTGCGCTGCTCTCACCGAGGACGTGCTTGGTTCTCAGCGCCATGTCAGGTGCTTTGTAACCACCGTCAGGGATGCAGTGCTGGGGTCCCTGGCTGTACTTCCTCTCGTATTCATGTATCCACATGCAAGATACAGATACATAATTAATAGTAAAATAAATCTTCAAATGAAGCCAAAGGAAACATACACTTTTTCTACATAAAACAAGTGTCCTTCAAGTATTTATCCTTGAGAAGTGAGGCTCTATGCTCAAGTGAGATCTTAATGTGAAAGTTTATAGTAGTTTCAGGAAACATCATGAAATTCATAATAGCCCAAAGCTGGAAAGAACCTAAGTGTCCTTCAGTGATAAAGAAACTGAGGTGCACTTGTGCACTTGATTTTACTCAGCAATAAATAGCAACGTGTTAGTGTTCTGGATGGATGTATTTACAATTGTCTATTTACTTTGGGAAATTCTATTTATGTGCCCGGGTATACAATGTGTGTGTGTGTGGGGGGGGGTCTGTTGGAGTGTGTCTGTGTGTCTGTGTGAGTACATGCCATGTATGTTCGGTGCCAAAGGAGACCAGATAAGGTTGTAGGATTAACTGGAATTGGAGTTAGAAGTAGTTTGTAGTCAACCAGTGTGGGTGCTGGCAATTGACCTTAGGTCCTTGGGGGAAAGCAGGAAATGCATTTAATTGCTGAGCTCTCTCTAGTTCTTTGATGGATCTCCTGATAGAAGTTAACCTATTAGGAAAGGGTCTGATTCTAAAATGTTATACTCTGTATAATTCCATTCTTATTACATTTTTAAGTTGAAAGAAAATATCCTAAGAAAAGAATAACGGTTGCCAGGGTTATGAAGAGGCGGAAGAAAAGTGGATGCAGCCCTAACGAAGCAGTCATGAAGGAACTCTCAGGAGAGGAAGTTCACTTCTTAGCACTACTCGAACATCAATAATTGATTGTGATTGTGTAGTATAGTTCCTCAAATGTTAACATTTGGGGAAAGTAGGCGCGAGGTACACCAAACCACCATGTCCTTTTGTTCAAATTCAATTATTTTGAATTTAAAAAAAATTAATTTAACTAAAAGTTCAGAGTTGACCCATTCTGGCAGAGTGGCCGGGCACTTGGGCTGGCAGCGGTGGAGAAAGGCATGGATGAGAAAGAAAAACTGAAAGGCTGGTTCTCTCTTCCCTGTGCACCCTGGTCATATCTCCTAGCTGACTGGACGCTCTCAGGCCATCTGGAGGGCGGTGGCTCTCTCCTTTAATCCTTGCTTGATGAAAAGACACGTGAGGGACTTCTCCATCTAGCATTCATTTGTCTGCTGTGTTCTGAAGACATCAGGAGGCAAAGCAAATGCACTCATGAGTAGGTCAAAGTTTGGAGAAAGCACACAAAGACTTCTTTCTAAAAATCTTCAAGGTGGTATGAGGTTGAAATGAACATGAGCTTGTCTGTGAAGCCCATGGCATGAATAATGAGAAGGAACGACGAGTGAGGGAACACCGACTTCTAGCAAGAAGACAACATTGCTCCTCTCATGTCATTCACACCAGATCCTTGCTCACCCTCGAAGGTGAATCAAGTTTAAGACAAGGCGCGCCACGGGAGTTAGCCTTTGCAAGATGAAGTTTACATAGATAGCGCCTCCTCCTTCTCCTGGGGTCTCTTGCCTGCTGCTTGCAGTGGATTGTTCTCCAAAGATAAAGAGGTTCCTGGAAAATCAGGTGAACTGCTTTTACTCTTGGCCTGAGGCCCTGGAAAGCGGATGTTTGCAGAGTTCTAGGGCCCAGGAGAAAGGAACCTGGGTGAGATATGACCTCAGTCAAGGGGAGGTCTTCTGCAGGCCTTAGCCTATACCGTTCCTGCAAGAAGTGGCTGCGGCAATGGCTTCCAGGGTTTGGAGCTTGCATTGGAGATTCAAATCTGGACTAGGGGGTCAGGGAGTGAAAGATGGCTGCTGCGTGTCTTCTTTCTTTCCACGCCACCCTGGCCTTTCCTTTTCCTGTCTTCTTCGCCAACTCTAAGTGTCCTTCCCTAGTTTTTGTGGTGGTTATTTTTCCCTCTGCTCTTCTTCTTGACTTATTCCATCGTGCATTATTTTTAAGTAGATGATATCACTTCTGTAAGTCCACTCATGACTCCCACTCCGCTCTGTGTCCTTAACCTTCCTCTGTTTTCTCGCCATGCCAGTCATTCTTGATTTCTGGCCAGTTTTTGGACATTCCAGCGGGTACTGTCTCAGGCTGTCCTGCATAGTATTTCTGTTGCCGATTCCCATTCCCCGCATGACCACGTCTTCTTTGCCTTCCTGGGGCTTGCTTGGCAAACACGTTTTCAAAGGCACTGCCCCTCCGCAGGCTGTGTGAGACCACCGCACCCCTCTTCTTGCCTCAGCTCTCTGCTGATCTACACAAGTGTAACCCTCCAGTTTATTCTCCTCGTTTCTTGTTCATTGTCTGCACGGTTCAAAACCAGAACATAAGCTTCATGGAGGTCGGGGATATTTGTCTGCTTTGTGCATTCCTGTGCGTATTTAGGACGGAGCCTGGCCTGATAAACGGAATAAGAGAGCAAATACGATTCTTTCTAGTGATCGACAAAATATGCACGTGTACTATTTCACTACTAGAAATGAAGTTCATTAAATATTTTATCAGTTCACGCGCCATCACTAACTATACTTGAGAAAAAGGTATTAAGTGTTTTATAGACAACCTCACTTCTGCAGATTCTGTGTCTCCTGTGCTGTGTTTGAGGGGCCAGGTCAGGTCTGGCTTCTTGTAAACAACTGATAGACCAGCATTTCTCTTCCTTGTCTTGATGTGGTGTCATTACTAGTGAGGCTACTTACACACACCCCTATGGACCTTGTGGAATTATTGGGTTAATTTGATAGCATCTCAACACAGAGAAGACACAAAGGCAAGCCACATCTCCGTGGTTCACTCTTGCACACCAGTAAGGGATTCGACGAATGGGCTTCTCTTGATGATGGAAAAACCTGGTGGGATAAGAGAGGCAGTTGTAGTCTGCAACTTGGCCTCCATGGAGGACTGAGCTAAGAAAAGGATCTTAGGAAATCTGAGTGCTATGTGGGAGCTTATCAGAAGGGAATGGGATCAGAGGCCAGCTATGTCATGGAATATTCCTTCCTTTCTTCCATTCCCCCCTCCCCCCCCCCAAGCTCCGTGCTGTTGCGTCTCTTGCTGTGTATTATTGACAGAGGAAATGCTGATTCATGGGTCTGAGTTACAGGAAACCTTGTTTCCTGGTGAAGAAACAAGCTTGGTGGAGCTGCCAGCACCCTCCCTGCCTGTTGCTGCCACATGTCCCGCTCTGGGCCTGCACCCAGGCCGTCTGAGGATGGGCAGGCCCACTCAAGTTTAGCCAGTGAGATCACTTTCCCTGGCCCAGCTCCTCGCCATGCCTCTCTGGGCCTTTTGCTCTGACCTTACAATACCTTTCCAGCCCAGCTCCCCTGCGCCCTGCTTGCCCCACCACCAGCAGCCACCAATGAGCATGCACGGTTCTCCCTGAGCACCTTGGATTTCCAAGTCTGTGCCATGGCTCCTCATGTTCCCTGCCTGAACTGGACCCTGACCCTGTGTTGGCCCACTGAAATCCTACCTCCACTTCGGCTCGTCACAGCTGTTCTGTTATATGAGGACTGCTCTGCTTCCTTCTATTTATTAATATTCTTTTTAGTAGGGGTGTTTCCAAATATAAGACCATTTGTGTACACTTACCATACACTTGCCAGCTCCAGCAGGTACCTGAGTCCTCCTAAGCAGCCCCAGCTAATTTGATGGAGATCTTCGAGCTCCCCTCACCAACCCTTCTGTTAACTCCTGCTTAACTTATGTTTCCTGAGTTGACCACGGAAGAAGGTCAATCAGCGGCTTCGGACTTCTTTCTTTCTTCACCGTGAAGCCAAACCAGGCATGAGCTGAGCTGGTCAATATTACAAGACAGTCAGTGGCAGGCTAAGAGCTTTTTTTTTTTTTTTTTTTTTTTTCCTGAAAGACCTCACAGTCCCTGAAACTGATTGTATAGTTACTGTATCTAAACACAACAGATGTTCAAGTTACATTATTATCAAGTATGTAGGAAATGAATAAATTAATCCTCTGGCCAGCTGATGAATACAGGGACTTCTTAAGCTCAGCACTGAGCCGTGAGCACTGGGCAGCCCTTTCTGTGGTCTGCTGTGTCTTTTATCCACCCCCACCTGCTGCAGGAGATGGTTGACTTAGATGATGAGAAAGCCATCTGATGATAAAGGCCAGTGTGAGTTAACCAAAGTTTAAATCAGTAAGTATTGTAAAATCACGTCTCTTCTGCTGTTACATGGACTAGAAAGCAGACATTCGGTACTGGAAGAATTTAACTACTCTGAAGTTACCTCTAGTTAGACAGATAGGAAGAGAAATGAAGGAAGTTTTATGTGTGTGCTTGGACGTTGGAAGACTGGGATTGAAGGCATGAAGAGACAGTTGGAAAGATAAAGTAAGAAATAGAAAGCTGATCCTAGAAGGATGGCACCCTTTCATCTGACCAGAACAGCTCACGCCTGGACTTTGGCCTACAGTAAGGAGTCACCTGAAAGTCCAGTCTGAGGTGCTTGGACTTTCCTGTGTCACAGTGGGAGGAGGGGTCTGGTCATCAGCCAAGAACTGAAGAGTGGAGAGGGGATGGGAGGGTCGTCACATCAGTGCCTGGGTCACACAGAGGGTCTGCCACCCATAAAATAAGGAACCAAGATGGGGCTTGCGAGCTGTGAAAGGTCTCTGGTAGCCTGACTCTCCACATCTGGCATTGTTTCAGCGCAACAGGATACCTGAGGGCAGGAATCACTGCTCTGAAAGGAGAAGAGGATGGGGAGACAGGAGGACAGTTAGAGAGAGGAGTTTGCCTGCTGCAGTGCAGTGTGAGTAAGGATACAGCTGGAGAGGCTTCTGGAACGTTTCTCCCTTCCCTATGTCCTGGTTTTCTGTTATTATTCCTGTGGAGATGCTCATAAACCCTTCCCAAAGAGAAAGCTGCCCATGTGCCAGGTTTGGGGCTGACATGTCCAGGCAGGGTTTTCGGGCGGGAGGAGTCGGGTGGGAAGAAATGTTCAGCATTCCACAGCAGTTACAGTTGTAAAGAGGTGGGAATCGGCGGGATTTGGGGAACCAGCCTGGGAAACACAGGATTTAAGGTTTAATTGGCAGGTATTTCCCTGGATTGGGCTGTGGGGAGATATTTCAAGTACAGACAAGAACAAAAGACTTCTCAGAGGAGACTCAAGAACTTTGGGACAAGCAGGGTTCCACGACAGCAGAGACCGTCGGGCCTTAGGACCCAGGAGAACGTTTCCTCCTAAGGAGGCCCACCCCTCCTCCCACTGTTTGCATGAAAACTATAGCTCTCATCTTAAAGGAATATGAGACAGTTTATTCTGGATCCATTTTGAGTGACCATAGGCCAGGAACACAGATTCCAGTTCCCCCAAATTTCAAGTTCCAATGTAAAATTAATTTCACAGTTTTGTTTTGTTTTTTTTTTTTGTTTTTTTTTTTTTAAGAACAGAGAAAGACATAAACCAAGACAACTTTAAAACACCTTGGTGGATACACAAAAGACAGGTCTGTGGAGATGGGGAGGCCGCTCTACAGGCCCAAGACTCTCCCTGATGGCATTCTTAGCTCAGGTTTTGTCAGAAGCCAGTGTCCCACTAAGCTAATACAGCTTCTAGGAGGTTTTATTATCACGAAACGTTAGTTCTAAGTTGCTAATTTCTAAAAGGTTCTTATTTATTTTCATGAGGTGTTAGTTCAGTTACAGAATGGTACAAGGAGCGACTGTTCCAGAAGCTCAAAGCAGCCCAACATAAAGCAGCCTCTGAGCCTGCAAAAGTCCAGTCTCTCCACAGTACCGAAACTCCTGTCGATCCATCCGTCCCCGTGGACACAGAATCTCCGTCTAGGGGTTTTATGTTCACAGCCAGACACAGCTTCTTCTTAGGAATTTTCCTTCCCATCACCCACCACTCGCAGGTCGCACACCTATTTATCTCCTTAGTAGAGTCTTTCTTTCTTCAGGAGGATTGGATGCTAAGCGTGGCCTGGCACTGGGTGTGACTCGCACGCTTTCGTCATGGTCCTCAGTACGGCAAGCCTTCACTGAACACTGCGGACTCCCTTCCCCTCCAGACTCCTCCTCCTGGGGTCCCAAATTAAAACAAGGTTTGAGCTCCCTTGGCACCTGCACCTTAGCACGTGTGGAGCTATCATCTGGAACTTTCCCGGCCAAGACGGCAAGGTGGGGCCTTCTTTTCATGCGCAAGGGATCCGTCTTCTTCCACAGTTTTTTTTTACTCCAGGACTTTTCCAAGGCAGAGTGCAGGCATTCCCGGAAAGGCTAGAAGACAAACGCTGAGGGGCTGAGGGCTTGGGAGATTTCCATCAGAGCCCAAGGGAAGCCCCGGGGGGCCCAGGAGACTGTGTCACAGGAAGGAAGCACTTGAGCTGTGCTGAGGGGATCTAGCAGGAGGGCTAATCCTAAAGTTCATGGACATCCATCAGCCTTTGGTTTCCTGTTGGGATGTCTCCACTTCTTTTCTCGGTGCCAGAGGACCCCACACATGCTAAGCACATGTTCTACCTACCACTTAGCTACAGCACAACTCCTAGTTCCACTCTCAAACTGATGGTTCCTTTGCAGAAGACTGTTATGAGGAGTTAGTAGTATTTCTACAAAGGCGCAGGCCTAGCTTGAGGACGTACGTTCTGAAGCCTCCTCCTGAACGGAGTATAACTGTGAGTTCGGACCAGATGGTCAAAGCCAAAGAAGATGGAAAGAATATCAAGTGTGCGGCTGTACCTGTGAGCCTGTAAATGTAAACAAGCCACTCTTGAGAAGCAGGTGGCTAATTCACCATGTTCTTTCTCAGCTTTCCTTTTGTGTTGTATGTGATCCCACAACGCCAGTATATTACAGTCAGGGAAGGCCACCTCTTGGGTGGCGGTTGACAAGAAGTCTCAGCTCTGGGAAGAACTTGATGGCTCTCCTAGGAGGTTTTGTCACTTCTGTTTATAATCGTTGCTTGTCTATGTTTTGCATGTTGAGTTGCAGCAGCCCCAAATTAATTTCCTATGAAAACCCAGTGGACACTTGGGCGGTGGTCTGTTGTGATGGCAGACCCCGCCCCATGGCCCCAGGCTACAGAGGACAAACCTTGTTGTCCTTCTCCATAACCCTCCGATCCTGTGATACTTGTGGCCAAAATGTACCAGTTATGTTGTGTGGGGATTTAATTCACCACACTCCCTCAGACTGCAGATGCTGGCAGTATCCTCATTTTAAATAAGTGTCCAGAGGAAAGGTGTGAATCTCTGTCATTCTTCAAAGCCTGAGCTTGTATCATTAAAGCTCGTGAAATTGATTGTTTTAAAATTTGAGACCGAGGGTGGTAGAGATGGCTCAAAGGTTAAGAGCTCTTGTTACGGTTCCAAAAGCTCCAACTTCAATTCCCAGCACACAAGTGGTAGCTCACAACTGTCTGTACCTCCCGTTCCAGTGGCTCTAGGGCCCTCTTCTGGCCTTTTTGGGCATCGTGAATGCATATAAATGCACAGAGACGAGACATACAGGTAGGCAAAACTCATGTAACCTGAAAGTAAAAAAAAATATATAAAAAATTTCAAATAAAAGTTGAGGTTGAAAGTTGGTAATTCTTTGCCAACGGGCTTTGACCCTTCAGCTACTGGGAATGTCCCAGAAGTCAACATGACCCTCTGGCTACTGAGAATGAACTGGAAGTAAACAGATGTTGCTGCTCCTGGGAACAGAATTGACCAGCCTCAGCTGAGGCGTTGGTACACTCCCCCTCATGGCACAAGTCCCACCAGCAATGGGAAAGGAACTCTCAGAACCCAAGGTGACAAGAGGGCAGGAATGATTTGAAGATTCTCTTTAGAGAGTGACCACCCAGATGGAGACCCGAAAAGGCCCCACCCAGCTGGCAAGAGCCCCGAGGCATGGGGCAGCATGCTTCTGTTGAACTAGTTTCATTCTAAGATGACATGCTAAGATGTCTCTCCCGAGTGACTGCATTTACCGCTCACTGCTCACCATCTTGGCCCACAGCTGAAATTTTGGCAGAGCAAATGGCACTGTGCTGGAGAAGCCAATGCTTGCTCATACTTCTCTCGCTGGCTGAGCAGGTGGCTTCCGGAATATCCCTTACTCTCCTCCCCAGGGCCCTTGTCTAGTTGGGCAGACATATTCTTTCCAATATTTCTTTTAGCTGGTGAGGAGCATCCTAACGACTTGGAGATCTTTGTGAGCCTTGAAAGAACTCAAAAGCCTCGTTAGAGGTGGGAAATAAAAATGTATAATCTCATAGGGTAGCAATGTGCTGCCTAGTCAGGAACTCCTACAAGACTCAATGTTGGGGGTAACAGGAAGGAGCCCCGGAGAGCCACAGGAAGCACAGCATGGCATGGGAGCCTTGTAGGCACTCAGCTGCCTTGGCTTCACCTGCCTCTGGGGGTGATTAAGACAAGGCCTACCACTCCTGTGGACTTCCTGCCCTGCTGCCCCGGCCCGGGGCAGGACCCCTCCCAGCTTCATCCTTACGGCCGCCCGCCTCCTCATTCTCTGTCTGGAACAACTGTCCGTAATCCTTCTCTCCTTCCTGCCCCTGCCCAGAACTCCCACCTGCCCTTTCTGATTCGGTGCCAGCAGCTGGTCAGTGAGTGAAGCCAAATGTGTTGAACAGATGTGTGCAACCCTGGCTGGCACGTGCAGGGGGGCAGTGCAGCCTAGGCCCCGGGAGGGCTTCCTATCAGCTGAAGGCTGGGAAGTCACTCTCAGGGGCCCTGTCAGAGGAAGGGCTGAGGCTACAAGCAACTTACCATCCTGTGGTCCTTTTCCCTGACTTGCCATTCTCTCTACTCTTTACATATATAATATATATTATATTATATCATATAATATTATATATAACATAATATACATATAACACACACACACACATATATATGACATGTATATTAAATGTATGTGAGTACACTGTTGCTCTATTCATGTACACCAGAAGAGGGCATCAGATCCCATTACAGATGGTTGTGAGCCACCACGTGGTTGCTGGGACTTGAACCCAGGACCTCTGAAGAGCAGCAAGAGCTCATAACCAGTAAGCCAACTCTCTACTCTCTTTTTACTTCTTCCTACGTCCATTCTATTTCTTTCTGACTCTTCCTCCTTCACCAAGCTCCTGGGCATGTTCTAGACACCATTTTTAAAGGCAAAATAAACATTTCAAAAAAGGATCTCAAACTGGGTTCTTCCAGATGTAGAAAAGACATTAGGCAGCCAAAACAACAGCTGGTCTTCACCGGAGCTCACCGCGGTCCTAGGATCTTAACGCTATCCCTCCTTTTCTTTCTCAGTCAATGGCAAGCAAAAGTCATGGTGGTTCCCAGAAGCAGCTACCCTTGCAAGCAATCATCTTTGACTTTGTCAACAATTGGCTAATCCTTCTCACTGTCACTCACTTAAGTGGGAACAGCTTGATAACAGTAGCAGTTACACCCAAGAGAGTCCTAAGACTGATCAGAGCCCTGTGGAGACAGAAACATTGTTGAAAATAGAATTAGCAAGCTGGGCAAAATGATCTGAAGATTGTTCAAATTTGAGAAGATATGTACATTTTCCTTATATATGTATGTGTAGTTTAAAAACATAAGTGAAACAGCTTTCATTCCTTTAATTCATCACCGAGGAAGCAGTCTCCACAGTTTCCAGGAAAACGAAAAACAGCAGCAGGAACACATGCTTAGTGATTTACTTTATAGGTGATATATATATATATATATATATATATATATATATATATTAAATGTTATCACTGATCAGTACCTCCCTGCATTTCCCATGAGTCCACAGACACACATTATATGCCTACACATCACATGCCTTTTACATATGTTCACTGAACAGAAAATACAAGATTCCTAAGTAAGACCTTGTCTGGATGTTGTGCACTGCTTAAGCTGCTTAAGAGGTCGTGGACATTTACAAAGCAGGAATGGATCAGGATGGGTCTCTTCTTTTGCCCCGACTACTAGGAAGTTCTGAGTTGATTCTGACACTCAATCCAATAATGACTCTAATGCTTGTCTTTGGCATTTCCCTTGGCTTCAATATTTTCTACTTCCATTTTACAATAGCCTTTTGTATAATCTGTTTTGTGAGGCCAACTGCCCAGTGTTCTATTTTAGAAAAGTCCAGCGGTGTAGTAAGGAGAGTAAACTCTGTAACAAAGACCTCAACTAATGGCCGAAGGATCCTGATGTCTGCCGCTCTGACTTTAGTCAGTAGCTGCGTGTTTACTGTCAGGTCTTCATTGGACCACTCATCCTGAAGGCAGGACTCAGCTGCCTTGCTGGGGCTGTGTTTTTAATGAGATTCTGTTTAGTGAATACAGCTTTCAGACTCATTTTAGAGGCAGTGGAATAAGACTTTTCACCCCGTCTTTTCCCCATCCCCTTCCTGTCCTCCCTTCCTCCTTTGAAAGGCGACTGTCAACAATGCCTGCAGTCTGCACTGCTGGAGTATGCAGGGCCGCTCTGTGTTGATGGCTGTAGTGTGACGTGCTCCCCTTTCCTCCAAGAAGCCCATCATAAATTTCTCTCTTCCCTTACATTGTTCTCTCCCTCTTCCTGAATAATACTCAGTAATGTTCTCCTACATAAATAATAACCACTTACATTTACATAAGCACTGCTAACATCGACGCATTCCTTCCAAAAAGGATTGAAGAGAGACGTCTTAGAGGATTTTTAACTTTTACAATGCACTCTAAGATGTTATTGCTGCCGTTAGTAGCTAATAATTTATTGGGCATTTACCTTGTGCCAGGCACTAGGCAAGGGCTCTTTGTACACTTTCTAATTTAGACCTGCCGGTAATCCTACAGAGAAGCCTCTCACAGCAGACTCACTCTGAATGCAAACAAAGAGACTCTGGGACTTGCCCATGATCACATAGCCAGGAAGGGAGCAGGGCAGCAGGCTGCAGGGCCAGGAGCTAAGGTCCTGACCTCTGTATCACTGTATCCCTTTGGGCCATTGCACAACTCTGGGGAAGATTTGCATTGCCTCGCAATTGAGAGGAAAGGGCAGAGGCACTGGAGTGTGCTCACAGGACCCATTTACACCCTTCGGTCGTCCTCCAAGACAGACACTTATTTGTATCACAAGTGTGGGGACAGAAGCCACCAGTCCTGAGCTAACTCGCTCAGGCGCTCAGGCACTCAGATGAGCACTGGCTCTCTACCATTCAGGGACTATTTGACTCCAAAGTCCTTTTTTCTTTCTTTCTTTCTTTCTTTCTTTCTTTCTTTCTTTCTTTCTTTCTTTCTTTCTTTTTTTTTTCTGCTATTGACCTGGAGGAACTGGCCAACGTTCACAGAATTGGCTATCAAAACACACACACACACACACACACACACACACACACACACACACTATTAAACTTGATCTAAATTAACTTTCTTCAAGGACTTTTTACAAGTTCTGGCACTCTAACGGGGTGCCCAGGTTACTCAGAGTGACTTTTCCTCCATGTGACCTCGATGCTAGGGGGGATACCTCACTGAGATTGCACAAAGCGAAAGGACATTGCATTTCCACCTCCTTCAGAACAGACAGTGAACAGCTTTGGGGACCAGGCTAGTTTGAAACAAGGGCTCCTGAATCTAATTAAAAGCTGAGTCGGAGCTGCACTCTTCGCTCCTGAAGATCATTTGATCTCATTAAATAGGAAAAAGCAAGCGGATTTTTCTGATTTTTTTTCCCTTCAAGTTCTCCAAGGGATGAGAACAATGAACAAGGAAAACATGTTCCCACGGCATCCTTCAGCGGCAGTGTTGTAGCTGACGGGTACTCATCCTTGTCCAGTGCTTATGCAGACTTAAACCAAAAGCACCTACCCTCGTTGACTCTAGGTTTCAGATTCCCCATCTCCGACATTCTCTCCTCTGCTACCACAGGGACGGAGAACTCATTTACAGGCTCAAACACAATGGAGCAAAGAGGTTACTTTATTTTTGTTTCGAGACGGGACCTCACTATATCATTTTATCAGTCTAGAACTCACTATGTAGACCAGGTTGACCTCTGAGTCATAGAGGTCCACCCAAATCTGCCTCCCAAATGCTGGGATTAAAAGTATGTGCCACCATGCCCTATCATGGGCTTCGTAGGGTAGCACTCCCGTGGGTTCTTCTCAGGTACCTGCAGCAGCCTGTAGTCATGGTCCCAAGGTTCCAGGCCAGAAGGAACAGGTAACTTGAAAGACTTTCCACATGACCCCTAGGCAGAATAAGAAAACTTACAACACTATTCTCATATTTGACCATGGAGTTGATTGTGGTTAACTGTAGGTCAGTGAACATGTACCAAGACCATGGAGATCATGAGAACTTGGAGCATGGTATATGTGGGCAGCTGGCTTTTAAAGTTTCCTTATAGGTATATATCACATCTAAAGCTCCCAAGGACCCTACAGCACAAAGATCACCTCCATTTTAGAGGGGAGGGAAGAGAGGGCCCCAAATGATCCTCTTCTCCATGGACTATTAGTTCTTGCAAAGTTAATAGGCTACAGTAAAAATAATTCTAGTGTTTCATACTATCAGCATTGGAATTGTAGAGATCACATCTGCCTTCTGAGCTAACTCTTAAAAGAGCTCAACGTTGGGAATGTAAATGAATGTGCTTCAAGCTACAGAGGAGAGCTAACTCGCCTACCCAGTCCTCTGGACTGTCTGCACAGAGTGGACCAGCTTTTTCTTCTTACTAAGAGCAGAAGAACAAAGACATGAAGTTGCCATCTGGAATGAAGGGGACACATGTCATGGCCTGCTTTGGCTCTAAGCCATATCACCATTGACATGTCACGTTTCAAAGAGGGTCTCACTTCAAAATAAAAAGAATGGAGCCTTGACGTTCTGAAAAAGAATAATTTACCAGTGATAAAATTATCTGTTGGTATCTGTGAGCAACTCAAACACCTCAGGCTTTTGGGTGTAGGGCTCAGGGAAGCAAGATGTCCATAATTTTTGAGTTTCATCTTAAATATCATACAGTGATGAATCTTTTCAAGGCAGTAACTAGTTTGCTTTTTTCATTTCTTGATATTTCTTTTTACCCGAAAGTGGGGTTCCAGAGGCAAGCTCTCTTTGAAATGCTTTTGACCTATCTTGCAGATCTCTTGGTACTGCATCCATTACTAAAAAGGATTGCTTTCACTCTATAAATCAGAAATAAGACAGGTTGCATTGTGGGGCATGGTTACAGGATACTGTATGAGATAGTTGAGAAATAGCAGGGCTGAAAGGGCTGAAAGGACTGAAAGGGTGGAGATTATAATGAAAGTCACATGTCACTTGTTCTCCATGTGACCATTGTCCCCGAGAGATTCTCAGATGGTGAAGCTGTTGCTGTACTGGCAAACAGGAGCACAGAATCAATGGAGTTCCAAACAACAGCTGGGAAGTGGCTTGCTGTTCATGTCTAATAACTCCTTTGAGGTGATGTCTCTACGCCATAAATATCAAAAAGGATTTGAAGCCCAGCATTTCCTTATACGTGGAAATTTGTATACATCATTTCACTGCCTCTCAAACGGACCCATGAAGTAAATGGGAAAGAGGTCTGCATTTCTGGTATTAGTCAGGGTTACTATGACTGTGACCAAAAGTAACTTAGGGGAAAAAGATTTCATTTGGCTTACATATCCCAAGACACAGATCATTGAGGCAAGCCAAGGCAGAACTCAAGCAGGACAGGAACCCGGAGGTAGGAGCTGATACAGAGGACACGGAGGAGTCCTGCTCACTACTGGCTTACCCCTCATGCTTGCTCAGCTTGCTTTCTTATAGACCCCAGAACCACCAGCCAAGGGCTGATGCCACCCACAATGGTCTGGGCCCTCCCACATCAATCACTGATATAGGAAATGCAAGAGTGTCTGTAGTCCACTCTTACGTAGGCTTTTTCTCCATTGAGGTTCTCGCCTCTCAGATGACTATAGCTTGGGTCAAACGGACATAAAACTAGCCAGCACAATTAACCCTTTATTAAACTGACACACAAACACATCTCTGTTAAGCTATAAACTTCCCTTTCTTGTTCGTCCCCAAGATGATCCATTAATATTACAATATAAGAATTCTTATACACTTAAGATGTTCCATAGCCTTACAAATTCAGACACTTTAAAAGCTATCTCTTTAAAAAACATCCAGCCTCTTTTAAAATACAAAATCTCTGTAAAATTTCAAAATCTCTTTGAATGTTCAAAGTCTCCCAACTGTGGGATCCAGTACAATAAAAAATAAATACTTTCTTAATCTAAAAGAGAAAAAAAAAAAAGAACTGGGCACTGCTGCAATCAGATCAAAACAAAACCAAAATCCAATAGTGTAAATAAATCAATGTTCAATGTGTGATTCACTCATGATCTTCTGGGCTCCTTCAAAGAACTCAGGTCACTGCTCTGACTCCACCTTCTGCTTCACATACAGATTTGCTCCAACGTTCAAGCTGGCTCCATTGCAAGGCTGATGCTGTTTGTTCTTGGCACTTAGCTGTTGCAGGAAATAATAAAAAAATCTGTGGGCACATTCCCACACTAGTGCCAGCAATCAACGGGCCACAGGGCTCCCGACTGGTGATCTCACTCAAGTGGTCTCTCGGCCCGCCAGTTCTCCAGCCCTGCAATGAGGGCCACAGGGCTCCCACTGGGCCATCTTACTCAGTGGTCCCTCTGCTAGTCATGTCTCCAGGAATCCCCACCCAGTTCTTCTTGCTACCATGCAGCACCCACAGCCCCCCAAGGTCAGCCACCTCAACACCTAATTACCCAGTAGAAACATGATTCTTAAAACTTAATTAACCAGACATATGTATCAATAAAATCACAATTTACAATTTGCCAATACAAAAAATTTCAGAGCCACTTGATGATAAAAGCTTTATCCCAAATATTCTAACCTCATTAAATCATCATGTCAGCCTCCATTCTTCCCTCTCTCTCCTTCTCTCAGATGCTCTCATCCCCTATAACTCTTAGCTCCGCCTCCATCTTCCCTGTCCAATCACAAGCCTCCCACTGCCCTAATATGATTGGACAGGGAAAATCCTGCAACTCGTGGCAGTCATCCTGTGGTAGTGAACTTCTAGGGTCTTCTGTTTCCATTGGGCTGCATTCACCAATAGGCTCCCTTCAATCCTTTGTCTTCAACTGCTACCAAGGCTGCACCTTCACGGATGGCCTTTTCTAATCCCCCAGAATGCCCAGCTCCACTTGCTCTCCATGACCCATCCATGCCTTCTAAACCTTGGCCACCAACGGTACACAGTTCTGTGTGCTGACCCTGAGGAAATGTTACTTTCCAGATTTCCCTTCAGTGATTCTGCTATCTTCTTAACTACCAATAATTTCTCAGCTCCAACTAACCAGTATCATTTGTCCTACTAAAGTAAGGTTTCACTTCAATGGTGCTGTTCTTTTGCTAACCAGAGCTAATTCTCCTGCCCCAACTGAGTTAACAAATTCTTAACTCAAACTAGTAAATAGCCTCGGAGGAAAATTTGAACTTCCCTCTGAAACTTCACAACCTAGGCCTCCTCCATCACCTGCATTGCCCTCAACATTCTTATCTTCTCAGCTCCTACAGAACTGCCCACTGAACTCTTAACATTCAGTGACTTTTCAAGGCCAAAGTTCCACAATCTTTCCACAGTCCTCCCAAAGGCAGCATAGTCAAGCCTGTCACGGAAATACCCGACAAGCCTAGTTTGAATGTCTGTCTTGGTCAGGGTTGTTATAGCTCTGATGAAACACCATGACCTAAACCAACTTGGGGAGGGAAGGGTTAATTTAGCTTACATAGCCCATGTTCATTGAGGGAAAACAAGGCTGGAACTCAAACAGGCTGGAAACCTGGAGGAAGGGGCTGATACAGTGGCCATGAAAGAGTGCTGCTTATTGGCTTGATCCTCATGGCTTGCTCAACCTACTTTCTTACAGAGCCCAGGACCACTACTAGCCCCGCATGGTACCACCCAAAATGGGCCAGGCTCTACAACATCAATCCCCAATTAAGAAAATGTTTGCCTCTAGCCAAGTGTTATGGAGACCTTTTTCTCAACTAAGGTTTCTTCCTCTCAGATGAGTATAGTTCCTGTTGAGTTGACATAAAACTACAAAGTACAGGGTCTTTGATCTTATTTTCTGCAGATGAGGAAATTAAGGTATTTGGAAGTGAAGTTTCCCACTCAAGGCCATAGATAAAGGACAATGTTTCCTGAACTAGAATTCAGAACTCTTTTTCCTGTATGAGACGGGATAAGTTCTCCACTCTCACATGACCACCACAAGGACCTGTTGGGACTGTTCTTTTTACTTTCCTTCCCTCTTTGCATGGCCAACTATGTCTAGTTCAGTGCAAGGCCAATTCAAACCATATCCACTCCCTGATAGACTGTTTTTGTCTTTATGGTCTACTCTCATTCCTCTGTTCTAGCACATCGATGGACTCTGTTGTGAAGCCAGGTGCTTTTTATATAATCACAAAAGGAAAAGAACCCAGTGACTAGGTTGGAAGCTTGTTGAGAGAGGGATCGAATCTTTGTTCTCTTTTTTTCTTCCTTTATCATTTATCATGGTGCTTGGAATATAATAGTCAATAAGTGATTGGACAAAAGTTGCTTAAGCTTCAAAATTAGGCTATGCTGAAAAAAAAATCAAGGTGATAAGAAATAAAAGCTAAGTTTCAGCCTTCGGTCTTCAGAGATTTCATGAGGTGATGGATGGCTTCCCAAGTTCTGTGAATCACATGATGTTTATGAATACTTGGGAAGCAAAGGGAATCTGGGAAGCAGTTTGGAAGATGGGTTTACCAGTACGCCCATTCTCAGTGTGCCTAAGCTCCCTTAGTCGCTTCCCTGAAGAGCTGGCATGTGCCCACTGTTGGGTTAGTCCAGACTTTTTTATTTAACCAAGTGTCAAAAACAACGTTAGATGGAGAAAATGAGCTGGGTGAGGGAAAAAAAATCCATGAATCCCAGAATAACCTCCAGTTTGGTAATGATTTATTCTGTTCCATTGTTAATTTTGCAATTAAGCAAGAGTACTTTATATGCCTGAATGACCCATGGATTGTATCTTAATCAAATTAATGTGTCTGCAACATCAGACCGATCCAGTGCTCAGCTATTAGAATGACAAATGAGCAAAGTCCATGTTTTCTCCCTCCTTTCTTTTCGTCCCTTCAAATCCTCTGTCATGAAAGGTCAACTGTGCAAAGGCTGTTGTTTTGGTGACTGCCATGAAATCCTATTGGTTAAAGATGTGAGAAGCCACCCCACCCACTCCCAACTCTGGTCAAACCAACTGTAAATGTGTGTGAATCTGGAGTTTGGATGAAAAAAAGAGTGTGGTTAATTCTTGTTATGTACTTCCTGCCACTGACATTTGTTACTATTGCTGTGTAACGAGGTTGAGGCTGTGTAGGTGAACACAATGCAAGTGACCTATAACTTTTGTCATCTACATTTATGATAAGATATCTGAGAACTATGATGTGTGTTTTTAAGACTATAAATCATACACAGTGGTTATGTGTAGAGAAAGGGCCTGTGGTTTGAGTCAGTCACTATTGATCTGTGCTTCACTATTGAGTTCTTCTCAACAACTTCCTGTGAGGGCATCAGGAACAGTTTCCTCGCTCCATCCAATCTGTTTTAGGCAGTAGACAAGATCATTTAAAATAGCATGTCAGTTAGATCAATTCCCATCCACGTTTGAAACTTTCTAATGACTTCCCATGGTCCTCTTCACCTACATGGAAGTTCAGAGTTCCTCCTATGGCTTAGAAGGTTTCTGAATACAGTAATGTATTTTTTTTAATTCTGCCATTTCATTGAGAATTTCATACACGTATACAGTGAAAGATGACCTCCACACTCCCCCCAGCTCCCTCTTAACTTCATGTATGCTTCTTTTCTAAGCCTGTCTTTGTAGTGGCCACTGTCTTTCCAGCCTCAGAGGCTTCACACAGGCTGTTCCTCCTGCTCACAGTTATGAATGTCATTTCTGTAGACGTGAGTCCTCTCTCCCACCTTGAAGAACGGAGCTCTCCCTTCTGCTGTCTCATCATGGCCACTCAACATTGCAAAGGTTTCTGTCCTTTATGTTGGTTTGTTTGCTAGCCGATATGCTGTCTTCATCTTTGCCTAGTCCTGCGTGTCTGACAGGAATGTCATATTGAATTTTATAATAGTTAAACCCTTCAGCCCTAAAATGGAGAGTATCTACGCCAGCATTATTCTGCAGGTAGCGATGAGATTCATGCTGATGTTTGCTTAGCATTGAACTTTGAGATGCTGGGGTGTCAGTTGGACATGTGAGGTTTTTTTTTTTCTTCCTCTGTTCAAAGTTCAGGGGCTCCTGCATCAGAGTTTAGACACCACTGCTGCTTTCAACATATCCCAGGTGAGGCTACCAGCACCTCTGCTACAGCTGCTCTGCTTTGACAGTATTGGTCACTGTCTTTCCCTTACTAAAGGGGCAATCCTCAGAGGACACTCAACTCGACTGTTGGTCGTGCTTTTCTACAGCATTTTCTTATCCTCTGCAAAGGGTAAAGAGGGTAAAGAAGATGCTCAGAAACTGTTAGGGAAGGCATATGAACCGTCACTGCTCTCTCAATTCTTTGTCAAAAGGCTGAGGTCTGGTTCTTCCCATCACCTCCTGTCCTGAGATGCCACAGCCCATGTTTGTTTGTTTGTTTGTTTGTTTTTGGTTTTTTGAGACAGGGTTTCTCTGTGTAGTCCTGGCTGTCCTAGAACTCACTCTGTAGACCAGGCTGGCCTCGAACTCAGAAATCCGCCTGCCTCTGCCTCCCAAGTGCTGGGATTACAGGCGTGCGCCACCACGCCCGGCTATAGCCCATGTTTATTTCACTGTGCCTTCTCAGAACCCATAGCTCTGACTTCTTGTATGAACATCTCCTGGGATATTACTGCTATGCAAATAGTTGCAGGAACAGGAATGAGTTATGTGTGTTTTCAGCAAAGACAATGATTCTCTCTGTAAAACACTGGTAAGAAACACAGCCTGAAGACTAAATTAAATTATTATATATATAATGAATATATAATATTATAATTGTGATATAATTAATATCAAATATAAATTAAATATATTATATATGATAGTATTTCTTTTTATAATATTGATTCTGAATAAAGTCAACTGATTATTATTCTGTAACCTTTACTAGTCCCTGTTCTCTATCTGCTCCACAATCCATATGTTTGAACCCAAGGTGGAAGAGAGACTCAGTTTCTCTTGGCCCACCTTGTCACAAGGAATATTGGTTTAATTTCAAGAGAATTTCAGGAGCATGGACCTCAGCCTGGAGTCTTCGTGTCAGCTCTCTCTAAGCCTAGATTCCAACTTCTAGAATTATGGGATGTGAAGGGAGTTTAGTGGCGAGCAAATTAAGTGAGCCCTTCTGAGTCACAGGTAGCAACTTGGTAGACTGTCTTTGGTTAGAACCATGTCACTGTCTGGTTTTTTAAGCAAGTGCTATTTCCACTTCCTAAGGAAATAAAACCCGAGAAAGAATATGATGTGAGCAGAAAAGAAAGCTACTGGCAAATCATTTTTTTAAAAAAGTGTAGAACTATTTACTCCGTTCGTTGGGCATGGAAGGAAACAGTTGAGTTTTTAACCAGGAAGGCAGTTGCTACTGTTTTTGTAACTGTACCCTTAAAACGTTGGTGGTTCCTCTGACTCTGAAGAAGTGATGTGGATAGCAGACATGGAGGGTCCGCCAGCCAAGTGCAAGGGTGCCTGCCTGGGAAGCCTGGTGAGATTGGTAACCTTAGAAGTGGGGGAAAGAAAGGCCCAGCTGGCTTTCCAGCTGTTTCTCTCCCGGCCTGCTAGCAGGCTAAGCTTTGGAACCTGTTGCCTTTGTTTCTTTATGCTTCTCTCAAGGTTTTCAAGCTGAAAGATGCTTCCTGCTCTATGTAACAGTCCTCTTTTAAGATTTCTGCTCCCTGAGAGGAGGTCCTAGCTTAGAAACACAAAGTTAGCCCATTTGAGTTACAGAGTGGAGATGGTGCGCTGGTGTGGCCGTGCCCTGCAGTGTGAGTACAGTCATTCCCATCCCCTGCTTGCTACTCTGGTCCTTCACGGGACAGTAGAGAAGAAGAAAGGGTACCTGCATCAGAGAGACTGCAGAAGACTGCCCATGACAATCACAGGACACCAGCCAGTGCTGCCTGAGCAGGGAGCAGGACATCAGGATGGGGGAGGGGTGAGAGTCAGGCCACAGCTTTCTTATTGTTGATTCCTTATTGGTGATTTTGGTGAAGAAGCTTCAGGCTTGCCATCTGTGTAAATAAATATACCGTCTGAGCTAAAAATGAAATTGTATTTTCTAATGTGTGCTCTTGAGCTATTTTGAATAAACCTAAAAGCCCAGGGGAAGAATCCCATTTTTCAAACATGCGGGATTTTTTTTTTTTTTTCTGTTTTGCTTTTTTGTTGAAAGTGATCTTTTCAGCAAGAGAGCAGGAACATGTGGGTCGCAGGTGAGGAGCTGGAACTGCCTTAATATCCGATAGAAGATCGATGCCCTGCTGTTGTTCCCAGACTCTTAAGCGAAGAAACTGGAATATTCATCGATGAAATGAAACTGAAGAAGCGGCCTGTGATAGTTGGTGACGGTGCCCTAAGAGCACCTTATACAGCGTGACGGAGCATCCGAAGACATGGGATGCTAGCCTGTCGGGGACCCTGGCTGGGAAGGGTGGCAGCTGACATGGAATCTAGGCAGAATCAGGAGAGTGCTCCAGGGAGGGAAGAGAGTCGATGTGCCCGAGCCCCAGGGAGCACTCTGACAGGTGGAGGACTGCAGGAACAGAGTGGGTGGGGTTAGGAGAGCAGGAGGCAGGATCCATCTCAGGAAGACTTGAGAAGCCACCTTGGGGGATTAGCTTGCAACCTAGAACCGTTGAGTGATTTGTTCAAGGGGTGATCACTGATCGCGACGCTAGCTGTAGGGCCTGTCTAGACGCAGGCCAACCAAGAAAAGAAAGTGGCCTGGACTCAGCCAGCCATGATGGTCAATGCGGGGTCAGAAGGAGTTAGGAGATGCTTCGGCAGCCCGTTGGCAGATCTTGGCAGTTGGGCAGTGGAGTGGATGTCAAATGCTTTAGCCGGAAGGAAACTCTGAGGTTGATACCCAGGAATTTGATGTTGGGTACAGGGTGCCATTCAGAGAAGCAGGAAACCCAGCAGGGAAGAAGCAGTTGTTGGGAGACAGGTATGAGTTTAGTGTAGAGGTAAAGATTTGGGGGTTTCAGCATATACATCATTGTCTCTCAGAATATTTGCCAGGCGCCACCTGCATCACATGCAACTATGGTACTCAATAAAGATTTCCTTGTAAATTGTACAGAAATATACTACCTACAAAAATATAATATTTCGAGCAGAGAGGGCCCGGTGTATGCCATCGCCCCCTCCCGTGTTCTCTCTCTCTCACTGACACAAGGTGCGGCCCGTTGCCAGGGAAGAGTTCCATAATGGTTGAACAGTTTGTGAGTATTTTATGTGTGAAATGGGCATAGAGAATATAAGATAGGGCATTCTTTCATAAAGAGCAACCAGGACTAAAGGCCTCTCTGGTGAGGAATGTGCAGACAATGCCGAAGAAAGGGGAGAGACTTCTTGTCTTTCTTCTCTGGTCTCTTGTTTCTGGTCCAACACTCCTTTGAGGCCAGCGTGTGCCAATTTTGTTTGTATTGGTTTTCTTTGGGGGGGGAGGTGCAGAACAAATGGGGCCCCGCCCACTCCTTTTCTTTCCTTTTTTTTAGTATAATTCAAGAGGAGGGGAAAGCTTTCATCGGAAGACCAGATGTCTTCTGCTGTGGTCTCTTTTGTGGTCGTTTCATTTTATTTCATAAAAAAAAAAAAAAAAAAAAATTCTCTTGCAGATGAAGCTCATTTAAACACAATGGCAAAGCCACAAAAAGGCTCTGCACGGAGGAGCTTCAAACTGGGCTGGACTCAGCCAGGGAGACCAAACAAGGAGATGTCCTGTCCCTTTGGTGGCCCCTTTTCAGGGGCCAGAGCAGCTGCATTTCAGATGCAAATGGGAGATGGAGGGTGGGCGGGGAGGGGTGGGGGGGGCCAGTGCCCTTGCTCAGGAAGCTGGTGTGCAGGTGTTGAGGATTCCAGAGTCACTCCAACAACAGGCCTTGGGAACACAGGGCCCTCAAACAGGCCTGTGCGTGCCCACTCGGAGGGCTCAAGTGGGCCCACAGCTGCACTGGCCGTTCCTGTTTGTGGTCATCAACGGGCCCTGGATTGAAACTAGGAGAGGGAGCAACTGGCACATTCAAGAGAAAGGAAATGCCTTGGAAACAGAGAGGACACCAGGCTGCAGGGGCTTCCCCTGAACTCCCCTCATTCGTTAAACTCACGCCCAGGCGGAAAATAGATATTTGAAATATGATATCACGGCATCCGAAGTCTGGAAGGAATCCAGGGAATCATCAGGTCCACCTGTCCCTAGCGATGAGAAAGGCTTCTCCAAGGGCCATTGGCCTGCTCCGGGCCTCACCCTGTGTCAGTGAGAGAGAGAACACGGGAGGGGGCGATGGCATACACCGGGCCCTCTCTGCTCTACATGGCATATTTTTGCATGTAGTATATTTTTGTACAATTTAAAAGGAAACCTATGAGACTATCTTCATAATTTCTTTCTTTTTAATATGGGGAAAACGAGACTAGTTAACTTATAAATTGTCCCAAATCAGAAAATGAATATGTCAAGACTTGAGTCCATGTATATGTTGTTTGTATGTGATATTTTCCTCCCAAACCCATCTCTTTTGTTATGCTTTATTCCTGACTCCACGGCAAGTGTTGTTTTCTCTCAAACATCTGTACATAGGCAAATATTGTTTCTTTTCCCATATGTGTAAAATGTACTAACCTACATTTGATGCTGAAATGTTGAACATTTGTCTTCAAATATATACATTAAAGTATTCAAATACAGCATAAAATAGTTATAGTTTCCCATAATATGCATCTAACAATCACTGGACTTTAGTTGTCCTTTTTTTATTTGAAACTCTACTATTTCTTGGAGATAGTACCTGGTATGCACTGGTCTATTATTTCTCTGAATCTTATATGTTTACATTGTACCTGCATTCTTGACCACATTGGGCAAGCCCTGTCTTAATGCATTTTGGTGAAACTGGAAAGGCTGATGTAGGCAAAGCCCTCAGTACAATCCTATAACTAAGAAAACCGAGGGCCAGAGAAGATCGTTTTCCCAGAGAAAACCTAAGCTCGGGTCTCCTCACTAGAGAAGCTGTTCAGTGAGGGGCAGGCTGATGATGAAGCCGGAGAGCCTACAGCCATCAACACTGGTAAGTCACACTTTTCTTTGAAAGATGCTGTCATGTGATGTGTAGAACTGTGTACGAGTCTGCAGACAGACAGGCTGAGGTATGTGGGGGGGGCGTTCTAGGAGAGGGAGGGGACAGGAGAGAAAGACAGAGAGACAGAGGGAGAGGGAGGAAGAGAAACAGACACCGACACACACACACACACACACACACACACATTCACACACACAGACATTCACACACACAGAGTGCAAAAGAGCGCTTGTGGGTGGCACGTCAAGGTGTGGGCGGGACTGGAAGGGACGGGATGGTTGTGGAACAGTGACCTAGAAGAGGTGAGACTCTGTGGGTGGCTTTCTTTGCGTAGATGTGTCACCCTCTGCCTGCCTGAAGGCTGTGGCAGTCCTTGGGTGAGTGCCTTCAAAAGAGCACCCAGTGGGCAGAGGACAGCCATCATTGTGCTGATGGCAGGGCGAGGGTCCTGTCCTAAGGTGGCCCTGCTTGACTCTGGACACTGGTTTTGAGCACTTTTGTGACTTCAACCTGAGTTTCTGAGAGCTGTTATTTTGCTGTGTAGGTGGACCCACAACCCTTCTTTGGGAAAATTAACCCATCAGTATCCCCTGCTGATTAATAAGGCAGGAGTGTGACCTGTCTGTTTGAAGAACAATACAGCGGGACATCTGAGATTACAATGCTTGTGTGCTGCTTAGATCACACACCTGTGTTATGGACCGAACACTGGGAAACATAGAACATCGGGACCACAGAGGAAAGAAGGCTTTATGACTTCACGCCCGCCTTTGATAGTTCACATTTTCAACCAATATTTGTTGAGTGGGTTTCCAGGGACCTCTCAGTCCATGGGAAAGAAAGACATAATTAAGCCAGCACAACAGGGCGCCCCAAAAAAGAGACAATTCAAGCCAAATGTAGAGGATGGGGAATTTCGGCTGAGAAGCACACACCTGAGAGGCATGTCCTATTGTAAGATTCAGAAGTGGGAAGGGTGTAGTGTGGTGTGGGACTCGGAGGGCTGGCTGGACTCTAGGGTGTGTCGCCATATGTACGAGTTTGTGGGGTGGGGTCAGCAGGCCAAACCAGCAGGCAGGGAGGTGTTGGATGATGTAAAGCCTGAATCTGAACCATCCTGTGAGACCTGGAGGAGGCTCGGCGGCCGGCCAACTGAAGCACGGCAAGATGATAAAGGAAATTTGAATGTGTCGTCCCATCCCCAATCTGGCAAACAGCCGGAGGGAAGACCTGGAGGCCGAGAGACAAGTCAGAAGAGGGGAGCATCAGCCACGATGGGCGATGATGGTACCTTGTCTACATCAGCTGCAGAGGGGAAGAACAAGAGAAGGGAGACAAGGAATTTTGGCATTGGTGTTCCTCTGGGCAGTGGAGTGACTGAGCACACAGGAGGGAGATGGCTCCCGAAGATGGTTTCCAGCGTGGGTGACTAGGTCGATGGTGGCACAGTTAACCAGCAGGGGAGCTGAATGTGGTTAGCCGAGCACATACCTTGTGCTCATGTGCAGACATGCTGCTTGCACAATGCTTAGGGATGTCAGAGTGTAACCATGGGTGAAGGAGAAGGTCTGGAGCGTAGCAGATGCAAGCTGGTTGGGGATACAGGATGTCTGAAATGTCAGGTCCATCCACAGTGTTATATGCAAGTGTTCCGCACCTATCTAAGAGACCCTAGAGAGCAGAGGATGCTCCCCACCGGCATGGAGAGGCATATAGGAAGTACACTACCAAGTGAGGCCGACTACACAAGGAAGCACCCAGCCCCCTAGAGCCACAGCAGGTACTAGATCAGATCTCTTTGTGTTGGAGCTTGTTGCGAGATACAGTGTGAACTCATTTCCTCTTCGCCCCCACCTGCTTCCCACTATCGGTACCTCCTCGCCTTAGTCACCGAACTGAGTCATCTTTGAGGCAATCCTGGCCACCTTTCCTTCCTCCATCAGGGTGCACAGTTTGAGAAGGAGCGTCAGGGCATGGGGTTTTATCATATGCTGGCTGACCGGGAACATGAAAAACGGCCTCTTACTCTGGGTTCTAATCCACGTATTGCTCTTACGTCCCCAGAAGTTGCTGTCCATGATTTTTGGACAATAAGCGAGAGTAAATGTGATGGAGACTGCATCTGTCTTGTGGGCTCAGCAAATACAGAACTCGTCACCATCCACTCCCATTCACATTGGTCATAGGCAGTGGCCTTATCCTTGATGGGGTTAAGCCTTTTCCCAAGGGTACATGTGTGTATGGCTGTTAACATTTCAAAGACCAGTGTTGTATCATATTTCTTTGGCTCCTTATATCACCTCAAGCCAACTCATGATGAGTACCTACTATGTGCACCACCAACTACTGCACTAGCGGGATTTCTTTAGGACTTGTACTCTTGAGAAGCTCAGCATCCTTTAAGGGATCTCCTTTTCCTTTGATTTACCCTCCAATACTACCTGAGCCTCACCTATAAATGGACTCTCCATGGAAGCTGTTTAGGTAGGTGACCAAAGCAGAAGCGAATACCGGATATAGGATGCTACAGAAACGGGCATTGACTGCTCAGGGAGGAGGTCCAAGGGAGCTCTCTCCGTTCTTTTAGAATACATCTTGCAGTGTGAAGCTTTTGTAAACATGGAATCTGGGGCAGGAAACAAGGGTGAGAGAAACTAAATGCACTGAAGTGGAGACTATGGGAATGTCAAGTACCAGGTTAGACATGAAGGGCCGGCAGGACAGTTGATAAGTGACTGAAACAGGCTTTTAAGGCACCATTAACAAGAGATGAATGGCTAAAGTTTTAAATACTTGTTTTTTTTTTCTGACAAGTAGTCGGTTACCGGTTGGATGTATCCTTGGTTCTAGATGCTAGGCTTTGTTGAGCCGTGGCTAAACAGCAAGAAGGGTCTTGGCATCAAAGAGCTCAGAGACTCATGAGATGGTCACATATTAATGATGGTTTTGAAAATGCGTATACCATGAAAAGGGGTGGGTGGGGCCATTGAATAGGGGGGCTGGTACTTTTGAGAAAGGGAGGTGGTGGAAAAGGCTCTTTGAAGGATTAGTGTTAAGGCGGGATCTTAAATATAAATAGACTGGTGTGAGTGTGTGTGTGTGTGTGTGTGTGTGTGTGTGTGTGTGTATGTGTGTGTGTGTGTGTGTGTGTGTGTTGAAAGGGTAGTGGACACAGGGAAGAGCAGCACGGAATCACATTTCAGAATGATGACCTTAACAAAAGGAGGCAGACGATAGGATAAATAAGCCAGCAAATTCACAGGACAGAATGGCCTGGAGGCCAGCCATACTTTCCTCGCTCCCTTGGACTTGGTTGATGGGTCATGCCCTTGAGTTCATCCTAAGAAGCAACTGCTGAAGCCCGGGTCCTTGGCTTTACATTGCTTTTCACTCTTGGTTTTTCTTAGTAACCATGCATCAGCATCTTCTCCCAGAGTGAAATAGAACACATGCCCTAGTACAACCCTGGCACAAACAAGAAATGACAACCCGCAAATTGTCTGTAGACACAAGACACGAAGCACTGGAGGGTTGATGTTGAAAGTCAAAATGGGGTGTTGTAGCTTTAGTTGACGATATCTATGCACACACAGAAACCAGGAGTTGAAACAGTCTGTCTCTAGAAGATGTGTGTGGCATTTCCTTTCCATGCCTACATATATGGAAACAAAGAGCAGGCTTTAGATAGGTGCTTACTTGTGCTCCTCGGAACACTCTTGAGTAGAGAAAATTACCTCCATTTGTCTTCCGTTCTAGGCACTGTCTTCCAAGGGGTTCAAACAGTCTTCAGCATGGAGTCAAAGTATGTCATATACAAGGATCAGTGTCCAAAATGGGATGAAAGTCTAGAATTCCTCACTCTTAAGTACCACTTTAGAAAAGGCCTGAACCAGGACAGGGTTTCCCCCTATGTTATGCAAGAACCTCAGAACGTATAGGTTCTTCAGTTTTGGTAGACACATATAGAAAGATTCCCATGGTACTCAGGAGGTCCCCATTCTGGGAACTTTATGTACGGTGACACTTCTCGGAGTGTTGGTATGTTTCAGGGACTCTGAAGTCCGGGTATACATTTGTCTTGGTTCCATTTTGTATTGTCTGATGGCCTTGGACATGGCTACTTTCGCAATTGAGCACTATTGTTTCATCCCTAAAGCAAAGCAGTTGGTGTACAGCCACTGAAGGCCTTGCAACCTTCACCGAGGACCTTGGGCAGCATTTAAGAAGGATTTGGGTCAGCTGTTGCATGAAGGATTGGGCTGTTGGATGGTAACTGGACTGACTGCTCTGTAGACTGGAAGGGTCTGCTCTTATTCGTCTGACACTCTGCATCTAAGCCCAAACTGAAAATGATTTTCTCCACACTTTCAGCACTGCCATTTTATGGGTACCTACATGCTTTGAACATTTTTGGTTGGTGAGGCCTCTCCATCCCTGACAAACAAAATCTGATCTAGAATTGCAGCAGCAGCGTTCAGCTGTTGTAAACCTAGAGAAAGATGACAGATATCATGATGAGGCATTGCCAGGGTGTGGACAGGCATACTGACTGAGTCTGAGCCAACAGCTGTTAAAACTTTCCCCTTTTCCTCCAGGATCCAGTGATTTCCCTCAACCAGGAGCCTAAAGATTAATTTCCCTGCCAGATAAGAGTTTGCTTTTGAAATTTAGTACTCTGTTTTTACATATTTACCACGATGCACCGACATGTATAGTATATGTCTAATTTGATATCTGCATTTTCCTTGGTTGCAATACCTCTATTTAATGTATCTACTCTCTCATGTATCTATGATTGATTCATTTGGTTGGTTCAAAGCAGGGATGAAAAGTCTCTAGAACTTCAGTGCTGTAAGACAGCCAGTGAAGAGTTGTCTGATCTGTCTTGTACAAAAGTAGTTTTAAAAAGTAGATTTGTCCGCCCAACCTTCCAACTCAAATCAGGGTAACTCTCCTATATACGATTCTCTTAGCTTTTCATAAGAACTCAGTGATCTGGGCATGGTGACTCAGGAGGTCAAGGCAGGTAAATCTTTATGACTTTAAGGCCAGCCTGGTCTGCATAGTGAGTTTTAGGATAGCCAGGACTATATAAAGAGACCCTGCCTCAAACAAACAAACAAACAAACAAACAAGCATAGCAAGATATGTGGGACTGCAGGAGGGAATATGCTCAGAAAACCACTCAGGAAAGCAGCAAATGTCAGCACTAAAGACAACTAACTACACCTTATCAAAGTCGCCTGCCGTGATCTTGTCACTCAGAGTAGAAATTCAAGGAACCATACCCTTTTAAACTGACTGCCTCATGCTTCTGGGTTGCTACTGGGTCCACCTCAGTGGGTGATCTAGACGGATGCCCACCGTGCAGTGGGCTTTTCTTTCCTTCATTGTGAATGTGAGCCCACTGGTGAGACAATTTTACTCATGGCTCACCCATCAGTTATTTTCTGCCCCCTTGAAAGCCTATTTCATGGTTCAGTAGAGCAGAAGTTTGTCCAATAGCACTCTGTCTTGGTGGCTTCAAAGTGCAGCCCCCACCCCACCCCCTGGCTCTGGCTGGGTTTCGGGCAGTCATACTTAACAGTCTGATGATTAAGTGAGCAGGAATAATAACACAACAGTCAGACTCGGCTCCAGTGCTCTCACGAGGCCCAAGCCTCATGCTCTAATAGAATGAGTAGAAAAGGATACGTTTGCAATTCTGAAGAATTCTTACTTTGTTGTCCTATAGCCAGATAGGACATGGAACCCAATTTCATCATGGGCCAAGATGCTACAACCTTGTACTCTATGGACCACCTCTTAGAATAACTAATTCTAAAATTATTCCAATGGCAACCCTTCCTTCTACATGCCTATGCTATGAACCATGCTGCTATCTAAAGTGTGTGATGCTTCAGGTTTTCTTCCAAGCATTAATTTTAAAAAAGAAACAAAAAACACAAACAAAAAACAAGCCATCTAGCTCTGGTACCTCGGGCTCTACGGTCCTCAGAAATGGAGTGTCCTAACTTGTTTCTGTCCCATTTCTAAGCTGGTCCTGGCACAAGGACCCTACTGTGACATGGCAGTACACTTCCAGAGTGCAGTACCCTCAGATGCCCCAGAGAGAGGTTTCATAGTTCATGTCAGGACAATGCAAACTGAGCTATGCATTTACTGTAATTCTAATCAGATGATGCTATAATTGGAAGGACACCAGTGGCATTCTGTCTTTGGAGTCTTCTCCATTAAGTGACTGAACAAGGGCCAGGGGACCTTTGATTGTCCCAAATGCAGATCCTGAGTGAGACGCTGGAAGGAGTGTGTCATTATGTTCCATTCTATTATAAGGTCCCGACCCTCCTCCTCTCTTGGTAAGATTACGAAGTGTTAGTAGGTAGCAGTCATTCTCCACGCATTCTCCATAAATTCTTCCTAATGGTGATTCTAGCTTTGGAGCAAGGGATATCTTGCAGGTATGTGGATAGATATTTTTGGTAAGTATTTCCAAGTCTAAATCATAGTCACGAATTGTTGTGTGTCTGAAAGTAACAAAAATACTAATTGGGATGTATGACTCTCCGACAATACCTAAAGTAAAAACAGCTTAAAATATCATGGGCAGAAGTGTTGCCGAATTAGTTTGTGATTAAAGCATTGCAAAGGTCTGTGAGTAATACAAAAATAAACCAGGTACAGACCTGTACCTGAAAGGCTGATAATTTAGAGAGAGAAATTATGATCATAAAAATTAAAAAAAAAAAAACTAATCTGAGGCAGAAAGTTCATGGCCATAGCATTTGTAGTTAGAGGAAGAAGAAGAGACCTCTAACTGGGACGATCTCGCTGGATTCTTGGTGGAGGTGAGATTTTTTTTTAAAAAAGCCAGACTTTACTGGATAAAAAAGACTTGGCCCAGAAAGCCAAAAGGAAGAGAAGAGATTACAGGATCACAGGCAGGTACGGAAGTAGGAAGACACGGAGCTGGTGAAGATTACCTTCAGGGGTTAGCTGAAGATGTTATAGCAGATGCCTGTGGTTCTCATTAAAATATAGTTCTGATCTAGGGCAGTCTGGATGGGTCTGATGTTCTGCATTCCTAATAAACTCCCAGGTAATGCTTCTACTGACCTTAGGGGGACCCTCTACATCATAGAAAACCCTTGAAGTAACTCAATTAGTAGAAGAGTATTTCTATTCCCACCTCCAGCCTTAAAATGTCCCTTTAAGGCAGTGGCTCTCAATCTTCCTAGCTCTGTGACCTTTTAATACACTTCCTCATGCTGTGGTGACACCCATCACCATAAAATTCTTTCTGTTGCTACTTCATAACTATAATTTTGCTACTGTGATGACATAAAACTGAATATCCGATACACAGATATCCGATACATGGCCTCTGTGCAAGGGTTGTTTGCTCCAGAACTCGAGACCCACAGGTTGAGAACCACTGCTTTAAGGAGCCATTCGAATGCTGGACATACACGATGACAGACACAGCAAGAGAGGTTCCTCTGAGCGTTGGCTTCGCACCATCTTCCTCTTCTTCTAATGAGCCGAAGAACCCAGATGGGAGGAGAGTGCAGTGAGGGCCGGGAAGGCCACACAGTAAGACCTCGGTGCACTGCAATGTAAAGGTTGCTCTGGCTTCACAGATGCTCTCTTGCCCTAAACTGTTTCCTGAAGGGACGGGCTGAGCTGATTAGCTCCTGTATGTTTGGCAGAGACTTCAATAATGGCCCTCTGGCTTGATTGCTGGTAAACTGTTATCCTAAGATGACACTTGCGTTGCACATGAGGAAAAGACGTGGAATAAACCTCAGGAGAGCTAACCTAGGTAACCTTCAACTTTCCTGACCGCAGAGGCATATCTTTGCAACAGGAGAGGTGAATCCTCTCCTTGCTACCATTCAAGTTCTGCCTAAGAATCAAAGAGCCAACAGGCATGAGGGTGCTCTTTAGATCTTGAGGCTAGAGGGTGTCATGGCCACCCCCTCTTGGGCATGTAGACATCAGACCTTTCTTGTAGTCTGGATGTTGTTAGTGGAACAAGTTAGTAACCACGGGGAAGGAATGTGACAGCCCTGGGGTCCAGGCCTTTGGGTAGCATGGCAAGAGTTTGGTCCCTTACTCCCTTCAGATCAGGATGCCACTGTGGCTGCCTGCCAGGCTTACCTTTGTATGTATGTCTATGTCTGGCTGTGTAGCCTTCTGTAGTCTCTGGGGAAATGTTATTGGCAGTAGTATTGCCTCTCAGACCATCCCCTGGGAGTAGCTTGGGGGCTCTGTATTCAAATGCCACATCTGTTTCCTGAATGCTTTGGTGCCCCTAAAAGGTCTTTTGGGGCCATGTCCCAGAGCAGGTCTGTAGGCATGGAGGAGTATTCACTAGGTAAAGGCAGAGGCAGGGCTGAGTGGGAAGGTACCAGGAGCCGTCTTTTAGGAACAAACATGCCATTCAAGAGGAGTCAAGGAAGCAACTCCAGAGAGCCTACCTGTGTGACCAATACTGCGTCAGGAAGCACAATTCGAGGGAAATTCTATTGCATTTTATAGTTAACGGAATTGAGTGCTCTTCAGATAATAGTGGTTAGAACCGAACCGTGGAGGTCAGGTATCCTCTCGGAAACCTTTGTATATGTAGAAACCAAAGCACTTAGCAGGAAGGGCTTGCCCTGGTCACCTTGGATTGAGAAAAGACCCCTGGATAAACCCCCATTTCATGCTGTTGGGGGAGGGTCATTATTTTTGCCTCTCCTCGCTTCAATTCTATAGTCTGCAAAACCAAGGAAGAGCTTTGTCCGCTGACGATACTCTCCTCCATCCTGTGGAGGGTGGGTGCGGGTCCTGGGCCAAGGGAATCTGCTCACCTGAGCTGCACACATGAAAATCAGACCTTCTCTAAGAGACTCTCTGGAGGAGCTTGCAGCTGTGCTCGGTCCCCGACTCTCAGACTCACCTGGCCCAAAGAGAATCAATGAACTTTTCAAGCAGTTAACCACAGGATGATGCCTAGGCCTGTTTTCTCAGCCAGGTGCTCCGGGAGGGAAGTTGTATGAGTCACTGTCGGCCAGAAATGTAAATCTGGCCCGAGGTTTCCTCTGCAGTGAAATCCAGGTCATTAATAGTAGTGACCATCTGCCTAGCACGTTACACTCACAAAGCATTTTACATAGTCATTTGCTTATCACAACTGTTCAGAGACCTCTTATTGTTGTGCCCATTTTACAGATGAGGAAAATAGGCCCCAGAGGTATCGGATCATGCCCAAGGTGACAGGAAGCTTGAGTGACAGGCCAGGGACTTAGTTAAGTCTTGGCCCTTGATAATTCATGACTTGGCTATGTCTTCTGTATCAGGATTTCCCTCTTGTTTCTTCATGCCCAAGAGCTGTAAACGAAAGCAAGGAAAGTCAGACAGCTTGGCACACGCTGACGTGAAGAAGAAGGGGTTTGAAGAAGGGGTAGTCACAGCCTCCGTGTGGTATGACAGTCATGACGCAGTGCCCAGGAGATGGGGCCTAGCTTGACCCCATTATATTCCCACCATCTGGACTTTTCTCTGCCAGCATTTCTTCATGGCCCTTCAGTTCCTTAAGGAAACACACACACACACACACACACACACACACACACACACACACACTAGCAGAGTCCATTATAGGTCATCTCTTCCTAGCTCTGTCTCTCTGTCTCTGTCTCTCTCTGTCTCTCTCTCTCTCCCCTTCCCCACCCCCAGAGTAATTACCATCCCAAAGCTGATGTGCTCATGTCCTGTCCATGTTTATTCACTTCCTCCATAAGTATCCAGGCTATAATACTGATTTATTCTGAAGATCGCTTTTTTTTTCTCTTTTAACATTATTTTTTAGGTATGGCATCATTGCTACCTTACTTAGCCTGAGTTCATTCACTTTAACTTCTACCCCCATAACATCTTTTTGGGCAAATATGTCACAGTTTCTTAAGGAATTCTGTACTGGTGAGCTTCTAGACATCATTTCCCGCTTAGGAGCAATGATGCAGAAGATATCCTTATAAAGGCTCCTTGTGTATTTATGCAGGGATTTCCTTGGTTGTACATGCACAAGTAGAGCGTCTAAAATATAAGGTGTGCCTAGCTCCGCCTTCGTGGGCATCTCTGATTTCTCCCCCACAATGGTTATATCCATTTGTACTTATATTGGCTTTTATCTTTCTGCTTTACTCTAGTCTAATATCATCGAATTCTCACACTGTCAGATTTGAAACATTTTGGCCATGGGGACATCTGTGACATGGTGACATCTGTGACATGGTGGCATCTTTTGCTCTTCACATTAGTGTTCCCTCGGCTGTTCGTATGTGCTTAGGCACCGCGTACTTTCTCAGCTTAGCACATTGATATATTGCCTGCTAACTTCCTGTTACCTTCCATCCCTATGGCTGTATAGTTTTTCCTCCTATAGCCCGTGTACTTGTCCTTTGTCGGCCACCCAAGCGGTTCATGCATTCCCTGTATCTGCCTTGGTTTTTAGTTTGGTTCACTGCCCAGTCCCATTCCCTTGCAGGCTGTGAGCTGGCCGTTGTACCCATCCGACTCTTCGGATCGCAGCAACTCCGTGGGGGAAAGTTGCTCGGAGCTGTGCTTCAGGAGAGCCTAGGTGAATAAATGTCCCCTGATTCTAAAGATCCGCAGTGAACTGAAGACCATGTTCTTGCAGGGGCATCAGGGAAGGACCCGCTTTGCTTGCTCAGGACTCCTGTTTGCTAATACAAGTGTGTAGTGACAGCAAACAAACCAAGTGTAAGTGGAAAAAAACCTTAGTCACCGAGGGTTGTTTGGGCTGCTCAGAGGCTACTGTGGTATGTGGAGGCTGTCCCTTGTCGCAGTGCGTCCTGGCACAGCTTGTCTGGGTGTTTTTACAGTCTGTAGACCTGCCACATGCGTGAGAATATCTGAAAGAGTCCTCAGGCTCAGTGGTCTCCCCTGTCCCCACCCACATCCTGAAGCATCTTCACCAGGGGTCCTGATACCTGGAAATCGCTACCCGAAGGTAGGAATAAGCAGGGACTTTGAAACACTTCAACCTCTGCAGGGAAAGAGTCACTTAAAGGGTTTGTTTTTCTCTGGGTGTCTCAGCTATCCCCAAAGGAAAAGCAGAACTCAGGACAGGAAGCACAGAGTGCCCAGAGGGATGACTTTAGAGTGTAGTGCTATTTATGCAGTCGTTGCATGTCCTCCGTACTGTCCCGTGGGGGGGTGGGGGGGCAGTGCTGTGATGTGCAGGTGCTGTGACTAGGGAGGGCGGGCCTGTGTGCTATCACTCCCTTGGAAGCCAGCGGGTAGGCAGGACCAGAGCTCTGGGATCAATTATGTTGGTAAGACTACAGAGGCCAGGGGTGCACCAGAAACGCTGCGGCTTAGAAAGACTCCCTGACAAAAGACCTGATGTTCCCAAGCAGAACCCTGGGGCCCCAGGGGAGGTGACCCCAGCTGTCTGGTTGGGCAGCCAGAGAACCAAGCCCCGGGAGCCAGGACACACCTTCTGTTCCAGTTGACTCGCTTGAGTGGCAAATTCTTTTCTCCCTCACCAGCCTCTCATCTTCAAAGGGAATTCATTAAGCCCTACCATGCCATCAGCACTTGGCCAGGTGTCATATTGGCCCATTAGGTGGACACAGGCCATAGCCCTAGGGAGTGTGCCAAATGAGGTGGGGAACAGCAGCTGAGACCTAGTGACATCCCGAGATAGTTCCGTGGCACTTTCTACACGCATGCCCTCCCCCCTCAGCTGTTCCCAACTATGTGTATGGATGGAGCGTTGGTATGTCTGTGCTCTTCCCCTCCCCGTGGCTTTAGGCTCACTCTGTCTGCATTGCCTGGAATGCTCTTCTGCTGCCTGTTTTAGCCATACACTCACCCCTAGGTTGAGCCTTCTCTGCTAACCCCAGGGAGAATTACCGCTATATGTTGCTCTATGTTGCCTAGCGCTCTGTGTATTTAGTATAGCGCATAACCTCTGTGCTGGGAGTCATGGCTTCCGCCACTATCTGCCCCGAGTGTGGAGTCTACTTATTCACCTTCTTTCCCCAGCCACAGTGTGGTAGACACTCATCACGTGTGAGCTGAATGAAGAGAAGCAGCCCGTGGCTTGACTTAGCCCTACCTCGTGGTATAATTGGAAGCAGACCCTATCTTTTTGAGTCTGAGTTTCCTTTTCTGCAGAATGGCTGTGGTGAGGCCAAATGAGAAAAGGCTTTTGAAGGTTTTATGGGCCCCATTGTCTGTGACTCTTGTCCTCTATTGGAGAACAGAGTTCATCAATTGAAGACCAAGATAATGTTTGACTAAAACCCAACCTTTCCCTCCCACTTCTGTCTGTCACCTTTCAAACTGTGTGTATTAGCAGTTTTCAAATCTCTGACTAAAGTTTCAAGAAGTTTGTCGAATTGATTGATTACAGAAAGTATGAGCCTTTATCTTCTCCAGGAAATAAAATTGAGGGACTAATTGATTCCTTGGAAGGCGTTTCTAACTATATTTTCTGATGAATTTGTCACCTGGATGTTTGTGGGAAGGAGCCATTGGATAGCTGTGGCTGTCGGGCTGACTCTCTCTCTTTCTGTCACTGTGCAGGACATGATGCACATGCACCAGACACCTCAGAGTTTCTGCCCCTTGAGTGGCAGGTATGGACAGAGGATCAAGAATTCCACACACTCCAAAAGTGCCACTGACACCTGCCTGGTCTCAGACCTTCATGTCTGTCTGTAACGTGAAGCTGGATGGCCCCATTACTGAAGCATTTTTGTAGATGAAGCTATGTCTTGGAAAGCTTCAGTGAGCTCACATCTGGTCACATGACTTAAAAGAGTATGACTTTGGGGAGCCTCATTGACGGATTCTTCACAAACTTTTAGATGACATTTTTTTTTAAAAAAAATTGGGCAAACATTTATTGAGTGATATGGAGAAGATGACTAATTTATTTTTAATTGGCTGGCTTTCAGTCTACTTGTCTTTTATAGCCTAAAGCAGATGAATTCTATCAGAAGGGAAAGAGAAAGGGACTCCCAACCCCAGGACTGACTTGTGGGGCCAAGTGGCTGAATACATTAGCAAGAGAGGAAGTCATCTTAGCTAAGCCTGCCGTTTGGTGGCTTAGATCATTAGCATCTCACCGTGCCAGTAAGTGAATTGTTGAAGCCTGAAGTGGGGCCTCCTTCTGAGAGTCTGAGAACACTCTGAGTGCTGGTGCTCTTGGGGTGCACCACAGCAGCCCCTTATAACTGCACGGGAAGCAAGAGAGAACACAGGGTTTTTTCTATTTATTTATTTATTTATTTATTTATTTATTTATTTTTAGCAGACCTCCCTGGGATTCAGTGTCCATATCTGTGAAATGGGGTAATCCAACTTCTCCCAAGTGGCTTTGGAGGACATCTGTGAGGGTCAGGCTGTATGATGGAGGTGGCACGCTCTGGATTCAGAGAGGGCCAGCTCTTGCACTACCACGCTGTTGCTTCCGTTCCTACACAGAGAAGCCTCTGAGTCTCCAAATGGGACCTGAGCCTTACCTCAAGAGACCAAGTCCACTGTAAAGGGCGAATGACTACAGTTCCTGACAGAACACTGAAGATGATAAAGAAGCCAATCCTCAACTGTAAACCTCTCTACTGTGATGCCTTGTTATCTGTTCCTCCCGCCCCCAGCCTAAGTGTATGCCTGAATAACTTCTAAAGAAGTTATCCAACCCTTCCGACGGGCTGCCCTAGTCATTGCACTGCCTCATCTTGAGAGAAAGGCCTTCTTAGGCTGAAAGTTGCAGGCAGACAGGGCTGGAGCACCGGAGCTCTAGGTTTCCACGTTGGCTCTGAGGTTCTCTCCTCAGACTGTGTGGCTGCCGCATTTTGAGTCTAGGATATGTAAACTTCAGACTTCATTTCCCAAGTCATCTCAAACTGAGCACGTTTCAAAGGGCATTGGTTAACTCCCCTCTGAACTTGGTCCAGCACCCATTGCCTCTGTCTTCAAGCGTCACCCCGCCAACCGCCCCTGCTGCTTCCTCCTGCCCACACCCAGTGTGCCCTGGAGACCCTGCTCCTCCCTCGACAGCCTTCCTCTGCTTTCAGCCCATCTCCGCTGCTGCAGCTCAGAGTCCTGTCATGGCTCAACCGAACGCTACTGCCATGTCTTCTCAGCTTGCTTTGTTATTTCAACCTGGCTCCAAACTGCCTCCCTAGAAACTCAGTTCTTTAAAAAAAAAAAAAAAAAAAAAAAAAAAAAAAAAAAAAGCAAACGTCATCTTTCTGAGACTCTTCCAGAGGCCGCCCATGGCTTTCAAGGAGAAATCCACACTTAGGGCTGCAAACGTGAGCACTTCCACCTGCCTCAGCTGCCGCCACACGCCTTACAAACTCTGTTTCAGTAATGCAGGTCACTGTGCCCTCCGTGCACATGGCATCTCCCTCCCTCCCTGACTGGCGCATGGAGCATGCCTTGCCCTGACTATTCCTTTTGCTGGCAAGTTCCTCTTCTCTTGCAAGCGAACTGGAATTCTCCTCTTCTGAGGCACTGGCTTCGTTCTGGTGCAATGGCCACCAGTTAGGCTCTTCTGCCTCTAAATGTCGCAGGGCCTGTGTGTATTTCAGTCTTATCACAAGCTGCTGTGGCTCTTTGCTTAGTTTCAACATCCAAGACAATGAAAACACACACACACACACACACACACACACACACACACACACAAATGAGAAATCATGTGTCAAGCATTTCCAGCTCTATATATCTGCCTACCATAGCTGGAGCCTAATACGTATATGTTGAAAATGCAGATAAATACCATCATTGAACAGTTTTTTGTTTGCCTATCTATTTGTCTGTTTGATTTTGACACGGTCTCTCTACATAGCCCTGGCTGCCCTAGAACTTACTATGTACACTAGGCTAGCCTTGAACTCAGAGATCCACCTACCGTGGCCTCCAGAGTTCTGAGATTAAAGGCATGTGCTACCCATCCGGCTGAGGTTGAACATTTTTGACATGATATCTCTTGGCATAGGCATAGAACTCATTGCATTGACCAACAGGACTTTCCTCTAAGGTGACCATAGGAATTCATGAATGGACAGTGTTTTAGGTAAACGTGTCCGAAATTGTCTCTCTGACAACCCTTGGTAAGAGCTAGGCAGCAGGGAGTAGTGCTTCACAGAGATCAAGCGTGCCTCCCTGGGGCGTGTTGATGCATCTTGACCACCTTGTGTGTGGCCGGGTGGACAGAGGTCTCAATCTGCTGGTAATGAAGGACGGAAGAAGCCTAGTGTGCCAGTGCGGTATGAGAGTTCCCACTGCACAGGCAGGCTCTCCCTCAACAAGCATTGTTTCTTACTGAGTGTCTGGGCCAATCGATAGAGAAATCTTTCTTGTGGTTCACTCCATCAGGTCTCATATCATACAGAGGGATTTTTTTTTTTTTTTTGGTTCAGTTCTGCTGGTAAGTAAATGAATGTGGACAATTATTTAAAATACAGATTCCCAGGTCCCCATAATGTGCTTCCGTGTCAGCTGGGGCCATACTCTGCTCTTGGTAGTTGTGATAAAGCCCTGTCTGACAGAGTTTGGGTTGAACATTGTCTTTTAACCTTCATGGATCACTGCTGGTGTGAAGGCTTGTGGGCAAAAGCAGTTTCCAATGTCCCTTGACCCTGGGTAGTACCACTCCCCTGTAGACCTTGGGGGCTGTTCCGCAGGTCTCACCACCCTTCTTGAGCACAGCTATATTTAGCAGCAGATACACTACAAAGGCCCAGACTCTAGAAATAGGATTTGAGTTGTGGGGCAGGGCTTGGCTGCCCCAGCACGGAGTCCTACTTATCATCAGTACTGAAGCTGAGGACTGGATTCAATGCTCAAGTAATGATATCCCACTAAGTATACAACAGTTCAAAGCCAACGCAAGCTTGCTGGTTTTAGAACTCCTGCCCCCGTGCTAGCGCTTCTGGTCTCAGTCATAACTCTGGGAGTAAGACAAAGGCAGAGGGCTCTTCCCCTTTTACAGATAGCATCTGAGCCTCAGAAAACAGGCCACTCGTACAAGTGTCACCGCCGAGATTGCTAATAATCGGTCCCAGACTTTTCTCTCTCCTCTTTTCCGTGCTGTTCTCTTAGCTCAACTCTTCAGTCATTAGATTTGAAACCCTCTCCCCTTCCTCCATACACATAAACACAATATCAGGACTGTAGTTCAGGAACCAACAATTTTTGACAAAGACACAGTTAAGATTGTCTACAACAATGACCAGGACAAGTTTAAGTAAAAGTACAAATTCTCATTCGAAGCTGTGGGGGAAGACATCCAGTGACTTTGCCTATTAAAACTCAAGTGCCGTGAGTTGAACGGGCTTTCAAAGTACATATACTAATCTTTCAGAAGTTTCCAGTGGGGAGCAGAGCTGGATCTGGCTTGTACCTACATGTGTGGGCCAGCTGTGGGCATTTTCCCCTCATCCTGGGTTACTGATAATGTAGAGTCAATAGGGCTGTGGTGCAACTATTTACAGCCAATCTTACATTTTGTTTATTTTATTTTATTTTTATTTATTTATTTTTAACCATCGTAGAACCAGTCGTTAAGCATCTCCCAGGTACCCAAGTTTGCAGCTAATTGAGACTGGCACCAACTGGCACCCAAGTGTTCTCTGTCATGAGCACGGGCTCACCTTTGGGATCGTTTTCTTGCCTCTAACCACAAAGTCATACCTGAGTGCCTTTCTTTAAATGGGGGATTCTTTCCATCTGAGTTTGCAAAATAACACTGATGGGTTTTCACTAATAATAGTTCTCTCTCTCTCTCGCTCTCTCTCTCTCTCTCTCTCTGTGTGTGTGTGTGTGTGTGTGTGTGTGTGTGTGTGTGTGTAGCTTGCAAAGAGCTTGTATGTTCCTCATCACTTCCAAGTTTCATGTGATCCACGGGGCAGATGCCTTCTCTCCTCGGTAGAAAGGAAAGGACTAGGAATGGATCTGACAGGGGACGTGACTGTTCCCACAGTCAGAAGCCTTGCAAGTGTCAGGTGGGCCTTGAGCCATCTTCGGCTTCCTTGTTCTGGGCGCCTGCCTCTTGCCAGCTGCTTCCTTCACCTCAGACGCTCGCTGGCAACGCCTAAAGTTTAGGCTGCTGTCTGCAGCACGGAAGTGTCTAGCAGCAATTTGGGGCTAACTCCAGTCTTGGACTTTGACAGGAAGGGATAGACTCTCTAGCTTGGGGGTATGAACATAGGCCACCCCATTTCGCTAGTCTGCTGCAAAGAAAGCTGGCCACTTTAGTTCCCCGTTGGTGCTTGGTTTTCTGTGATTCCATTTAAACACTGTTATGGGGACCTTGTGTTTTTGGGTCCTTCTCTCTCAGTAGGAATTTGGAGCCTCTCAGATGACCTAGCATAAATGCTCCCGCTTCCCCTCTTACACAACCCCCACCCGGCCTTGTTACTGCCCAGTGCTGTATTGATTGGAAAGCATTTCACAATACGTTTTCAAAACATGCCGAAGGTCGAGACTGAGTGACTCATAGGTCGTCCCATTTCTTTCTGCTGTCGTCCCTCTGGACTTTATTGGTTAGGTTGGCTAATGGAAGTCCCTCAAGAAACTGTTTACTCTGTCCAATCCTGGCCAGTAGGATTAGTAGGTGGCATCACGAAATAATTCCTAATCAGGTCTATGGTGATGGACCTGTAGAAAATCTCCTTGTTTTTGGATGCCAAGTCTCTAGAAGGATAAGAAGTCAGGAGAGGCTTCATTTTCACTGAGCTCATTTTGCCAGCTCTGGTTCCCAGAGCATCAGGGAGCAGACACAGTCAGGTGAGCGAGTCAGCCGATACCTGCAGGCTCTCCTGCTGCTCTGGTGATCTGTGCCACTCCATTAGCTGGCTGCCAGAGGCTAAAGGAGGCCGCCCCGGGCAGTGAAACATGCCTTGGAGCAGAGGGGGAATGGAGAGTTCCGGTTAGCTTCGAGGGGTCTGGGCTGACACACAGCCTTATCTCCACCACCTGAGCTTCTTGACGAGGGGCTTGGCCAGATAGCATCTTGGTTTTCTACCACCTGGTCAAGGAAGGTCTTCATGACGCTTTATTTCCCAGGCTTGCTTGGAAGAGGAAATGATAGGACACATGCAGCATGCAAAGTATCCTCTGGAAAAGCCGGCAGCACGCCTCCCCAGGGGCCACTAGAACACTTGGCTTTGGGATTCTTTACGTGCAAGCTTTTGGAGCCCCCCCTTTTTTAAAAAAATTATTATTATGAAAAGTAATCTGTCATAAAAATGAAAGCTTCCAAGTGAGTCATCTAGAATAGCCTCGAGGTTGAAAGTGTTCTTAGTGACCCCTGCCCCAGGATTTTACCCTTTAAGTGTCTTGAAGGCCCTTTTCCTTTAGCATAAGGTAGTCACAGAACTAGTATCACAAAGCTAGGGCAGTAATAATGCTGTCTACAGGTCTTTCTCACCAACGTGGCTCTCCTCAGTTACTCCTCTCCGCATCCCCCCCAGCCCCAAGCTGCTAAGCCCTCCTTCCGGACTGGAGAACTACCAGTATAAAAACAGAGAATGCCACCATCCTCAAGTACACTCCCAGTGAAGAATGACCATAAGGCCTTTCTGCCTCCCTGGGACTGTCCCCCATGCCACCCCAATCTGCCCCTTCATCTGACACCTTGTCAATCACAGCTCCCACCCCTTGATTTTAGAAATGAACGTCCTGAAGTTCAGAGTAACAACATAGCCTTCCCAGTCCACACGGCTCATTTACAGCAGAGACAGGATCCAGGTACCAGGATTATTTACTGCTTCAATGAACCAGACACCAAGAGAACCCAGAGAGCCCAGAGGAACGAGGAATAAAATAGATTGTTTTGGCGTGTGTTGGACATCTGGTTTCCAAGGAGAGTTTATATTGAGTAGCAACGAAGCCTCAAAAGCTATGGTAGCTAGCTTGAATGAACTTATATAATCAACATTTATCAGAAACATGTGTCATCAAACACCTGCCAGATCTGAGCGTTGGCACCAAACCTGCTTTCATTGTCAAAGAAAAGAAGGGAGAAAGAAACTAGACTGAACAAAGCCGGCAGACATTTTTTACTAGAAAATTCAGAGATACTTTCTTGAGAATAGCAGTACACTTGCAACATCTTAAAATTGATTTCGGTGTGATTAGGTGACTCTGGTAGTCACAGATTTAACACACACACACACACACACACACACACACACACACACATACACACACACACATACACATGTGTCAAAGTTGCCCAGAGCAACAACATCCTAGGTCGCTGATCTCCTAAACAAGAACACGCCAAAGTGCTTTAGGTTCTCATGGGTACGACACAAGCAGGTCAGAAAGACACGGAGCACTCTCTAGCCAAACTCCCATGAAGAATCTGGCTTGCATGAAGACTTGAATGTGGACTGCCTGCCTCCCATAGGCTTACAGTTTGAATACTTGGTCCCAGCTTGGGCTACCATTTTGCACTTGGTGGCACCTTGGCAGGTGAGGCCAGACTATTGGAAGTGGGTCACTAGGGCTTGGCCTTTACAGGTTATAACTGACTTTGGTTCAGGCTTCCTGTCTGATGGTATGCACCAATGCTCCCTGTTCCAATACTCCCACCACTGTGAGTTGTTCTGCTGTGCCTTCCCCTAAAACCCCCTGAAACTATGAACTCAAATAATCTCTTCCTACCTTAACTTGTTTCTGTTGGCATTTCCATCTTGATGAGCTAAGCAGGAAGTTGATAGCAAGGAAGAGGGTCGTAACAGTAGCTAAGCCTAACTATGTGGTTATGGGCTCACAGTGACTTGCATAAAGATGCCAGGGAAAAGCCTATACAGCCAGAGAATGTGGAGCATGGACAGATGTCTTGGAAAGAATCCCTGAAAGACCAGTCTAGAAATCTGTTAAGGGAAAGTTCAAGTTGCACCAGAGACCTCAAGATGTTGGAGATGCTAGCACAACCGTGGAGCATCTGCCAAGGACGTCTGCATCCCTAAGAGAGAGGCCATCGTACTACGGCTAGACCTGGAACGCGTCGGAGTTTGTATGATGCCATCGTGTGTCCTAGATGTCATCCAAGGAGCCAACAGGCTTAATGTGTGTCCTGCTAGGTTTCAGTCTTGGCTTTGGTCTGGTCTTTCCTGGTGTGGCTCCTCCTGTTTAGAATAGGGATGCTTCTGTCATTATATCTTGGAAGTATGTAACTTAAAAAAAGCATTTACAGAGACTCACAGGAGTTTATGATAAGTTGGAGAAAATATGTTAGACTTCTGAAAATTCTTGAGACCAGTAAGACGTTGGGGGACTCTTAAAGTTACTTTGATTTCAGCTTTGATTCTGAGTTGGCGATGATCTGTTAGAAGCCCAGGGAAGAACGTTATGGTTATGGTGAATCTGAAATGCCCTCTTTCTCCAGGCTTACAGTCTCCAATGCTCAGTTTCCAGCCTCTGAGGTGGAGCCTGCTGGTCAGAAGTTGACGAGTAGGGGCAGGCTTCTGACGGTTATACCAGGCCCTGGTTCTTCCTGGACTCTTTGCTTCCTAGATGTCGCCAACGGAATACCACCTGCCACATCCTCCCACGGCCATGCACTCTGCCAGCTTTTCCCCGGGCACGTCCAGACAAACCTCTTTCCTTTCTTTCTGGGAGTAGGGATCCATTATGCACGGGAGGTTGACATTATGATGCCCCTGCATCGAGTTCTTGAGAGCTGAGATCCAGGTGAATACTACTGTCCCCTAGGATGATTCTCAGTGGTTCCCACAGTTGGGTGAAGCCCCCCAACTATTTAAAAACAAATCCTTGATTATATATTTTCCTGGAAGATGCTCACCGCCCTCTCACCATCTCGGTGATAGACGCCCTTTTGTTGAATAACATGTGTTGAGTCATCGGCAACTCTGCCTTCATTCGTCTTTTGACCTAAAGGCTTGGATCCTGGATCTGTCAGGGGAAAAAGGAAGGAAGTGAGAGGGGGAGAAAGAAAAGAGCAAAGAATGGGAGGAGGGGAAAGGAAAGGATTATGAGATCCATAATTACTTCACAGGGGATTTTTCCCCCCTCCTTTTTCTAAAAGTTCAGGTTCTATGTATTCTGGGAAACAAGTACTTTTAGCCTTTTCGCATCCAACTGGACATCTCGAGATCTTTCCAGGGCTTTGGTAAAGGAAATCAAATCCAGGGAGTGGGAAGTTTAACAAGATTGAGAACTGTGCCACACAATGAAACAGAAAGGTAAGGCTAGGTCACGTCTAACGGGCAACCCTGCCGAGCATGTGGGCAGAGGAACCTCTGGAGACTGTTGCTGGAGATGTTAGTCCAGCCATTATGGAAGTGAGTAGGGTGTTTCTGAAAAACCCCGAAAGCTGAAGCATTTGATATGATCAAGTTCTATCACTCCTCACTGTGCACTCGAGAGGATCCAGATCAATATACTGCAGAGCCACCAGCCCATGCACGCGCGGTACTACACTATTTATGACGGCAAGATATGGAATCAGCCTAGATGCTTATCCAAAGCCGAATGCATAAAGAAAACATAGTATATCTACACACTGAGTATATTATTCAGCTGTAAAGAAGAACAAAAAATTCTGCCATTTGTTTGGAGAATGGATAGAACTAAATAGTATGTTAAACAAAATAATCCAGAGTCCTGAGGATAATAGGTTTCTTCTTGTATGAAGAACCTAGATGTTTAAAATCGACATGAGACTACAAGAGAGACAGTTTGGAAAGAGAGACCAGCCGAAAGGTACAATGCACATGTAGAGGAAAACATGAAGCCCACTGGGTTGTAGCGTAAACATTTGCTAACAAAAGGTAAGAAGTAAGCTCAGAGCTGGAGTGCTTCTTGCCTCGCATGGACAGGGGCCTGAGCTCAAGCCCCAGCATAGCAATAAAACAAAATACAATAAAACTTCAAAGGGTAGCATATATAAAGATAATAATGACATCACCATATTTAGGCCAGAAAACGGATTCGGTCCATAGCAGTTGCTATTAATGAAACAGAAAGCAAAAGAAATTATGGCAAACAACCAGGAGAACCATGAGGCGAGTCGTTTCTTTTTATAAGAAATCCCAAAGCACAGGAAGCTCCCGTATTTCATTAAATAGATGGTCTAGTATTTGAAAAAAGAAAATCATTACAGTTAAAATATTGCCATAGGATGACCAAAACTGTCAGAACACTACAGAATAAAATTATGGATTACTGCATCATCCCACCAACTTGGAAACATCTTAATCAGTACAGAGAGACCTTAAGAAAATTTGTGTACACACGTCATTGCCCAGGTTAGAACTCTCGGGTGCCTAAGCAAACCGTGCAGCCATGGACTCTTTCAGACGACAGAGGAGCGCTAACACTCTCCTCCAATCTTCAGAGCAGGTGACGTCTTTCTCAGGGACACAGACAGTAGTGTTCCACCAAAAACAAACAAGCAAACAGACCTAAGCAGGTCATTTTTTCTCTCTTTGGCATGGCGCAGGACCATATGTTTCCAGAGATGGGAATTTAAAAATAGCTTGTCACACACACACACACACACACACACACACACAGCTACACACTGTAGCCCCGGGACAAGGTGGGGGTGGGGAGGATTGCCTCACACTTAATAATAGTGAGTGGCACCTCACTTTTGTAACTAAGCCACTTTTCAGAGCAATCAAAAGTAATTTTCAGTTATTATTTTTGTCTCTTGAAAAAAAAAATAATCTCATCTTCCTGAAGGGGTGAGTGGGAAGCGGGATTCTTCCCACCCTGCAGAGATGGCGATTGAGGGCTGGAAAGACCAAGGCCCGGAGAGGATTTCGGAGTGATCATAGACCGACCGACCCTCCCTCACTGTTGGTAGGGCCTCCAATGGCCGCCTGCAGCAATATCCTGTGCTGGCTGTGGGCTGACTGCCTGGTCGTTGCACAAAGAGCTTGTAGCTTCCCATGGCCGATGTTGAAACGCTCTGCTTTTCCTTGTGAGAGTTTCACCAGTTTCTACTTTTAAAGCAGGTTGCTTATGGGCCGCGGTGACCTATATTCGCTGACATTTGAAATCCAAAAACCTCTCACCAGTGAAAGCCTTAGATTTGCGTTCGGCGCCTCCTTAGAGTGGCAGGCCAATCTGGTAACTTTCCCTGTCTCCTAGTTCCTCCCTGTAAGAGGTTTGACATTTGCCTTCTCATCAGATCTGTGTGGCAAACTACAGTTTGGGCTGGGTGCTTACCACAAGAGGGAACCGGTCCAGGGAGGGAAAGAACCCGTCCATCTGCTAAATGCCACAGAGAGTGACCCCAGCCCAGGTCTCTTCTCAGCACATCTGAGGTTCTTTCCTGCCAGCCACATCGCCTCCTGGTCTAAGCAAAGCATGAAGCTTGGCTGCAATGCACAACCCCGATGGGGATTTCTGAATCCGGCAGGGTCCCAGGGAAACCAGTAATGGGCGTCCTTGTGGGTAAAAGACACCTGAGCATCCTGACGCTCTTGGCAGATAGTGAGGCTACCTGAGTGGCCCATTGACGATTGCTGGGTTTACTGCCTAACCCAAGGCTCCTCTGCACCACAAGCACTCTCCCCAACAATCTCATCTCCCCACAGGGTTCCCCCCCTTTACTGCGTCTGGCAAAGGCCCATCTGGGGAAACACCACGTCTCTTCCCTCAGACTGTGCTTGCCCCTCAGCAGCAGGCTCTTATCAAAGACGTCAGACCGTACTGTTTGGCTTACTCTAAATATGCGATCGCAGACTTTCGTGGGCTTACCAGGTAGGTCCCGCATCGCTTCTAGAAAATTCTCTTTTCTGTTTCTGGACCAGCTTCCCCATATCTTGGGCTCCCCACCATCCATCCCTTACTCATTCTGCCCTCCCATTTCTCAGGGATCATGATGTTTCCTTCTTCCTCTCAGAGAAGAGTATTTTCTCTCTCTATCAACAGCTCTTTAGCCCACCACTGCTGTTGCATCTAATCCAAGGAGCTCTCGATTTTCCTTTGGATCTCATCTCCTTGTCTGCATTTCTCTACTGCTTCATAGATTGCTCTTTTCTAAAACATACACACTATAGTAACCATTAAAAAACATATTTCTCCCCTTGATTTGTATGACAGTTCATTCTGTTTCTTTAATAAGCTCTCTCTCTCTCTCTCTCTCTCTCTCTCTCTCTCTCTCTCTCTCTCTCTCTCTCTTACACACACACACACACACACACACACACACACACACACACACACTCTACATTTCCTGTCTGCACTTCTCTCAGCTCCCCATTCTGGCTTCAACTCTGCTCTAATTTTCCTCCGACCCATCACACCACTTAAGCAGCCTTTATCAAGCTCACCCATGACCTATATTCTCCCAAAGCCAGAATGTGCTCGGCTAACCGGACTCTTGAGCACGGCGTGACAGTGTTGTACCTTCAAGCCTCTGTAAACACTCCTGTAAGCTTTAGGGATCCTACCGCATCATCAGCGCGCCTTGCCTTTCCGTCCGCTGTGGCACATTCTGAAGTGCTCTGAGACTGTGTTCTGTGTGCTTTCTTCCCGGGTGCTCTGGATTTCACGGCTTTAATACGCCATCTATCCCCCAACCATTCCAAACCTCTGTCGTTTACTGACTCTCCCTTGAGCCCCAAGCTGAGAGCTCTGTCTTTACAGGTAACAGGGATTCCACACACACCAGGGCCCACACCACAGCACAGGCTAATTCCTCCCCACTCCCAAGTCCTCCTTCCCAGTCTTGCTCATCACTGGAAGTGATATCAAGCCTGGCAGGGAACAGGGCAGATAGCAGTCATCCCAATTTCTGTCCCCTTTGCAAATTCCATTTAAATTAATCATTCAAGTTACGCTGACTTTACATCTCAAATACCTGTGAATATTTTCCCCTTTTCATTTATTTTTCTTTCACATATTATACTCCAATTGCATATATTGGATTCCCTCCTCTCCCCCCCCAAGTCTCTCCCCTTCACCTCCCCTTTTCCTTGGATCAACTGCCCCACCCTCATTCCCCACCTAAAAAGAGCATTCCTCTAGGGACATCAATCAAATACGGCATGGCCAGCTACAATAAGACCAAGCGCATAGTCTCACACCAACTCTGGACAAGGCAGCCCAGTAGGAGAAAAAGGGTCCCAATGGCAGGCAAAAGAGTCAGAGACAGCCTCTGCTTCCACTGTTAGGAAGAGCACAAGGTCACCAAGCCATACAACCATGACGTGTATTTAGAGGATCTAGGTCAGACCCCTACAGGCTCCCCCCTGAGCTCTGTGAGCCCACTTGAGTCCCAGTCAGTTGATTCCGTGGGCTGTACTCTTGTGCTGTCCTTGACCCCTCCTCCTCCTCCTCCTCCTCCTCCTCCTCCTCCTCCTCCTCCTCCTCCTCCCCAGGACTCCTCGAGCTCCACCCAAGGTTTGGCTGTGGGGCTCTGCATCTGCTCCCATCAGTTGCAGGAGGAAGTCTCTCTGATGATGATTATGCTAGGCTCTGGTCCCTGCTCATCCTGTAGGCATGAAAAACTGTAGGTTGGAGGCTTTGTGGCTGAGTCCACTTGAAGTTTTGCCTAATTACAGATGATGGCCTGTTCAGGTTGCATGCCGCGGCCCCCCTCCCCCCATGACTAGGAGTCTTCACTCCTGTCACCACTGTAGACACCATGGAATTTCCATTGCACTAGATTACTACTGGGTCCCTGAAATGGCCCTCAATTCCAGTGGTCTCTCCCAGTCTTCTCTCCTTCTATTCCCCTCCCCACCCCCCACCCCACGCCCCCTCCCCCGCACCTAATCCCTCCTACTCCCAGCCCAGATGCCCCAAGTCCACACAAGAAATCTATTCTATTTCTCCTTCCCAGGAAGATCCTTGCAACCCTTCTTGTCTGTGGATTATAGCATGTCTGGATAAGCCTCTCTAGGTCTGTGGATTATAGCATGATTGTCCTTTACTTTACAGCTAATGTCCATGTAAAAGTGAGTACATACCATGTTTGTCCTTTTGGGTCTGGGTTACTTTACTTGGGATGATTTTTTTTCTACTTGCATCCATTTGCCTGTAAATTTCATGATGTCATTTCTTTTAAACAGCTGAATAATACTCCATTATGTAAATGTATCACTTTAAAAAAAGTCCATTCTTCAGTTGAGGGTCATCTAGGTTGTTTCCAGTTTCTGGCTATTATGAATAAAACTGCTATGAACATAGTTGAGCAAGGGCCCTTGTGGCAGGATGGAGCATGCTTTGGGTATTTATCCAGGAGAGGTATGGCTGGGTCATGAGGTATATTGATTCCCAATTTTCTGATTGGGAAACTGCCATATTAATTTTCAAAGCGACTGTACAAGTTCGCACTCCCCCCAGCAATGGAGGAGTGTTCCCCTTGCTCCTCACCCTCCCCAGCACGAGCTGTCACTTGTGTTTTGATCTTAGCCATTCTGACTGGCGTGAGGTAGAATCTTAGGGTTGTTTGATTTGCATGTCCTCAATGGCTAAGGATGTTGAACATTTCTCCAAGTGTTTCTCAGCCAACCGATATTTTTCTGTTGAGAATTCTTTTCAGATCTATACTCCACTTTTAATTGGATTATTTACTTTGTTGATGCCTCGTTTCTTGAGTTCTTTATATATTTTGGATTTTAGCCCTTTGTTGGATGTGGAGTTGGTGAATTTTTTTTTCCATTCAGTAGTTTGATGTTTTGTCCTATTGATGGTATCTGTTGCTTTACAGAAGCTTTTAAGTTTCAGGAGGTCCCATTTATTATCTGTTGACTTTAGTGCTTGTACTATTGGTGTTCTGATCAGAAAGTGGTCTCCTGGGCCAATGCATTCAAGATTATTGCCCACTTTCTTCTTTATCAGATTCAGTGTATCTGGTTGAGGTTTATGTTGAGGTCTTTGATACACTTTGACTTGAGTTTTGTGCAGGATGGTAGATAGCAATCTATTTATAGACTCCTACATGCAGACATCCAGTTAGACCAGAATACTGGTCACTAACTTATTTCCATCCATCTTCATATTTTCCTGCCTATGTTTGACTACCCCATACGCCAGATTTTCATAGAGCAGTGACTGGTTTTTCTCCACTCATCCTTAACACCCACTTCTTACATTTGTTTTGAGACTGGGTTTCACTCTATGGTCTAGAGTTTTATTCATAATCCAGGCTGAGAACTCAGAATACTTGTGCCTCAGCTTCCTAAGGTTACAGTGCAGGGATTTGTATTGTGCTATCAGATGACTTGTGTTCTCAGCTCCGAGAACGACTTCTGAAGCTGTAAGATAGTCCCCTTCCTGCTGAATTGGTCACCATGATGCATGCTGACCTTTCTGTTCTGGCTCTGACACCTTGCTTGGCTTCATCTCTCTCTCTCTCTCTCTCTCTCTCTCTCTCTCTCTCTCTCTCTCTCTCTCTCTCTCCTTCATATTTAATAATCATTGACCTTTCTCCGTGTCATACTTCCTAATGCTTTTCAATCTTGGAAGCTCTGTGAATGGCTTTCCTTGTGTTTGCAGGCTTGCCTTCCAGATCAACCTTGCCTGCTTCATCTTGCCACTCAGCCTCATTATACATGTCAATCCACTTTAGCCAAGTCTGAGATTCCACCTCACACCAGTCAGAGTGGCTAAGATTAAAAACTCAGGAGACAGCAGGTGCTGGCGAGGATGTGGAGAAAAAGGAACACTCATCCACTGCTGGTGGGATTGCAAGATGGTACAACCACTCTGGAAATCAGTCTGGCGGTTCCTCAGAAAACTGGGCATGACACTTCTGGAGGACCCTGTTATACCACTCCTGGGCATATACCCAGAGGATTCCCCAGCATGCAATAAGGATACATGTTCCACTATGTTCACAGCAGCCCTATTTATAATAGCCAGAAGCTGGAAAGATCCCAGATGTCCCTCAACGGAGGAATGGATACAAAAAGTGTGGTATATATACACAATGGAGTACTATTCAGCCATTAGAAACAATTAATTCATGAAATTCTTAGACAAATGGATGGAGCTGGAGAACATCATACTAAGTGAGGTAACCCAGTCTCAAAAGAACACTCATGGTATGCACTCACAGATAAGTGGGTATTAGCCTAGAATCTTGGAATACCCAAGACACAATCCACATATCAAATGATGTCCGAGAAGAAGGAAGGAGTGGCCCCTGGCTCTAGAAAAGCTCAGTGCACCAGTGTAGGGGAAATACCAGAACAAGGAAGTGGGAAGGGGTGGATGGAGGAACAAGGGGAGGGAAAAGGGCTTAAGATCTTCCTATAAATTCCAACTGTATCGCTGAAGTCTTAGTTCCAGTGAGTTAAGTTTTAGTAGCTAAAACCTTCAGCTTTGACAAAAACTACATTTAAAAATTAATCATTGCCTTGTCTCTAAGACCCTTGGCATTGATCGCTCTATCGGTATGTGAGTATTTGCATGAAGTGCCACATGGGATTCTTTTTAGGTCTAAATACCTGAAAAGGTTCGCTTTCTTTGATGAATTGGTCATGGTACACTGACTTTAATTTTTCTTTTTTGGGGTCGGATAACATGACACCCAGAGCCAATGTTTCTGTTAAGTTTTTGCTAATTTGTTATCTATATAGACAACACTGTTCAACAGAAATTCCTACATTTGTGGCAGGATTTTTATTTGCCATGATTGTCCAGTCATTAACTGCATGTGGCTAGTAAGCCTTAAAGTATGTCCAGTGAGCCCAAATTTTAAATCTTAAATCCTTTTTATTAACGTAGATAAATACAATGGCTAGCACACTGAAGGCATGGGGCTAGCGATATTATAGTCTATTTTTATGACATTGGGTTGGTACTCATTTTTATATGCCCTTCTTTGTCCATTGTCGCGTTTTCAATGAGTTGCCTGACTTCTTTGTGGCTAGAGGGAGAAAGAAAGAAAGTAGGGAGGGATGACTCACACTTGTGTTTTGTTTGCTTTCTGTTGCTGTGATAAACATCATGACCAAAAGCAACTTGAAGAGGAAAAGAGTTGATTTCAGCAGGAGCTCAAGGCGGTCACCTGAAAGGAAGAACCATGGAAGACCGTGTAGAGAGAGGCTGCTCGCTGGCTTGTCTTCAGGCTCACATCCAGCTACCTTTCTTATATAGCCCAGTTCCACCTGCCTAGGCGTGATGTAGCCCACAGGCAGTTAGGGCCTCCTTCATCAATTGGCAATGGAGAAAATGCCAACCGTCCACTTGAATGTAGGAAATTCCTCAACTGAGGCTCCCCCTTCCCAGGTGACTCAGGTTAGTGTCAGTTTGACAACTGAAGCCTCCAGTGGCAACATCTAAATGAGGAATTGGTGTTGGAAGCAATGGGATTGTTCGTTGCTTGGGGGAGCGCTCTGTCTCTGTCCCCCATCTCTCTCTTCAGTGTTGGGAAAGTACACCGGCATTAAGTCTTCCTTTTGCTGTTGAACACGATGTCCAGAGCTCTAGTATGTTCAGATGTAAGATGTGACTTCTGGATCGGGCAGAGTTGCGATCTGTACACATTAGTCACTTTACCCATCCTCATATCTTCGCGAGCCAAGGAAGCTGGCCCCCGACCCTGCACTTAAAGCACAAGGCAAAGGGAGCCGTCATCCTTTTCAAGCCACTGCTTTAAGGCAGGCAACTACTAAACTAACTTAAAGCAAATCGGAACACCCACATCTCCTAAATATGTTCTGGGAAGGAAGGTTAATACTGAAAACTCAGGAACTCATTGCTTTTTTTTTTTTTTTTTGGTTTTTTGAGACAGGGTTTCTCTGTGTAGTCCTGGCTGTCCTGGAACTCACTCTGTAGACCAGGCTGGCCTCGAACTCAGAAATCCGCCTGCCTCTGCCTCCCAAGTGCAAGGATTACAGGCGTGTGCCATCACGCCCAGCTTCATTGCTTTTTATAAAGGAAAAAAAACGGTAGAAACAGTGAGGCAGGTGACGTGCTGCAAGTCTGTGGCGAGGCTGGGCTACAGACAAAGACATTGCCTCAGAGTCAAAATCAAAGTTCTAGTGTGGCACAGCCAGAGTCAAAGTTTCCTCTTCTTTCAAGTGAGAGGACAGGACCAAATGACCTTTAATTTCCTGTCTAGCACAGGTAATAGCTGAGCTAGCAGTACGGAGCACTTAGCACTGAGAGGGGTGTTATCTCATGCAGTGTTATGCAGGCTGAATAGTTTTGTTTCCATTTCAAAGACTTCGAAGATGACACGACGACCCAAACCACACGGAGGGCAGCGGGAGGTTTCTATCTGAATCTCAGCATCTGGCTGCAGCAGGCACCACTTACTTGTGAAAGACTCTGAAACGTAGGTACTATGAGGCCAGGATGCTATTGTTTTCCTGGATAGTTAAGGAATTTTGACCATTAAAGCTAGAGCTTTCTACACAAATGCTGCCCAACACAGTCAGAATCAGTAGGTAGGTTGGTAATCAGTGAGAACAAGAGTGAGTAGTGGGCAAATATTCCTAGCTGAGTAGTTGTGTGTGTTGCTGTATGAAGAATGTGAGGGTGTGTGGCTCAGTCACAGCAGGACTCTCTCACTGGGTATGTATGCATGTCCTGCAAGCCCTAGAACACACGATACTCTCAGAAAGGGGTAACTCAGCACCCCTCCCCAAAATAAAACAAAAACAAAAACAAAAAAAACCCCACACCTCATAAAATGCTTGCTCAATCCTTCAATATCTCTAATGCATTGGTTCCTGGTCCTGGCCACAAACAACCCTTAGTTCACAGTTACTTTGCTATTGATACAGCAAAGTTCTTACACTGGTAAGTATCCTAGAGACACAGAAACAGGAGCTTTGGGAATTTTATGTCCAACCTAAAGGGGATAAGGATTTTTCTCAAAGTCACTATCAGAGCAAGGAGTAGGCCCCCCGGCCTCTCTGTTCTGTACAGTTCAGAGTCCTTCCCCTCTCTCCTTCTCCGACCGGCGATGAGAGCCGATTCCTTGGGAGATGGGGTAAAAGGAAACAACTGCAATTTCCTCTCATCTCTGCAGATGTCAGGAGCGACGGGACTCCAGAGGCGGAAGAACCTATGTCCCCAGGCTGCAGCGACGCTCCCAGCCCTATGAAAATCAGCCACATGCCTGGAGGTCACAGAGGCGTGCGTGCGGGAAAGCGAGAGGAAGTGGGAACGTGCTACGAAAAGGCCTCAAAGCAATGTGCTCACCACCGGAAAAAAAAAATAAAAATAAGCACACTCAGAAATAGTGTAACTGATATGCAAAGGAGATCAAAACAAGGTTTAAAATATCTTGGCTGATTTAGAGTTGGTGGGGGTGGTCATTGAAGAGAGGGTGTAAATGTGTTAGGGGAGCTGGGGGGGGGACCTGCACCCTGTCACACTTTGGGAGCCCTGAAGCCCAAAGGAACAATATGGCATTTACAATCTCAAAAAACCGAACCATAGAAGCAAAGAGAATGGTCACTCTGGAGGTTACTGAGTGGACTGAAGAGACTGGTGAAAAGAAGGCAGACTTTCAGTTACACAGAAAAAGTGGAGAACGCTATTGCATGTGGTAAGCAGAGTTAATATAGGATAATAATATATTGTCTTCTTAAAAACTGCAAAGAATTTCTCTTCAGCATTATAAAAATGATATGGTGATTCATACATTAATTAGTTTGATTTAGTCCTCCATAATGTGTACTGATATCAAAACATCGTGCTGTCTGTCTTAAGCATGTGGAATTTAATTAGTCACTTCAAAGGGTGAATAAACACATAAAGCAACTGTGGGTGGCATACGCTCTTCTGACTATCTCAGAGGCAGAGATGGACCCCAGAGCAAGAAGCTGGGTGTTCCTAAGCCCCAAACGCCTCCCTCGCAACCCTCTTGCTCTTCCTAAAGGCTCAACCCCATTTGGGATCATGGACATTTGTTCCAGGGCAGGACATCAAGGCTCAGACAGGCCAGCAGGGGGGCACCAATTGAGTCCACCCAACTTGGCTGAATTTCAATGCTCAAATTCCAGTTTGGAGCAAATGTTCCTAGGTTAGGGACCAGGGCTGAGCTATCTCAGGAAAGACAGACTAGCCAGTCTTGGGATGAGGAGTCCATTTTTCTTTAGTGCGTCGTGAAGAAACGAACACACACACACACACACACACACACACACACAGTATGTATAACATCAAAGAATTAGAAATTGCCTTTTGAGGCTGGCTCCTGAAATGGGAAACGCAAAGGTTGGTGCCGGCTCTGCTGGCTGGTTTTAGCCTTCCTATGCCAATTTAACCAAACCTAATAATAGATCAACCATCACGGGCATTTCCAGCATCTGAATGTCGTACGTCAGAAGCACAGGTACAAAAGGCAGTGTTTGCTCGCTACAGATCCAGAAGGCATGAACTGGAGGAGGGTGTGAGGCAGGTGCTATAGCAGGTGCCTGGGCTTGGCACATCCACCACCTATCTTACAGCAGTGCTTACAAAACACTTTCACCTCTATGATCCTTAGGGATGGAATGGCCCAGGCTGGTCACCAGTTTCCAGTTAAAGAACCTGAGACTCCGTGAAGAAATGACCAAGTACCTACCCAGTGCGTACACAAAAGTATGTACACGAGGATATACACAAGTATGTATGCAAGCTTAGGCTGGGTTTTAGAAAACCCTTCAGAACCAGAAATAGTGTGATTCTTTCTTTTTAAACCAAAAGCCTGGTCCTCTACAATGTCCTCCTCCCCTCCCCACACTGTCCTACCCCCACCCCACCCCCACCCCACCCCACCCCCGTTGAGAAAGGGTCATTCCATCATTTTTTTCTGTTTCTCCCAGTTCATGAAATGAAAAGCTTTACTCAAGTCTGATCTTGAGTTGCTATTGTAGTACATCATCTCCATGAGATGCACATCATCACCATGAGATGCACAGAGTCAAGCCACGCCTGGCTCGCAGAGCCCTCCCTACCTTGGGCAGAGGTGGAAGAGGGCGAGGGTCCCATTTTGCTTTCTGTTCCTATGATGAATACCATGATCCAAAGCAACTCTGGGAGGGAAAGGACTTACTTGGCTTTATTCTCCCACATTACAAGCATAACCCAGAGAAATCAGGCCAGGAACCCCGGGGCGGGGCTGAAGCAGAAGTCGTGGAGGAGCACTACCTATTGGGGTGCTCCCCATAGCCTTGCTCAGCCTGTTTGCCTTTCTTTGCTTCTTCCTTTTATTTTAATTTCCAAAAATGACTCATTTATTAGAAAGCTGAAAATAATAATAGTAGTAATAATAGCAATAATAATAATAATAATAATAATAATAATAATTCTTTCATGACCAAAAGTTGGAGGTCCCAATTTATTTTTTTAAAAAGTATTTTTATGTAAGTTTTTATATGTTTTGGTTATAAGTTTTCCTTATTCCCCATCTCTTCCTAGATCCTCCCCACCTATTTACCTAAATTTATGTTCTTTCTTTCTCTCTTTAAAGAATAAAACAACAACAACAACAAAAAACCCAAAATTCTCAAAGATCAAAACAAACAAAGCCACCAAAATAAAAGATACCCCCCAAAAAATAACCCACAAATAACAAGAAGTTTGTTTAGTGTTAGCACACTATTCCTGGGCATGGGGCCTGCCCTGGACTGTGGTTGGTAGATCCAGTGACACTGCGTTGGAGAAAACTGATTTTCTCTTTCCTGGAAGCTACCAATCCTAAAGAGTTTCTTAGGAGTGGGGCTTTGCATCCACTTCTCCTTCTCAGTGCTAGGATTTTGTATGGTTTAAAGCTGTTCAGGTTTGTACGGTCAGCCTGCTTTCTTAATAACTCAGGACCATTTATCCTGGCATGGGATAAATGCAATGATCCCACAGTACCCTCAGCCATCTTGTAACCATCATTAGTAAAAATGTCTCACGGATACGCCCACAGTTCAGTCTGATCAAAGTAAATCTCAAGTAAGAGTCCCTCTTTCCAGGTGACTCTAGTTGGTGGCCAGTTGAAGAAGGCTAATCAGCCCAGGCTGCAGAGGCAGTTTGTATGCCTGCCTGGTGCTCCTTTGCACCGAAGGCCCAGAGTGAGTGGCGGGTCTCATTCAAGCACGGAATGTCAAGAAAGGGTCACTGTGAGCTGGGGTGAATCCAGAAATGTTTTCACAGGAGGTAGTATTTTGTGGTGGCTAAGTCTGTGTTGAGGTGTAGGGAAACCCAGGGCAATACTCCGGAGGCTTAAATGCATGTTGTGGGGTTCAAGCAACCTCTAAAGGCTGAAGTAGTAGAAATAATGTCGGGAGGACATTTCAACGCCACCATTGTAAATGAATGCGAGGAGACGCCAGGTGAGTGACTGCAGGTTTAACTGTTGGGTGTTTAGGGGTTGCGGAGCGTCTGTGAATGGACGTGTCATCTGAGCACAAGAGTGTTGTAGAAAGCTTTTTATTTAATTGGACATGCAAGATGGATATTAGAAAAAGATCATAGCCGGGCGGTGGTGGCACATGCCTGTAATCCCAGCACCCTGGGAGGCAGAGGCAGGAGGATTTCTGAGTTTGAGGCCAGCCTGGTCTACAGAGTGAGTTCCAGGACAGCCAGGACTATACAGAGAAACCCTGTCTCGGAAAAAACCAAATCCAAAAAAAAAAAAAAAAAAAAAAAAAAAATCATAGGGGCTCTGAGCATGGAGTCAGTTGGACTATACTGGTGTCTTTAAATTTTTTTAATTAACTAATGAGTGTGTGTGCGTGTGCATGTGTGTGTGTGTGTGTGTGTGTGTGTGTGTCCATACATGTGCCTTCCTGTGCTTGTACAGGACAGTGGACAGCTTGAAGGAGTCAGTCTTCTTCTTCGTGGCAAGTGCCTTGCCAGCCCCCTATTATACTGTATAACCTTTTTTGATATAAATATAAGTACATATGATTTCTTCTTCTCTACTGTACAAATCTGTCCCATCTATCCCCCAGGAAAGTGCTGGATATCACTTTCAAAGAGAAAGGTTATAAAGCATTGTGTCCTATAAAGCTATAGAACAAACATTATAGAGATAATGAAATAGCCAAGCGGGTTAGAGGAAAGCTGGAGGAGGTTGACAGCCCTGGGGGTGGGTGGAGGGAAGATTGCTGGAGGTCAAATCTCATCTCAAGAATCATCTTTCCAGTTTCCTTCCCAGTATTTCCCAGGGACATGTGCCTCCAAGTGGGGGCAATCATCAGGCGGAGGCATCCAGAGCTGATGTGACGATCTAGAGTCGAAGAACCCAAATCCCTACAGATCTCTAGTAACTTCTTCAAGGGAGTGGGAAAAACTACGAAGCTGGCTCTTCGACTTGGAATGTAAGCAAACCTCTGGGTGACAGTTTTTCAGAGTTGGTAAGCAATCATGAAGGACAGTGAGCAGTCAGGCTACAGAGGCCCTGGCTCAGGGGTGCGCGGGTAAGCGTGAGTGAGGAGTGCTCTCAGGATGATGAGGAAGGCCGGGCTGGCTCTTGTGGAGGAGAAGGGTCCATCCAATCCTCGCAGGTTGGGAACTGAGCTCTAATAGGTTGGGAGGGCTGATGGAGAAGCATCTGGGCCTGCCGCCAGCCCTGGGCTTCAAGTGGAAGCATTTCACAACCTCTTTTCTCCAAGGGTTATGTCCTTGGATTGACAGCCATCGGGGGCATTTGAGGGGAGTGGAGATTGCATAGACTCAGAGCCAAAGAGCTTCATTCCAGGCCTGGCTCTGTCACCGTTTGCTGGTGTGACCCTTCCTTTCTGGGCTAGTGTTGACGCAGACTAGATGATGCCTCGGGTTTCTTTCAGATCCAGACCCCTTTTAGAGTCTGTCTTTTCAGACTGAAATGCAGAAGAATAGTGACTGTGAACTGGTCCTACAGCAACCGTGTTCTATGACTGGACTCACAGCTCTGGCGATGATGGTCACCTAGGAAATTTCAAATGCGTTTGTCTTGGGGCAGAGACAACTGTGTGTAGGTCAGATGGAGAGGAACTCTAGGGCTCGTCTGAGTTTATACCTCCCATGCTGCGGAGTTCTGTTGACTTGAAGGAGAATCTCCAAATGGGAGTCGGGTCTCCTTCAGCCTGGGGTCACAGACACTGATCATTTCCCCCCATTCTTAGAAAGTAAAAGATCCGCCATGCTCTTCCTCATCTCTAAGCAGATTCTCAGTGATAAATGTACTTTCTCTCTTAAACTTGTTTACCCTTCAACTTCCTGGTCAAATAGAACAACACTAGTTCTGGCTTTCGTGGGTTGGGACATGAGGGTGAAGTTCACTAAAGTGACTACTTGGTCCCTTGGGTAGCCCAGGCTAGAATGTGTAACCATGGAGACAGAGTTGTTCCATAGCAAGTCGCTCTATCTATGCCATTTCTGAAGAGGGATGCCCCTCCCCCAACCCCTCCACCGAAAGTCAGTGTTGCTACTAAATTCCTCTAAGCCAGTGGCTCTCAACCTGTGGGTCGAGACTTCACCGGGGGGCGGGGGGGGAGGGGTCGTCGAACATTAGATATTTCCACTATGATTCATGACAGTAGCAAACTCATAGTCATGAAGTAGAAATAAAAATGATTTTATGGTTGGGGAGGTCACCATGACATGAGGAACTGCATTAGAGGGTCACAGCATCAGGGAGGTTGAGAACTGCTGCTCTAAAGTTTTCATTATGGCCGCCAGAGAAACCTCTAAATCACGTAAAGTTTGTGGGAGTGTCTAGGACCGTAGACTGGACAAAGGATCCAGAAATAGGGCTGCCGCAGTCCTAACACAAGGAGGGAAACAGGATAAGTAAATAAACCACTGAAGTCTCTTGCAGAATATTGGAATGGCCACGGGACAGAAAAATAACAAAGCAAACAAACACAAAGACAAGCCTTCAAAGGAACACAGCTGGGGAGATGACTCTCCTGGTGAACTGCCTACTGTACTGTCACAAGGCGCCAAGTATGGATCCCTGGCCGGCACATAGAAGCAAGGTACAATGCTCTACACATGTAGCCTCAACCCTGGTGGACGGGATTGGGAGCACCACGCACTGAAGGTGGGTGCTGTGCTCTATGCCTGCTATTTATCTTACTCTTCGTCCTCTGAGATAACCCCAGCTCGTAAACTGAGAAAGCGAGGTCCGAGGGGGTTAAGTAGCTTTCTCTGAGCCTCCAGAAAAGAAAGGGTCAGAGCTGGATTTTGATAGAGGGACACGGACTCTTCGTGGGGAGGAAGGAAGAGCGGTATCATTTGGGTTGAGTGAAGGGGCTTGGGGAGTTTAAAGGCAATGGGGGCTTAAGGACTTTGGAAAAGAACAGGAAGCTGATCTGTGAAGTTAGGTGAGAATGGGCTCAGAGTCTGGAGTATTGAAAGGCGATAGGGTCTTGAGATGGGGAATGTAGCAGCCCAGGGCTCAACACCTGCCCTTCTCCCCCCTTGCTCTGAGCACCAAAGACACAACCTACTCTGGCGCAACTGCACAGGTGTCCCGAGAGCTTCCTGCCACCCGGTCTTGCAGTACAAGGCACTCCTCGCGCCATCTGTCAGAGCACACCGTCCTGTGCTTTGGACTTCTGTAGACTCTACCTTTCCTCGGCCGTTCTTGGTTCCTCGGGCCCAACAGCTCAGAAAGGCCGCAGCAGATGAATCACTGAGTCCTTTTATTGGAACTGAGGTCTGAAGAAGGCTACCTGGGTGGGACCCAGAAGAGAGGCTGTTCTGAGTCACCGGCCGCCCCCAGGAGATCAAACAGAAGGTAGATCAGAGAGACAGAGAGGGGCAAGAGACTTTGAGCGCCTGACAAGCTTTTGAGTCCAGGATGTCTGATGGGACGCCCAGACTGGTGTGCTGGTAGCCACTCTCCCCACCCCAATCCCCAGGGTCCCAAAGAGCCTCACAGGACAAGAGAGCCCAAAGCTACAGCAGAAGCAAAGGCCACAGTGGCTTTTCCTCATCCAGAAGGGTCTGTCCATTGACGATCACGCCATGCCTGAAACCAGAAACAGTAGTTGATGGTTTCTTTATTAATGGGGTTGTTGATGTTCCTGGATTTCGGCACCATTGATGGGACTTAAAAGAGAGAAAGGGTGTTAGTGAGTATGGCATGGCGATGTGGGGGAAGGGAGTACCTAAGCGGGCCCATGCCCAGGCATCTCTTCCCCTTGAAGGACCACACACACACCAACATGGTATAGAATAGAGTTTATCCAGAGAATAGGATGAGAGTCAATGGTATAGTAGAGAGAGAGAGAGAGAGAGAGAGAGAGAGAGAGAGAGAGGGGGGGGGGGAGGGGGAGAGGGAGAGGGAGAGGGAGAGAGAGAGAGAGAGAGAGAGAAAGAGAGAATAGAGAGAGTGGAGGCCGGCCATGTCCACGTGGAGAGAGGGGGGAGGGGAGCCCAAGAGGGGCAGAGAGGTGAGAGGACGAGAAGAGAGAGGGGAAGGAGCGGGGAAAGAGAGAGAGGAGGGGGCAGGCAGCCCCTCTTATAGTGGAGCAGGCGTGTGGGGCGGGGCATACCTGGCTATTGCCAGGTAGCTGTGGGGTGGAGCTTGAACAGAGTACCAACAGTAAGTAGTACTATCTGCTGGACCATCCAGCACAATGGAAGAGGGGATCTGGAGATCCTTAACTCCCATGTGAGCTCCCTGACTGGGAATAACTTATTTAGATTTTATACATGATCGCCACACCTCTTTTACAAATAAGGAAACTGAGGCACAGGGATGTAAAATAATGTGGCCAATGCCTCAGCATCAGTGTTAGAGCCAAGCCCAGGCAGCTCTACTCCAGGGTCCAAATTTCGGAACTCTTTCCTCTGACACCCTGTCTTCTGATCACTACTGTAAGACCACCAACTTAAAGAAGGTCTGATAACTCATTTCTAATATGACACCTGCTTTGGAGTCTTGGACTCTATGTGGTTCAGGGGAATCAGCAGAAAGTTAAGAACAGGCTGTTTGTCTATAGCTGGCTGTTAACTACAGGTGGTTGCATCGCAAATATCGTGCCTCCGTTAACCCCAGCCTTTCCAGCATTGGCTCCCTGCGACCCGAACAGGAAATCAGAGAATCAGCTAGGTCTGCAGACCCATCGGACCCCAGACTCACACCAGTTTGGAAAACCACAAGCTAATCAAGTGGGAAAACAGGCCCCGTCTAAGCAGAGCAGAGCGAGATAAGGCCGTAGCCAATGGTGAGTCCAGCGGTTCAGAGAGATAAGAACCGTAGGGAGGCAGGAGTTGGAGCAGGGCTATAGGAGAAGGCAGGAGCCTTCGGTTGTCTCAGCCAGGAGCCCGAGGCAGATCGTCCGATAATAGTAGCCACGGGGTTACATGAGTTGAAGAAGCAGGGGACCTCTAGTGCCCCACAATGAAAAGGGTTCTGTAATAAGGGTACAGTTTCAAAATTTCCTGGCATGAAGCATTCAATGGGATAAAGGCTAGATTAACACTGTGGCCAAGAAGGCTATAGACAGAGAAGAATGTGGGCCAGTTGTTAGAACATCTAGTTTGTTGCCTTTGGTCTTCCAACAAGGTGAGTGGCCTTAGATTAGTTGTGTGTGTCTCTCCTCAGCTTCCCATTACCTACAATAACTGTGACCTTTCGCTGAGTACTTACACAGCTTTGTGTGAGAGCCTAAACGAGTCTTAACATCGTCTTTTAGAAGTTCTATACATACACTAAAACCTAGAGGTGGAAAAGACAAGCTCAGAGAGGTTAAGTAACCTAGACGAGGTAGTACAGTGTACCCCTAGAGCTGGGAGTTTGTTCCAGAGTCTGAATACCACTTCCCCGCAGGACAGTTCCCTGGGTTGAGCCCGTGTTCTGACGTCACATGCCCTTCAGTGAAGTCTGATCGCTTTAGTCACCTTTGTGGGGGATCTAGCATCGGGTTCTTTAAGATAAGAACTGAGGGGTCTCGGTGGGATCGCGGAGTAGATGTAGAAAAAGAAACTGAGCAGAAGGAGACATGGAGAGAGAGGCAGGAAGAAGCGGGTAGCAGACACAGAAGCAGAACAGAGTGAGTTCAGTGGGGTGTGTCTAGACGCCCTGAAGCTGGAGTAACTCTCAGAGTATCCGAGGTTGCCTTTCAATCTGAGTTATGAGGCTCAAGGTCTCAGGATAACAAGACTTGTTGTGATCTCACTATTTGGGCTCCACATCTGAACATGTATGTTGGAGACTGTTCCCCAGTCCCAGCTGCTGAGGGAAACCTTGGAGAACTGGATCCCAGAAAGATCTCTACCAGGCCCATTAGCTTCTCTGGACTGGGGGTTCCTGCCTGTGTCTGTGGTGTGCTCACAGCAGTCATCCACCTGACATATCCTGAACCCTAGTCTTTCCTAGGGTCATCTGTCCTGTGTCCTGCACTCCCAGAATCCTGTTCTCAGCCAGTGGCCTCTGCCAGTGGCTGTTCTAGTGACCATAGCTGATGCTCTCGGGTACTTATGTGCTGGCTCAGGTGAAGTATCCCCATTTGAGCATGTCCTTGAAGGTCTCATTAGGGATACAACTTTTAGGTCCTGGGATAGAATTTAATAACTGGCAAAACATTTCCTTATTCTTCATCTCATTTGATTGCCACATGAGTAGGACCTGTCTCTTGTAAGGGCAGATCAGGAATCGCTGTGTCACTGCGTAAGGGTGGAAGAAACAGACTTGTGACCCGTGTGGTCCTGCCTCTGCCCTGCCAGTGAGTTGGGGTTTTGTTTGCTTGTTTGGTTGGTTTGGTTTGGCTTGGCTTTTGTGTGTGTCTGTTGCGGGGGAGAGGGGGTTCTTAAATTGAGTTTGTAATCCAGCAGCAGATTGAGCATTTGTAGGAATTTTGTTTATAGGGAGCATATTGTCCAGAGCCCTTCAGACTTTCTCTGGTGTTGACCTCCCTAAGATCCAGTTGTGGAAAGCTACGTTTGTTCACAGAGAACAGATGAAGCTCAACTAGCCCAGGTCATATGGTGTGCATGGCATTTGTCTGTGGCTCCCCATGTGGTATCCCCAGTGTGTCACATGTCACCCTATCCCAAGAGGCCAGCACAGAGGCTAATGGTATTAGTGGTATTATTATTTTCAGGTCTGAGAGATTCAGAGACACTAAGGAATTACACCCTGGGATTGCATAGAACGGTCAGCCTGGGGTTTAAGACCAGGGCTGGAACCGTAACTCCTGCTTGTGGAGTTCGTGGGGTTTCTTGAATTTCTTGGTCTGGGTTTTGTTGAGCTCTCCTGAGGCCTATTTCCAGATTGGCTCCAGGGAGTTGCAGCAGAGCTGGGAACTTTATTCTGGTAGGACAGAGCCAGTCTGGCCTGGATTCTGGGGAATAACCTTCCTCAGTCTTCTTGGCTATTGTAGGCAATGCCATTATTTTGGGTGGTCACTACCAGACTTTCTAATTTGTTCTCAAGCCTTTCTTCCAGCCTCTCTGGGACGCTGGACTTTGTACATACTGGAAGAATCCTTTGGCTGAGGTGGGAGAACCCATGTTTGTAATATAATCTATAGATGCTGTTTCCATGTTTTGTTTCTGCTTTTAGAAGCAAGGTAGAAGAGGCAAAGGTAGGAGCTGGTGAAAGTTGGCTTTCTGACACTGTGGCAAAATAACCAGAAATAAACACTTTAAAGTCATTAGTTTAGATCCACTGTCCTTTCTTCCTTCCTTCCTTCCTTTCCCCCTGAGTTGTGGTGGGAATCTGTGGTAGAGAAAATTGTTCATCTCACAGTAGATGGAGAGGAGAGGTTTGAGCGATGTGGGAGGGGGGGAAAAGAGAAGGAAAAGGAGAGCAGAGAGAGGGGGCACCAAGGGAGGTCTAGAGACGTGACAGATCTATCAAAGGTATACCCTGGATGACCCTTCATCTAGATCCTACCTCCAACACCTCCCAATAGCCCATCAAATTGTGAATCCCTCAACCAATGGGTTAATGAATCAATGAGGCCATAGCTCTCATGATTCACTGATATCTCCAAACCCATCTCGGAATAACTAATGCACCAGGGGTAAGAATTTCAACACAGGAGGGCATTTCAAGACCAAAACACTATAGGGCTACATGGGGTTATAAAATAAAGGCCCATACTAGATCTGGCAGCTAAGTGACCCATGTAGGACACTTACTAGCTATGCCATAGTATCTCTTCTACCAATATGAAGAAGAATAGTTTTTCTTATCTTCCTTGAGTGCCTCCTGAGAAAATGAACCACAGGAAGTCTAGAGGAAATGCTCTGTAAATGTTGAAATGTCCCAAAGCCTGCAAATGTCGTGGACAGGAGGGATTGGCTCTTATCATGCACAGCTTCCAGGTTAAACCTTCAAAAGGCCACGAACTGCATTTCCCAATGCACTCAGATGTCCCCACTGCCTCTGACCTCCTGGATCAGAAGATCTAGTGTTTGTGGCATCCAAGATTAATGTCCAGGGACGGCTGGCAAAGTATGGGCCACATGGCACCACTAAAAATACTCCTGACCTCAGTGGGAGCATCTCGGGAGCTAAAGGGGGCAGACTTAGGGGAAGAGAGCTTGAGAGGCAAGCGACTTCCATCAGCTGAGGTTAAGAAAGGCGAATGCGCCAAGAACCTCCTTAGAGAGTGTCTGCGGGAATGCTCTCTCTCTCTCTCTCTCCCCTCCTTTCCTTCCCCTTCCCTCTCTCCCTCTCTCCCTCCCTTTCTCCTTTTCTCCCTCCTTCTTCTCTCTTTCTTTCCTCCCTTCCTCCCTCTTTCCCTTCTTTCTCTTCCTTCTCCCTCCCTCCCTCCTTCTCTCACTCTTTCTCTCTCCCCTCCCTCCCTTCCTCTTTTCTTTCTTTCTCCCTCCCCACTTCTCTCCACCCTCTCATTTCTGTGTGTGCTTCAGTGGCAAGCAGGGATTAGAAGAACTTATCTGACCTTTTGTCCTCCTCTGCTGGAGTAAAGGCTGTGCCTTAAAGCTCTTCCTCATGGCAGGACTCTCAGGAATTTCCCCAGCCTGCCTGTTGGACAACAGATACCCAGAGCCTGAAGGGGTAAGGGAGGGGTAAGCTGAAGAACCTGGTCTGGACCTGGTGGAGGCTGGTCCAGAGTCACAGGATATCATCTCCAGGGATGAAGGGTGGCGAGGTTCGCTGCTATCCTAAAGACATAGAGTTTTCCAACCTCTGTAATTAGAGCTTCAGGCCTTTGCTACTTAAAATTGGGTGCCTGAGTCAGCACCCACTCACATTAGCTAGGAACTTACTAGAAATAGAGATCCTCAGCTCCTGTGCCAGCCCTCTAGGGCTCCAATCTGTACACAGACTTATCCATTCCAGATGCACGCGTGCACTCCTCTGAAAACACCGCTCTTGGACCTCCCTCAGGTCCCTTCGAAGGTCACCAGTGAGTGAGACCAGTTGTATAAGTGAGGTCTGATTGAAAAACAAAATTGGACAGCTGAAGATGCTGGTACATGTCCTAAACCCCAGCACTGAGGAGGCTGTGGTAAGAGTTTGGGGTTAGCCTGGACAACTTTAGTGAGTTTCAGGCCAAGTTGGTAAATATAATATATATATATGGAAAATATATTCATTTGCATTTAGAAGAAGATTTAAAAGTTAGAACTAAGGTGGCCTTTCTCTGTTTACATTACAGCATTGCTTTTCCTTCAGAGGGTCCTGCCACCTCCTTGCTCATGAGTTCTTGTTTGTCAGAGTCCCACATGCCTAGTTGAGAAGGGACAACTCCACCAGTGAAGGTCTGTGTTAAGAGATGGGGTGGGTGCCGGGTGTTTTCCCAAGCCAAGGCCTTCTCAGCCCTGAAGGTGTTGCCTGAGCAGGACTTCCTGGTGAGATGCTGATGGCGCAGGAAAGGAACCTGTCATGACCTGGGTGTGCAGGATCTAGCTCCGTTCTCTGAGAGGGGAGGGCAGCAGGGCTCAAGGAGTTCTCTTCTGTAGGTGGAATTATGCAGGCAGCTTAGTGTTTGTTGTATGAAGAACATCCTGGCAGGATGAGAAGAAGTGCCAGGAGCTGAGAAGAGATAAGCCTGCTTCCAGCTGGGATCTGGGCACAGCCCTGCAGCAGGCAGCAGGTTTTCAGGATTCCAGAGGGAGTGCTTGGCGGGCAAGGCAGTGCCTTTTCAGAGCCTCGGGTTGCTCCATTATAAATAACCAGGATTTACATCGCCTTGCTAGCCTGGGGAGACCTAAGCATCCCTGGCCTGGGAATGCTCCTGGCCCAGCCTTCCACTAGTCAACTTAAGGGGAACCTTTTTGGCTTCTGTTGTACAGAGGGGGAAACTGAGGCTTTGAGAAGCGGTGTAACTTGTGTCTAGGATGGAGTAGGATTGCGGAAGTATTGAGAGGTCCACTGCAGCTGGACCGGCCTTGGCTTGAGCTCCAGTCTGTTTTCCCTTTGTGTCCTGCCCTCTGTCCACATCATCAGCCTGTCTTAATGTTCTAGATGCTCTTGTGTGCACATAACCTCTTTTTCTATTTGCTAAGTTCTAAACTCTAGACAGGAGCCTTTATTTCCCTCTTGTGACCCAGTTGCCCTCCCTTGATCGAAGCTGATAATACCCTCCATTACTACTTGCTTACCTTCAAAGCTTTGAAGGCAAGGGAGTGGCCCAGCCTCTTGGAACCCCACAAAATGTTGTCCTTAGGAAATGAGTGTGTAATGGTGAGTTAACTACAAGACTAAAGCATTCAAGCTCGTGGCTGAGGCAGAGTCTGTGTTTATAGACTCCTGGGAAGGAGAAAGTCTTCTGTTGTTCAACAGGACTGGTCTTGACGGTGACTGGAATGGGAGCTCCAGTTGTTTATGGGAATGTATATGATTAGAGCCATCTTAGGAGACATAACTTCCATACACCTGAGTTCTCCAAGTTAAACCTTTAGGTTTCCTCCTTCTCTCCTCCTTTTTCCTGTAACTAGAAGCATCCTAACTTAGCATTTTGTTGTGAAGAGGAAGACATAAGTAGGCTCCTATAAGGTGTGTCTTGGAGGATTGGCACCTACAAAGCCTTTGATAAAAGGCTGTCACTAATTGCTCTAGCTGGAACCTCAAGTACTATATTGAAAAGATATGGAGAGAGGGGGCAGCCTTGTCTAGTCCCTGATTTTAGTGGGATTGCTTCAAGTTTCTCTCCATTTACTTTGATGTTGGCTACCGGTCTGCTGTAAATTGCTTTTACTATGTTTGGGTATGAGCCTTGAATTCCTGTTCTTTCCAAGACTTTCAGCATGAAAGGATGCAGAATTTTGTCAAATGCTTTTTCAGTATCTAATGAAATGATTATGTGGTTTTTTTCTTTGAGTTTGTTTATGTAGTGGATTGCATTGATGGATTTCCGTATATTGAACCATCCCTGTATCCCTGGGATGAAGACTACTTGACCATGGTGAATGATCATTTTGATGTGCTCTTGGATTCAGTTGGCAAGAATTTTATTGAGTATTTTTGCATCAATGTTCATAAGGGAAATTGGCCTGAAGTTCTCTTTCTTTGTTGGATTTTTGTGTGGTTTTGGTATCAGCATAATTGTGGCTTCGTAGAACGAGTTGGGTAGTATTCCTTCTGTTTCTATTTTGTGTAATAGTTTGAAGAGTATTGGTGTTAGGTCTTCTTTGAAGGTCTGATAGAATTCTGCACTAAAACCATCTGGTCCTGTGATTCTTTTTTTTTTTTTTTTTTTTTTTTTTTTTTTGGTTGGAAGACTTTCTATGAACCCTTCTATTTCTTTAGGGGTAATGGGACTATTTAGATGATCTATTTGATCCTGATTTAATTTTGGTATTTGGTATCTGTCTAGGAAATTGTCCATTTCCTCCAGATTCTCCAGTTGTGTTGAGTAAAGAACTTCTGGGGAATTAGTATCCCGGACCTCAAGCAATACTACAGAGAAATAGTGTTAAAAACTGCATGGTATTGGTACAGTGACAGGTAGGTGGATCAATGGAATAGGATTGAAGACCCAGAAATGAACCCACACACTTATGGTCACTTGATCTTCAACAAAGGAGCTGAAAACATCTAGTGGAAAAAAGATAGCCTTTTCAACAAATGGTGCTGGTTCAATTGGAGGTCAGCATGCAGAAGAATGCGAACTGATCCATTCTTATCTCCTTGTACTAAGCTCAACTCCAAGTGGATCAAGGACTTCCACATAAAACCAGACACACTGAAACTAATGGAAAAGAAACTGGGGAAGACCCTTGAGGACATGGGCACAGGGGGAAAGTTCCTGAACAGAACACCAATAGCTTATGTGCTAAGATCAAGAATTGACAAATTGGCCTCATAAAATTACAAAGTTTCTGTAAGGCAAAGGACACCGTCAAGACAAAGCAGCAACCAACAAATTGGGAAAAGATCTTTGCCAACCCTACATTCGATAGAGGCCTAATATCCAATATATAAAAAGAACTCAAGAAGTTAGACCCCAGAAAACCAAATAACCCTATTAAAAATGGGGTACAAGGCTAAAGAAAGACTTTTCACCCGAAGAACTTCGGATGGCTGAGAAGCACCTTAAGAAATGTTCAACATCATTAGTCATTAGGGAAATGCAAATCAAAACAACCCTGAGATTTCACCTCACACCAGTCAGAATGGCTAAGATTAAAAACTCAGGAGACAGCACGTGTTGGCGAGGATGTGAAGAAAGAGGAACACTCTTCTACTGCTGGTGGGATTGCAAGCTGGTACAACCACTCTGGAAATCAGTGTGGCGGTTTCTCAGAAAACTGGGAATGACACTTCTTGAGGACCCTGCTATACCACTCCTGGGCATATACCCCGAGGATTCCCTGGAATCCAATAAGGACACATGCTCCACTGTGTTCATAGCAGCCTTATTTGTAATAGCCAGAAGCTGGAAAGAACCAGATGTCCCTCAATGGAGGAATGAATATAGAAAATGTGGTATATTTACACAATGGAGTACTACTCAGCAATTAAAAACAACAAATTCATGAAATTCTTAGGCAAACGGTTAGGACTGGAAAATATCATACTAAGTGAGGTAACCCAATCACAAAAGGACATACATGAAATGCAGTCACTGATAAGTGGATATTAGCCCAGAAGCTCTGAATACCCAAAACACAACTCACATATCAAATCATTCCCAAGAAGAAGGAAGGAGAGGGCCCTGGGAAGGCTTGATGCAGCATTATAGGGGATTGCCAGGACAGAGAAGGGGAGGGGATTGATTGGGGAACTGGTGGAGGGAAGAGGGCTTATGGGACTTAGGGGGAGGAGGGGAACTGAGAAAGGGGAAATTATTTGGAATGTAAACAAAGAATATAGAAAATAATAATAATAATAATAATAATAATAATAATAAAGGCAGTCACTAGCTAGTACACAGGGCCATTTCTTCTCCTTAGAGCCAACTAGCACCTAAGGACAAAAAAGGGAGTAAGGTAGGAGACCCCGGATCTGGACCCTGGACTGTCTTTTCAGTGCACAGGTGCTGTGCATCTAAGGGATGGTTATCCAGGATTCCAAAGGATGCTTCTTAAAAAGAAACGGTGTCTGATCCCGCCCCAGGCTAAGTCATTCGTCCTTTCCGATTAAGTAAGTATTCAGCAGCAATTCAGGAGTCCAGGGAATCTAGTCCCTGGGCTACAGACACTGTTCTTATGACCTTCCTTTTGGAAAGCCACAGGTGTAGGGTGGTGAAAGACCGAGGCTAGGAGGCTGGGATCCTCCCATCCTGGATTTATCCTCTGACTCACTCTGTGATCATGGACCATTTGTTCCCTGCGGGAACCAGTCACATGAGCAGACCGGACTGAGGTCACTCGTGCTCAGCCTGTTGTGGAAAAGAGGGCACACCACAGTCTGCACTCTCCAGATAGTAGGTTCTCTTTCTCCCTCTCCTTTTCCCCTCCCTCACCCCTCTCTCTCCATACCTGCCCGGTTCCGGTTTTGGAGAGAGGGGTAGAAGTCTGCTGAGACAGAGCATGGTAATTTCTGCATTTATCTTGCTTCCACATCCTTTCCTAGCTTGAAAACAGCTCAGGAAAATAAGCAAGGCATATGTCATAATTGCCATCGTACAGATGGAAAACTGAGGCTTGGAGAGGTTAAGAGAGAGGCCCATGGTCCCCTGGTTCAGTGAAGATAATGCACTTTTAATTTTTCTGTTCTGATTTTCTTAGCCAGGACTAGTGGTGGCCATGACTGAGTAGGTTCCTTTGCCAAAGTGAGGTTCTTGACGCCTCCTGATCTGACAGCCTTGTCCTTCTTGCTTGCCCCATTCGAACCTCATACGAGTGGACGTGAAGGGCTACGTTGGGGCAAGTCCACTAAGCAGACCTGGAAAGAGGGTGATTCCCCCCACTGCCGCCATCCTATGCTCCCTCTGTCTTCAGGTCTTCCGGTTGCATCTTATGAGCAAGCCTTTCGTGCAAGGGCCTGGAGGACTCCAAGCTACTGTTCTCCTGGGACTCTAACGCAGAGTACTGGCAAGGTAGACCTCGGCAGGAGCAACCGAGGCCAAGTGTGACAATGAGACTTGTGAGCTGCATGGTTGACCTGCTCAGAGGGGTTGAAGACAAGTAATTGGGCAGAAAGTCATGCACCTGGAAGATCAAAAGATAAGCTTTCGGAGAGGGGGGCAGGGAACAGCGTGAGTCAGGGAGTTGGAAGAATCCAGGCAACTCTGTCGAAACCTTTCTCCTTCCTCTGCTTTCCCTCCAGGGTTCACCGTCCCCGCCCTCTCGGGGCTCAAAAGGCTCCCAACTGGGCTCCCCACTCGGCTCCATACACCCCTGCTTGGAGCTCCACCTTCCTGTTCAGCGCTCTCCCTCTAGCTCCAGTTTGAGCACGCAGGGCTGCGCACCAGCCAGGTGAAGCTACTCACTCTTCCTGCCCCTGTACTTTTCCACTGCTCGCCTTCTCTTGCGTTCTGTCCCTGGGCGCCATTCCTAGCCCTGCAAGTGCAAGCGCAACTTCAGACTTTCCGTCTATTCCAAACGCACCTCTCTTAATCCTGCCTGAGAATATATGTGGTTGCCTTGGTCTGTTCTCCTACTTTAGGGGGGTATTTGCAGCCATTTGAGTGATGTGTTTGTTGCTTCTTTTCCTGTTTTGCCTTCCCCAAGAGACTGAAATCATCTTGAGGTTAGGAAGGGGATCAAAGTCAAACTTGTATTCCTTGGTGTCTTAGGGGGGCCACTTTGTTTTCTCCTGATTTTCCTAGGGAGGGAAGGAAGAGGTGTAAGCACTCTGGAATTTAAGCCTCGGTAAGATCAACCATACATCTCAAAGGAGCCTGAGATATAGAAGTAGTAGACATATGCAGATATATGTAGTAAACATGCAGATAAACACTTTCAAAGAATAGTGACGGGGGGGGGGGAGGGAGAGGCTTGGCAGGGAGTGTGATACAGGGAACCAAGAAGCCAGGTATGAGGGAGATGGTGGTTGTTTGTCTTATGCTTGGTAACAGGAGTCAACAGAAGCTGGAAGAACCCTCTTAGGGTGGGACCAGAATGAATCACAAAAGCTTCCATTTAACCCTTATTCTGCACCGGGCATCTTCCCAAGCAGAAGCCAAGAGACAAAAGCATCCAGCCCATTCCTGGGCCTCTGGGCTTCCTAGAGTCTTCCACATGAGCAGGACGGAATCTCAAAGTTCGTATGTATTTGGAAAAAGACCGCACCATGTCCAAAATCCTGCCCACGTACACAAGCCAGTGTTTCTTCATGATACATCAAACTTGGGCCATATGGATGTAGCCACAGGAAGTCCCAATAGGCGTGGTGAGAGCAAAGACATATGAAAGGAGAATAGATTTTAGAAACAGAGTTAGGTAAGCCTCACAGGAGTATGAAGAAACGGTCTGTGAGGAGCTGTGGGCCAGTGGAAATAGAGAAATGGCTAACGGGGCAAACCTGGCTGTAGAAGGGCCCAGACAGCTGCAGTGCGGACTTAGCTTTTCCAAGGACACCTGACTATTAGAACAGTCAGAAAGCCCATGTTACCCCATGCTATTTCTTTTTCTCTCCTTTTCTCCTTTCTTTCCCTTCTTTCCCCCTCCTTCCCATTCCCATCTCTTTCTCTCAAAGGTCTAACAAAATTGGAATAGAACACCCCACTGAAAAAGAAAACTCAGGTGGATTTCAGAGGGAGGAAAGGGTGAGAAAGCCCTTGGCCTCTTATCCTGTGGCTTAGGGAGAAAGTAGGGGCCAAAATGAACACAAAGAAGTCCTTTCCTCTCTTTATCGGACTTGCTTATTGCTGGACCTCATCTGCACATGCAAATGTGAGCAGTGGGCAGTGTAAGGTGGCAGCTGTGGCCCTGCAGCTGTCTGAGCAGTGAAGCCCTGGGGAGTCCCCCACAGTGCTGGGTCACTCAACTCAAGCTGTTGGGGGTTCATTTTCTGAGAAGAGAGAGTATAATGAAGGCAAGAGATCATGTCAGGGGTCCTGCCTGTCATTTATGTGAACACACACAGAGAGAAACACAGACTAGAGACTTTGTCCAGTTACAATCAGTCACCATCTGGACTGCTTAGAAACTGCATTCCCTGCTCTGAGCACCGGGAGTCTGTTTTTCTTTGTAAAAACTGGGGAGGGAGATGTAGACATAGTCCAGCCAGAGGGGAGGCGTGGTGAAGAAGAGTCTCCCAGGGATTCCCAGGAGACAGGCTGGCCTATGCTAAGTCTCTGTCCCCTGAAGGTGAGGTTCTATCCTTCATTTGCAGTCCAAATGACCATCCTCTGGGGTCGCAGAATGTTCTGGGGCATGTGATTCCATAAGAAAGACATTCCGTATCCCATATACTCATCTGTAATCATTGCAAAGTTGATTTTGCTGTTTGTTTAAATTTTAGTGGAATTCTTTAAAATCTTTTATTTATTTATTTATTTATTTATTTGTGGGCCGAAAATGTATAGTCATTAATTCTTTCTGAAGATTTCAAATTGTGAAAAAGATAAGCATTAAAAGAAATTGATGCTTGTTTCACAAAGGTACTTTATAGTCTTTTTAAAAAAGGATGAAATGGGTTCCATTTTAACCACTTAAGCTAGATAGCTAAGAAACACCTATGTTCTAATGGGAAGACTAGAACCTTGATATCAGAAATTTTAATTTTTTTCTTTAGTGAAGCTAACTCCTGTCATCAACAAGACAGCTGTGGGTCAGTAAGTTCACTTAGCAGGAAAAAGCACTCGTCATGCAAACCTGGCAACCTGCGTTTGGTCCCCAGAGCCACGTAAAGGCTGAAGAAGAAAACTCAGGACACAAAGTCGTCCTCTGCTCCGCCACAGCCACACCGTGGGATGCGTGTGCCCACATGCCATGCTCTGTCCCTCTGTCCCTCTCCCCCTCTCTCTTTTTCTCTCTCTTTCTTTCTCTCTCTCACATAGACAGAAACATGCATGCACACACACTAATAATAATAACCAATTAATTAGTGTCCCCTTGACAATGGTGTATCTGTGGGACTGGCTCAATGCCTTTCCAGTGGTGGGTGCTACATTGAAGGGGTTGTTAGAAGGCATAGCCATGGTCTCAGAACCATATGAACTGATAGATGCAAGCCAGAAGAGAAATAAACACTATTACGCCCTTCTATTTTGCAGTGGAAATCCCTGTCTCTTCTCCCCAAGTTAAGAAATGACAGCAGGGGGAATAGTACACCTTGAACAGTCTAGCACAACGATCGCATGTAGGGGTCGTATAAGCCACACACAAACGATCGTATTGTGCCAACACAGGACTTGATAGATCAGGCCTTGCTGAGTCTCAGGCCTGATCTTATGACACTCAAGATATTCTAGTGTGTCCACTGCTGCCCTGGACCTTTGGCAGAATGCTCATTTCACCACTTCTAAGTGATTTCCACATATAATAAAACACTTGTGCAAATCTCATGATTTACAAGGTCATTGACCAGGATCAAGACCACTGACCCTATATATTTGTCTATGGAATGGTTCCTGTCTCATGAGTCAGTTTCACTAAATTTCTAGATGTTTTGTCTGTTGAGTGACATCTCTTCCTCACCAGCTCAGAGGAAACAAAGACAGACCCAATAACTCTGCCTCTCCCTGGGGGAACTTGCAGTCACAGGCTTGGAGGAAGGAGTGTGTGTATGTATTATGGTCAAGAAAATGCCAGCTTGACAATGGTGTATCTGCGGGACCGGCTCAATGCCTTTCCAGTGGTGGGTGGTACATTGAAGGGTTGTTAGAAGACATATAGCCCTGGGTCTCAGAACCATATGACTTGATAGATACAAGCCAGAAGGGAAATAAACCCTATCCAGCCTTTCTTTTTTACACTAGGAACTGTGGATTAGGCCATCACTCGGTATATTAGCCTTCAGTTCACAATCCTGCCTTTAACGAATAGGACTGAGTGCAGAATTTTAAATCTGAGAGGATATAAAAAAAATAAGCCTCATATTTGTTGATTGGAATTTCAAATGCAGAAATAGAGCCCGAACGACTAGAATAGGGATAATCGTACAGCTAGGTTTTACTGAAAACTAAGAACGGCTTTTTGGCATGTGAAGCTATCAAACTTTAAGGCGATGCTGTGGAAGTAATTGCACAAACAAAATCATTTGTTTTCTGTCAGAGGTGAGCAAGCAGAGCGGGGGAGGGGATTGGCGCTTAAAAGGTTTGAAGGTAGGCTGGTAACCTTCCTTCATGGTCTCACGGGTCTTTAGCAACACATATAGAATACATTCGATATGTACATTTAAATCACCACCTCCTAAAGCCACCTGCTCATGTGTGCTCCCAACCGGTGGCTACCTCTCCTGGAGCTCAGCCTCTACTATGCAAAGTAGTACTTCCTTTCATTTACTCTAAAATTAATCCTGGCAAACTTTGTGGTAAAGGGGGGGCTGTTTTTATGAGATTTGCTGATTAATTGCATAGTTCCATACTATCAAGCACTGTCAAATCCCCACTTGCTGGCTCTTTTATTTATTTATTTATTTATTTATTTATTTATTTATTTTTGATCGGAGAAACATGCTTCTGCTCATATACCAACAGGCTTCCGTCACACGTGTGATCAGTTCTCCTCGGTTCCCATCCTACCTCCCCGGTTCACTTAATTTTTCTTAAGCTCCTTTAATAGGACCCTCGTGTTTTTCTTTTCCGAGCCCACATACCGCTGTCCTGTGCGAAGGGTGTCTCACAATTTTTCTACTCGGCTTCGGTATTCTTTCTGACAAAAGCCAATCGTGTTGTAAGTTCAGCTTGAGCAGTCACTGAGCCCAGCTTCGTCTGGCTGATCTCAGTGTCTGCCCTGTCCCTACCAGTGCTGTGCCCTGCGCCGCATTCACCAACTTAATTCTCTCTTTGGGGTGTGTGTGTGTGTGTAAGTGCGTGCGCGCCCGGGTGCATGCGTGTGTGTGTGTGTGTGTGTGTGTGTGTGTGCTTATGCACATGAGCATGCTCACCTGTGCTTGTGGAGGAGGCCAGAGACTGATGTCGAAATATCAACTTCAATTAGTTTTTGACACAGGCTCTCTCACTGAGCCTGGCACTTGGTGTGTTGGCTGGATCCACTTATTGACACCCCCTCCTCAAAAACCTGGGTTATAGATGCGTGCCACCTGGGTTATAGATGCACACCACCTGGGTTATAGATGCGTACCACCAACACTGGCTGGTGCACAGATGCCGAGGATCTGCACTGAAGTCTTTACATTGCATGCCAACCACGTCCCACACTCTCCAGTCATGAGCAGAATTCCTGAAAACAAGCAGGGCAACTGTCTTAACAACCAAACCCCAAACCAACCAACCAATCAAACAACCGTCCACAACAAGAAATACTCAGTGCCACAGTATTGAGGCCACAGAAATACTTGACCGGGGATACAGAATCTGAGCTGAACTGACTTAAAATCTATGTCTTGTCAATTTCTTGATGGTGATAAGAAACAATTTGCTAAACTGTGTTCTAACTCAAAGAAAGAAAAAAAAGTACGACCATTACAAATAGTTGTAGCCATAATAGGCTAACTACACACCATGGCTCCTGAAAAGTGACACAGGCTGATCTCTGGCCTACACAGGTGAACACACACATTCACATATACATTCACCCAAATGAGCACACATGCACACACACACACACACACACACACACAAAGACATGCATGCAGATAGGAAGTCAATACTTTAAAACTTAAGAGATTGAAAAAGAATGATCTATACAAGTTCTTTGAGTGGACCTGATGAGGAGGTGGCATCCAGTGTGTTTGTGGAAGGAAATGAAATACATGCAAAGACATCTTGAATTGTCACCCACGGGAATCCATTGTGTTAGAAACAGAAAATTTAGTACGTTTTGCCTGAGAGCGTTCTGTATTTATTCAAACTGGATTCAGGTGTTACCATTTTGTTTCCTTCCCTGATTCTTCTGAGACTGCTAAGTCCCTGAGATTTAAAGTCAGGTGATTCCAATGTAAATTCCATCTTTGATTTATTTGCTCTACCATCTTGGTCCATTAACATTTATTTTTAATATCTCTTTTTCTCAGCTATAGCATGGAGATCACAGAAATATATGACCTGGGACAGAGAGTTTACTGCAATTGACTTCAAATCAAGTCTTGTCAATTTCTAGCTTGTAGTAACAGTTTGCTGAACTGTTCTGTTTCCTAGTGTGAAGAAAGAAAGAAAGAAAGAAAGAAAGAAGAAAGAAAGAAAGAAAGAAAGAAAGAAAGAAAAAGGAAGGAAGGAAGGAAGGAAGGAAGGAAGGAAGGAAGAAAACCCTACCATTACAGGTAGTTCTAGTCACAGTTCAACAGGGTAACTGTGTATAGCAATTGACGTAGTCCTCGCCACTCACAGGGGCTGATCTCCATACTATGGAGCCGTGCATACGTGTAGGAACTTTAGAGATGCAAGTTATTGGAAGTGTCTATCCACCCTGTGTAAGGAAAGAGTAGATTGGAGACCAGTTGAGGTCCAAATGCTCTAAGCTTTAGCAAGATGCTGTTCTCTATAGTGTGGGTTACTGTGTGAAACAGGGATGGAAGGAAGGCCTCTCCCTGCTTACTCCATAGAGTGCTTTCAGTGAAACTGCACTATCGCCAGCCAATCTCTCTCTCTCTCTCTCTCTCTCTCTCTCTCTCTCTCTCTGTGTGTGTGTGTGTGTGTGTGTGTTTTAAGATAGAGTTTTCCTGTGTACTCCTGACTGTTTTGGAACTTGCTCTGTAGAGCAAGCTGGCCTCGAACTCACAGAGTTCCTCCTGCCTCCGCCTCCCAAGTGCTGGGGCTACAGGCATGTGCCCCCACCACCCAGCAGCACCTTGTAATTCTTAACATTGAATTCTGTAAGCTTCAATCATCCCCTCCTAAGAGCGTAGTTCTGATTTCTTAAAGAACACTGGTGTGTTAAAGGCACCAGTCATTTTGCACATTATAGGACATTCCAGGATAATAATTTTTTTATTATAGATTTCAGACATTGAAGTGGTATTTTAGCTTTAATTATCGGGTAAATGATTATATGGGTGAAATTCCATGGGTAGTGGAACATTTTCTTTTTCTTGAGGGGTGACTGTTTATGTTAGAGACTTTATATTCTGGACAGTAGCTCCACTCTTCGGCTCTCTGCTCACTCAATAATCCTCAAGGAAAAACCCTGAGTCCTAACTATGTATTTGGTTTGTCCATTGTGTTTAGTTGAGAGAGAAGTCACACAACCTAGGATTGAGAGGGAGCAATTTGGATAACCCTATTTGCTACTAGTCTCTTAGATGAACCCCAGCAAAGTGTTGATTTCCCTTCTGGAAGGGATGGGGTATAATATCTCAAATATCACTTCCAATTTTGTCAATTTGTGATACTAAAATATGCTGTCATTCAATGTCTTTCTGGAAAATTCCTTGATAGAACTGCCTAAAACACCTGATCGTGTACTTCTCCTTTCTTGCCTTTTTTTTTTTTTTTTCACCCCGAAGCTTCTTTTCAAATCCATGTTGAGACCAGACCCCTTAATCAACCGTGCTGGATACTGTGGCAGGCAGTTCGGCTTCAGGGCAACTTAAAGGAGCTAAGAGCTCAAAGCAGACAATAGGGGCTCATTTGGACTGATTTTTCTATTATTCGAATAACTTGAAAATCACGCTCTAGTTTCCCTTCTGTTGCTGCGAGAAGCTGTGTTGACCAAAAGCAACGTGGGGAAGAAGGGCTTGATTCGGCTTACGCTGCTAGATTATCATTCCATTGTTGACGGAAATGAGGGCAGGAACTCAGGTAGAAACCGGAAGCGGAAACTGTGGAGGAATGCTGCTCTTTGGCTTGCTCTAGGGTCATCCTTCGCTAGTTCGGACCTCTTGCCTAGGGAAGGCCACCGCCCACAGAACATCAGCTAACAACGCATGTCAAGGCACACCCCATTCCCGTGGGTATGCACACAGGCCAGTCCGTTCAGGACAGTCCCTCATTTGAGACTCCTTTCTTGGGTGACTGTAGGCTGTCAAGTGGACAGTTAAAATCAGCTAGGATTCCCACCAGTAAAAGTTAAAAGAGAAGAGAGATTGCCTTGCTTATAGCGTTGTGCTGATACTGCACTGTCCCTACATGAAGGACTCCTGTGGAGGAAAGAGGCACATATTAAAAAAACTGCTAGGGGTCCATCTTGATTCTGGATGGTAGCCTAGGCATGTCTTTCTGGCTTTTATTTCTACCTATTAGACCCTGGTAGGGGTTTTCTGAGTAGACACAGCATGATGATCGTGGTGCTATGAAGCAGGTTCTGCTTTAGAAACAAGGCAGGCATTTGACTGGAGACACAGATGGGAACAAGGGAAAAGCCTCAAGTACTTAGGCAGCAAGTAGCGTCGGCAGAACAACACACAGTTTGCTGTGTTTGCAGAGATAAGCGACTGACTATGTGTTTATTGTACAGGTATGGTTCCGGGTGCCCCACTTGTCTGCCATAGAACTGTATGGAGCTCTGCTGGAGAAACTAGGCGAGGGAGAAAGAACCAGTGTGCCAACAGCACGGGAGAGAGGAGACCCTCTGGGGCTTGTGGGGCCTGGGTTCTGGCTTCCCAGCCAAGGTGGTGCAGCATGAAGAGTGCCTGGGCCCCAGCCTGGGCCTGGGCCTCGGCCTGCTGCTAAGGCAGGAGCCTCAGGAGCTGCCTTGAGCAGAGGTGTGGGGGAAAGAAAGTGCTTCAGCACAAAGTGAGTTTCACTTCCTGCCTCAAACCCAGAGAGTCCTTATATAAATATCGACCTCAGCAGCTGCTGCTCTCACCCTCCTCTCAGTATTACTCCTGAGGCTCAGCTCTCAGGCAGGCGCCTGCAGCCTCTCACTTTCTCCAGTCTCATAGCGCTGGCCTGCAGCAGGCCTCCTGCCAGGTGGGCGCCTGGGGCAGAAATGAATCACAACCTCTCTCTGGCCCTCTAGCCAGCTCTGCCCGGAAGCTCCTGCCTCACTGAGCAAGAGAGGGTGTCCTGACTAGTGGCCCACGTTAATCAAATTAAATCTTGTCCACAGACGTGACAGGCACTCAACCCATCTGTGGAGGCCACAGAGAGCACCGTCAGCGTTTGTGCAGGTAGCAGGTTGGGCAGTGCGGAACGTGGCGCACTCACCTAGACCGACATCCCACTCCACGGACTGGGCTAGCCTCTCAGACATTCTCCACAGCAGCGCGGCCGCATGGTTTATCATGGTTTATAAAGTTAGCTGAAAGGAAAAGGCCGAAATGTGTCCCAGTCTCCATTGTACCATAAACAAATAAAACAGTCGCTAAGCCTCAACCAGAAGAAACTTACCTTTGAACATTGCATCATTTGCTAAGCCTACTTTATTTTTGGAGCTCGTATCTAGATGAACAAATGAGTAAGTGAGCAAACTCATCCATGTGACATAATCTCCCTGAACTTCAAGATCTTCCTAATAATACTGGCAGGTGGGTAAGAGTGCTTCTTATGCCAGCTTGAAGGCTTGAGCTAGGATTCAGAAACCCACAGGAAAAGCTGGGCATGGTCAAGCCCACCTGCAGTCCTGCAATCCCGGTGCTGCCGCGGAGGAGACAGGATGGCTGGAGCTGCCTTCCCGCGGGGTCAGGGAGAGACTCCGGATCTAGAAATAAGAGAGTGTACAGAGGGAAACATCCTCTGGTGGATGCAGGTGAGCACACCACACACTGCACACTGCACACTGCACACTGCTCTCTCTCCACACACACACACACACACACACACACTGAACACACAGAGGTAAATCACAAAACAAGCCAAGAGTTAGGGAGCTGCTTCTCTTCCAGGGTTGATGTGTGTCATTCAGAAGACAGATAGTATTCCCTTTCTACCGACTGAGCACACTTGACTAGTACTAGTGTCAAGTAAAACACAAGTTGTCATTCAAAAGTATCTTAGTTTCATACATATATGAATAATATACACTATATAGTACACATATATGGAGACATTAAGCACTCATATTTACGGCAGTCCTAAAGACTCAACCTAGGGTCCTCTACGTACCAGGTAATCACTTGCTGTTGAGCTGAATTTCCAGTCTTTTTTACTCTTTATTTTACAGCAAGTTTACTAGTTTCTGACGTTTTTGAACTTCCTATGTAGCACAGACAGACCAAAACCGCAATCCTTCTGTGGTAGCTTCCAGGGTAATTGGGATTACAAGCTTATATTATCAGGCCCCGCAACTGCCCATATTTAAGAACATGGCGTCCTTAGTCATTTTAGACAGTAAATCTCAGGCATAAGATGGTAAATGGCTTCCCTGGGACCTTGAGATAAATGGACAATGCACACACACACATGTACACACACACACACATGTACACACACTCATTCACACACACACACATACACACACACACACACACACACACACATACACACACAATGAACACACAGAGATAAATAACAAAATAAGCCAAGGTAAGAGAGCTGCTTCTCTTTGCAGTGTTTAGGGATCTCAAAAGATTATAAATGCTGTCAAAATAGTGGATTCACTCTCCCCTTTGATATATCTCAGACTAGATAGTTGTGATTTACTATAAAATGGAAGGGGAAAACAGATTACCAAGCTGTTTGTTTAGAATTAATGCATTAAACGTTACATATAATCTTTGGAGACAAACACTTCAAAAAGATGGACACTCAACCGCAGTGTTTCCTCCCAGCCTCCTCTAACTGCTTCCAGGAGGGGTTGAGTGCCTTCCTTGGCAGGTCTTGGATTCATCCCACTGGATAATGCTTAGTGCATGAGAAACCAAACAGAGGTTTACAGTCCTTCACTTTTTCTCAAGCATATATCAGGTGTAAAGTAGAGAGCCAAAGCAGGCCACTATGATTATAAACAAGACTTGGGGAGGGCTCTGGGGTGATTTGCTGTTGAATGTGTCTCTTGCAAGTGACTGATTACGGCGCTCGTCAGTCTTTTATTCGTCCATCCTGTGAGCAACCTTTATACCAGAACACAGTCAGTGCAAAGAAAGGAAATGGCCGAGTGCTCAGAGGCCAGCTCCGTGTCCTGCTGCCATTCGCCCAAGGCCATGAACTCTTTCCGACTCTGAGTCACATAGAGGTCTCTAAGCTCTAAACATGGGGCTTGTAATACATGGAAAGGTTCTCTGTGATCAGCCCAGTGTCAGCAGTGTTTGAAAGAGAAGGGATTTCTGTGAAGGGGTAGGCCCCAAACTAGCAGTGCAGAACAGACGTTTGCTGTAGACAGCTGACATGCCAGAGACGTGAAGTCTGTGTAAATATCAGAAATGTTCTCTCTCTCTCTCTCTCTCTCTCTCTCTCTCTCTCTCTCTCTCATTCTCTGCTTTGTGATTTCTGTTTTTAAAGACAGGGTTTCTCACATGTGCTACGGCACCTGGCTTTGTTCTCAGCTCTGTGTCTGTTCTGTAAAGAGTTTATTAAGACAAATGGTCTCTAAGGCTTCATTCTCGAACACTCTATGAAACAAATGAAAATTTAGGGGGAACAAAAACTGAACCATACTAAGATATCTGTTACCAGTCAATGTGTGACACTGGACATTTCAGACAGGATTAGAATTCCAAAAGCACTTCCTGGATCTTTCGGTTCTGATCTTGAGTGGGACCTTCTGCTTCCCAGATTCTACTCAGTCACATCAGGAGAAAGGCAGGGAAGGTGTTGTACATGGTGAGTTGAAATCCACTTGTAATTGATAGACAATAAACAGAAAATCATGAAATCTTATCATACCTTCCGCCTACTGGGAGCCTTCCCACCAGATCTCACTGGGCGTCCCGTCCCTGGGGGAGGTAGGCAGTGTAACCAGTGCTGATGAGCCACGCCATGGCTCATGTACCTCAGCTAGTGACTGACTAGACGACAGCCATTCATTCATTCATTCATTCACCACTCAGGAAGCACTTGTGGAGCACTGCCCATGTGTAGCAAGTGAGCAGGAGCTAAGCAAGCTTTGTGCTTCTGCAAAGCATGTGGTCTGTCTCTGTTTCATCAGCACCTGAGCGTGACCCTGTGCCAAGGAGGCGCACATACAGGAGTGGAGTCCTTGGGTGAGTTACTTCTTCTCCTTAGTGATCGCCAAGGTCTGACTGTGTTTTTACATGGTGCCTTGCAATGGGAAAAGTCTACACACAGAGACAGCAAAACTCACAGAACAATGAGCAGCAGAGGTGAAATGAAACCACGAAGCCTCCCGGGAGTGTGTGAACCAGCACATCTTTGCCTCCCCGGCTGGCCCACAAATGCAACTGATGTACTTAAGCTAGACAGGAGCCAGAGCACAGCTTTGGGTCTGTAAAGACCTAGACAGCACCCTTGTGTAGATGGGACTTACCTGAAGACATGATGTGCAGTGTCACAAGTGTTCCGATGATTCAAGCTTGGTAGAGGATGCTGATCACACTATGCATAGAAAACCGGAATTAATCAGGCCTGTCGCCTTCCCTCCCCCAAGCTTTACCTGTGGCACCCAAAGTCTCACAGGATAGCAACACCTACCTCACATCTATCTGGGCTGACTGAATGTGAAAACTCACATAAGAGGTCTCGGTAAACTCTAAAAGTGCTTCATACATGGAAAATACAAGTATTATTCATGGAGGAAGGAGAAGTAATGGTACCTAAGGAAATCAACAGTCACGACCCGTCTAGATGGCTCTGTAACTGGTTCAGAAGTGAGTATAAAATCCAGCTCATGTAAATCTCAGGAGGTAAGGCTATCCCCATTCCCATCCTACAGATGATCTGGAGGATAAGCAAGCAGCTTGATTAGTGTCCTCATCATCAGTACGTGGCAAAGCTGCAACTCACAGAAGGTAGCCTGTTTGCAGCGCTCTTGACCAGTGTGCTCTCCTACTTCCTGTAAGTTAAAAACAAAAAGTAATCCAGGTTAATTCTACACAAAGAATATAACTGAATTCTGAACCAAGGACAGGGTATGTGAAAGTGAAACACTCAGATGAGAATTTCAGAATTTCCACCTGCAGCAGACGGTGGAAGCAAGGGTATGATCAAGACGGCTTCCAGATCAGGCCGATGCGTGGGACGCTCATGGTGAAGGGTCTTGAGGGCCACACTAGTATCATTAGGTGGGACTTTAGCCTAGAGTTGGACACATATACATGTGATAATGTGGAATGTGAAGAGCACTACATCAGAACCGAGCCATTGACCTCAGACTAGTACTTTGACCATAACCAGAGAACCTATGAAGAAGGACAGAGACAAAAACGTAAGCTTCAAGGCAGACCTCTCACGCACAAGAAAAGCAGGTGAAACTTCATGGGTTTGTTGTCTCTGTGAGGCTCACGTGATGGTGGTTGGGGGGGACACAGAAGGCTGGGTTGAAGGGACACTTCCAAGGGATCTTCCCCATCCCACACTTGACTTCCTTGCACTGTTACTGGTGTGACACCTTCGCTTCTGGGCATTTTTTCCAGTTGTAGAAATGCTTTGCTTGACCAGACAGACTCCTCACTACTCTTCACAGAGATTTTTTTTTTAAAGATTTATTTATTTATCATATACATATGAGTACACTGTAGCTGTCTTCAGACACACCAGAACAGGGCATCGGATCCCATTACAGATGGTTGTGAGCTGCCATGTGGTTGCTGGGAATTGAACTCAGGTCCTCTGGAAGCGCAGTCAGTGCTCTTAAACCCCGAGCCATCTCTCCAGCACACAGAGATTCTATTGCTAACATGAGCTATTGTTTTGTTTTTCTTTCTTTGAGCATCTTTCTTTTAGCTTACACCTGGCTTTTGGTTTTTGTTTATTTGTTTTACAATCTAAGTCTTTGTCTCAGAATTCCACTCCCCTCCCCGCCCCGTTGGTAACCTCCAGGGACTGAGACTGTTCTTAGTTGTCAACTAAGGATCTTTGACGTGATCAGACAGACCATATCTGCGAGGTTCAGGACTAAAGAGACCAAAGAAGGGCAAACAAAGATAGTTCAGGGGAAAGGAGCCAGCCTGGCAGGTGACATCCAACGATTATTATTAAAAGATAAGAGATTGCTTATGTATGTTCTCATCAGCCAAACCCAAGAAGAGAGTTTCCATGATAGCTGTTCATCAGAAAATGGGACAAGGCACCTAAATCAGCTATAGTTCTTAAAAGTAGAACTTCTGCCTTGGGGAGTGGGGGGCATCACACTTTAAGGCAGGTAAGGGAGAAGCTACAGATCTGTCATATATGTTATACATACAGATTATCTTCAGTATATACATAGGGAGCCACCAATTTGCCTAAACTTCATGAAATCATCATTATGCATGGTTTGCAAAGCACCGTGTCTCTTGTGTTTAGAATAGGGCCTAGGACAGCCTCAATAAATATTTATTATATTATAATATATAAATGAGCAGATGCATGGTCTAGTACCTAATAGTGTCTGGTCTAAAACAGAAACAGGTTCCTCTGTCCTTCAACTGAACACTTTACTCAGTATGACAAGGTGAGCCCCATATTATAATGTGTGAGGCTCTGCGGTGTGAGCCTCGTCTAATTGAGGATAGCACAATGTCATTTCCTATTTTATATGCTAACGTTGTCCACCCCAGTGCTAGTTTCTTGGCTACAGGACAATAGTCTTTGACCCAATCTATCAGGAGCCTGATCTTGGAAGGAAATGACCTTGTCACAAATCCTGCTCCTGTCCTTAGCCATCCAGGGAACCTGGACAAGTCACTTCTTGTCTTTGGATTTCATGTGTTAAAGGAAGGAAATATCATATCTCTTTGGCATAGTTGCTAAATCATTTCACTCTGGGCAAGAGACTGGTCTTGTTGAGAAAGCATCTAAATTCAGCCACCAGGCTCATCCCTGAAGTGGCAGGATCTTTGAGAGCATTTGTGTTGGAGCTTCAGCCCGAGAGAACAGTTGACACAGTGGTATTTGAACCTGTGAACCTTGGGCTTAAAAGTAAGAGTTCACCTTTCGCTAATATTACAGTGTTGACAAGTGTGGCTGCCGTACCCTGCCTGTGTCGAGAACCGGAAACCTCACATGAGGTTGCACTGATCTCACAGAGGTGCCTTCCCCAGCTCCACCTCCAGATGTTCCATGGGGGGTTGGTGTGAGGAGGAGGAGGAGTTAACCACACCTCGTGTCTCTGATGAGGTCAAGTATGTGTACCCTTGGGTGGGTAGGGGGAGAGAAAGAGAGGAGAGAAAGGAGAGAGAATGGCAGGGGGAGAGAGAGAAGGAGAGACAGAGACAGAGAGAGACACACAGAGAGAGGCAGGGAGGGAGAAAGAGAAAGAGAGAGAGAGACACACACACACACACACACACACACACACAGAGAGAGAGAGAGAGAGAGAGAGAGAGAGAGAGAGAGAGAGAGAGAGAGAGAGAGAGAGAGAGAGCTGGGTTGGAGCATGCTAGCCTGCTGATGCAAATCTGGTTCACATCTACAAGGTTTTGTTAGCCAGAAGAGAAAGGATCTATAACCACACCAAGGCTTTTCTGTGAGAAAGTTAAAGGCCATTGCCTCTTTCAGAAAACTGCCACAATGTCACTGTTGGCTACAATATTCTGGTGATTTTTGCACACCTTCCTCCGTGTGCCATAACGATTGTATTGACGGGACATATGTGAGACCCGCCCTTTCTGTAGGAGAGAACACTCATAGCCAAAACCTGTGTAATTTTGAAGCTTCAGACTGGAGCAGATAAAGATGTAAGTCATATGGCCATTTTGTGTGTGGTATGTAATGCGAGAGGGGCAGTGCAGGCAACTCACAACTCGTGAAACACTGCCACTGGCTAGAACCTTCCCAATGTTTATCAAAGCCTGTAAACAAATGACTGTCTTCAGCTCCGAATTCTAATGTCACCTCCATCCCTGAGTGTAGGGCATCCCCTCCTAAAGAGAATTCACTTCCTATATAGATGTCTTTGCTTCCCTGCAGCTCTTCATTTACCGTCCAGAGGTCCTGGACAGCCAGGTGCTAGAAATGATGCATGTCATTCATCAAAGGGAATTCTTCTCCTAGGGCATTGACTCCCAGGTAGGCATACAGCAGAGCTCTCCGCTTTAGGGCTGGCAGGATCTGGAAGTCTTCCTGATGCTGTCTTCACCACTCCCTTCCTCTTGTATTCTTTGTTCTGCAAAATTGCAAACCATCTGTGCCTACTGGGTTCGTTCTCTTTACCTTTGCTTCTCTTATAGGCCCCTCTTGGGTAGCCTTCTTCAGTGTGTGTGTGTGTGTGTGTGTGTGTGTGTGGTGTGTGAGACACACATGTGATTGTAGTGGTCTAAGGATAGGAGGATCAGAAGTTAAAGGATCAGCCTTGGCTACACAGTAGACTCCAAGTCAGCCTGGGCTACAAGTAAGAGCCTGTTTCAAGATACATACATACATATACACATACATATGCACACATACACATATACATATGTATACATACATGCATACATGCATACATACACACATATATGTATACATATATACACACATATACATATACACACATACATACATACACACATATACATATACACACATACATACATACACACATATGCATATACATACATACAAGCATACATATACACATACACACATATATGTATACATATACACATATATACATATACACACATACATACACACATATACATATACATACATACATGCATGCATGCATCTTGTCATCTGTTTATTGAGCATCTGAATTTGTTTTGAACAAGGATTTGCTGAGCTTTCCTTACTGTGCTCTTGTTGGCTGACATACTAACCACGTAAAATAGCCACGATGCTATTCCTGTTGTCATACATGAAGGAAGTAAAGCTCCAAGAAGTTCACACATCTCACCTGGTCATAGACAACGGGCTGACCAACAGGCTAAGTCTGAACCCATGACTCTCCTCCCAGAGGGTTCCCAGGAACAAGTTTCTTCCAGCTCATAAGATCTGATTGGTAAATTTCAGAGGTTCTGTCAGCTGGCTTGAAAGCATTATTTTAAATCACAAAAATTAATTCACACAACCAAAAAAAAAAAAGAGCAAAATGATCCTAAATGCTGACAACTTGCTGTTTCCTATTTTTGACATATTATTAGTAAGCATACACTGGTGTCACTTACATTATTTGTGCTTAGTATGCTGGAGATGGTATACAGTGGTGCCCAGCTGGTGTCTCTTGCACATTTTATGTTCAGGGACGTTCCATTGCTAGCTTGGACTTGGCCATGATGGAAGCTTTCACCACGGACACTAGCAAACAGAGCGAAGGGGGCTTCCTAACTGTGCACCAGTTATTAAGCATTTGAAGCCCAGCACCAGCCTGAAAGGCAGATTACACTGCAGTAAGCAACAGGCTTTGAGCCCAAGGCACACATAAGCCCTTTCATTACTTGGCTTAACTTCCACCCTGTCTGGTCTAACTTTGGGCCCTCATAGACAAGCTACCTGCTGAGATTAGAAAACTGCCCTTTACAAGGCTTATTCGGCCTTCAGGGTTGGATTAAACATAAATCTGTATAGTATAGGATATATTCCTATAGCCATATATCCTACACCTCTATCACAAACGTAATTGTATATTCACCACTCTTGGTACACAGGAATATCTGTCATATGGCTTTGGTAGGGTAAATGGGAGTTCTGAAATATTCATGTAAATTTATTTACCCACTTTTCCATTACTATAACAACCCATTGTTTCATCAGTTAACCTCAAAGTTTGATTGCATGCAGTTTCTCTCCCATGTATATTTTATAGGGTCTCATGAACTAAGAGCCACGATTAGGCTCAGGAGTTATGGAAATTGGTAAGAATTCCACAAGCATGGGGCCTCCTGTGTCTTCACCATCCTAAAGCTGAATGCTATCTAGATGCTTCTGACAAGCCTTCTGCCTCTATTGTACATGATGCCACACACCTGTCCTCTTCTGCACAGCTCAGCTCCCGCATTCCACACTGTGGGACGCTGAAGTTAATAACCTTTTTGCAGTCTTTCAACAGATGCTGAAGCTTGCGGACTCACGTGGAAAGCCATGTCATTTCTATCAGAGAGCTTCAGCTTTGCCTCCAGTGCCGGCTTACCTACTGATCACCCAGAACACTGATGCCAAGAAAGGACTTGAAGAGATGAAGGCTTTCTGGCCATGAGCTCTCACCGCCTTAGGGGCAAACTCCTGAGCTGTTTCCTTTTAACCATCTAGAAGACTAGTGAAGAGTGGTTGAGGTCTGTACTGGAGTTTTGACTTGGCATCCTTGGCTGAGCTGTGTAAAGGAGGAGGAAGAAGGGGGACATCAGATGTAAGGTGGGTGGTACCTTGTGTTGGATTAGAGAGGTGGCATCATGGGAAATAAGGAAAAAATTAGAGGCATGGGCCTCAAGTGTAGTCCTCATGGTCCAAAGAGTGCACACATCAAGCAGCTCAGATAGAGTGTCTGCTGCCCTATGTTTGGGATGCTCCTGACCTGCAGGTCACTTGTGTCTGCATGAAAAACCAGGAAGTGTCCCTAACTGCTCATCCTCATGTCTAAGCACTCTGTGCTTTCAGGTTCTAGTTTTACAAGCACCATGGCTTCCAGGTCCCGATCCACAAGATGACTGTCAAACAGACACTGTAACTTAAAAAAAAAAAAAACAGAGAAATAATTGAAGATTCTGATAAGAAATTAGACCAGACATACTGGTGCGTGTCTGCTTCTAGTATTCATGAGACTGAGGTGAAAGGGTCACACTGAAGATGAGGAAAATATAGGCTACAGAGAAAAGGTCTTGTCTCAAAAATAAATAAATAGGCAGGGAATAAACTCACAATCACCAGGGCGTTGAGAGGCACCACGATGGGCTTGCTCTTTCGCGTCTACTATCGGCATGCCTTTCCAGCTGCCAATGACCTCTACCCGCTTATGTCAGAACTGTTAACTGAGGTGAGAAATCTTTGAACTGCTGCTTGCTTGGGAACCCACAACACCACACTGGAGAAAGGCTCGATAAACTCATGGGCCCAGCACAGCCTGGAATAGAAAGGGAACCCTTTCAAGTTTCAGGCGAAGAAGTGGCGTTCATAGGGACATGTGTCATGTCCAATGTCATGTAGACTGAGAACCAAGGCTGGGACATTCATATGAACCTCCTGTTTCCACCTGCTTGTCAGTTGTCATGTACCCAAACATCCTTCATGTCGGCCTCCTTCAGCCACCGGCAACATTAAGAAAAAAAAATATCATTACTTACAAATCCTTGACCACGGTTGCAAGGACATTGCAACATTTGCTGCCAGCTTGGGGATGGACTAAGGAATGGGGACAGAGGGGGGCACGCATGCTCCAGTCTCAGCTGTCACTTTGCATTTCATCTGCCCTGTGCCAGGCACTGGGGATTTATTGCTGGTGAGAAAGATGACTCATGTTCTTCTGATGCCAAGCAACTAATTTATCTCGCCATGGCTTGGTAGGCACAAACGTTTAGCGTGTGATCAAAAATAGAGACCACCTGTCACCCAGTACCTTGGAACTGGTCGTCAAGCCTGAGAACTCACCCAAACATGTAGCCCAAATACAACCAGATAGACTTTGTTTTACGATTCATCTTTCGTAACACAGTTACAGAAACTAGAAGAAATATAATGGAGAGAGGCATCTCACTTGGATGTCACCTGTCCTGGGTTTATTCCCATTTGATTTATTATACCGACATGCCTTTTTCTTTCTCTTTTTGGTGGGGGCAACAGATTTCTTTTCTTTGAGCCACATTATCACTATCTCCTGGAAAGAGTTAAGACAGAAAAACCTTAGAGGATTATCTCTTTACTTTACTTTTCTTTTTTGTTTTTGTATTTTTTTTTAAAAAAAGCATATGTTTTTTAATTCTTGAAGAGTTTCATACAATTTAGCTTGATCATATCCACAGAGCTGTTCTCCATAACTTAGTCCAGATCTACCCCTCCTGTCTCTATTTCGTGTCCTCTTTTTGTTTCATGCTCTCATACAGCAGATGCCCTGGTCCTCTGGATTTTTCTATCTTCCTGCCCCTCTTCCATGATGTTCCCCAAACCTTATGTGTAGGGGACATGCTGTAAAAGTGTTAGCTTTATGCAACCACCCTGTAGTCAGCTGATCTCTGGCATTGTAACCTGTTATGGCTTTCTATAATGATCTCCATCTACTGGAAAAAGAAACGTCTTTTCTGACGAGTGGGAGCTACTTTGATCTGTGGGTATAAGGTGGGTGTTTAGAATGCAGATAGGATTTATAGTAGTTTAGGAGAATGGCAGTAGTTGGTGGTTCCCCTCCAGCTTCCAAGGGCCTCACTAGTCAGAGGCTGTGATTTATTTTGATAGGCTCTTTAAATAATCATACCCTATACAGAAGCATCTGCTCTATATTTCCCCCATAAGATCCACACTATGCTAGAGCCTTCTCTATGCTATGGGAAAACAGTCTAAATTCAATACTCCTTTGATGATCGGCAGTTTCTACTTCTGAAGATCTCTATGATTTAAGGTGGAGGCTCTGGTGTCCTAAGAAAGCTTTGGGCAGTTTGATGGTTAGTGTTAGCTGGGGATGACTGGGGAGGGTGCTCAAGACCCATCTTAATTGTTGGCAATGTCAATTCATGAGCCAAGGATTCTAGGTTTTAAAAATGCAGAAAGTGAACGGAACTGTAGCATGCATCCATCGCTCTCTGTTTCCTGGTTGTAGATGCAATGCGACCAGATGCTTCAAGCTCCCTCTGTCTTGACTGTCTGACTACGATGTACTTTGAGCTGTGAGCCAGCAATAGCCCTTTGTCCCTTAGGTTGCTCCTTTCCAGATTATTTTATCACAGCAACAGGGAAAATGAAAACAGGCCATTCAAAGAAACTGAGATTCCATCTCTATGAAGAAGAGGATTTGGAGGCCAGAAGAAGATGGTGGTCAGATGAAATTTTAATTCATGTGCATAAAAGAACCTGAGAGCTTAGCACACTGTCGTCACCATCTTACATACACAATCTGTAAAATGGAATGGGTGCATCCACTTTGTAGCCTTTCTGGTAGTTAGTAAGTCAGTACATATTAACACTCCTGCACAAAACTTCCAGAGACATTCTTAAGTGCTTAAAAATATTAGCTGTTACTCTTAGTGTTTGAGTGAGATTACCTAAAAAACTTTTTGCAGTCTCAAAAGATAATTGTGGAGGAAGAACAGTAATGGGCCAAGTGTCTGCTGTCATGTTCCCTCTACCCAACAGCCCGTCTCACAGTGTCTGTAATACATACAAACACACACGTACATGCACATGCGTGCACATGCGTGCACGTGCGCGCACACACAGACAAAGACAAGCAGACAGACACACACATGCACACATGTGTGCACACATGCATACCTAGACACATACACAGAGACACACACAAAGAAAGATATACACACAGAGAGAGAGACACAGAGAGACATAGAAACAGAGACACTCACAAAGACAGACAGACAGACAGACAGACAGACAGACACACACACCTAAGCACTCACAAGCACATGCACACATACAATTCTGTCTGCAGAAACTGGACTGTTTGCCAAGCTGCTAGAAGAATAGGACCAAATACTCTTTAGAAACTGAAATTACTTTGGAGATAACAGACTCAAGAATGTGGGTGTAAAATACAAATAATAGGCAAGTTCATAGTGAAATCTTTACTTTTAGGAGTCGTGGCTTTCCTCTTCACTTTTTTTTTCTTTTTCCAAAAGCGTCATCACCATTTATGTGGTTTGTAAATGCTCTTTCCTCTGGAAATTAGACATCACAACATAAAATGCAAAATTGCAACCAATTAACTATATGAAAAGTTCAAATTACTTTTAGGCCAGGTGAAGTCCTCCTTTGGGCATGGCAGACTACAAGAATGAATTTGCTTTGAGTAACGTATTTTACATAAACCAAAGAGGTTAGCCCTAAGAAGCATTGTCTGGCTTATGTTCTCCGCCCCCACGGTGTCCCACATACTGTAACAGGAAGACGTTAGCAGTTTCAAGACTTGAACTTTCTCTCATTTTTTTTCTTCACCTAAACCAAGCAGAGTTTCTCCAGTAAAAACTGCTGATCACCCTGTTGCTTACAGTGAGTGGTCATGGGATGCTCGTCCTTTAGATAAAGAGATAAAGACTGGCTATTCCTCACATACCAAAGGGTGCCAGACAGTGAGGAGAAGCTGCCCTCTTGGATCCAGCTTTGTTTCTCTGGTTCTGTAGATAAGGGCATCACTTGCTAGAGGCCAGGCAAGATCAGGCTCTGAGGGATTATCTTAGTTTACTCCAACATCTCTCCATGATTATAGAACACCATAAGAGAAAGGACTTGCCCAAGGTCACTCAAGGGTTAGGTGGGTGAATCCCAGTCCAGGATAGTGATAACAGGACAAAAGGTTAAAACTCTGGCCCATAATAATGACCTCAGAAACATCAGCGTGCTCCTGAAATAATTAAAATATGATGACACAAAGGGGTCATTTTGACCTGACAAGATAGTTAATTAGATTAATAAGATAATAGAGGTGAAATGTCTATGTAAAAATCTTCAAGCAAATGGATAAAAACACTACAGAACATCCACTCAAGAGAAAGAAAAGAAAATCAGGGTTTCCCCCTCTTGCAAATAAAACAGAATACCCATCGGTTTGTTTTGTTTTTGAAGCAGTGCCTCCTGTATCCCAGGCTGCTAATGAGGTCACTTTGTAGCTGTCTTACTAACTCCACCTCCTGAGTGATTGGATTACAGGCATGGCCCACCACATCTGGTATATGTGGTACTGGGGTCAAACTCAGTGCTTCCTGCATTGCCTGCTAGCACTCTACCAAGCTAGCCCTGCTTTGATGCCTGCTGTAAAGTCTGTAGGGGTAGCCGCCCTCTTTCCCCCACAAGTTTCCTTGTATTGCTCAGTCCTACGTGTTTTGTGGCCTTCTAGAGCTGAAGGTAATTGTGTCAGCCTGTGAGAAACAGTTGAGAAACCTACATCCAAGCACCAGTTTTGTCTATTGTCAAAAGAAGAAACATTGATTTTTCTGTGCTATTTGTTGATGCAGTTCCCTAAACTCAAGGGAAGAAGTCCAAACTTTGAGTGGAGTCTTTCTAAGACAAGAGGTAAATAGTATCTGTGACATGCCAAAGATTTGCCCTTTGGAGAAACTGAGATTAGGAGAGAGAGAGGGGGGGATTGGGAGAGGGAGAGGGAGAAGGAGAGGGAGAGGGGAGGAAAAAGAGAGAGAGAGAGAGAGCAGGGAGGGAGGGAGGGACGGAGGGAGGGAGAGAGCTGAAAATGAATTATAGGAAGGTGGTCAATCTGGAAGTATTTACAGCTCATAGGACTTTGAAGACGCAGATTTAAAACACACAGAGTAACTTGACAAAATGGAGACCGTACATTCCACGCTCATTGGGTGTAGGATCAGACTTGATTGAAGCAGACCAGAGGAGGAAGTTGCTACTAGACAGAATATAGTTAAGAACTTTTGAACCATCTAAACTGATAGATCGGGGAGCTGCCCTAGTATGAGCCTCGTCCCAGAAGCAATTCCACAGAGGCAACAGAAAAGGCGCTAAATGGGAAGAGACAAGCAAGAGGGCTCCATGATAGGAAAATGTTCCGGGTGGTACCCTATGAATCTCTCCAAAAGTCTGGCATTTCTTTCTTTGGACAAGGGAATATTCTGGAATGGCCATGGGAACAGAACGGCAATAGGCAGATTGAATCTTGTACAAGCTCATCTCTCCTCTCCCACTGTAAGAGAACCTTCTGCCTTCCAACAGACAAAAGGACGGTGAAGGGTTGGACAACACAAGACACTGTCCTTATTCCTATGCTCATATACTATGTGAAAGTCTTTGCTTTCAGATAGGCTGTGGGAGTTTGTTTAAAACTGCAGGTCCCTTGGCTGGTGTCATAGGACCTAGATGGTACAGTCGGGATTGCTCAGCTCTAGGTGGTACTGGGCTCAGAGGGCCACGCTGCATGGCCTAGCATGCATGACACCAGCAGAGGGTAGTGGTGGGGATTTGTAGGGCTGGGGGGTCCCAAACCCTTTGCCAGAATGCATGCTGCTCCTTTGAGAGAGCAGTGAGACCATCAAGGATGTCTCTACTGCTCATCATAATAACGCTAAAGGATGCTTATCTTAGGAAATTCATGGTCTTGGACCAAGTTGGAGGAATCCTATATATTTGTAGTCCTCTCTCTCTCACAGATTTCTGAAGTCTTATGACTAACGGTGCTTTCTACATACTTACTTTACCATGGAAGTCAGCTGACTGTTTTTGCCTGAGAACTCAGGCTCTAGAGCAAATATGTTGAATTCAGCAGTCACTCACTCCCTGGTCCACTGAGTGTTGGAAATGAAAGCAGCACTGAACTTAATATCATTTCTTCATCTTTTGTGTAATGAAAACCAAGGCCTGGAAGGGTTGTGTCATTGTAACTACCAATAGCCATTGACCTTGACCTGCATGATCCTAAGATTTAAAAAGTCAACGGATGCCTCGAACATTATACGCAAGGTCTGATGGAAGTTACTGGAAGACTGGACTTGGGAACCATAGCACTGGAGTCTAGATGTCTCACTGTCACTGTGCAGGCCCGTCTTTCCACTCTCAGCAGCTCTGGGTCCTGTCATCTCTAAAGTGGGGAGGGTAAGGTTTGTGTGACTGATTTCAGAAGTTCTGGTAAGAATCAGGAGAGAGAAAGGATGTGAAAGTTGTTTGTACTTGCTATGTAAGTGCAGGAATCCTTCTTCCTGCTAACAGGTTAATCTGCAGGCAGCGCCGAGAGGATGTGTCTGTTTTCAGTTGCCTCTCTCCTACTGAGGGTGCTTTGCATGAATCTGTCCACAGCCTTCATCTTTTAACCACTGTCACGAGTGAATGAGGTGTCAGTCACTCTCACCAAGCCACTTATCCTCTGGCATGGGACAACTGAACCTACAGCCACACTCACAGAGTGCTGAGGGGACCACTGAGGAAAAAGGAAAGCCATATTCGCAAGAGATATTTAGATATTTGACTCCTGGGTATATGTATGTGTATATATATATACATAAAACCCAACACACCTTCTACAGACTGTGCTATTTACACTGAAAGCGAAAAAGTTGAAAAGGAAGAATCCTGCAATAACACAGTAAAAGAAATGGGGGTGTGATGGGAGACAAGGACAGGCTTGATGAAACTTTGGCATCTTATCTCTGAGCTGTAATTGATGATCTGAATGTTAGTATGAGATCTAAAGTGAAATGAATCGGTGGTTTCAGTTCCAGATATGGTATGCAAAGAAAAAAAAAAAAACCTTGCTCTTTGAAATTCAGCACTTCCTTGTCTGTGCTTCAGGAAGCCACACGCCTGGTGTTGAGTGTGGAAACTGACTCATATCTGGCCCTTTGAGATTAGCCTCTCCAGCCCCCAGACTGTGGGCAGGATCTGGGGCCTAATGGGAAACCAGAATGGGGTCTGGCCTAATCTGGAGAAGAAGGATCAGACACATATTGGTGCACATGTCTTTCAAGGTCCTTCCACATGGTTCTAGAAGCAGTGGGATCTTCTGGACCATCACCCGAACATTTGTCATGTACTGGGCAGTGGGTAAGTGATCTGAGATGGCAGGAAGCAGAATCACAGATGCAGTGCCTCCCAACACTTTATTGTCACGTTAAAGGAAATCAGCCAGCTGAGCCGCTCGGGTGGAATTGCATGGCCCTGAGATCTTATCATGTGCTCTCCCAAGAAGCCCCAACAATTAACAGCCATTTTTATCTTTGACTGTCCCAACAAGCTTCTGTAGGATAATTAGGGGTTTGCATTCATTTAGAGCTTATTGAGAAGAGAGAAGCTTATCAGAGACTACAACATGAAACCCTGAGCAAATGGTAGGGAGCTTGGATCTCCTACAGGCAGTCATAAGTGGTTTCTAGATTTTACAGACCATCTCAAGAAAGAAAAGACCCACTAAAACAGCATATCTGTTTAGTTCTAATTCTCATGTTTAAATATATCTTGCCTAGGAAGAGGTTGAAGGTGCTGGCTTGAAAGAGAAGTCAACGGGAGATGGAGTACAGAGAGAAAAATCCAACAGAACCCAGCTCGGAAGTCGAAGGTCCAAGGTCCTTTTTGACTTTCTGCTAGACACTTAATCTCTCTGAACTTCCCTGTCCCCAACAGGGACAACACAATCACCACTTACAAAATGAGATCATACTTGGGAAAGTATTTGCTTTATAGATGGAAATAGCTATGCAAAGATTCACCATTAGTCTTTTGAATATTAATAGTTAACCTGTGTTGCAAATGAAGGTATAGCCATCACCACAGAATGAGAATTAAACTTCCCAACTTTCTTTCATAAGACATCTTAGTCTCCATTTTTTTTGTTTGTTTGTTTTTTACCTGCATGCTCCTTACTTCCAAAATGGGTATCCTGATCAGTAAAGCACAGTGAAAAGATTAAGACCTTGTCCCGGAAAACAAGAATAGTTAGAAGAAGAAAATCCACAGTAAGAATAATTTTAATGAGGCATGCAGCATGGGCTTGAGGTCCTTGGCAGCTCAGAAAAGAGAAACGGGGGATAGATCGAGCCGTGCAGCTGCCTTTATCCTCTAGGGGTAAAGAAAGAGCAGCTATGGAACGGGTCAGCCAACTCCTTCCTAGTCACAAACATCCTAAGAAGCATGCATCCTTGGGTAAGGGCTGTGGAAAGTTAAATGATAGAATCGTGAAAAGGTGAACACATGGGGGACGCTGCTCCAGTCTAAGCAATAGGTGACATTTCCCCTTGTGAATCTGTATGTGCCTTTCTAGAACGGCACAAACAAGCAACGCTGTGATTACTAGAAGGAGCAGGCTTAAAAACAGCAGCAACAAACAATAAAACAAACAAACAAATAGTGAAAAGCAGCTTGCTCTCTGCTCCCAGGCTGGGGAGCTGCAAGCCAAGGTGTTTACATAGCTTTTTGTGGGGTGGGGGACAGTGGAATAGGCAAGTCAGTGTATATGGTGCCTTGTACAAGGTCACTTGATGTCTCTGAAACTGATTGTGTATTCTGAGCTCCTTAATAGGATTTTGTAGGTCACAGTGTTCTAGGCAAAGCTCCCTGTTGATGTACATCTCTCATGTAAGATTTAGATCACCTCTTTTCGGGCAGAGCTCCATGGAAACACCGCCCATGGTTTCTGAAATGGAGCCTGATTGGGTCCCCATAATGCCTGGCTGCCGTGGACAGAGATCTCCGCTGCTGACACACGCTGGACACTGGGCAGGCCAGGGACTATTAGTAACTGGTCACTACAGCTTATTATTACTCTAATGCTAAAGTAAGTTCCTGTTTACATAAAATAGCCAGGCAATGGAGTATTCTAGGCAATGGAAAATTCTGGTTCATCTGGTTACCATCCATATCATCTGAGATTCTTGGTTTCCAAAGAAGTCATTACAACACACTCTGCTGAACGCTAAAATGATAGAGTGTGACTTAAGCTTTCTTTGGTGATTCACAAGGTACTTCAGGATCTGTCAGCACCCGATAGCATAATTAGCTTCTTAGCTTCTCATTTTCTAGGACCCAGACTGGAAATGGGGAAAGTGTAGAAATCTGGGAGGTAACCATAGGACACCCCAGGCAGACCATTGACATTGCTGGCGCTGGAGTGTGTTATCTTTCAGTTTGGTGACAAATGAAAATGCAGCATCAGACATACTATATATTGTTGGGTGTCTGGTTGGTTTTTGCATTACTAATACTCTTCTTCCCAAGAATAACAAGGAATCATACTACAGTGACTCACACCTGTAACTGCAGCTCTTAAGAAGCTAAGGCAGGAGGATTGTCAAGAGTGCAAGGGCAGTTTGGAATACATAATGAGTTCCAGGCAGGAACTCTTTAAAAATGGAGGGAGGGAGATAGGTAGGTAAGATAGATGATAGATAGATAGATAGATAGATAGATAGATAGATAGATAGATAGATGATAGATAGGGAGTGCTACAGAACACAAAATGATATGATGCATTTACTTCCTCAACTTGATGTTTGCGCAAAATTAGTCAAAAAAGCATGAGTCAGAAGCTGCTGATGAATATACAACAGATTTCATCTCTTTTATGTTGTTTTAAAACTTCTTTATGCATGTGTGTCTACATGTGCAAGAGGTCTGAGGACAACTAGAAGGTGGTTGACCTAAAGCCTTGTGGGCCCCAGGAATCAAATTCATGTGATCAGGCTTGGCAGTAAGATCCTTTACCTACTGAGCCTTCTTGCTGACCCACAATCATTTCTTATAAGAGAAAACTTAGGCATAGAGAGGTCCTGTGAGTCCAGCTCAGCCTCATGTCTGTTCTGTTTTACAGTTTAATACATAATTACACACACACACACACACACACACACACACACACACACACATCTGCTGACACCAGGCTGCGAGTCCGGTGAGCAGAATGAATGAGTCCCACCACATGCCCAGCACAAAATGGTGGAGCACACATAGGCCTTCACTCTGGGACTCTAGGAACTCATCTTTGTGTTTGAAGATTATTAAAGTCCTCTTCTGCATAAGTGCCCTCGACCCAGCCCTGAGAAAAGAATGAACAGAGTCCTCAGGATTCAGTCAAAATGAAAACCTCCTCAAAATAGCAGAGAGCCACACAACTCCCCACGTCTGTGAGAAAAACTTTCAAAAAGCCACACAGCCAGGGCCGCATTAATGGCTGTCTTGCTTTGCCTGTGTTGGGACTTGAACCATTCCTCTCTCTGTCTCTGTCTCTGTCTCTGTCTCTGTCTCTGTCTCTGTCTCTGTCTCTGTCTCTCTCTCTCTCTCTGGGGTACTTTAAAGAGTAAGCCTGTACTCAGTGCATTTCCTTGGCTAAGTCTCAGTGACTCTTCCCTCTGAAGGAAGGGGAAGAAGAAACTTGGTGAGCCGGGCAGTGGTGGCACACACCTTTAATCCCAGCACTTGGGAGGCAGAGGCAGGCGGTTTTCTGAGTTGGAGGCCAGCCTGGTCTACAGAGTGACTTCCAGGACAGCCAGGGCTACATAGAGAAAACCTGTCTCCAAAAAAAAAAAAAAATAAGTTGGTGAATTCAATGCTGATTACATTTTTGAAGGGCAGGGTTCAGTCTGTTTGGACTGAGCTCTGGTGGTCTGGACCTAACTTCTCTTTCTGAGTTTCAGAGTGAAGGGTCTCTGTTCTTCAATGCTTTTTCTTCCTGCCTGTGATCCTGGGCCTGGAAACCTGCTACCTGCAGGAGACACCAGAGGCTGGGATCACAGTCCAGATCGAAGGCAATAATCTGTAAGAATTCAGGGTCTGCCGGACCCCCCTGCCCTGCCAGAACAGTCCATCGGGTGTTCTGGCTTCTAGATTGTACCTTCACTGTTTCAGATAACATCTCAGAGAAATCTGAATGTGAGCCTGTGTGTGAACATCTTCCTGTTTTCGACAAATACCTTGTATTGTTTATAAAGAGACTCCATCACAGAAGCTCCTTAGAAGAGATCAGCAAGGCTCCATGTCCAGCCCTCCATGAGGGTGGAGCTACTGCCAAGCCTCTTCTGCTAGTGGTCCTCCAGGAAGAACAAGATGGAAGTCCACAAACTCTCCAGTAGTCTACATTTCCTGTAGTGCATTCTAAAATGTGGATGTTGGCATTTGGGGATAGCAACAGGGTTTCACAGAAACTGGCACCACATATATATATATATATATATATATATATATATATATATATATATATTCATATAAATATATATTTATTAAATACATATACATATATAAAAAATAAGGAGTCAGGTCCCTAGAGGTGGTCACTCCTTCTTTCTCACATCTTTCAACATCTTGGGGGGGGGACAAAAATGAAAACAAAAACAAAAGCTACCCCCTCTTTTCTTTTCATCCACACTTTTCTCTTTCCCAGTGCCCTGTGCTTCAACCTCAAACACATCTGTTTGAGCATTCTTCCTGGCTGACATGGCGGATCCCTGTTTCTGTCTGTTGACCAGACTTCCTCCCTTATAAAGTGGTCTCTCCTTCCTTCAGCGCCTCATCCACATGGCTTTCTTTCTGCACTGCATATTTCTTACTGACAGGATATTGGCCTGTCACTGACAGCCTCACGTGTGCAGACTCCCTGAAGACAGGAGACATTGTATTGTTCCTTCTGTTCTCCATATCACTCAAGATGGGGTTTAGCACATGGTTGCATCAGGATAGGCCTCTGGCGTAATGCAGACCTCGAATGAACTTCTTCTCTAGCTGGGCAGAGAGGAAATGGCTCGCCTTCACTGTTTCTCCTCAACTGGAATCAGAGTTAAGGATTATTTCTGTCTTGATATCTGACCTAAGTCTGTATAAGTCTCTCCTAAACTTTGCACCCACAGGGACCAAGGAACAGCAAAAATGACCACTGGTTCCACATATGGTAGCAGTGCATATATATCACACTGAGATTTCTCATGGTCCTGGAAATTTACAGGAATGTATAGCCATGCTGTTCCTGAGCCAGCTCAGAACCTGTTTTGCTGGAGGTTTCTTCCCTTGGCAAGTATGTTGATGTATTATGAATGTTGCCAACCGAGATGGGCGGACACTCTGACTGTGCCCAAGATTGTTTTTTTTTAATCCTAGTATAGCTGTCTTTCATGTCAGGAGACTACACACTTTTTGATCTCTACTCCTGAACCTGGAAGCTCTCTGAGTTATCTCAAGCAACCAGGCTAAGTAGACTCTCTGATTCCAATGTCAATAATCCTTTGTGATTCATTGACTCTTAGACTCAAGGACATGAGGTCTGGAAGTAAGCTTAAAAATCATTTCATCCCTTTCTTCTTTTCAAAGCCCAGGTATCAGATCATAGCTAGCTTGCTTTTAAAATGAAGAATCAGCTATCTTTCATTCATGCAATAGTAAATCCACCTAGCTATCCATTTTCCATCTAATGATCTACCTACTTGATTGTTCATTAAATACCCACCAGTACTAGGCACACAACTCTGCTAGTTCTAACTATAAAAGCATGAATAAGGTATGATGCCTGCTCCCCAACAGTTTATTATATATACATACACATACTCATAGGCATGATTCAATATGATGTATACAATATGATGTGTATGAACCAAGCCTGTATGGAACACACAGAAGGTGGTAACTAATCTGCTCTGCCTGGATGGATGTGGAAAAAGCTTGTAAAAGTAACATACAAGAAAAAAAATGCCCCAGAGAAAGGAAAGCGAAGAGTAGTGATCACAGAGGTAAATAGCCCATCGGGGTGTCCAGCCTTAGGTAAGAGCAGTATTCCATGAGAGCAGAGAGCAGGAGGTGGGTACGCTGAGGAAGGCTGAGACTTGGCTGGAGACTTTGTCCTGTTGACTGGGATGGCCTGGGAGGCTAGCGTGGAGCCCTTCACATCTGCGCCGAGTACCGGGGGTTTTAGCTAAGCATCGACAAGGAGCTTCGAAAGTCTGTAGAGGGGCCAATGTGATCTGTCAGGTCCAAAAGGACAAATGGCTATCTGTGGTGCCTATTAGCTTATCAAAGCTATGCTGACCTCCAGGCTTCCTCAGTATCAAAATTACCTGTGGCTCTTCTCAGGGCTGCTCACCCCGCTCCCTCTGCTAAACTTCTCTAGCCCATGGTCTTCCCTTCCCCAGCTTCTTATTTCCATATGACTCTGCCATTTTAACCACATTCTAATTCATTCTCTCTCTCTCTCTCTCTCTCTCTCTCTCTCTCTCTCTCTCCTTTGCCTGAGCCCTCTCTTCCTGCCCCTCCCTCTCTCCTCTCATAGCCCAGGCCATGCTACCAGTCATATTCAATCACCTACCCTCTCTCCCTGCTCTGGACTCTTCCAGATGCTTCTGGATGTCTCCATCATGTCTACAATAAGTTGGAGTGGTCTTGCTTGCCCTTAGTTTATTCGATACTCTTGGGCCACAGTAAGCAGAGATGGATGGCATTGCTAAGCAGAGGGATGGCATTGTTATGCTAAGCCACCGGAGGAAGGATTCAACGCACACACCAGGTTGTGTCTCCCTCTGGCTTATAATTCTTCATACAGTTCCCTGCCCACCTTGCAGTGTCTTTCTCATTGGCCTCTGTTGACTTTCTTACTTTGCTTTTAAACCAGTACTTGTTACTGTACTAAAGAATTCATTTCTTTGCGATGTCTCCCACCATAAGAAGAGAGAAGATGCTAGAGCAGAAGCCTTCTCTCCTTCGCTCCACAGGATCTCCAGACTTACCAAGTGAGCATGTGTTCCCACGGGGATTGGTAGACAGACCTTGACCTTGAAGAGCGGCAGTGAGACTGGGGGAAGTTGCCCCATAAAGGCAGACAACCTGCTACTCTTCCATACTCAACACAATTTATGAGTGGGTAAAGCGGGCCTCAGTCAAGAGGGGACAAGTCCCTTCTCGCCGACAGCATTTGATCCCCACATCTGAAAACTTTTATGGCCCCTGATTTTCCTAATGCCCAGTGTTCCTTGTGTGTCCACATGACCATTCTCTGGAATAGAAACATCCAGGGCCCTTCTGCCTTGTGCTCCTGTGTTTTAGTCCCATGTCTGTCACTGGCTGGCTAGGGGACAAAGCAGCTGCTTCTCAGGGCTTTATTTGCAGGATTGTAAAACGAGAGCGTTAACCAAGGATCTAAAAGATGGCATATAACTCACATGCTTTCAGTCTTTTTCCTACCTACTACCTACGGTAAGAGCTCGTCTGTTTTCATTTTCCTAAAAATGTGCAATAACTATATACAAAATTTCAATAATCTTTATGTCTCTTCATTATGTCTCAACTTTTAGCTGAAGTTTTACCATCAGAACAAATGTCCAGGCATGAGTTCTGCTGTCACTCATGAACATTATTTGGCATGACTTTGATATTGCCGCAAAGCCTCCCCATTTATCATATTAATGGGCATGTAATTTTCTATGGGGTTAATACATCATGGATTATTTAACCATCTCCAAGGGAATTTGGTTTCTTTCTAAGCTTTGTTATTTGAAAGAGCTCGGAGCATACAGTTTTTCTTTCTTTTTAGAGGCTTTTGCCTTCGGGTAAATCCTTAGGAGTGGGATCACTAGCTGAGTTTTATGGTTTTGAAAAGTATTGCCAAATGGCTCTCCAAAAGGATTGTTTCAATTTGTGTTCAATTTCTTTTCAAAGCAGAATGCCAGCCTCACAGAAACCTTGTCAGCTTGTTGTTGTTGTTGTTGTTTTTTAATCAATTCCCTTTATTTTTTTCAAGTTGAATTTGTATGCAACGGGGCTTCCTGATTGCTTCTCTCTGGGGATTATCATCAGTAGGGCTGAAGTTCTAACACAGAGCTTGGCAAATAGAAACACTTGATAAGCCGTCTGCTGCTAAATGAAGAGCGAAGGTAGGAGGGGCAGACACTCTTGTCCTACCCTTGAACTCAACTTTTCCTACCCATTGTCTGGAGTTCATCTTAGTGTGTTTACCCTTTCCCTTCAGTGTGGCCTCCTGTAAAGGTGACAACAGGCCCTTGCAGTTCTGAATGGCCAGCTCTCTTCCTGGAGGAGTCTTCCCTCCTCTTTGCATTTTTTCCAAAGTGTCCCCTCTAGACATGCCATGTCGCTTCCTTTTCTGGAGCTTCTCACACTCACCTGAAGCCTTCAAGGGTTTTCCTCTGTCCATGTTCCCAGAGCTAATCCCCGGCTATTTCATCCCAGAGCTAGCCCCCTGGCTACTTGAAGACATTTCCCCAGTGAATATTTTTGTCCATTTCCTTCTTCAAGTTGCATTTTATCCCTCATTCCTCAAGAAGGAAAATTCTTGTCATCTTACAACCCAGGGTGCCCCCCTCCCCCCCACCCCGAGTGTGAGTCCTAATTAGTACATTTATCCCTTTAATTGCTAGACCCATTCCCTCCTTTAAATCCACTGAAAATTATCCAGGTGGCAATTAGGATACAAAGATGGCCATGATCTAGTTTCTGCCTTGGAGCCTAGTGGGTCAGAGAGAAGCACAGGCCTTTGTCCTCAGAGATTCTCCAGCAGCTGGTTGTATAGTAGGTCAAGGGATGACAACCTCAGACAAATCTGGTGTATCCTTTGTTTAAGCAGCCCTACCAGTTCATTGGTAAAAATGATGGGTGTCCTGTCCTACCAAGTCTAAGCTTCCATGTGCCATTTAGTAGAAATGTCACTCCTGCTTACTACCTGAAATTTTGAACTTCAGGCCAAAACAAATAGGATAAGTTGGTGGCCAGTCCTCCAACAGAGCTTAACGATGCTCTGCATGAAAACGAAGGCCCACACTCCTAGATATGTATCTACTTAAGTGAGACTTGGGTCTATTGTGGGAGTCTGTAGAAAGCTAAAGAAGGCCATTCTCTTAGGCAGAAAGGAGTCTTGTATTAGCTAGAGAATATGTGAATGGGAAAACCTAGATGTTACTCCGCTATTGTTTGATAACCTAGGCTATTCCATTCAGCTTCTCCAGAATTCAGTGTATGTGTATGTGTACGTGTATGTGTATGTGTATGTGTATGTGTATGTGTATGTATATGATGTAGATATAGATGTAGATGTATTTAGAGTTGGGTGGTTTCCTCTGTATAATATACCAGGCAGCTCTTATATCCCATGCTCCATAGAATAGCAAACGCTGATTGGCCCCTCTTAACTTCTCTAATCCTCCTTCCCCTATCCTTGAGAAGCACAGGAGAGAAGGTGACTTCCTTCTCATGTCTCATGACAGCTGTTAGAGAGGCCCCTGGGACTCCATGTCCTCAGATTGCCATAGTAATGACCATCATGCCCAGTCCCAGCTGCAATCTGTTGCTGGCAGGGTTTGTGCTGTAGCTGTGGCCACTTGCTTCCTGTCATTAAGGCAAACCACCATCTTATTTTGTTTTGTTTTCCCCTCATGTTTTGAGTTTGCTGCTCCCCGGTGCTTGTTATTAGAACAGACATAATTAATAACTCCTGGCACGTGGAGCAGCCAGATTGGACAATCTGCCTCCTGCCTTCTCAAACAGTCTTCTGAGAAATCTGAAAGCCTGAATTTATAGCCTGGACCGAATACAATGGATTGTTTTGTAATCCTAAGCAGGCATCATAAACTCACTATACTGACAGATGAAGAAATAACATTCTCTTTGTAGTTCCTAGTGGACGGTTTACCCAATCTCTTCAGTTAAGAACTATAAGCAATCTAGGCATGGTGGTTCAGCTATTAAAGGGTATAATCTGTACTTTGGAGACTATGGCAGGAGAATTTACAATTGAAGGCTAGCCTGGGCTATACAGTGAATTACAGGGCAACCTAGGCTGCATAGTAAAAAACTGTCTCAAAAATCAAAACATACAAATAAAAATAAGCAATAAAAATAAGTCATGTTCCTTTTGAAATTTCCATTGAAAATATGTTTCTTTGGGTTTCTTTGGGTACAATTTCATAATCTTCCATTCTGGATCATTATAATTTAGTTTCTAAAATTTAACCCATTCAAGTCCGGTTTCATTTTTCTTAAAGGAATTAAAGAGCCATCACTCTTGGTTTAATTTTTTTTGTTATGTGCAGCCACAATTCTAGGGCCTGTCTCCTTTGGACAGTGGGTTCTCAACCTGTGGGTCATGACCCCTTTGGGGGGGTCAGATATCAGATATTTACATTATGATTCATAACAGTAGCAAAATTACAGTTATGAAGTAGCAACAAAATAATTATGGGTGTGTGGGTGGCTCACCACAACATGAGGAACTGTATTAAAGTGTTAACAGCATTAGGAAGGTTAAGAACTGCTGCCTTAGGGGCTTCTATCCCCAAATATTCACCAATGCAATCCTGCCGTCTGAACACATTAACTTGTTTGTAGTCATTTAGTGGCTAGAACCTAAGAAAATCAATGTAATCATTTCATGATATTCTCTGTGCTTCTTTTTTGTGTGACTCTTTAGGAAACAGAAATTTAATAAAACAATTAACAATTGTATATAATTTATATCTAGTGGTATATGAATAATTATAATACAGGAGTTACTTGTGCTTAAATTATGACATTTCCATAAGCCATTGTTTCCAGACCTTTTCTGTGTATCGAATCTTGTGGGGGGCAGACTTAGCCAAATATTCAGGGCTCATGGTATCCTTCAAGATCTCATGACAGTTGCTTTGGGAACACCTTAGACCTTGAGAGCTTTAGCAGATCACTAGAGGGCACTTTGCGGACTCCTGGCATCGTGGATGCACCAAAAAACACCACAAAGGCAGGAGCTGCTACTTCTGTAAGAATTCAAATCAATGTTTCACTGGAGAATAAAATTCTACTAATGATTCCATGTACCGAGGCTGGTGTGGGGGTTTTGCGGATCAGCCCGGAATTTTGGTTCTGTCCTAGTTGTAACTGCTGAGGGCTCTTGGGGTGACTTACTCTGAAGAAAGTCACGAGCAAAGAAAGTCTGAAGGAATGAGGACCTGGGAAGGAAGAAGCAGGAAGTCAGGGAGTGTGGAGGTTTTTTGACGGAGGAAGGTTGAGGTTGAGTGTTGTGCAGGACAGCTGGTCTCTGGGGCGACAGAGGAGTGAGTGAAATAAATCTGGTAGAGACAGATGCTCTTCGCATCTCATAGAAAAAGAATCCCTCTTCTCCATCCAGTCTTCTGACCCGTTAAAAGGCACTTCCACTGAGTTCTTGGTATGAGCTAGAATACAAAGCAAAGCACCATTGCTGGAAAGCCAGCTTAGGCAGGTTTTCCTCATGCTTCTGAAAAGAGTGTGGGAGATGTCCCATGCTCAGTGCAGCCCAAGCCCTCCCCAGGACCCACTGAGAATAAAGGGAACGGGAAGAGTTGTGTATAATGGAAGGTCACCAGAACTGGGGATTGTGTATGAAAAAGACAATTCTGGAAATAACAACTTGTTATCAGTCCATCTAGATCTGCCCACATTACTCTTAATTGCCTTAATGGCCCCATTGTTATGTTTGCTGAACACAGGCTGGTTCGCTGGGAGAATTTTGGTTTCTTGAGTCCTGTCAGGAGTCCTGTGGTAGTAGAGAAAGAAACAGTTCACATATGCAGATGAAGGGCTAGTTTTCTGTACTAACGAGACAGTTCAGCTGTACTAAAAAACATTCCAGGGAAAAATGTTTCATGCGTTGTTCATACTTGGTGAAAGAAACTGTAAGTATGTTCCCAAAAAGGAGCTGGTTATAAAATCTAGGCATTAGAAAAGGTTGGCAGGTCCTCCTGCAATCTCCCCTGTGTGGCAGGTAGGATCTTTAAAAGGTTACTCGGTGAGACAAATGATTAAAAAGGGAAGGACAATTGGGTCTTTTGTCTCTTAGAGAAAAATTTCCATAAAAAGAAAAAAAAGTGTTTGGGTTTTCAATCAGGAAAAGCATGTGTTTTCCTTGGGTTCCAAACCTTTGACACACATCTGTGACACAGTTGAAGGATCCCACATTTTGTGAACCAACCTTTTCAGACTAATTTATCATACCTTTATTCCCCCTCTCTCTGTATATACATATATATACATACATATCTTTGTTCATTGATGTTTTGCTTACATGTATGTCTGTTTGAGGGTGTTGGAGCCCCTGGAACTAGAGTCACAGACAGTAGCTACTATGTAGATGCTGGGAATTGAACCGTGGTCCTCTGGAAGACTAGCCAGTGCTCTTAACCACTGAACCATCTCCTGAACCATCTCTCCACACCCCCGGTCCCCACCCCTCATATATAGAAAGGCTTAATTCTTAAGTGAAAGTGGAACAAGGCAGAGCCAAAAAAACAAAACAAAACAAAACAAACAAACAAAAAAAACCCCAACAACAACATAGGTAACTTTAGTCTCTTGGTCCATGCCTTCCCCGTGTGCAGGCCTTAACATCTATTGCATACACACACTATGGCTTTGAGACAGTTTTTTTAATTCTCCCAATGTCACTGCCATCACCCTCATTCTACACATGGGGACTCAGTATTGTAGAAATTGCCTAAATTGCGCAACTGGAGGAGATGAGGTGGTAAAGGCTGGGTCAGGTTGAATCTGGGGTTCACTCCCCTCCCAGTGCACAATGGCTCTCTGGAATCTTCCCTCCCTGGAGTGGGATAGCTCTGGGTACTCACAGGAAGGCCTCGGCACTCTGCTTCCCTACAATCCTCTGCTTTTTATTTTTAAGAAATGACTAATTATTTCACTGAGAACGACCTCAAATATTACTCCAACCAGCTCACTTCCAAAGAATTGGCTATTTCCCTTGTTTTTAATGTTGGGGGAAGAAACCTAACCAGCTATTTTTCTTTTCTGCTCCAGTGCTTTACTAGAACAAAAAAAAAATATAATCATATTAAGATGTCAAAAATAAATTTTAAATGTGCAAGTGTGGAATAAAGGCACCTCTTCTCTGAAAGACTCCAAAGACATTTAAATAGAACTCATGTGTGCCCTTCCTGTGAAGCACGGTGGCCGCAATTCAAATGAGGCTGTTAACAGAACTTTAATGAGAATGAGCTGGGGATAAATATGGGATTGCAAAAGAAGTTCACAAAGTTGAAACCAGGAGCGCGCCGGTGGGGACTCTGCACGGTCGTGTCCTGGCCATCCAGGCTGACCCCTGGAGACATCTTGGTTTTTTTCCAGTCGTTTCTTTTATTCATGTAGACTTGAGAGCCCTTTCAGTGCCTAAGCCTCAGCCAGATCCAGTGGGCAAACGGAGGGGATGAACAACTGCTGTGCTCGGGCCTTGGCTATCTTGAGCAAAGCTTAAGCTCAAGAAACTACTAGAGCTAATAATTCCAGTCAGGGTTTCCCTTTAAGCTCAGCACTTGGCAGGCAAATGAATTTAGCCTACGTAGCAAGTTCAGGCCAGCTAAGGCTATATAGTGAGACCCTGTCCCCACTTCTCCTCCCCCCCCAAAAAAAAACCCCCGTTATTCCAGGCAGAGTCAATTTCAGGCCTGAATGGTTAGATGCTACCGATATGTATTGAGGTAAAATTTTATAGTGATAGAGTTTGCTATAACCTCAGGAACATTAGTATAAAGTCATATTATAGAAAGGGGTCCCAGGGAAAGGAAGGGATCATCCATTACTGTTAATAAGAATACCTATTTGTTAGATTTTATATTGAATATTTTATGTATACAAATTCTAATCTCCAATATGACAATACTTGGAGGTAGCTATCTAACGATAAAGAAACTCAGGCAAGGAATTGAGAACTCTTGCCTACAGGTATATGAGGAGTTTCCCTTAGAGGGACGATCTGAGTTCCAGCAGATGTGATGGAGAAGTCCAACTTCCCTTTATCAGCTCTGGAGCTCACATCCACAGACAATGTCACTTCACCGAGACTTCTCTTTTAGCGCAAAGCACCTCTGAGCTTGGCCACTAATTTACTTATTATGCATTTTCCTAAGGGTTGACTATGAGCAGGTGGGAACATCAAAAAAAAAAAAAGTGTAGGTTATCACACACACACACACACACACACACACACACACACACACACAAGAATCTTAAAGCACATGGAGTGACGAACAAATGAAGAAAGTACAGTAACATGCGGTGCTACAGAAATACAAACAATTGCCACAAGAGACTGGGGCAGGATGGACAGGGGCGGGGGGGGGTGCAACCCCATGAGAGTCGTGAGGTGGCACCGAGGTCTTGAATATAACTGAGCTAGCACTCGGAAGGCAGATGCAGGCGCCAGGAAAAGGTCGAGACATGTGCAAAGCCTTCCTGCTCCCAAATTGTGGAAGAAAACGGCATGTTGATTTAAGAGCGCCGGGTGACTGCATGAGGTGGCAGGGATGGAGATGACATTAGCTCCGACTGTCAGGGGTGTGTGTGTGTGTGCCCAGCCAGGGCATCTTACTCCAGTCCTGCAGGCAGTGCGTCAGAAGGGGACCTTCAAGGCAAGAGCAAGCCTCCATTACGGTTACTTTCTAATGGGATAGCATAAAGGAATGTACAGACTGGGATGTAGATGCTGCGGGGGTCAGGAGATGAGGACTTGAGCTGGGGCATTATGGGTGGAGGGAGGAACAGGATAGCTGAAATCTTAACTCCCAGACTTAAACTCCCGGCACGAGTGCGTGTGGGCATGTGTCAATCCAGTCTTGAAAGGCTGCTTCTGAATTTCTTCACCGGAATCCATGCAATGCTCCTCATCAGGGTCGGACGGGAATTATCGAGACCAGATTCGGCAACCAGAAAGAAGGGATGGAAAAGAGAACTAACTGCCCTTTGAGCAGGCTTTAAAATGCCAGCAGGAAGCGCTGTCTGGGAGATGTACTTGGTGTTTGGCAAGGCAGCGGCAGTGTTTGGGACAGAGAGAAGTAAGATCTGTGGGCGGAGATTTGGGATACACCAGGATTTGAAGTGGATCTAGGAAGGAGAAACAGACCGCAACTCAAAGTGGATTCTTGAAGAATCATGTATGTGTACACATCAGGGGATGGGCAGTGGGGAAACAGGAGAGATTTTTAAGGGCTATGAGTTTGGGGTTGTTGAGTGCTTGCATAACTAGAACAAGTCCCTGGATTTGGTCCCCAGAATGCTAAAAAAAAAAAAAAAAAAAAAAATAGAAAATGATGAAGCACTTAATTTTTTTAATGAAAACATTACACTGGTGTGAGAATGAAGAAGACTGCAAAAAGGTAGTTTGATTTGGCCTTGAGGAGGTCCCGGGGGACCACAGAGGTGTCACAGGAAGGGTTGCACTGGTGGATGGCGTATGTGCACGGTGTCCTGAGCCAGGCGAAGCAGATTAGAAGCAATGGGAGATCACGCCTGGCTAACTTTACATTCTTTCCCAGTCTAAGATTTTTTTTTCAAATAGTTTTCTGAAGTTGTAACCCAGGAACAATTTATGGAGAACATCCTGCTTGGCGGGGGATAAAGCAGTGAATCACTGTCTTAGAAGGTGTTCTTTGTCTAAAGTCAAACAAACAAGTTTGAAAGTGCTCAGCAGGGCACTCAACATTTAGGTGAGCAACTCTTTTCAATTTCAAATTGATAGACATTACAACGGAGAGGAAAAGGGCAAGGGGCCTGGGTAGCAGGAATTGCTAAGTTTAGCTAGGGGCTTCTTCTCCTTGTGCTTTAGGTAAGGTCTCCTTCCATAGACCAAACTGGTCTTTAGCTGCGAGCAGTCCTCCCACCTTGGTCTTCCAAAGATGGTAGCTGCCAGCATGTGCCGCCTCACTGGGCCATGGAAAGGCTTCTAAGAAGGGGTTAATGTGAACATGGAGTCCTGGTGTGGTCTGAATAAGCGGAGGCATGGGTTGTTGGAGTTGGGAGCACTTCAGATGGCCAGAACGTGTATGATTAAACAGCTGAGTCTAAAAGCAAGAAGAATTGTTAGTAGGGACCAAACACAATTTAGTGGCTGTCTCAGAGCAATACAGCTCTAGAACCATGAGTCCTAAGGGGACAACCCGAAGCAACAGGCGCTCCTAAGAAGAGGGGCCGGAGAACTCTGAGAGCCTTCCCCACCCCCATTCTGACTCATTGTGGGACCGCGTTGTTAGGTTTTAGTACTTCATTTCCCTTGGTCAAACCAAGACCATTTGAATGCACCTGCCTGCCATCTGTCACCTTTGCCTGGCCCAGTGAAGGTGGCCATTGTGAGGGGAAGGGAGCACTTCCTAATTATACTTCTGTGGCCAAGGCGCCACGTGAAGGCTTTTGGCGGTCTCACTCAAATGAAGTGGGGGGCCGGCTGACTGCTCCGCCACATGTGCAGGGCAGCTTGGCGAGTCCTCCCAGTGAACCCCTAGTTTTGTTTTGAGGTTGCAAATTTCAGATGCTGGTGGCTATTCTAAAAAAAAAAAAAAAAAAAAAAAAAAAAAAAAGGCTGACGAGCAGGAGGGGTGGTAAAGTAGAGAGGTTCCACCTGAAAAAGGCCAGCCATGACTTGACCCCAGCCCACTGTCCCCACTGTCCTGCATTCTGTCCTTCTTAATTCTTCCCTCTTCATCCTACTTGGATTTGAGTTACTAAGCAAGTGGTAGGTTTCTACAAGGGAATAAAAAGGTAGCAAGCATCACCATGCATCCGGAAGGGCCACTATAAAGGGACGTGCCTAAGGAGACACCAGTGAGCTAAACAGTGAGCCACCTTGTCACCTTGTTTATCTGCAAGGGCGCAAGAGCTTGGGTATGTCAACCATCATACCTGCACAGTGCCCAACAAACCACAGAGCCCCGAGATGTATTATAACATCCCTGTTCCTAAGAACTCCAACACAGCAGGCACAATATTCTAAAAAGAAACAGGAGTTTTTAGCTATTGAGTTGTCCAGAACAAATGGTGATGATGGTGGTGGTGGTGGCGGCTGCCATGATGTTGATGGTGGTAATGAGAGAGATGACGGTTGTGTGTCACAAGTCACAAGTCACAAGCATACTATAAAGTACTAAGACACTTATAAACTCATTCTCCCCCAAAGCATGTCTGAGATCCAAGTCATTATTTGAGCATTTTTCCAAAAGGTAACTAGCACATCTAGTGAAGGTAGCCAAGTACAGATTCATTAGTTAGAACTGAGCATAGTGTGAGTTCAGAGTTTTGCATTGTGGTCTCGCCCTTACCAGCTGGGTGACCTCGGGCAAACCATTTCACTCCTCTGAGCTTTAGTGTCTTCATATGTAAAATGGTGTTAATAATAACCATCTCAGAAGGTTATTGTAGGGGTTTGATGATTTCATGTAAATAAAAGGGGACACTGTAAACTCTAAAGCATTATGCAAATATTAATTACTATCTATACAAGAACGGGCTGTCTGCAAGAATGAATGCCAATGTGGAGAGGCAATGTGCGCTGTGCCTGAAAGAGTATTTAATTCCGAGTCAGAACACAGAGGGTCTATTTTGGTCCTGCATGTCAGGTGGCAGAGGAGAGTCACTTTCAACAGGCAAACACGACCAGAGGTGCATTTGCCAGCACAAAACAACTGCCACTGTCCACCTGTCACCTTGTCACCTGTGATAGGCTGAATGATGGACTCAGAGATGCTCACGACCTAATCCCCAGGGCTGAGAATGCCTGCTATCTCCCGGCCCAGATAGGATTAAATCGAGAGTTGAGAGGTGGAAACTCATCCCAGGTCATCTCAAAGGGACCACATAAGCACCTGGATGTTTATGCAGTGGAGCAAAGGGAGGGTTGGGGTCAATCACAATGCCGAGAGCTTGGCGAGCTGGATTTTAAAGACTGAGAAAGAGACTCAAATCAAAGAAGAGAAGCAGAAGAGACAAGGGAAAGAATCCATCTCTAGCCTCTGGAAGAAGTCCTTCCTGGTAATGATTTGACTTAAGCCCAGACAATTTAACTAAGACTTGAGAAGCTTGCAGAATGTTAAGAACATAATCGTGTTCCTTTAAACCTCACAGATTGCATACTTTCTTGTATCAGTAATCAGAAACTCACACAGCACCCCTTCTCATGGCCCCCAGTTTCAAACACCCCGCTCTGGTTTTCTTCTTCCTGACTCACATCCAGCCACTGAACAGACTGAAGGGGATATGCACCCTCTTCCCCACATGCTCCGTCCTTTGGCAAGCGAGTATGGCGCTGATCTTGCTGGCTCTACCAGGAGCCCATATCACTAGGACTTTTAACTGTACAGATTCTTCTGTTTCGCACCTCCTGTTGCTAGATCTCTTTGTAGTGTATTCAGGCGGAGGAAATGAGACTTTATGCCTCTGGATGAGTTATTGAAACTCCCAGGCTCTTTATTTTCTCATCTGTCTCATTTGGTGATGAGCTGTTGTTTCTATGCCTACTTCACCAGGCAGAGCCTTAGCAGAAATGACAGCAAGAAAAGCTATGTGACCTGTACAATTCTGCTTAAGTGTGGACCAATGCTATGATCATTTTCATTGGTACCTTCAGTTTAAAGTATTTATTTTCAAGTGTGTGTGTGTGCGTGTGTGCATGTGTATGTGTGTGTGTGTCTGTGTGTGTCTGCGTGTGTGTGTCTGCGTGTGTGTGTGTGTGTGTGTGTGTGTGTGTGTGTGCGCGCGCGCGCGCGCGCGCGCACGTGCGCGCGCGCGTGTGTAGGTGCCCTAGCAAGCAAAGGGCTTCAGATTTCCTGGAGTTGGAGTTATGGGTGGTTGTGAGTTACTCAATGTGAGTAATGGGAACCATAGGTCCACTGCAAGAGCAATAGAAGCTCTTAATCACTGGGGCTTTTCCCCCAGTCCCACTCACATGCTTGCACGCCCCAGCCCCACCCACATGCTTGCACGCCCCAGCCCCACTCATGTGCTTGCGTGCTCCAGCCCCACTTATGCACAAAGAACCTTCCAGCTTCAACTCTTTCAACACACATGTTGTGACAGCTAGCAAATGGTTTGCTTCTAAACAAGTGGAAAATATTTTCTAAGGATACTTGGCAGGTGAACATTGGATTTTAGATGCCTGGATTGTCCTTGAACTTGACCATTAATAAAGTATGGACCAACCTCCCAATATACCAAGCTTTTGCCGTCAGTAAAAACCAAACCAAACCAAACCAAAACCAAAACAGTTGTATTTTTGATGCTGCCCATTTGAAAGCAGTAAAGTAGGGCAGTATTCACTCGTGGAACAAAAACCAGAAATGACACTTGCTGATGAGCAACAAGTTTATCCACACAAAAGAGCCTTAAAATTATCTTTGGCCAAAAGATTGCCAAGAGCGGAGAACTGTCCATGCAAGCCTGGTCTTGCTGTATCTCATCCCGAAAATGGATGCTTCACCACTTTGAGATTCTTCCCTATACACTTAAACCAGAAATTACCTAAAACCCAATCCTACCCTTGTATGTATTTCGACTTCGCTGATCATAAAAGCAACTACTTTGTACATTTGATCAATGAAGTAGAGAAAGGGCTGCTGGGGGTGTGTGGCAACATAACATTTATCAATCACTTAGTTAAAACTTCTCTAAATCAACAACGGAGATGGTGGCTAGAGGACTGGCCCAGTCATTAGTAGTCCTTATTGTTCTTGCCAAGCACCTGGGTTTGGTTCCTGGTAGCCATGTCAGATGGGTCCCAACCTTACCTAAGCTATTGACTTAATTCTTACTCTAACCCCTCCTTTGACTGTTAATCATTATTATAGAGAAAGGAAGCTGGTATCAGAGACATAAAGTGTCTAGAAGACCACCATGTGCCCTACCTGACTTTATAGAAAACTTGTAGTTGATTTTCCCCCCTAAAGAAGGAAAATAAAAGGGTGTTATTTGTCTTAGTCTCCTCTGGGTTCTAAAATAAAGGTATTAAGCAATCTGTCTTGACTCTGCTCTTCAAAACTATCCCCAAAGCTCTCAATGCTCTTGCAACCCTAGGGAAATCCACCAGAAGAGTGGGGCCATATGAGAGTGGGGCCATCTTCTCTTACCCACATTTGGTATATCTGGGCTGCCTTCCCCAGTGAGGCTCCTTCCTGGCTTTCCTTGGAGATGAAGTCCCTCCTGTGATTCTTCACCTAGGTTTCTTTTGTGGTGACCAACCCTGAGGAGAAGCTTTGCTAATCCTTTCCTCAGCCTACTGCAAGAAGGGAAACAAAGTTTGCCTCTGAATCAAGGTACAGGAGGTCAGGACCTTGCCTAGCTGTTCCACACAGTGCAATGTGTGAGTCAGAAGGGGCCTAGATGATGGCCCAAGTCTGCATTTCTCATTGCAGGGCATTAACCCCATGGACTGTACTATTGGCAAGAATTGTGTTTATTATTATTGTTGTTGTTGCTGCTGCTGCTGTTGTTGTTATAAGACAAGGTCTTGGGTTGAGCCAAAACTCACCATGTAACCAAGGCTGCCTCAACTCAATTACAATCATTGTGTCTGTACACAGGCAACAAGCCTTGTTCTTCTTTTGTAGATGGGGAAAATAATGTATCAGACACTTTCGTAAGGGCTCTGTCTAGTAGATGACAGAGCCAGGAAGCAATGTCACTTAATAAAGAGAAGAAGGATACGGATATGCCCTGCCATGTGTCTGTGATGTTGTAACCAGAAGTAGCAATGGGGGTGAGGTGGGAAGGGAAGTCATGTGATTCTGCTATAAAACAAAACATCCCAGAACAGAGTAACTCGAGCTTAGGCTCGGCACCAAGGGGCTAGCCTGGGCATTTCTGGCTCACACAGCTCAAGTGATCATAGTGTCGGGAAGCATTAGAGTTGGTGACGAAGTACTGGAAGCTGGGCGTGGGGGTGCTGGTCAGGCATGAGTTTCCTCATAGCATGGAGTCTCAGCATGGGTGGACTGCTTCTTTGGTGGCTCTGAACTCCATGGAAAGTGTTCTAGAGGAGACGAAAGAAATGGCAACCACTTTCATGTCCTACCTTCAGAAACCACGCATGGTCACTTACATTTACTGAATTCTCAGGGAATTACCACTATGCCCAAACTCACTCAAAAGAGACCAATACTCCCGCCTTTCAGCTGGAAAAACACAACTTTCTAGACAAACAGGTGGTGTGGGAGAAATTGTTTGTAGCCATCTTCTGAGAAACAGTCTACTATACAGAGGAGAGTCTGGAGCCATAAGATGAGGGTTTGGGTTGAAACCTTGTGAAATGATCCCTTTTTTTTTTTTTTTTTCTTATCGAAGATGTTAATTTTCTATTGCTGGGCTTTCTTGGACCAGCCAGCCACCACATAATGGCCCAGAGACTTATTAATTATCAAAGATTCTCATATTATCGTTAATTAAACAAGCCTCAGCAGCACCCCCCCCCATCTGTCAAAGGAGCGCAGTAGAGTGGATGGGGGAGGCGTACTAGGGAGGCGACCAAACTCCTACCTGAGCAGGTCTGTCAGCTTTGTGTGTCTGGAAGCTAGCAGAAGGATCTGGCCATGAGTTGTGAAATGGCATTTTACTGATCCGGCTTCTGTAAAACAACTTACAGTGTGGGTTCCTTACATAGCTTCATTATCTTGCGTATCCTCGTGTGCCCTGCTCCACCCCTGCCACATCCAGCATCTCCCTGAGAGCTGATTAATCCTTCAAATAAATCCAAAACCCCTTCCCACCTAACCATCCTTTGTTAGGGCTAATTTTAAACAACAGGAACAGGAACTAGTAACCTATCCCTCAGGTTACCTTTTACTTTACTCTTCTGTTTCTTAGTGTAAGTGCTGACTTTGTGCCAAGCACCACACTGTCTTCTGGTGCGAAGGGATATCAGAGGGCAGGGGCTACCTCTGCTGCCAGAGGAGGGGAGTGAGGTCAGGTTGGGGGGGGGCCCACACGTGGTCTGAAAACACAATCCAAGACCTAGGAATCTGGATAGAAGAAATGTTAAGGAAATAGAGGCCATGTTTGAATCTGCTGAATATCTGAACTGGCTTCAAATATTTGGTTGTTAGATTCATGGAATCACTGCATGACCAAGTGAATGTGCACGCACACACACACACACACACACACACACACACACACATACACACACACACACACACACACACACACACACACACGTATATATGTGCTTGCCACATGGTGAGTGCTAAGAAAAGCATGTTGTTCTTATTATTAGGGTGGATTAACATTTTTAGCTTATTTTGCTTCATTTTATTTACTAGTGGGCTCAAGTAGGTGATATCCCCTTAAAGTTCCTCTCTACCTGGAAATATCTGAACGGGCCACTATGTCTAGCTTATTGGTTTAACATCCACATTAGCTATCGAATGAAGAGTGACTTCTGGTGTAAAAACCACTTTAATTGTCATTAATAGCTCTGTGATTGGGGCAGTGGGCTTAGGTCCCCCCTTCACACTTCCAACATTAATATTCACAGTAGTCAAATGGCTCACCCTGTGACTCTTAGCAGGAAGTGGCCACGTGGGCGTTTTTTGAGCACAGTCACACACCAAAGCCATCCCATTTGACCCTGCTGTGCTCTTTCTAAATTGCCAAGTGACCTTGTATGAGCCTTCTGTGCCCAGTCCTTAACTCTGGGCTTTAATTTCTGTGCTTGTAAGCTCAGAAGACTGAATTAAATTATGTTGAAGGTCCTTTCTGGGTCTCAAGGTCTCTGATGAAAAGCATGTGTTCCAGTCTGGCTTCTGCCGGCTGTCCAGCTCTTTGCACAGTTTCGATTCAGAGGGCCCTGGTTTCTGACCCCGTTCCAAAAGCACAGGCCTGGCCTTGGCTGCCATCGATGCTTCTGACTGCTAGGGGGACAGAACTCTCCTGGGGACCTGGGCACAGTCTGGGTGTAACTCCTGTTGCCCTCAAGCTCTCCTCTGACCTTGGACTTGTGGTTATCTGACCCTTACTAAGCAGCTTAGAAACCGTTACTCTATCTCTCTGGAGTCTGCTTCCTCTCCTTACTCCCATTCTATGCCTCTAACAACGGAG